>JAVUPR010000088.1:3756875-4968750 GCA_036785695.1 Gentiana straminea | reverse complement strand
AGTAAAGTAAAAGCCATGGATGGGATAATGGATTTAACATTACCTCAGAGTGAATAGCGGGGTTGAGGTCAACGGACATGAGTAAGTGAAAGAAATCGTCAAGACTGAGAGTATGGCGAGTGAATTTAGCAATGTTGTGCCTTCTCTCAAGGATCTGTTGAATAAGATTCTCAGCATCGGCGATGGTGGTCTGATTCTCTTCCTGAAACTCCACCAAGAATCGCCGGAGCTGCTCAGCACTCATGTGGGATCCCCCTTCTGCATATTTCTTGAATGTATCTTTCACTCCTGTAGGTGGCTCCTTCTCTGCAACCTTGAACCTCCTTGTAAAAATAAAAACATTCTATAATTCGTGGATTAGGAGGAGGGGAAGGCGGCAAAGACGGCAAAGGCGGAGGCGGAGGAGGAGGAGGCGGCAGAGGAGGGGGAGGCAATACAGGACCATATGCAGGGTCCTCAAGTTCCAAAGACTCAGATTCAGTGAATTAGTGCAGGGTAAATTAGTAAACTATGATATAATGTGTCCTTATAAGTCCAACAGATTCCTTTATGTCCTTATGGGGCTAATAAGTATAAAAAACTATACTTTTAAGTAATTAACCCTTGAAATTATTTCCATGTGTAATAACATGTGTTTATATGTTATTTTGATTATTTATACTGCTAACATATTTATACATCGAGATATGAGTTTAAGATGCAGGTATTGAGATTCTCATTACGGAATGTATTGTTGGTCATTTCGCTTAGTGCTTATACTTGTCTTTTACATCAGTTAGTAATAGTTGGTCATCATATGGTAATAGCCTCTTACACGGTGATCATTCATTTAAGAATCACGTTCTACATGTTTGTATATTATATTGATAAATCATCTGCGGCACTTGGACACAACAAATAATGTAAGAATTTGAGGTTAAATTTTATTCATTATGATGATTATACAATTGTTTTTCCTATATGATATGCATGTAATATTGATGTTAGTGGACTTTGTAACATCAAGACAATGAGATTTGGCCCTAAAGATAAAAGCCAAACTTGAGAACGATTGTTGGCAATGATAGAATATGTCTTATCGATAGTGCGACAATGCACATTACAGAGAATGTCTCAAAATATGAAAAATGGGAGAAGCAAATAATAATTGTTGCAAGTGCTTTATTAATAAAAGGCGTCGAAAAAGCCATTGAAATTTAATCGTTTGAAATAAAGCACTATGCTCTCCCGAGTCTCGAATATATAGATATCTATAAAAAAAAATTATGGTATCGTATCGAGACTACGAGAAATAAAGAGTATTTACTCGTTATGAATATCATTTGTCGGCGAAATGAATATAAACAATATGCTTGAAAATGATGAGACATGTCAAATCCTAAAAGATAAAGTGACAAACACTATATGCATCATTTATGGAATTAAATTATGTAAGATGCATCATGCCACCAAATTAAAATTTTAAGCTGTATCATTCCGTTCAATGAAGTGAACGTGGAAATATATTATTCTTCTGGGGATATCAATTTCCGTGGTCATACCACAATGAGACAACGGATTAAACAATAAATGTCAAACTCCAAAAGAGATTATTCAAATTTCTCCGCTTGAAATATATTCCTGAAATTTGTTGATACCCGCATAAGAGGATATCATATTAAAATATAGAATCCGTCACGGGTTATTGCAAATATTCTGGATATTGATTGTATATAAGTATTGTCCAAGATTAGCGGGTGGAAAGATAAATATACATAAATCAATTCTCATGACAAACATTATAATATAAATGAACTTGAAGTTCATATCTGAATAGTCGTGATTGAGTCCCGTAATACACACAGTGTTGACAAAATTTACCAGGTGAATTAAGAGCTCTAAAAGAGTTATCAATTATAAATATTCTGGTAATATAAAAGTTATAAAGTCCATGTCATAAAATAACTATGTATCATATCAATATATAAGACACAATAAGCATTGTCAATCTCTTGTGGGGAGAATATGAACATGAAGTTCAGTGTATTATATTATTTTATCGAAACCCCTAAAGGAATGTCAAAAATAATGTGAATGATTCTTGAAGAATCTGAAATGACATAGTGCTACATATGTTGATATTTATTCTAAACGCATGAAGCGAAAAGTTGTTTTGTTTCCAAAAGATTTAAATCTCATAGATATGAGATGGTTAAATAAATTTTATAATCATGGAAACAAAAATCAAATAGCACTTGATCGTGAGATTGATTTAGCAAAAATCATTGTGTTTGAAAATGTGTAAATCGCTTGAAGCGAATGACAGAGCATCAAGTTACAGCTCGGTGCAATTACTACATTCTTAACGAAGATCATTTCCCGGCATTAGGGGGAGATAAGAAAACCTCATTTTAATATATAAGAATGCCGAGAAATTTTATAAATATCTTCTACGCATCATTCAAACTAAGTTGCGTAAATAGTTTAACTTGCAGTATTTAGCAAGGAACTGCCAGATGCTTTATTGAATATAAAGAGTGCACTACAAGAAAAGTGTACTTTTATGGCTTGTATTTACGACGTGCTTTTAAGAATGCCGTAAATAATAACATTTTATGGCTTACTTTAATATGTACACCATAAATTTATGTTGAATTGGGTCCACAAATACAAGTTCAGAGCCTCTTCCTCGTTCTTTTTTGTTATAGTAAAACTTTCTGATATTAGATAAAATGAAAAGGCTCGGTATTTATACCCAGTTAACAAGTCAAAGTGATGTGATCCGGTTCATGCTCGGAGGATACATCATTCGTGCTATTTATGAATATTATTTAATTAATTAGGAGTTGGTTTTATTTTATATTGGATTTTCAGCACTTTATTTATTTGTTCTTTTATTAGCCAATAGGAACATTTCGTTTCTGGCCAATAGGAGATAGACGCATTTTTAAGTGGGAATTTCTCCCACATTGCTTAGATGTTTCTTTTTCTTTTGATTGTAAGCCTATATAAGGCAAACACTAGCTATTCATTCGGAGACAATTATTTTATGAGAAATCAAATTATTGAGTTTTACTCAACCAAGTCATAAGGCTTGAAAATCACTTGCGAGTGAGAATTTTCTTTGTCGTAGAAAGTTCAACCCTTTGAGGATTTACCAGCATTGTGAGCATTTGTTGGGCGTTCTCTGCCTACGATTTAGTTGGATTACTAGGTCTAGGATCTTTGGCTCGTCATTGTTCCCCTTAGTTACTTCCTGGGCAAAACATCAGATCTGGTTCCAACCGGAATCACATCAGTTGGTAGCAGAGCTCAGCAACTTCGGTGAGCAAATATCCCGTTTATTTTTGTTTTCCTTTATTCCGTATACTTAAAAAAACAAAAAAAATCAAATCGAATTTCTTTGTTCCAGCCTTCCGTTCTTGTTACTTGCCCTAATATTGAGAAAGATATATATATCTTGCGTATTGTTCATCGAAATTTTCCCTGCGTATTGATCTTCCTTATACAAAAAAAATTTGATTCTTTTGTTTCCAGGCTTCTAGTCCCCTTGCATCATCCAAAAAAAAAAAAAATAAATAAATAAATAAATAAATAAAACAGATTGGCTTTGTGATCACCGGCCTTTGAATCCATCGGTAGTAATTCCTTTACCTACATCCCTTTGTTGCTATTCCTTTCTTGTTAATTTCATGGTTGCTAGCAAATTCCTTTTTATCTTGTTGATCCATGTGCAAGTTGCTGCGCCGTATAAGCCAAAAAGCAAAGGAGGTAGTTGACCTAATTTAATTGTGCTTGTCTTTGTTTTATTTTAATTAAATACAGTTCAGCAAAAAAAAAAAAAAGTGCTGCAAATTTGGACGTGAGCTTCACACCCCGATGTGTCAAATTTCACACCTGTGACATTTTTGTAGTCTCAAAAAAAAAAAAAAAAAAAGGCCTGCAATTGACGAAAATATCAGACCCAGGTGAAAATTTTCACACCCGTGAAATATTACAGTCACCTAATTTCATTATTTCTTCCGTGCCTTTTGCTTCTCACCTTTCTTAATCACATTAGCAACTCTTCCCACACCATCCCACTCATTTCTATACCTTTTCTTGGTCTGCACACCTAGTGTCCCTTTTGATTGCTATTTACTTTTGCTCGCTCTTCTGGTTAATTTGACAAGGGTACTTTATACGACTTAGAAAGAGGGGAGTGTAAACACGAGAGTTGTGAGGTAATTATGGGGTTGCCATCATTTAGTGGTGCACCTGATGGTGATGCATATTTTTACTGGGAAGCTGAGTTAGAGCACTATTTTGCACGCTATAACTATTCAGAAGCGGATAAGTGCTACTTTGCACCACTTCTGTTCACAGGGAAGGCTTCGCGATGGTGGACAGAATTAAAATTTTTGAGTCATATACATAAGGTACCAAAGATTAGTACGTGGAATGCTATGAAAAGAGAATTGCAACAAGCAATTTGTGCCCCCTCGTTACTTGGCTAGAGTGATGCGTCAAAAGAGGAGGATGCGAGGATAGAGGAAGAAAGACTCCGGATACTAGGGATACTCGCTAAGTGGAAGAAGCAATCTGAGCAGAGTAAGCAAGACACAGAACGGTTTAAGAAGAAAAGTGAACTGTTTTGGGCTAAATCTCCACGAAAATGTAAGGAATTGAAAGATGCCATAAGCACACGCCATGAGGACACTATTGCAACCGTTGAGGTGGAGAAAATTCTTGATGAGAGGCTGCCTTGTCCTATTGTGGATGAGGTTATTAACAAGGTGGAGGCATTGGTTGACGTTCATCGGGTTGAGAGTGTTGAGGCATCTGAGTTTATAGTTGATGATGATGATGCTTCCATGGTTGAGATGGCTGTTGCGGATGCGGAGACACAGGTGGCCACCGTTGAACCACCATTGTATTGTGTTACCCCAGCATTTTCTTTGCAGGTACGTCATTATCCCCCACTTGCGGGTACCACAGGGTTATTGGATACACCCAATGCCGCCAATATATTGCATTTGGATGTTCTTGAAATTGTTGCCTGTGGCGGACAACTGAAGCAAGCATTTGATGATCCATATTTGGAGCATGTTGAAGTCTCTCATGATTTTCATTTATATGATCATCTTGCTCCATACCATGTCTTCGCTCACCATTATATCCAGCCACGAGCCCGTTGGGCCGTTCCTTTAGTGAAGTCCTGTGCGACCGCTCAACATGCTATTGATTTACAGATGTTTGTTCGCTTTATCTTTGATCCCGGCGTACCATTGGAGTTTATTTTTGTTTCTCGTGATGTTGTGCGTGATGAAGGTCTGTTCTATGACATCCTATTGATTCGAGGACGAATCCTTTCGAACCGGGAGGGAATGATGTGATCCGGTTCATGCTCGGAGGATACATCATTCGTGCTATTTATGAATATTATTTAATTAATTAGGAGTTGGTTTTATTTTATATTGGATTTTCAGCACTTTATTTATTTGTTCTTTTATTAGCCAATAGGAACATTTCGTTTCTGGCCAATAGGAGATAGGCGCATTTTTAAGTGGGAATTTCTCCCACATTGCTTAGATGTTTCTTTTTCTTTTGATTGTAAGCCTATATAAGGCAAACACTAGCTATTCATTCTGGAGACAATTATTTTATGAGAAATCAAATTATTGAGTTTTACTCAACCAAGTCATAAGGCTTGAAAATCACTTGCGAGTGAGAATTTTCTTTGTCGTAGAAAGTTCAACCCTTTGAGGATTTACCAGCATTGTGAGCATTTGTTGGGCGTTCTCTGCCTACGATTTAGTTGGATTACTAGGTCTAGGATCTTTGGCTCGTCATTGTTCCCCTTAGTTACTTCCTGGGCAAAACATCAGATCTGGTTCCAACCGGAATCACATCACAAAGTCTAATAGAAAAACAAAAAAAAAATACAACAATCAACACATTCGGTGTTCCCTTAAAAAAAACACATTCGGTGTTCTAAATTCCTCCTGTTAGCCTCTCCATCGTCATTATTCATCTTTGTAATCTTCTTCAGAGGTATTAAAGAGAAACTCTCAAGAGATCCTTTCATCTTCTTCGATGTAGAATCTACTCTTCTCGATTCCATTTGATTTATCGTTCTTGAGGTTAGCGATTCGACCCTTTCGGAGTAAAAAGAACGAGAATTTTATGATGAAGAATCTGTTGGACATCGGCAAGAAACAATGGATGGATGGAGTTCATTCGAATTTGGCATCCATTTTTCATCTAATTTGTGCTTCTGCAATTGGGGACTGAAATTCACATTCAGAGCATGTAATTAAATGCTCATTTGTGTTTGTTGAAATGCCAAAAAAAGAAACTTAGATTAGCTCATGTTCATGTGGTGTTCGTTGAAATGCCGAAAAGAAGCAACTTGGATTAGCGCATGAGCACAAGGTGATTGTACAAAAGCCTAAGTCAGTACCCCAAGTGACTACATTGCTGATACAGTTTGTAAGCGTGCAGAGCTTGGCTACAATTATGGTGTGATACTCATTCCTGAAGGACTCATTGACTTCATTCCCGAGGTAAAAAGCGTTGATATTGGTCAATCGTATGTTTGCCTGTCACTTCTTTTCCATTAGGCATTCTTCTTGTATGCAGATAATTGATTTTTTGTTGAATTTTCAGATCCAGAAGTTATTGTACGAAAATGGTGTTGTCTTTTTGGGCAATGACGGTACTAACCTGTATATTCCGGTCCATGTGATTGTACTAGAAAGGCATCTCTATGTCGATGCTGCACGTGATCTTGGAAGTTCTAACTTTCTCGTAAGAACTTTGCCATGTATATAAATGCTGCATAGTTTCATGTATTCAATTAAGTCGAATCGGTCTATCCGAATGGCTGTTCTTATAATTTATGGTTTTGTGTAATCCTTGATTTGTAGGATGAAGAAAATTTAATTAGTAGAAATGATGAGCAAAAATTTCTGGCCACAGCAGATTTCCTTTGCGCACAATAATCTCAATTATTCAAACTCCTGCTTCTTAAGTGCTCCAGGGGTAAGCCCTTTTGCTTGATATATATTCTATGTTGTCTTATAAAAAATGCACAAAAAAGAATGTCAATGTTCCTTCCGGACATTCTTGTACTTTAGGCGTTGAATGGTTTTGAGTTCTTTTGCCCTTATGAGATCTTGTTAAAGGGAGACATTTCAAGTTTCAAGGGTTCTGTCTATCCATGATGTATATGTATTTATTTATCTATATGTAAACTCATGTGTGTGTGTGTGTGTGCGTGTTTGTATAGTTCTGCTTTTTCTAAGGGTAAAAAGGGTGAAAGTAAGTTATATTAGGACATACTAAACTCTCAAGCATAAGCATTTACGTTTCTCGTTCATGGACAACATCTTAGGGCCAATGTGTGTCCCGTATAAGTACATACATATATGTAAGTATTTGTGTAAAGATGTTTGTATTTACTTGTATTCATGTACGCCCAATCCTATCTTCTCTCAGGGTATTTTCTGCGGTAAAAAAGCAAATATTAATGATTTTATTAGCACTCAAGCATTTACTTTTCTTGCTCTTGATGTACATCTTGTTTGCAGATTTTAGGCCTTGAAGTATTCGTTGATAGCATGGTTGGAGATGAAATGGTACGCGGGATTTCTGGTGGGCAACAAAAGCATCTTACAACTGGTTAGGCAATCACCACGAATGTAACACTTCAGCAATTCTATTGGAAGCGCTTGGCCATCAACAGAAATTTTCTCAGGTAATTATTAGTTGATTTGTGAATATACTTTTTACATGTAGTTTCTTTTTGCTCTTTCCTCCAAGTGTTTTGAAGATGTATTTGCTAATTCCTACATAGAGACTGCTGCATGTCTGAAATTGTTGAGCATCATGCCCAAAGTTCCATAGATATTATGCTTCATAAATGAGATCTGTTCATAAATGTTTTTAGAGTGCGGTATCCCAAGATGAACAAACGGATATTGCCATTTTCTTTGGTAGAAATAACATACTGTCCACGTCAAATTCTGTTTACCCTTTGAAAGGTGTATTTGGTTTGGTAATTATCTGCTACTTGTTTTACTTCAATAACTCAGTTTGCTATATCCCTGAAACTTTATTCACAGTTCCAGCTTCCGTTTACTATATTTTGAGGTCCAATTTTGTTGAAACGTGTCAGGATCCCAACCCCAAGCATGGAGGCACAACTGTTTCATTGTTAGTATTTTTTGTGCACAGTAACCAGTTGCATTGTTATCTGGTTCAGTTTACCGAGATCATTGCTTCGTGATTCCTATATTTCAAGATGAAGTTGAAGTTAAGCATGAAATACCTTTCAGATGATGCCACCATGCAAGCAGGTGGTCACCCACCTCCTCATTTTCATTCTTTTGATCTAGTCTCCTTATTGTAGCATAATGACAAGTTGTGGATTAGGTTCTCTTTAGCTTCGGAACATGGTGAATTGTAATGAAATATGTATTGTTTAAAAAGAAGTTATAAGGTGTACAAAATACTATTGCAATAAAAAAGTGTACAAAATACAATGTTCATTTTCATAGTTTAAGGTGTATGTATGAAGCAATTATGGCATGTATTAATGTTAATTTATGGCCTGCATCCAATTGGTCATTACTGCATGCATGTGCATGCCGTTGTAGATGATTTTAGTGATTTTACGGCATTCTTTGTATGTTGTAATTTGATGTAGATAGTCCATTTATGGTGTGCTTTGGTTAAGTTTACGGCGTGCTCTTGCATGCCTCGAACAAAATTTTCTATTGGGCTCAAACTATATTTACGGTGTGCATTTCAGATAATCTATGGCTTACTAAAGCATGTTGTAATTTTCAACATGGATTTACGGCGTGTCCATCAATGGCTTGCATTTGTCCGCCGTAATTTACCATCTATGGCGTGCCTTGCACGCCGTAAATTGGCAAATTTCTTGTAGTGGTGACTATTTATAAATGTACCAAATCAAATTTAAATGATAATATTATCTACGCGTAAAGCGTAAAAGACTTATCGGTGTAAAACATAATAATCCACAGAAAGTGAATTCAATATTGATATTAAGTCACTCATGAAATATCTCGAAGAGGTTCGTCTTGAAGGCAAAAACCCCGAATAAATTCGCACGTGCATCAAATGATCAAATATTGGGGTTGCGGAACAACCGGATCCATGAATTGATAAGAATTTGGTTTATACTAATATCGAATTAGCAATGTATTTTGTGGGAGAAATTTGTAATATATTATCACAGTCGTCGATGACATATTTGTCTCATAATTTTTTATTACAATCTGGATCCAGAACCCAAGTCGGTAATACAGTGCTGGAAGCACATAGACTGGGTAAAAATTAAATAAGCAATAGAGGCTGATCTTGATTAGAATTTATTTTGATCATTTACATTCTCCCAATACGGATAATATCATGTTCCGCTACTTAATGTCTCTGGCAGCAACTAAGAATTTTTATATGTCGTTGAGACCGTATATTTATAGGTCATTAAACATGAATATTTATATGAAACTTTATGTTGAATTTTAGACATAAAACCGCAACATATATATTGTTGAGTTGCAAATGTCGTTATATTGCCTAAAACATTCATGTTAAATGTAATAAGATCAATAAGTAGATTCCTTATGAAGAAGGAATATATATAAAAAGCTCATGCATAATGACATGAGTCGTGTGATATTATTTCCCCAATTATTATTTCTAAGAACAATCTTGATTGTGTTGCAAGTGTTGCACAAATGAGTAGTGGGCATGACAAAAAAAAACATTTAATTTTAAATTGGACTCTAAAAGGGATATGACTTATAAAAAGTACGCTATAAGTGACAATCTAACAAATTTGTTCACTAAGTTCATTCCAACATCTATTTCGAAGAATTATGTTTATAGTATTGGAATACGCACAGTTGAAAGACTGTTGTCGTCAGGGGGAGCGGCAACTTCAAAACAATCTTGATGCTTTGGTCCTGGTTGAACAATGATTGTACTCTTTTTCCCTTTAACTAAGTTTTTTCCCACAGGGTTTTTTTTTGTTAAAGGTTTTTAATGAGGCAGTCAGTGCAATACATAAAAACGCATATGTCATGAACTATTTTCCTTGTCTAGTTTTTGTCCCACAGGGTTTTTCTATCAAAGTTAATAGTACGTGACATATGCATTATGCAACTTAGATAAGGCATTTAAATTAGCTCTATATTCAATGATTTTTGTCTACTATTACAATTGCGAAGAAGATCGTTCATCTCAAATTCAGTAATATTTACATAAGTGGGAGAGCACATGATCTTCATAAGAGAAGTTAAATCAATATGCGATGAATCAAGTCAAAGTGTTGATCCGGCTGATTCAATTACACTCAAAGGATGAAGAATTGTAGCAGTACATGGTATTCGACTGATATTTCAAAGGACGCAAGAGGAATTATACATCATACCTTTGCAGATGATCTACAAATAAAAATGTGATGCACAGTTGTTCAGATCAAGGGATCAGTTCAGTCTGTTTATTCACAGAAGCATAGCTTTCTACTACATTCGAAGAGGAGATTTCAATTTGCCGATTCGAAGATCTCAAATATTGATTTCATCAGGGGGAGTAATACAAGCATGAACGAATATGTACTCTTTTTCCTTCACTAGGATTTTTTTCCCAAAGGGTTTTTCCTAGTAAGGTTTTAGCGAGGCATATTCTTCGTGTAATGGACATCCAAGGGGGAGTGTTATAAAATATATAATATATATATATATATATATATATATATGGATGTCCATTCAAGGTCCACATTATGTTATTTATTGTACATCATTAGTTACATGTATTGATTGTTTACATATGTTGCAAGTTCTTTTCTTATTCCATATCTTATATACATAGGATGGTTCACATCCTTTAGGCTACTATATAATACCAATGCTTTTGTATTGTGTATATAGAAGTGATGTAAAGAAGTGAAGTCAAGAAGTCTACTTTACATTTTTGTTTTTCTCTTGTGTTTTGTTGTATTGATTCATATCAATATCAATTTTTCTATAACACATGGCTTTTTATTGTAATACTCATCTTTAAACATAGGTATGATTTAGTATTGTATTGGTTATGATTTCAACAATGTTCTCAAACAAACTGAAGATAGCTAAGATTTACGTCTCAAAAATCTCACATTGCTTGTGGATACATTTAAAGGCACTATATTATTTGATTTACTTGAAACGGGCATGCCGTGCCTTGCACGGCGTACCCTATCACTAGTATTAAATACAAATGGTACAAATGGGTTCTATTGACACCCGTAAATTTCTAGGAAGAGGAAAGTGTTGTTTTGTAAGTCGGTTAAATGAGTAGTACTCCTTTCGTTTCAAAATAAATAAGATAGTTGACAAAAACACGTATATTAAAGATGTGAGTTAATATTTTAATTTAAATGTCAAAATGACTAAAAAAAAACTCTTAGTCTATAATTAATAGAATACTGTATTTAATCTTTCATTTCTTAATAAGGGTAGATGTTGGAAAAACACAGTAAAGGTTGAATTGGAAATGTAATACTATTTTAAAACGATGCAATAATTTTTTTCTTCGTGTTGTATAAAAGCCATTCAGCAAACAGCTTTTGCAAGCATACTGATGGGTTAATTTGATTTTTAGTCCTCTAACTTTCCCAGTTTTTGTAAATAGTCCTCTTTTTGCTCCGGTAGCATTTTCAGTCCTATAACTTCTATGTTCTGGATTTTTAGTCCTTTTTGCCAATTCATCACCGGAGCTCCGGCGAAGTGGCTTAGGGTATATACAAAAAGGACTAAAAATCCAGAAAATAGAATGTTATAGGACTGAAAATGCTACCACATGGCAGCCACCTAAGCACTTCGCCGGAGCTCCGGTGATGAATTGGCAAAAAGGACAAAAAAATCCAGAAAATAGAAAGTTATAGGACTGAAAATTCTACCGGAGCAAAAAGAGGACTATTTACAAAAACAGGAAAAGTTAGAGGACTAAAAATCAAATTAACCTGCATACTGATTGTAAACATTCAGAACACAAAACCTTCCGAATTTCGAGATGAGAATTTGCTAGATGATCCAAGAAAACAAAACATTGCTTCTCATATCAGCCTTTCGAATTTCTGCAAACCCGTTTCAAAATTCATAGTCTTGTGGTCGTTTCGGGTGGATCAATTTCATCGGACTTCCCAAGAAAACACGTCCAAGTTTGATGAATTGTTCACGAAATTCGCTCCGGAATTCTTATACTACTTTCAAGAAGACCGGTACTACCTTCAAGAAGACCCTTTCACCTTCTTCGGGTATGTCTATAATTTGCCTTCAGGCCCCAATTTTTTTTTCATTCAGGAAATATGTCGAACAGCTTCCTCAAGTCAAGAGCTAATGGCAGGAAGCAAAGAAATCAGGTTGGAGTTGAACATCACAAAACAACTGAGGCTGAAAATAATCATCAAAGACCATTATGCGATGTTTCTGATACTGCTTATGAAGATAGTTGGCCTTCATTGTCTGCTAGTATGAGCCAAAGTGCTAAAAATAAACCAAGAAGTAAAATTCACAGGGATCCTAATCTTGAGCCAAGGCAAAAAATGAACTACCTGTGCAAGTTGAACCATTTTTTGATATGGCTTCTGCAAGCCAGAAAGATGGATCATTTAATTCTACCCCATGCTTTGAATTGAATTCTACTAAACTTCCTCATTTCCCCTTTGGCACCCCACATAAAGGAAGATTTGATGGTTATGGTAGAAGTAGACAGAAAGCTCGAATTGACTTGAGGACATCGTTTGAACAAACGCCAAATGAGCAGCCTTTAATGGATAGTTTTCATGAAGATGAAGGTGATGACGGTCAAATTATACCCGTAAAAGTCATCAACATTGACCTTAAATCGAGATTAATAATACGCATTTTATATTAAATCACACGTTTATATTTAATATTTAATGTTATGTGAATTATATTATGTAAATTGGTATTTACTCGTTTTTATCCGATTTACTGTGCGATTAATGTTGATTTTACAGATCATTACAAATCGAGAAGATTAGTGTCATTCAATCAATTATCTCAAGATAAGGAAGGAAGGAAATCGGAGCATTAAATGAGAGAGTAATCGGATCGACATGAAAACGTGCAGTGGGGAGCAAAGCAAACGAAGAAAATGTGTAGAACATGGAAAATATAGGTTCGGTCGACCGAACCATTAGGCTCGGTCGACCGAGTGTCATCTTTCGGTTGCCTGAGTGTCAGCTTCGGGGCGGTTTAGGGCTTTTGTCGTGTTTACCTTCTAGAACCACCCTAAGTCGGCAAAAACCTCTATATAAGCAAGCAGCTACGAGAATTGTAATATATACCTTAGAATCTCATTCAATAAAATCACTCTATTCATATCTTGATTCAATGTAGTTTATTGAGGGTGTTTCCAGCAATTTAAGGGCTGCAAATATGTAAGCCTTTATTTTCTGTTTCTTTCTTTTAAGTAATTAATCCCTCCCAATTATGCTTTATTGTTTGAGTTAGTTAATTCATAGCTAGATGATGTAGATCTAGGTTATGTCGTTATGGATGTGGCGAAGCCTTGTCTATGAGGATCCCATAACCTACGTCACATATTTAGTTTCTATCCATGAATCTGCTTAGTTTAATTAATGCGTATCTATGTTAGTTTATATGAATGCTTTACGAATTACTGTTTAATCTGTTGTGTATGATGAAACGCTGAGAGATACGTTCAGGGATGTAATCTGGGGGAAAAAGACCATTCGGTCGACCGAGCCCCCTGTTCATCCGTTAGATAGCCATGTCTTTATGGTTAGGTTAACTTAATAGAATTTATTATCTCAGTAGGTATGGCTATGGCTACGTTACTCGCTTAGTTTAATTAAAATGTGTAAAAAGGAAATACCAATACAAGACTCTTAGGTAGGCTCATGAATTGATCTTCGGACGTTCAGCGTTATCTAGGCAGGTTTATATTTGGGGATTGCTAGCACCTGATTATACATACATCGTAGATTAGCATGAGACTATAACTTGGTAATTGCTAGTTGGACGAGAGCTTGAGTAATCGTTTAGGAAGTACGCCTAACAATAGGAATGTTGCCTAGACGAGGTGTACGGTCAATATCGGCATCCTTAGAGTCGTAAGCGTGTGAGTTATATGAGATGGAGGCACTAAAAGGCGAAGTCACGTAACAATATCACAGTGATTTAGTGACTTACCGGTGCTAAGTCAAGTTAAAGAGGATGACTCCCGTAGCCAATCTAAGATAGATACAAACGGATTGACGAGTTAATAAGTTCGGTTTATTATATAAACTATCTAGGTCCAAACGATAAAGACTATAATTGGGGAGGTTAATTACGTTGTGTCGAGTCGTGTCTTTACCTTTCTTGTCTTATGTTGGTCGTAGACCGCCTCTATGTCCTTGACATGTTTAATTAATTGTTTGTATATAAGATGATCCACAATTGGTTCCCTGTGGGATCGACCTTGATTCACTATAGCTATACTACGATGGGCCTAGTCCTCTTGCTAGTATTGGTTTATGGTGGTCAAGTATATTATAACCTGATTGACCACGTCATCAGAAGGCCCGTTCAAACCGAATTCTGATAGGCAACACAAAGATCAGAGCTTTAGGAGAAATGGTGAACAGAGTAGGCTTTCTTCTCCTGGAAGCATTCAACCGCGCAGAACTAGTCCTGAACCAAGGATGGGAGCAAAAGATTCCGGTGATAATAATCC
Organism: Gentiana straminea; assembly: GCA_036785695.1. Taxonomy (NCBI): domain Eukaryota; kingdom Viridiplantae; phylum Streptophyta; class Magnoliopsida; order Gentianales; family Gentianaceae; genus Gentiana; species Gentiana straminea. Next base: position 4,954,011 of record JAVUPR010000088.1, on the reverse strand, counting down.
GTTTGACATATGCATCCAAGGGAGGCGGAATCGAACTGCTATAAATTCGTCACTACCCTTTGACAATGACTTGGAAAGAATTGAGTGTGATCCATTTGTGGAAGGGAAGAATGCCAAAATATTGATGCCAGGATGGCTATTTTGAAGAGATACATTCCCCTCAGCCTTCAAGTCAACATAGCATTGAGATGTCGAGAAGTCGGTCTTGGCAAAGGGGGTTTCTACCAGCCTGGTTACGAAGATGGAGCAAAATTACTCCTCCATATGATGTGTTTCGATCTAGATTGGGATCCTCAGACAAAGAGATATAGTAAAACAAGGAACTACGATAACACCGATCCCCCAAACATTCCTCATGATTTTAGTCTGTTAGTCGGGAAAGCCCTTCGTGATTCTCACAGCTTTATTAAGCAACAATCAAGAAGTGATGATGTAGACGAAATACTGCCTATCATGAATCCAGACATATGCATTGTCAACTTCAATTCAACTAGACGATACAGGATTTCACCCATCCACGTGTCGTATATCGGTTGGTCCTCACGTGGGGGTAAGTGCCAAGGTTCGCAGGTCGGGACACGAAGTGGTCTACGACAACCGACACTCGAGCAGTGTAGGACGATGGTCCGGAGCCGGTCTAGCGCAAGTCGATTAGGTCGACCTCGAGGACAGAGTCCGCACCAGCTACGAAGGCCCATTATCAGCATGATAACTTGGGCAAGGAGCAAGGCCCATTGAGGGTACATGTGACAATAGCTAAGACCGACCTAATATTAGGGTTAGGGCATGCATTATCACTATAAATACAATGATCCAAGAACTACGTAAGGCTTGATTCCTGGACAATTACAGGATACGTAGGCAATCTAAGACAAATTCTTAGACTCAGCCGCAAATAACACAAACACCCACCACGTTTGCAGTGCATTAGGGTCTTGGATATTCAACACTAGATTAATAGAAGCCCGGATTAATTAGGTGACGTAATCTTTTATCATCATTGGCGCTAGAAGGAGGGCCTTCTATTGTTGAATACGTCAAGATCATGATGCCTCCCAAGGATAAACCTGCCAGGAAAGCTAACTCCAAGGCCGCAGATCAACAAGGCTCGCAACTCCACGAACAGGTGGATCTGGATCCACAAGGAGCAAAGGACCCGGCGATAGACCCTATCCATGAGAATCCCCAAACTAAGACGTAAGGTCTCGCCCCGAAACATCAAATTATCGTGGATCAGCTAGCGGAGGCTGATCACGAATTGATGGCCAGGATCATAGCAGAGGCATTCATGGCACAGCAGCAAGCAGATGGTGGTAAGAAAGATGCTGCGGAGAAGCCCAAGCGAGCCCCTAGGGACGAAGTCAGCGCGTCTTCTAGCTCCGTGAAGAGGAAAAGACATGAAATCCAACAGAAACATCAAGGAATGGATGAAGACAGCGTCAGGCAAGAGCTGGATGTTATTCTGGGAAAAGTCAGGCCTCTCTGTGGTTGCAATTGCCTTTTACTAAGGAGATCGAAGAGTTCCCGAAACCAAAAGGATTCAAAATACCAAAGATAGAACCCTATGATGGCACCACTGACCCCGAGGATCATTTACATAGGTATCTGTCTCAGATGAGACTGGACGGCGCACCCGATGCGATGAGATGTCGGGCTTTCGAGACACTGCTCGTTGTTGTTAAGGCCATATTTATATGATTATTAATGGTGTATTTCATTATTATTTTCCCCGCATTTGCGTAATTTACATGAGAATTAAGGGTTTAAGTGTAATTATTTAATAAAGATGATTTTAAGAGAGTTGTATGCAAAATTGATGATTTTAAGTGTTGATTTAATGGAATTATTATTATTTGGATTTTATTACATTTTTGCATTGTTTATTTATCATGTAGGAGTTAATTTTCGTGCATATAGTGAGGATAATTGAAGCTCAAGTCGAATTATAAGAGATAGAGTTGGAATTGGCTTGAAGAAATTGGATAAAGATGATGAAATCCGACCTCAAAGCAGTCCAGCCGAGCGTCGCATCCCGTCCACCGGACGGGCGTTTGATTTCATGGACGAGCGTCCAGGAGAGGAAATCACATACAGAGAGTTTGGACGCAGCATGGACGGACGTCTAGAGCAAAGTCAAGATCCACCAGACGGGCGTCCACAAGACCAGACGAGCGTCCGTTGCCGACTTAGTCCTAACCGACTTAAAACTCTATATATAGCAGCAGCCTCTTAACCCTAATTGATACCAAAAAAATCATTGAGATCGCACTTTCACACCAAAAAGCTGCGGCCAGAACCCTAATTCCATAGAGATGAACTTCTCCAACCCAACAATCATCTTCATCATGATTGTTGGCTAGAAACCTTGCAGTGAGTCGACGGAGGAAGCCTATCAACAACAAAACCAACTAGAGACTTCGATACTGGATGTTTAGTGAGTTTAAGATCTAGTTTTTCATCACTTTTTAACGCTGTTTTACATTGTCATGTTTTGTTGAATTATCAATTCTATGAAACGATCTATTTATCTATCTTTATGCTTGAATAAATTTACGAAAGTCTGTTTATTTGAGTTCTCTTCCGTTTAAGTGATGCATCTAATCATGTTATAAGAGATTAGGCATGTTTAGTTGAGTAAGAGTTTGGAAACAATCTCGTGATTTCGTTTTGATTGCATGTTTAGTTTATTTGAAAAGATAAACGAAACCCTAGAATTTGGTTGAAGAAATTTAATTGAATTCGTGATAAATCACTACTAAAAACTATGTCTTTTTAATCACCGTCTAGTTGGATTGTTGGTTGATAGGTGGAACCTAGTCGCCTTCTTTGTGTTTTCCTTTAATTGGTTTAATCAAATCGTTTGCATAAGTTTAGTTTAAGTTCTAGTTTTTAAACCTTTAAATTTCCTGCAACTTTTCTGCAATTTTCTGTTCTGATCGTAGTCAGACGCTCGTCCGCAATAGCGAACGCCCGTCCGTTAGCTTTAGTTTCCAGACGCTCGTTCACTTTAGTGAACGCTCGTCCATCCTTCTGTTTTCTTATTTTTCAGCTTGTTTTATTTCTGTTTTCCGTTTTTAATTCTTAGGTTTAGGTTTTAGTTAGTTTTAACCTTAGGTTAGTAGTAGTTTAGTGACATAATCGATATAGATTTATACTTGAATTCGATAAACGTTCCATTCCCTTAGGACGACCCGTTAACATCCTTTACTACAGATCCTTATACTTGGGGTGTTTCGGTATTATAAATTTAAAACGTGTTTTTACCGAACAAGTTTTTGGCGCCGTTGCCGGGGAATCGGTGTTTTGTTGAATCTAATTGAATTAATTTTTCTATTTTGTTACGTGTTTTTTTGTTTTTGTTTTTCAATAAAAGTAGCGTTGAATAAATTGAGGTTTTTTTATTTTGCCGTGTTTCGATGACCGTAGGGTTAAGAATGTGCAAAAGTTTTTTACTCAACTTGTTTTACGTGAAGTTTATATGTTTATGTGTTACCTAGTCTAACCCCTGTGCTTAATTTGATAAGGTTTCTTGTGCCGTGTGATCGTGTTGCTTGTGTTGTGTTCATAAGTATTTAGGGTTTTGCTTTGTGTTTTTCCCGCTTGTCCGTGCATTCTTGTTGTATGGACGAGCGTACGTTCGTTGGACGCCCGTCCAGTTCTTCATCTGCAGGTGAACGAGCGTTGGGAAGTATTGGACGCTCGTCCGTTCAAATATTTTCAATCCTGTTCTGATTTAGAGGACCAGACGAGCGTCTATACTTTCTGAACGCCCGTCCGGTCGGTTTTCAAGGCAGACGAGCGTCTGCAAGGTGGAACGCCCGTCCAGTTCTGAACGCTAAGTGAACGTTCGTCCGGGGTTCAGTCCAGGTTCTAAATTTCTTGATTTTATTTTCAATGCTTTTATTTGATGTGGATTTTTCATTCGAGCTTCTGTGGCTAATTGATTTTTACATAGATGCCCTGAACTTATATGTTTTTACCTTTCCATCTATGAATCCATGTTAGATAATTGATCAATTCCTTATATATGATTCATCTAGGCATGTTATAGTGACTGTCGGTTCTCGTAAGCTATAACTGTTCTTATGGTTAATTAGTAGCTAATGTCGGTTCCCGTATGCTACATACCGCTCCGATGAATCTTTTAAGCTTTTAAGACTTACGTGCTTCCTTTGTTTTTATAGTTCATATGGGTAGCTACGTCGGTTTTCCGTATGCTACGTCCTTTCTCCATATGAGTTATACCGTTTAGATAGATGATTGTTGGTTTCCATAAGTCTATCACTTTCGATAAGTCTTAAGGCGCGTCGGCACTAGTGACAAGACTTGTCGTTTATCGTAACTTTGTCATTATGTGGTAGACGTTTATATATATGTCGTGTTGCATATAGTGGGCTAGTTTTCTTTCTTTTATTTTATTTTCTTTTTGCATATCATTTAAATGCATTTCATTTAGTTGCATTTCATATAGTTGCATTGTTTTTCTATTTTTCCTTTTATTTTTCTTAAGTGTGGTCACTGTCGGTTTTCGTAATACCACCTAGTTTATTTTTCTTTTTGAGTGTAGTTAACTGTCGGTTTCCGTAATACTACCTCGTTTTTATTTTATTTTTAGGATTTTTCACGTAGATTGCATTGTAATGCATTTTCATATAGTTGCACCTAGCCCTACTATTTTGTAATATTCCATGTATATGTCCATCTTTATATGAGCTTAATCTAAAAATTCTCTAGACTTCCTTTCCTGTGCTTTATATGTTATCTTCCCCTATCCCCGAGGTATTTCATGTTTGTCAAGTGTGCGGGGTATTTGCATTAGCTATTGTGAGTTTTCGGATGATATCGCTTTTCCGGTGGATGGTCCACGAGTCTGCGAGTTCGTCGGGAATTTTTGGATTTGGTTCGAAACACTTCCAGAATAGCTCCCTTTTGGCATACAATCAGCTAAGTTTTCTTTTTCTTTTTCATTCTGCACAACTTGAGGACAAGTTGCAATTTAAGTGTGGGGGAGGGGATGGTTTATGTGTATCTACTTTCATTTGCTCATATTAGTTATAATTTTTATGAAAAGTGCAAAATTTTCAAAATTTTGTTTCGTCCCGAGTAACATTTCAATTGCATGCTAGTTTTATAATCTGGCACCCTTTAGTTGTTATCAGTAGTCATATCATGTTCTGAGAATAGGTTTAGTAAGTCGATACTCACTTGAACTTCATTTCACGAACCTATTAGATGAAGAGCCAAATATAGAATAGTTTCCGGTTAGTTAAAGGAAAGTTAATTCTTGATACAGATAACACTTATTTAGCATTAATGAAAGTTAAGAACTTGTGCTATACTCACAGTTAGAATCTCAGTACCTTAGTGTTCTTGAGAACTTTGAGAGTCTTGAATGTGTTAGAAATATATTTGACCGAGAGTTTCCAAAGAGTTTGGAAAATATAAAAAATATATATATATCTATAAATAATAAATGAATAAAATTTCTTTGTGGGAATTTTGTTTATATCTATCACCTCGAGTCCATTTGGATACTGCCCCAATTGGGGAGTGTGGTTTACCTTGGACAGTAAGGGATTGAGTGATCTTAGGGTGACTGCCTCTAATGTAGGGGAGTGTGTTATACTTTTGAGACGCGACGATAGGATATATAAAATGTACGTTTTTTTGGAATTCTAAGTCAAGTTGATCTAAACCCAGTAGAGACCCAAAAGGTATTTTCTTGGTACTAAGTAAAGGAATTTAGTTGTGAGTTAGTTACTATGTTCTTGGTAATTAGTTTTTGTTAGGTAAGTGCTGTAGATAGAATGAAGTTTTCGTTTAGTTGACCGGATAACTGTTAGTGCTTGATGTATTATATCGAGAGAGGATCGGTGGAAGTTTAGTAGGTTCTGCACACACATCACCGAGTGAGGTCGATTTGCTGAATACTAGCTTGTCATGATTTTTACTATATCTCGTGTCAGGTTATGTGGATTCTTGATGGTATGTTCTTGTTTTGTCTTGCTCGGGACGAGCAAAATTTTAAGTGTGGGGGTGTTGTTCAGGGTCAAATTGTATGATTTTTATAGATATATTTTATATCAATTTCCCCCGTATATGTATTATTTTCATGGAAGTAGGGCTTTATATCGAAATATTTAGTAAATGATGTTTTTAAGAGGTTAATTGCAAAACGTAACGAATTATGTGCTTAAATGATGATTTTATGTTATTTTGGAAATACGTTACGCTTTGGTATGTTTTCCTATTGTTGTAGATACTCATTGATGATGGAAGAGAGGATTTTAGAGAGCCAAATTCGTGCTTGGAAAGGATCAATCAAATTTATGGAAGATTGAAAGATATAAGGAAAGAAATCAATCAAGATAAATGTCGGAAAATCAGGATTCCGGGTAGTCCCGACTTCCGATGCAGTTCTTGATATTATAACAACCGATTTGACTCTGAACCTCAAGAGAAGAGTTGTAGGGCTTGAAGAGAGGATTCTACAGGATTTTGAATCACTCCATTCCGACTTACGAGGCCCGAGATATGAGCGTTACAAGTTTGGATGCTGTTGCTGAAAATAGTGAACGGGCGTCCGACATTATGGACGGGCGTCCGGCACCTTTACTGTAGCAACCGACTTGATTTTTCTATAAAAGCAGCTGCGATTCCAACCCTAATTACATCAGATTTTTCATACGAAAATTACACAGACAGCAGCCGCTTTTTGGGAGCTTTCAAGGCCGATCACCCGAGCCTTGTGCTCGGGTGATCGGGGTTAGATTAGGTCTTTTATTTTGTTCTTTTTCCTTCTTGTTCGAGCATGATGAAGGCTTGAAGCTTTCATCCATGGAGCAGCCATGTAATCCTTTTTCTGCAGCACTTTGATTCCTTTCTATGGATGTTTTGTAAGTTTTATTTATAATTGTTTCTTTTTCTATGTTCAATTGTATCTTGCAATATAAATCGGAAGATGATTGCATGATTTGATGCTACCGTATGACGGAAGTCGGTGTAGTTTAGATCACCATAGGAAAGAGTAGATCTTTAATCTATACATAACGGAAGTTCGTAGGTTAAATATCTAGATTTACGAGAGGATCACAATTTGATTAATTCGATGCAAGATTATCTTAGATTGGAATTGAGGGATATCACCGTTACCGGAAAGATAGGACTTTTCATGTGTTTAATTCATTATGTTGTTCTTGTTCTCTTTCATGTTTTTATGCCGCATGTTAATCGAATTTAGATAACGGAAGTTAATAGATTCATTAGATTATCGTGAGGGAGATTGACAATAATTATTCCAACAAACGGAAGTTGAGGGATAATGTTGTTAGGTTAGGATTCAATCCATATCTTTGATTTGTATCGATATTAGTTAAGACCGGAAGGTAAACTAATTAATGGCGTGATAAATCGGAAGAGGAAACGCTTCATTAGAAAAGATAATAATCCAAGATAACTAATGAATGAATGTTTGTCTAACTGACTGATTTCGGTGGGGTGATGGTTGTTGGGAATAGGTTGATCATGGTTTGTTTATGTTTGTTCAGTTATTAGTTAGTTTTACTGTTTTCGTAGATGTAGTTTTATTTATTTTGTCCGCAACTATATTTCCTGGCTTTGGATTAACAATCCTCTGTCCAGTTTACCTTTTCGTTTTTATTTCGTTCTTAGTAGTAACAATTAGAAGAGTTAATGAAGCTAGATTCGACAGCCCAATTCCCTGAGGATCGATACCCGTACTTATCCAACTTTACTAGCAACTACCCGGTATTCGGCCGGTTAGGAGGTAGTTTTGCATGGTAGTATAGGTTTTATAAATTGTCTTTTGTTTTAATGATGCAAAATCTCCCCAACAGTTGGTCTAACCAAAGAGTGGTTCAACAAGCTATGACCCGGGTCAATCTCCAGTTTTACCATGTTAGCTCGTAAGTTTCGAGATGCGTTCATTGTAAACAAGAAATTTCACTTAAGCGCCACACTCCTCATGAATATGAAGCAACAGAAAGACGAAACTGTGCTAGAATATCTGAAGAGGTTTAATCTCGAGGCCATGCAAGTCAAGGACGCAGATGACCGACTTCTGATCACGTCGTTTGTAGGGGGCTACGTAATACGAAGTTGTATATGAAGCTGAGCAGAGATGTCCCTCATACCATGGATGAATGGGTTAATGTGGTGCACAGATTCTGTCAAGGTGAAGAGGCGGTACGTAGACACACCCAATCCGACTGGATGGATTCGAAGAAGAACAATCGAGGTCCGAATAAGAATCAGTCCAAGGGACAGAACACTGAGACCAAGCCGACAGTCTGGGACAGCATTACGGCACCTATCTCAGACTGCCTGGGAAAGAAAGGACCTCCACGCGATAAAGATCTCATCTCGCTCAATCGGTCGCGCGGAGAAGTTTTGGTCATTATGATCTCGAAAGGCATAGCAAAGAAACAGAGTCCACAAAAAAAGCCTCGGGAGAAGAGAAATCCCAGAAAGTACTGCGAGTTTCATGAGGATAAAGGTCACGAAACGAAGGAATGCTCTGACCTGAAAAGAGACATCGACACTTATATTCAAGAAGGCAAGCTGGATGAAGTGGTCGACAGATCTCAGTTCAACGAGACCAAGGGGCGCAGAGAATTCAAAAGGAAGAATCCTGATCAGGGTCGCGATCGAGGACAAGACAATCATAGGTGTAGAGATCGATCACCACGTCGGGATCGATCTCCAGGTCAAGAAAGAGACAACAAAGGCGATCACGATCGAGATCGGTATGACGATAATTGACCCAATAATTACGTCAATACGATCTTTGGGCCAACTGAGAACGACAAGGACCGAGCCAGTCAAGAGCCAACTGACAGCTCGAGGGATAACAAGAAACTAAGATTTACCACGGAAGTCGGGTATGGACCCAAAGATGACGTTCCCAAGTCTCGGAGTCATAGTGAGGGGTTGGTAATTGAAGCGGTGATCAGTCGAGCCCGAGTATCGAGAGTATGCGTTGATAATGGTAGCGCGGTAAACATCTTGTATTACTCGGCTTTTTAGGCGATAAAGCTAAATGAGAAGGACATAACTCCTCTAGCGTCTCCCTTATTTAGGTTCACAGGACAAGCTGTTCATCCGGTGGGATCGATAAGGATGCTAACGACGGTCGGGGATGGCGAAAAAGGAAGGACCCTCGAGTTAAACTATGTGGTAGTCAAGGCCCCTTCAGCATACAACGTTATCTTGGGACGACCCGCTCTTTTCGACCTGCGTGCTATCATCTCCACCTTTCACAATAGCATGAAGTTTCCCACCAGGTTCGGTTCCCATGAAGTAAGGGGGGACATTGACGCTGCACTAAGCTGTAACTCTATCGTCATGAACGGGAAAATGGCAGTACAACAAGTCCTGGTCAAGGAACTGATTCCGGAAGAGGAAGAGGAGAAGAGTTGGATCTCAGTTGATCCTGTCGAAAATGTTCGACTGTGGGAAGGCGAAGAAGACCAGTGTGTGCAGGTCGGGATCTGGATCCCGGACAAACAAAAGCAATCTCTGGTCGAACTTCTAATCGAGTACAGATATGTTTCTGCTTGGAGGGCTGATGACATGCCGGGACTGCCCACAGATATAGCGGTTCATAAACTCGAGATAGACCAGGCCAAGAGGCCAGTTAGACAGAAAAAAGGAACTTTGCGCAGGACTCGCTATAAAGAAAAAAGTCGGGAAGTTATTAGCAGCCAAGATAGTAAGGGAAGTGTTCTATCCAGAATGGCTAGCCAACACAGTGCTTTTCAAGAAGCCCGACGGCAGCTGGCGTGTGTGTGTAGACTTCACTGACCTGAATAAAGCATGTCCAAAGGACTCGTATCCATTGCCAAAGATCGACAGGCTGGTAGACTCTACCATTGACTTTGAAGTGTTTGGATTTTTAGATGCATACAAAGGATATCATCTGATCCTTATGGATCCTCGAGACGCGGAGAAAACAGCCTTCATTACGGAATTCGGCACTTTCTGCTATGTAACCAGGCCGTTTGGTCTGAAAAATGCCGGGGCTACATACCATAGAGCAGTCAATAAAAAATTTCGCTAAGCAGATCGGCAGATGTATGGAAGTGTATGTGGACAACTTGCTTATCAAGAGTCGATCCATGAAGCAGTACTTGGAAGATGCCCGAGAAGTGTTTGAAGTGTTGAGGGATACGAAAATGAAGTTAAATCTGAAGAAGTGCACTTTTGGTGTCAGGTCCGGGAAATTTTCGGGATATATGATCTCGAAGGACGGGATTCAAGCAAAACCAGACAAGATCGACACGTTAAAGAACATGCCTGCACCTCGAAGCATAAAGGAAGTACAGAGACTTACCGGTCGAATGGCCGCTCTCAACAGGTTTCTATCGAGATCCGCACAGCGTGCTCTGCCATTTTTTAAGATTCTCCGCAAGGCCAGTCCTTTCCACTGGGATGAGGAATGTCAAACAGCCTTCGATGATTTGAAAGCCTATTTGTCAGAATTACCCACTCTTACTTCACCTCGAGAAGGAGAGAAATTGTTGGTTTACTTATCAGTCTGTGAAGAAGCAGTGAGTGCAGTTTTAGTTCGAGAAGGGGTCCACGGCCAAGTGCCAGTCTATTTCGTCAGTAAATCTTTGCATGGGCCCGAGATTTGATACTCACCCGTAGAGAAGTTAGCATTATGTCTAGTACACGCCTCGAGAAAATTAAGGCCGTACTTCCAAGCCCATCCCATCACGGTGGTTACTGACCAACCACTGAAACAGATTTTGGCAAAACCTGACACCTCAGGTCGGTTTGCAAAATGGGTCATGGAAATGGCTCAGTATGATATCGAATTCGTCCCTCGAACTGCCGTTAAGGCCCAAGCCCTGGCCGATTTCCTAGCCGATGGGATTTCCATCCAACTCGAGCAAGAAAGGCAAAGTACAGAAGAACAGTGGACTCTTCAAGTCGACGGGGCGTCGAGTAAAGAGGGAGCAGGAGCCGGACTCCTGCTGATCAGCCCAAGAGGTGAAGAGTTCCTATACGCCCTTCGGTTCGACTTCAAAGCAATGAACAATGAGGCGGAATTTGAAGCTATGATCACTGGTCTGAAACTTGCCTTGAAGTTGGGAGTCGATAATCTGCTAGTGTACAGCAACTCGCAGTTGGTGGTAAATCATATCAAGGGGGAGTATGAGGCCAAGGAAGAAACCATGAAGAATTATCTAACCGTGGTACAAGGTCTCATGCCTAAGTTCAAGACAGTTCAAATCGAGCAAGTCCCCCGAAGTCAAAATAAGAGAGCTGATGCGTTATAGCTTCGAACTTCGTCTCGAGCAAGAAAGTCTTAGTCGAGTTATTGACGGACAAAAGCTACAAAGTATTAGAGGAGCAGCCAATCAGCCAGCAGGCGACTTGGATGGATCCAATAGCCCTTTACCTTAAGGACGAAATTCTACCACCCGACAAGGTACAAGCACGCAAAATCCGACTTCGGTCAGCACGATATGCTTTATTTGACTCCGTCCTTTATCAAAATTCCTTTGTAACGCCATGGTTCAGATGTGCATCAGAAGAAGAAGAGGAGTATCTTATCGAAGAAATTCATAGAGGGGCTTGCGGAAACCATTGCGGGGCTAGAATGCTTGCCCGAAAATGCAAGCTAGCGGGGTACTTTTGGCCGTCGATGCAATGAGATGCGAATCGGCTGGTTCAGAGGTGCAGGACTTGTCAGATCCATGATAACATCACCCATCAACAGGCCCAAGAAATGAACATCATCTCGTCAGCCTGGCCTTTCGATCAGTGGGGTGTCGACATAGTCGGACCCTTACCCCGAGCTCCGGGTAACAACAGATACGTGGTCGTCGCAGTGGACTACTTTACGAAGTGGGTCGAGGCCAAGGCCCTGACCGATATCATAGCAGCGACCATTAAAAAGTTCTTGTGGATGGATATTTTATGCAGTACGGAATTCCGGGCTTTGATTTCAGACAACGGTACTCAATTCGAAGATCGAAGAGTTAGGGAATGGTGCAACGAGTATCACATCAATCAGCACTTCACCTCGGTCGCTCACCCACAAGCCAACGGTCAAGTCGAGCAAAATAATCGACAAATCAAACTAGGGTTGAAAAAGAGACTAGAAGCTGAAGGGAGAGATTGGGCAGTGCAACTTCCAAGCATCCTATGGTCGTATAGGACAGCTCCAAATTCATCAATAGGCAAAACGCCCTTCTCTCTGGCCTACGGATGCGAGGCGGTAATCCCTGCCGAGATTGGTCTTCCCTCTCCTCGAGTCTTAGCATACAACATCGAAACCAATGACCCCGATCTTCGACACGAGAAAGACAGCATCGAGGAGCGAAGAGAGATCGCTTCGGCTCGGATGGCTATACAAGCAGAAGATCTCACAGTACTATAACTCAAGAGTCAAGTACAAGTACTTCAAAGTCGGCGACTTAGTCCTCAGGAAGAATGAAGCAAGTCAACAGGAAACAACCGGAAAGTTGGAACCAAATTGGGAAGGCCCATATCAGATTCTGAAGGTTCACCCCAAAGGGTCCTACCAACTCGGACGGGCTGATGGAACCACGGTTCCTCGACATTGGCACGCCAACAACTTGAGGAAGTATTACGTTTAAGATAAGCCTTATCTCGATTAATTTTTGTCTTTACATTTTTATGCCTTGTAATAAGTCCATGTGACAATTTTATGAGTATTTTAATAAACATGTCTTTCCTCGAGATGCTTTTGTTTTTATTATGATTTACAGCATTAACATTACAAATCTAATCGATACAAAGTGTCAAAGGCAACGCAGTCAACAACGACAATGGAAAGTCCGCAAGTCGGATCCCTCAATATAGCCAAAAGCGAAACGAGCCTACAAGCCACGAAAATGCTAAGGCGAAAAATTTGACCAGCCTTAAAGCAGAACTAGCCTAACGGGCAAAAAATGCTAAGGCAGAGGGGAGGTTCGCAAGGTCGGACCACACGCCCAGAGAACGATAAACCTATGGCAGAACTAGTCCGTGTGACAAAAAATGCTAAGGTGATCAAGTCGATCTCAAACAAGATACATCTATGGCAGAACTAGTCCGTGTGACAAAAAATGCTAAGGTGATCAAATCGATTTCCGACATACTAAACTCGCAAGTGTAATAAGAACCAAAGGTTCATAATACACTTGGGGGGCAACACGACATCAATAAAGCACACGGCAAACAGAGCCAAGGCTCGACAAGCGAAGAACTAAAAGAGATCGAGACAAGAAAGAAAGATAATAACAAGAAAAGGAAGTAAAGCAATGCAAAATCAAAGAAAAATCGAAGCAAAATCAATGTCAAACAAGGCCAGGTCGAAAAAGACCAGCCATGACAGGGCAGAGTATAGTTTTACAGACACATTTAAACCATACAAATTCTACAAATTCCAAGTTTGACAAGAACAAAGAACAAAAAGAGCAATAACTAAGAAGCAGCATCCGGAGTCGGATCAGTGGCATTGTCGGAAGACGGTGCAGAGGCTAAAGGACCGTAGTTCCGAGCCAGAGATTCCCCTCGCTAGAACTCCTCGATATACTGGTCATATAACTTCTCCGCCTCAAGCTCATAGAATTACGGCACGGCAAGTTTGCCGACATCAAACTCAGGGTAGACTTCCAAGGCATGGTTCACTGCCAGTGTATAACCGCCCATCATCGCCATGCGCATCATCACATCTAGGTCCGCATTAAAGTCACTCGACCTCCGATGCTCTAGGATCGTAGCCGTTTTGGCCGCCTCGATTTGTGTGGGAACCTGATTCAGCTCGGCCTTTTAGGCATATATTTCTTTCTCCAGATCGGCCCTCAGAGCGTCCCTCTCCTGTCGAGCCAGAGCCGTGTCGGCCAAAGAAGCCTTGTGCTCTTGCTGCACCTTCTCGAAGTCCAAGGCCAGATCAGCCAACCTTTTGCCTTGATCTTGTCGCTCGTTCTGTGCTCGGGTCAAGTCGTCAGCGGTAGCCGTCAGCGCATCCTGCAGCTTCTTGACCTCGACAGTCGCTTCGTTCTTAAGAGCCTCAAATTGAGACTCTATGCCAGCTTTGGCGGCGCTCTTCTTGACGTTATCATCAATCAACTTGCAGATCTGCCTCCTCAGATCCTCTTCCGACTCGACCGGCTTAGCCAAACGTCTGGCGGCCTCTCTTCCGAGAGGTTATTCTGTAAAAAGAAAAGAAAGGCGTCAGACAATAAAGACAAGGCAAATGTCTCGAGAGAAATCATAAAAAAGGAAAAGAAAGATAAGTAACTTACGATACGGCTCGATTTCCGAAGCGCCGAAGATAGAGCTTTGTCTTCCATGGTCGCACAGTCGTCAGCAACCAGGTTCACGTCGATCTCGGCCTCGGTAGAAGCCTCGCCAACCTTGGCCTTCTTGGCCTTCCTATGGTGATCCTTCACCAGCTCGATAAGGGTTGTCCTTTTCTTGGATCGAGCCATCGTATCCTCGACGCCCCCTCCGACCTGAGGTGTAACGTCGACCAGGTCCTCTCCATCTTCATCCTGCAACGAACCATAGCGGACTTGCAGGCCGCTGGTGGTTGGGGGTCGGGTGGGCGAACGCGCTGGAACCGTCGACTCGACGCCCGCAGGAGTAGACTCGACCTGGACAGAACTCCTTTCTTCGAGAGAGGGAGGAGCCCTAGTCTCGGGCACTTGCACGGTGAGGGTCTCTTGAGCTCCGAGAGGCGGAGAAGCCCTGCTCTTCGACGGTGGGATGTTTGTCGGGTCGGTGATAAGAGAGAACCTCCCCACTGCGAAAAGAGAAGATAAAATTAGTATCAACAAGAATATCAAGTTTTAGACTTCAAAAAAGAAAAACATATGAGATAAACAAAGAAATATCCTACAGTTCTCCTGGTCGAGGGCGTGAAGGTTTCCATAGGGTGTGGGCCCTGCTTCTTCTAGATGTGCCAGGTCGTAGAGAAGACTCAGGTCTCGGGTGGCCACTTCGAAGCCGAAGCCATCCATTGTACGCGCCTCGTGAGGGGTTGGGTCCCTGCCCAGTTTATCGTCTCTTCCCCCATCGACCTCCATTGTCCGATATTGGGGTTATCCAGGCCGTGGCGGAGAAAGAAGAATCAAGGCTTCCAGTCCCCGTGTGACGAAGGTTCCTTGGACACGAACTCGTGTTGATTCGTCCTTCTTTGGAAGGTGTACCACATCTTGTCTAGCATGCTTGCCATCTTGTAGTAGTATCGGAAGAGGGGAATCGAGAAGCATACCCTGGCCACTCGACATTCTATCACGAACCCCAGCAACATCCGGATGGCATTAGGGCCCAGCTGAGATACACTTATCTCGTAATGATGTAAAACGGCTAAGACGGCCGGACATAGCAGAAATCTCAACCCACTGGAAAGTTGGGCTTCGTAGACCGAGCAGAATCCTTCCGGAGGCTCATCGGCGTACATGTGTTGGCCGGAAGGTTGTTGGATTTTGAATTGAGGGCTGGTAAGGCCAAATTTTTGCCGGATTCTTGCAATATCGTCAGAAGAAATGGTGGAAAGACAACCCCTAGGACCCTTCCCCTCCATCATGGTCACCAATTTCTTTGGTTCCCTAAGAACTCCTATGGGGTCGTCTGAAATTGGTTGGGGAGGGGGATCAGAGGTAGTAGGCAGTGAGGTTGGGGTATGAGAAGATGATTCACTACTCCTATCAGACTTAGTTGCACTACTAGACATTAGTAAACGCAAGAGAAAGTACAAGAAGGGGCAGAAATCAAGGAAGAATGCTTACTTTGTTATTTGGAGAATATGCAGCAAAAGGATGAAATGCCTTATCTCCGGTTCTCTCTTCTCCCTTTTATGCTTGCCAAAATCTCCAGATGATGTGAAAGGACGTGATTGAGGGAGTTATAACCCCCTACAAATCACGAAAATCAAGGTGTGACGTTACGATTGGCGGAAGGCAAGGCGTTAGTGCGCCATGACGTCATGAGGCAGTGCCACGATTGGCTAGGGCTACAGGTGGCAGGCGAAGCGTTAGTGCTTTTTCCCGCCCAAGTGATGATTCAACTCGAAGACGTTTTCAAAATGGCAGATTTGACCTCGGACAACGGGAGTTGCCTCTCTCAAGTCTGGGGGGCTTATGACGATACGGGATTTCACCCCTCCACGTGTTGTCTATCGGTTGGTCCTCACGTGGGGGTAAGTGCCAAGGTTCGCAGGTTGGGACACGAAGTGGTCTACGGAAACTGACACTCGAGCAGTGTAGGACGATGGTCCGGAGTCGGTCTAGCGCAAGTCGATTAGGTCGACCTCGAGGACAGAGTCCGCACCAGCTACGAAGGCCCATTATCAGCATGATAACTTGGGCAAGGAGCAAGGCCCATTGAGGGTAAATGTGACAATAGCTAAGACCGACCTAATATTAGGGTTAGGGCATGCATTATCACTATAAATACAACGATCCAGGAACTACGTAAGGCTTGATTCCTGGACAATTACAGGATACGTAGGCAATCTAAGACAAATTCTTAGACTCAGCCGCAAATAACACAAACACCCACCACGTTTGCAGTGTGCATTAGGGTCTTGGATATTCAACACTAGATTAATAAAAGCCCGGATTAATTAGGTGACGTAATCTGTTATCATCAGGGCCGACTAGGCCTCCATCAGGACCGTGATGAAAGCAAAAAGAGTATTTCTAGAGGATTACCGGTTGTTTCTTTCTCCATTGGTGATTCTGCGGAGTTCTTCTATGGACAAAAGAGGGATGTTGACAAGGCAGAGAAAGTATTACTAGAATCAGGCGATGTGTTGATTTTCAGCGGTGATTCGAGGCTAATATTTCATGGGGTGGCCTCTGTTTTATCGAAAACAGCTCCGAAAGAATTGGTGGAACAGGCAAAGCTGCGTCCTGGCCGTCTCAACCTCACTTTCAGAAAGTATTGATCAGAGACTTAGTATATCTTTAGGACTACAATTGTAAGTCTTGAGAAAACTAGTTAATGTTGGTTTTCAACAGCTGTTTTTATTGTTCCTTTTATGTTTTCAAACATTGTGGTTGGTTGTTGCAGAGAAATGTAAAGCCACTGACAGTTTTTTTATTAAATATAATTGAAATTAAAATACAAAATGCGAATAAACCCGTCTTATAAAACTCTAGAACAACTCACGACCCATCAAGTACTAAGAGCACTCGCATCAGTGTCTCTTCACAGATTCTCTATTTTACAGACTCAAATACCATTTTTTCCAGTTTTACAGAATCTCTGCAAATGGTCAACTACATCAGCATCTCTACTTACAGATTCTGCATCCAAGACAACTGTATCAAAATCTCTATTTACAGATTCTCGATTAATTTTCTTAACCAGTATCATTGAGTTGGTGTAATTTTTATAGTAGTAATTTTTATAATAGTGTGATTGCATAAAAATTTAAAGCAAACTCGGGTTCAAATTTTTATTGTTGTAGAGTAATGCCCTTCCAACTTTATTGCAATTTAAAGTTTTTTAATCATATTTTAATTTTGCTATGCGATCCTGTATTTTTTTTTCTTTGAATTAAGAAAAAAAGATGAGAAAATGAGTAAAAAGAAAAGAAAAGAAAGGCAGCAGAAAGAGTAAAAATAAAAGAAAAGAAACGCAGCAGACTGAGGTTGGAAAAGAGCGGTAAGAGAGAGCAGGCAAGGATCTGGAGATTTATCTAATATTGCTGGAGATATACAGCACTCACCCAAGAATCTGTCATGTACATATTTATTTTACAGACACTGATGTGAGTCTATTTATAATGAATCTTAAGTGTTTAGATCTGTAAAATATAGATTTATCATCATTTACAGATTCTACTGCGAGTGCTCTAAGACAACTACGATACATTACTCCTCCAAGCTAGGGAGACTCGATTTGGATCTTGAACTTTTTCCCATCGGCATTCGTTTCTTCTTTATCTCTAGGATCATTTCCTTTAGAGTTGGAAAGTCGTCACTATCCCCCCGGTACTTGGCAACCTATGTTGCACATCCATTTTCGTTGCAATGTTAACTTGTGTCTCCACTAGCTCGGGTTCTGCGCTTATTACGTGTGGATAATCTCCGTAGTCCTCATTTAAACCGTCTAAAGTATTACTTCGTCCCAAAATGTAAGTTCATTTACCTTTTTGGTTTTGTCTCATAATATAAGTTCATTTAATAAACCAATAAAATATTTATTACATTTTTTTACTCCTAATTTAATATATACCAACCCAACTTTCACTACTTTGTAATTAATAACAATGAAGGTCGATCATTTTAGATTTTTTCATCAAAATTAATGAAAGAATAACAAATTTAACAACTTTTTTAATATGTGTGAAAGAATTCAGATGAACTTACATTTTGGGACGGAGGTAGTAGATTACTCTTCATCGGCCTCATCGGGATTCCACTTGCCCTTGTCTTGCCAAAAAAGTGACATCATAACCCGTAAGGAAATCAAGCCAGGTTGGCGCAACGGATAATAAAATATTGATTTCCTTTTTACTGGGACCGACTTCGTTTAAATAATTAATACATATGAAATTAGATAAAGATTCATACGAGTATGATTCAATTGAATCGTCGCTTTATCTACCGTTGATGGTCCAAGCACAGAGCCGTCCAAGTGTTCAGTCTTTAACAGTGATCACCGCCGGTGTCCTCAAAGGACTGCTATCAGAAAAAGTCGAATGCTTGATCGCATTTTCTTCTTCGCATTATCGAGTATAATTTTATTATATTAAAAATATATATTCTTCCGGTGTACTTTTCTTACTAGCCGAACTCGAGCACTTTAAAGTTTAATATTTTTTTAGCTGCTCGAGCTCTAGTTCGAACGTGAAAGTATTTAAAATTATGTCCAGCATAATCGAGCCGAATACAAGTATAATTAAAGTTTAATCGAGCCGATCTCAAGTAATTTTTTCTTTGCTCGAATGAAATCGAACCGAGTTCGAGCATCATTGTTTTGAATAATTGCTTGATTCGATAATTAAATATTTGATTCGACTCGAATCGTTTACAACCCCACTAGCAGGGTATTGCGAAGTTGGATAAAATTGAATCAATGGAAGGAAAGTAAAGAAGCAACCGACACCGATAGCATAAACGATATTAGTTTTTTTGGTCGTGTAATAGATATTAGTTACATCGTTTTAATAAATAGAATTTTTTTTGTTTTTTTTTTTTTTGAAGAAATAAGTTAAATTATTTATGTAGTAGTTCCTGCAGTGGTTAATATAGTAGTGACTCATTATTAAAAAAAAGGTTACATCTGATTCATCATAGAACGATTATTACGATCATCAAGTTTTTTTTCCCTGAAAAAGAAAAGGAAAACTTATAAAAATCAATTACCGGAAAAAAAAAAAAGGTTTCCTCTTATCCAAGAAAATAGGGGCAAAGTCAAAATCCTCAATATCCGCCGACTTAACCGGATGAAGAAAACCCGCCGACTTACTCTGCCCTATAAATACAACGTTTCTATTCTCGATCAATCAGAATTGTTGTGTGTCACCACCGAGCGTGTGTCGATGAAGTATTTGTAGGTATGTTTATCTTTTCAATCATTCAAAATGTCGTTTGTTCTTTGAATTTCTTGTCTAATGATCAATAGCTTTCAGATGGTCTCAATATTTTAGTGTCCCCTGTTATTTCTTTGTTGTTGATTTTTGCTGGTTAAAATTTATAGGTCATCTGTCTTCTTTATTGAATCTGGGTGGATCTTCATTTGGTTTCTCCTTTGATATTTTTCCAACATAATGTCTGAACATGTTATGTAATTCTGATGGGGAACGATTTTTCTTTCTTGGTTTGTCGGGATTTAGATCATCTTTTTGTGAAAATTGGACATGGATCTTTTGGTGTAAGTTTTTGTATTTTTGTATTAGATGATAGTTATTATTATTATTTTTACATTTACGTTTATAACCTTAGTGGTTACCTATATAAGACCTTTGTACACAACATTATACCCTAATGACAATTGTTTTGTTGTTCAATCTATCTATCATGGTATCAGAGCTTTGATCCCAAAAAAAAAAAAAATTTCCGTCGCCGTTTTTTTTTCTTTTTGCTGCCGTCCTCCCGCAGCTATGGCCACTTCAGCCGCTGCTTCTACCCAGTCCGCCACCTCTGCCGCCAGCAACGCCGCCACTCTCACTGCTGCGGTTGCAGCCCCTGCGGCTCCCACCACCGTCATCTCTCTTAATCCTGCTGTCAATGCTCCTACGAAACTTGATGGCAAAAACTTCACGGCTTGGAAGCTTCAATTGACCACTTTACTCACCGGTCATGGTCTCATCGGTTACGTCACCGGTGCCACAACCCTGCCGCCACCAACAATGCCCTCGGCGGCTGGTGAAATCACAGTCAATGCGGCTCATCTGCATTGGCTCCAACAAGATGCCCTAATTCACAATTTACTTTTGGGTTCGGTTGATAAAGAGTTTATGGCTACGATTCAGCACACTACAAACTCGAAACAAGCTTGGGACACGCTCATTGACACGTATGGGAAACAGAGTAAGGGTCGTATTCGGCATCTCAAACTGCGGCTAAACTCCATTACCAAAGGTACCATGTCCATTTCTCAATTCTTCACTGCCGTTAAAAATGTTGCTGATGATCTCGCGGCTCTCGATGCTAAGGTACCTGATGATGATTTGGTTGAATTAATTTTAAAAAATCTTGGTAGTGATTATCAGAGCCTTGTCAGTGCCATTCAGGCTCGTGATGATACTATCTCTATGCCGTTGTTACATGAAAAATTACTTATGCATGAAGCGTCACTTTTACACAGTCCGTTTGTTGCACCCCCTGCGTATACTGCTTTCCCTGCTTACCCTTCCCCTCGTCCCATGCATGTTTCGCCCGATACCTCTTATTCCCCGTACCCGCAGCTCCCTCGGCCACCACCTCCCTCTCCCTACCCGAGGCCCCACAACCCCCCTCCTCCCACCAACCACTCATCCAAAAATTCCAATCCCCGTAATTCTAAAGCCTATCAAGGCTTCTGCCAACTATGTGGTCTCCAAGGACATGTTGCTACTCGCTGCCCATCCTATCCGCTCTACAACAGTCTTCCTCGCCCAACCCGCAACCCTGCACCTACTCGGCCCCCCCAACCTCCTCATGCACATGTTGCTCAGCATGCTTTCTCCAGTCTTCCTGTGCAGTACTCTGACCCTTCTGCTCCTTGGATGCTTGACAGTGGCGCCTCTCACCACATGACTCAGGAACTCAGCTTGCTCTCTCTTCACTCTCCTTACCAAGGTACGGATCGTATTGTCATTGGTGATGGCAGCTCCTTGGCCATCACACACATTGGCTCTACCTCTCTTTCCTCTTTTAAATTAAATCACGTTCTTTGTGTCCCTTCCCTATCTCGTAATTTACTTTCTGTCCAAAAATTTTGCCAGGACAATTCTGTATCTATTGATTTCTTACCTGATTCGTTTTTGGTGAAGGATTTGAAGACGGGCAAATGCCTCCACCAAGGACAGGTCAGTGATGGTGTTTATCTGTGGTCTTCCAAAGCTCTCTTTGCCTTCTCCGCTTCCAGAGCCTCTGCAGCCACTTGGCATCTTCGCTGCGGCCATCCTCGCTTTTCCAATTATCCACAATTTAGCAACGAATAAATTTTTAGAATTATCTACTAGTTCGCATTCTCCTTGTGATTCTTGTCTGTGTAATAAGAGCCATAGGCTCCCTTTTCGATTCCACATTATGTACTTCTCAACCCTTGGAGGTTATTTATTCTGATGTTTGGTCATCCCCAGTTTATTCCGTTGATGGTTTTAAATATTATGTTCTCTTTGTCGATCATTTTACTCGATATATGTGGCTATACCCGCTTGCATGTAAATCTGATGTGCATAATGTGTTCATTAAATTCAAACAATATGTCGAAAAGCTTTTAGATGCCTCTATAAAAACCCTCTACTCTGACAATGGTACCGAGTACATAAAATTACGCCATTTTCTGTCCGAGCATGGCATCTCTCATTTCACTTCTCCTACTTACACGCCACAGCACAATGGCATCTCCGAACGCAGACACTTGCATATAGCTGAGACTGCCCTCACCCTTCTTGCCCATGCAAAAATTCCGGTTACCTATTGGTCGTATGCCGTTAGTACTGCGGTTTACCTCATTAATCGCATGCCCACAAAAAATCTTGACATGTTGTCCCCACATTTCAAGCTTTTCTCCAGGCCCCCTAACTACTCTAAGCTTCGAGTCTTCGGTTGTCTCTGTTATCCGTGGCTTAAGCCGTATAACCCACACAAGCTTGCGCCTACCTCCACACCTTGTATCTTCCTTGGATACGCCCTCACGCAAAGTGCTTATCTCTGTTATGACCTCTCCGAGTCTCGTTTGCATATTTCGCGTGATGTTCGGTTTGTTGAGGATATTTTTCCTTTTGCCAGCATCTCTTCTGATTCTTCCTTACCTCCTTTAACTACTCTTCTTCCCCCGGCTTCATATGAACCCGTCCCTGTCCCTATTTCCCCACCCTCCCTCTCGGCCAATACCCTCCCGTGGGAATTTATTCCCCTCCCGTCCTCTCCCTTCCTTCACCTTCTTCTGATTTGTCAAACTCTCACTCTAGCAATGCTTCTGATCATCCCGCCTCTCCCATATCGTCTTCCTCTCACTCGTCCCCCCTCACCCGCCCCCTTCTCCCTCACCTCCTCCTCAACATCACATGACCACTCGCTCTCGAAACCAAATATACAAACCTCGTCAACTCTTTAACCTTCAAGCTCAACTGCACACTCGCTACCTTGACACGGAACCCTCTACCCTTAAGCAGGCCTTGCAGTGCCCGCAGTGGTGTGTTGCCATGTCTGATGAGTATAGTGCACTTCTTCGCAATGACACATGGTCTCTAGTTCCTCCCGTATGGTTTAAATATTGTTGGTTGTAAGTGGGTGTTCCGAATTAAGAGGAAACCAGACGGCTCTGTTGATAAATATAAAGCTCGGTTGGTTGCAAAAGGGTTTACGCAACGTCCTGGTTTGGATTATTTTGAAACATTTAGTCCTGTTGTTAAACCTGCTACTATCCGTCTTGTTCTCGGTATTGCGGTTTCCTTTGGTTGGTCTCTTCGCCAACTCGATGTCAATAATGCTTTTCTGCAGGGTACACTAGCTGAAGACGTTTATATGTCTCAACCACCCGGGTTTGAGGATGCAACAAAACCCACTTTTGTCTGTAAACTTCGCAAGGCAATCTATGGTCTTAAGCAGGCTCCTCGAGCCTGGTACCATGAGCTTAAGTCCTGTGTTCTCACTATGGGTTTTGTCAACTCTGTGGCTGATCCTTCTCTATTTGTGTCTCGCACATCTGACAGCATTACTATTCTTCTGGTATATGTCGATGATATTATTGTTACAGGTAGCTCCAGTGCGCAGGTTCAGCGTATTATTGATCAGTTGGGTGCTCGGTTCTCTATTAAGGACCTTGGTCCACTGTCGTATTTTTTGGGGGTTGAGGTCGCCCATTCTCCCACGGGTATACTGCTCACGCAGACCAGGTATACACGTGAGCTTCTTTCTCAGGTTCACATGGAGGACTCTAAGGCGGTCTCCACGCCTATGCCCGCCGATGCTTTTTCAGGTGATACCGTTTATTCTCCTGCCTTTTCAGATCCGACTCAGTATCGTCAGACTTTGGGTGCTCTGCAGTACTTATGTTTTACGAGAGTTGATATTCAGTTTGCAGTTAATAAGCTCTCGCAGTTTATGCATGCTCCGACAGAGTACCACTGGATGCTTGTCAAACGCCTTTTGCGTTATTTATCTGGTACTCTCACTCTGGGATTACAGTTGTATCGGGATTCTCCTCTGGCCTTGCATGCGTATTCGGATTCTGATTGGGCGGGTAACAAGGAAGATGGCCACCGTGATCCGGTGTCCTCGAGTATGTGCCCGGCTACACTTCTACCTCTCGCTTACATTGTTTACTTGGGCGGGAATGCTATTTCTTGGAGTTCCAAGAAGGCACTCGGTTTCTCGGTCTTCCACCGAAGCCGAATACGGGAGCGTTGCGAATACTTTGCGCACCGAAGTTGCCTGGCTGACCTATCTTCTTGCAGATCTTGGTTTTTCGGTTCAATCCACACCGGTGATTTTCTGTGACAATTTGGGGGCGCTTCGTCTCAGTGCCAATCCGGTCTTTCACTCACGAATGAAGCACGTGGCTATAGACTATCACTTTATTCGTGAGCATGTTGAGCGCGGTCTTGTTCGTGTTGCTCGTGTTGCTGCCGCAGACCAACTCGCGGATGTGTTAACCAAGCCCTTGCCGCGGTTATCTTTCTTGATGTTTTAGACCTCTTCTGAAGATTATTTGTTCTTTAGGAAGCCAGAAAGACTGTACTTTTCTTGTCTTCTTGATTGTCTTAGATTAGATCATCTCATATCTTTCTTTTTCATCCTTGCTTGGTTTTCTTCAGGTTTTCATCTCATGTCTATCTTTTCAATCAATCTTTCTAATCTATCTGTCGTTTGTTCTTTAGGAAACACTGAAGGAAACACTCGAAGGGAGAAACACTTACTTGTAAACACTCGAAGGGAGAAACACTTACTTGGAAACAACTGGCTGGCTCTTTTAATATAAAATAGTTTTGGGTGTCCTAACTGTCTAATTAAGTCTCAAAAAAAAAAAAAAAAAAAAAAAAAAAAAACAGACACGCAGGCGCAGGGTTCATGAATGGCAAGAATTAAAGAGAAAGAGAAAAAGGGAGGAACATGAGATGGAAAAACATAGAGTTGCATCTAGTGCTGAAAAACCAAATTCTGGCAAAGCGTCGATCCTTGAAGGTGATTCTGATGACGAAGAACCTGCCTCTGGTGGCCGAGAAGACTCCCACATGGATGGGGCTGAAGATATTGATCCGCTGGATGCCTTCATGAATTCTATGATTTTGCCAGAAGTCAAGAAGCTTAACGATGTTTCTATCGGTAGAAGTATTTCTGGAGAGGATTCCGATTCAGACAATGGCGATATTGACAATGAGGAAGAAAGGTTTATTCAAGACTTGGTCCGGTCAAACTGAAAAGGCTCCAGCATATTGCTTGACATCAAATGCTTCGATGCTTGACTCATTACATATATATTGAAAGTTAAAAACTCGATCTTTAATATTCAGCACTTTTGCTTCCAATAAAAAAAATAAAAATTTCCAATTTTGAACGCTAACAAATACATTTATACATTTGTGTATATAAAAACTATCCTTCAGCTAGTCGGCTGCCCCACATTCACAGAATATGGGCGGCCCAAGACACTATTATTGATTTGACGGGAGAGGATGAAGGATCAATGAAAAATCAGATTTGAGTTATAAAAATTATCTTCGTTGATTTTTAGTGAATGATACAATGTCTTTAAATAGAGTACCCAGGAAGGAAAATAAGAATTGCGGTTATTAAGGTGGAATGTCCTAATTATTCTAGAATGACTTAAATATTTTAAAGATTAAAAACTACAATTTAAGAAAATCTAGAATATTCAACACGCCCTTACAATCCCATTAGAATAGAATAGACATAGAGATTAATTGGCCGTCATATCATGAACAAAGACGGACCCAGTCTTGTAAGGATGGATGCATGGACCCACTCAAATTTTGGAATGAAGTTACTAATATACCTCTCTAATAATATTAAAACTGTGTATGTATATTATTTCAGACATTTATATAACTTGAGAATATGTTGCTTGTTTCTGCTTGATCTACGGTGCTTGTTTGAAGATAGGCATTTGGGCAGATGTGTCCAAATGAGCATCTATATTGCAATTACTTGCCAAATTTTATTTGAATGTTTTTTGTAGGTGCTACGATGCAAGTTATAAGTATGTGTATTTTATATTTATGTTTTAGTTCCAATCTTGTGGTATTTTATATATTTACCTGGAATTCAAAAGGGTAATGGTTATTAAGGACAAAAGTTGAGAAGAAATTGTCAAAAATGATTGAAAAATACTGAAAAATGATAAAGGACTATTGAAAGTACGAAATTACCCTTGCCTAATTTAACGATTTCAATTCCACTGAAAATAATCTACTAAAACTCTTTAATACCAAACAAATCTACTACTAAACAAATCCACTACTACACAAATCCACTAAAACAAAACCAAAGCCAAAATAAAAACCGTAACAAGGGCATCTTTTTTTTTTTTGGTTTTTTCCCATTCCGTTGTTTGCACAATTTTCATTTGAGTGAATGGAATGTAAATTAATACTGTTATTTTTAATTATTATCTCAACGAAACACTCTTTATTATTTCATTCAACCAACAACAAAATTTTACAACAATTATAAATCAACCAAACGGCCTTATCTAGCAAATTCAAAGCAAAAACGAAAGAACTATTCACTCAATCCTCATGCAATGCAGATTTTTGGCGTGCTTAATCATTTGAGTGACCACTATAAGCGAAGGTGGTTCAAATTTTATTGTGTAAATGTCGTATATCGTGATCTGAAACCAAGTAATGTACTATTGGCTGAAGACATGGTAGCACATGTTAGCGATTTTGGCATTACCAAGCTGTTAGGCATCAAAGAAAGGTTTGCACAAACACAAATTTGGCTACCATTGGTAAAAAAAAGTTGGATTTTTTGACAACTCATGGTTATTACGAAATGAAAATAATCGTGGTTATTGATGTATGGATATCATCAAAGTCACTATGAAGTGCAAACAAAAAAAACACCGAATTAAAAAAAAAAAATCGACTCCAAAGCAGTGAAAAAATCATGAAAATCGATACAAGAATCATCAATTTGTAGCTATACTTTCCGCTGCTGCTCTTCTTATCACCGGTACATCCCGCCGCCTCTCTTCTTATCACCAGTACCTCCCGCCGCCGCTCTTCTTATCACCGGAACCACCTTCAGCCGGCGCCGGAGCCGGAACAACAATAGTCCCATTGTCGCAGGAGTAGCCGATATATATATTTTTTTCGAAAGTTGCAGTTGGAATGATTTTGTGGTTTTGCTTTGGAATGATTTTTTTTATTCCAAGGTTTATATTTCATTCCATTCTGTCATTCCATAGGTTTTGTGGTGGAATGAAAATCACCCATTTTCATTCCGTTGAAATCAAAACGAATTTCCTTCCTAGGTTTCGAAATACGCCAAATTGATGGAATGAAATGAAAAAAACATTTCATTCCATTACCTCAATCCAAACGAGCCATTATTATACTCCACTCCACAATCTCCTATTGGGAAATCACGTCGGGGAAACTGCAAGTTAAAGATTCTGAAAAGCAATACAATGATGGAAAGAATTGATTCTGATAAGCTTCCATTACATCAATCCAAACGAGTCATAATTCTACTCCATTCCACGATCTCCTATTGGGAAATCACATCGGGGAAACTTCAAGTTAAAGATTCTGAAAAAGCACTACAATGATGGAAAGAATTGATTTTGATAAGCCATAATTACTGGAGTCCTTACGATTGAAGTTGACTTTTCCATTTCTTGGATGCTGAGGTAGGTTTTTATTGGCGTAAAAAGTGGCTTCTTTAGATCCGAGCTTTGGAAGAAACAATTTTTCACCAAGCCATCTTATTGGGAATAACAAGAGCATCCCTCAATACTCAAAGCTTTATATCAGAAACGAGTTTTCAAGAAACTGCTCAAGTTTTAGCAAAAGCAGCTCTACGGGGACGTATCGATTGGTTGAAAGGTTTGAAAGAGAACGTTGTTTTGGGGGGATGATACCTGGCAGGACCGGATTCAAAGGATTCGTGCATCCTTCAAAACAATATAACAAGATTCCTTTGAAAACAAAAAAAAAAAAAATCAATTTGATGGAGAAATGAGAGACATTTTGTTATTGTTCTCGTTAGAATCTATAATTAAGGAAAGAATAAATCTAATCAATAAAATATATCATCATATTATTTAGAGAAAAACTAATGTTATGTCGGCTATTAGAACTAAATTGTTAGGGTGATATGGATATTTTTTTAAGGGAGATTGAGGGAAAAGGACAAAAAGGATTACAAATTGAATAAATAGGACACACTCATTTTTCAAGTTGCAAAAAGGACAAAAAATTCCCGACGGACAAAAGTACCCCTTTAAAAGGGACGCGCATATCTTTCAATTTACTCCGCTTCTGGCTTCAGGTTTGTTTGGTTTTTTTTTTCTTTCCAAACATCCGTAACTTTTGATTTATAACTCCGATCATCGAAAATTTTTCACCAAAATTCATATTTTTTTTGCTCTTTAATTTGAGCCCAAAAACGATACCCTTGCGACGTAAAATTTGAAAGCCGAAAAAATATTTCCATTAACTGGAGCGTTTTTCTTATAAACGACCGTAATTTTTGATTTAGAACACCGATCATGAAAATTGTTTCACCAAAGTTCATATTTTTTTATCTTTATTTTGAGACCTCATTTGATACCTTTTCGGCGTAGTATTTGAAAGCCGAATTTAATCGCAGTGTTTACACTAACACAGTATCAGTAAACAGTATCAGGCTCATTTAAGGCTTAATTCAAGTGACTACTACAAGACACACATATCTGGCTCATATAAGGCTCATTTAAGGCTTAATTCAAGGGACACAATATCATATCTGGCTCATATAACAATATCACCAACAGTATCATATTAGGCATACAGTATCGGTAAACAATAGCAGGCTCATTTAAGGCTTAATTCAAGTGACTACTTCAAGGCAAACATATCTGGCTCATATAAGGCTCATTTCAAGGGACCCAATATCATATCTGGCTCATATAAGGCTCATAAGGCTCACAATATGAGTAACAATATCATATAAGGCACACAGTATCAGTACACAGTATCAGGCTCAAAATGATTCTCCTTTCGGTTTTTTGTTGCAAGGTCTATGTCCCCCAAGTCCTTGATATGAACTGAATGTCTTCTTACAGTTCAAGCACTCATATTTACTTCTTTTTGGAGCATGTTTGGATACTACTTTTTCTTTAGGATCATTTCTTTTAGGCCTCTTCTTGTTCTTGGGTTCAATCACATTATGCCACTTGTTCTTGGCTTCATAAACAGCTGCATTCTTGAAAAATCCTTCAAAAGACGTATCCGATTTGCCTTTTTCAGCACATTCATCCAAATAGTAACCTGAATCAGAGCTTTCTTGCTTATTAACCTCTGATTTACTATCCATTTTATTAGCCTCTGGAGTAACAACTTGAACATAGACTGGATTTCGAGCGATTTTCGTCTCAATAGAAGATGATTTAGTCTTTAAAACCTCATATTGATTGTTAGAAGATTCTACAACTGAATTCACCCCGCCCTAGTTACTAGAATCCTTAGATAAAATCATCAAACACATAGCCACTACTTCTTGATCTTGCTCATCAATCTCCGAAACCGAAGAGGAAGAACCATACCTAAACACAAAGGAGATGACTTAAGCAAACCACACACCAGCATATTTGAGGAGAATTAACACCATATTCTTCATTCTTCTTCTTCTTCTTCTTCTTATTGTCCTTAATGCATCAAAATGACTTTGGATGGCTGTTCTCTGCTCCAAATCATACATACATACATACATATATACATACATACATACATACATACGTACGGGCAGCAGCAAACATAGGATCTAGTGATTCCGCCAAGTAGAGAGAGCAAACTCGAAACGAAATAGATGACAAATTTCAGGTAACAAGAGGCTGCTGGCCAGAAGCAAAGGGAACCGTCATCCTACGGCCATTTACTTTAACCAAGTAGACATAATAGTCAGTTTTAAAGAATCCAACAACTACCATCAAGTTGAACAAAGAGACATATAACCCCAGATTATCAACCAAAAAAACCCATCAAAATCAAATGATACGGCCGGACAACCAAAACATTACTATAAAACAAGTCATCAAGATGCGCGAAAGACAAAACAAAAGAAACAGATACAAAATAGACCGTCAAACTTGTAGAAGAATGGACAGACAGTTGCATTGAACAACAGAATGTACCAAACTGAATAAAAGAAAAGAAACAAACAAAAGATGGCCGATCATAACAACACACAAATGTAACAAATCAACAGAGCACTGCATGATAAATTGAACATCAGCAAGTTAAAAAGAAATCAACAGATTCAAATGCTTGTCCCATTTATTGAAAAGCGTCGTAAATTCGTTGAAAATGGCGGATCAGACAAAATCCATGACGTCGTTTTCGTATCTTGAAACTCTTCTTGATCTCAAAGTCGACGGCAGAAACTCTGGCCCATCAAATGCAGAGCTCGTTACACTCTTATCGGAGTTCATAAACGGTGGGACTGACACCACCGGAACGGCGATCGAGTGGGCAATCGGAAGAATGATCGAGAATCCGGCGATTCAGACGAGAATCCGGCGAATCACAACCTGTTTTGGTTCCGTATTGATTGAAAGAAAAACGCTGTGAGAGAATAGGCGGCAGTCAAGGATGCCGGAGGGTTTCTCCACAAAGGTGAACCAGGGACTTGAAAAAGCGCATGGAACTGGTTATGGTGGTAGCGATTTTAAGTTTAATGAAGAGGAAGATGAGGTAAGGAAAGCTGCCAAGAAAGCACAGGCTAAAGAGTATGGATTTGAGGAGGAGGAGGACAAGACTGATTCTGATAATGATGAAGACGACGACGCAGTCAAAAAGACCAACGACATCACTCAGTCAGTGTCTGTTAGTACAAGTCTTCTCACCAATGGACATCCATTGAGGCCAGTCGATCATGTGGCAGCAACTAGAGCGATGGTGAGTTTGAAGCATAACCTAATGAAGATTCTAAATGAGAGTCCCGTGCCTGCACATTTCGAAGTATAACTGGAAATAAACGACCTCCCACAAAATGCTCGTTGGAAGGTGACTCACAAGGAAATTTTGGGTCCAATCTCTGAATGGACTGGAGCTGCCATAACTACCCGGGGACAGTACTTTCCTCCTGGCAAGATCCCTGGACCAGGGGAACGGAAACTATATTTGTTGATCGAGGGACAATCAGAGCAATATGTGAAGAAAGCAAGAGCTGAATTGAAACGTGTGCTCGAGGATATCACAGCACAAACATCATCCCTGCCTGGTTCAGCCCAAACAAGCCGTTACTCTGTGTTTTCCTAAGCCCAAGGTCATTCACCAACTTTTGTTTTTTCTTTCATGTTTTAATTTTTTGTAAGCTAGTAAAAAACTTTTGTGTTTGTAAGAAATAGATTGTAGCTAGAAATATTTTAAATTACCCTTTCTGCGCTTACCCTTTGGCGGCTATGCAGCCTATAAAATTTACCATAGGCTGCAATAAACATCTCATATCCATACAATTTCTACAATGCAGCACTAAGGTTTTTTTCCTGTTCTACAATACGTAAAAGTTCTGATTATTCAGTTGTGTATTGTTGTCTCAACACTCCCGAAAGTTGTACTGTTCCTTTTTTTGTCCGGATCATTCAGGACTGCAATCTAGATAATGTTCCATGATACTGTCCTTTCTGTCCTTAAAGAAGAATCCAGCCTGAGAAATTTTGTAGTTAGCATCCAAGGCCTCACCTGACTGTTCAGAATATTGATGAAAATTCCCTTGAGGCGTCGTTGGTTGTATCTCATTTTCTGGAATAGCTGACAGTTGTTGACAAAATAACTTCTATTCGTCAGATTGTTTCCTATTAATCCACTTTCATGCCATCATCTCTGAATGATCCTGATGATGATGCTGCATGGAATTGGTTGTGACAGATTAGATAAGGGGTGTAATGACGGTTAGCCTTTCTTTTTTTTGCATCGAATTGGTGGCGGTATCCCCCAGGTATTTGGTTTGCCTGTGTAATCCACCCCACCCCCCACCCCCCACCCCCCACCCCCTGTTTTGCTTCCTCGTTGAATATTCGCCTTTGCATTTTGCCAAAGGTGGATATTGTGGGAGTAACGTTTATTTATTTATAGTTTGTGACTTGACGAAGCCTGCAGTTTAAATGGTCTTCCTTCTTTACATTTTTTTTTTTTTGCGGCCTTAATCAATCTATTATGCTGCCTAATAGCCTGCAAATTCGTCTTCCGTCAATGAGCGGCGGTTGTTGTTTTTCCGTTTGAGGAAAGGGTTGCGGAAAGTAGGATATTTTGAGCTGGGCTGTTGCTTTCCCGGCTATTTTGTTGCTGCGTTTCATCATCAAGTATTTGAGATGAAACATGAGTTTCCCTTTGGACAAACTTTTCTTTAACATGAAGAAAACAACTCTAACCATTTGGCGAAAATTCTTAGCCATGACTCGTAGGTTTGGTTGGAATATTTCTATGTTTATTTTTTCTTGGGTTGAATCCATTTTGCTTTCTTTAAGATTCTTTGAGTTTTTGGAAATGGAGATTATGAAATAGGAGAAAATGAGTGTCTTGGAAAGCACAAATTTTAGAATGAAAGAATAAAAGGAATGTGTTAATAAATGGAATTGTGTTTTTTCCAATTGGACAAAGTGAAGAGCGATGGGAGGAGCTTTATATTGAAGGCATCGGTGGGAGGAAGGTATTAAGGAGGATTCATTGTGGTTCTATTTAATGGCTGAGAAAATTCCAACCGACCCGATCAGATCATACACTTTCTCCGGATCAACTTAATGGCCATGGACCATTTTTTACCTTTCTTTTTTTGTGCAGAAGTATTAGAGCATCTTGTAATTCTGAATTTGCAGTATTATATTGATCATAGATTTTTGTTTTATCTAAAACTTGCTTTTCTGTATTAATCGTTTTGTATCAGTTTTGATTATCCTCTGTTTACGAGAACCAGCATCTACATCATATTATTATATGAGTCTTATATGAGCCAGATATGATATTGTATCCCTTGCATTAAGCCTTAAATGAGCCTTCTATGAGCCAGCTATGTGTGCCTTGAAGTGGTCACTTGAATTAAGTTTTAAATGAGCCTGATATTGTTTACTGATACTGTGTTAGAGTAAACATCGCGATTAAATTCGGCTGTCAGATACTACGTCGAAAAGGTATCAAATGAGGTCTCAAAAAGAAGATAAAAAGAAAAAATGAACTTTGGTAAAACAATTTGATGATCAGTGTTCTAAGTCAAAAGTTACGGTCGTTTATAAGAAAAACGCTCCGGTTAATGCAAATATTTTTTCGGCTTTCAAAATTTACGTCGGAAGGGTATCGTATTTGAGCTCAAATTAAAGAGCAAAAAAAAAAATTTGAATTTTGGTGAAAATTTTCGATGATCGGAGTTATAAATCAAAAGTTACGGATGTTTGAAAAAAAAAAAACCTGAATAACTGAATCGGGGGAGGTACTGAATGATATGCATATTCGCGCGTCCCTTTTATTAAAGGGGTATTTTTGTCCGTCTGAATTTTTTTGACATTTTTGCACCTAAAAAAAGAGTGTCTTATTTATTCATTTTGTAATTGTTCTTGTCCTTTTCCCTCAATCTCCCTAAATGTAATTACATAGTTATACCGTTTATTGATAATCTACGATTGTCATCAAGGAGGCAATGATCAGACGTTTAGCATGATTTTTTTGAGGCAATGACGTGTCGTTAATTTGCAGTTTAGGGTTATTTAATTTTGAATACATCTCAATTTTTTTTTTGAATAGATGCAATTGAACCATTGTAACTATTTACACCATCAAACAAAATCAAATGTTAATGAATTGGATCAAACTACTACAACATGAAGTGTCGAATTAAGCGAAATCAAATGTTATTGAATTGGATCAAACTACTACAACATGAAGTGTCGAATTAAACGAAAATTACTAAGGAATTATCTTTAGAAAGATAATAATGGATCCAGCCCACACGGAGTGATGAAGGTTGCAATATATGGGTCATCTTCCTCTTACTTTCCTTTATGATACACGGGTGTATGATACAAACCCCAGAATCTCCTTGATCCTGGCAGTGAAGTTCTGGTCATCAATTTCTTCCTCGAAATCCACCATTGCATACATTAGAGTACCAACTGCATTTGCATTTGGAATAGAATCCATTTGCCTCTTCTCTGCTTCTGTTTTTGGAGACATCGATGCACTCAAGTTGAAATGCGGGGCCAGCGGAGTACTTACAGGTTTTGTCTTGTCATCAATACCAAACCTCTGAAGCGGGTACTTCTTCCTTAGTTACTCCATTTGCACCGTAGACTTACATGAATGAATCTTGACTACACAGTTTCAAATTAAATTCAAATTCTGTGGTCATGATTCATCCACGTGGGTCTACGACGCAAATGAAGTAACTAGGGAGAATTTTCCGTATTATACACCCCAATATCGTTCTTAAACAATGGGAGGTTTTTTTTTTCTTTTTTCTTTTCTTTTATTTTTTCATTTGGAGAACTTAACCAAAACAATTTTTTTGAATAAAACTGTTTGAGATATCAAGACTTTAGTTCTCATTTTCAATATTTTCACACAAACTTTGGGTTTTGATTCCTCATTTTTCATTTTCACACAAATTTTTGTTCTACTATTTACTTAGATTATTAGACAGATGGTTAAAGGTCAAAATCTTCACAACTTATTAATATATATTACCCTTTTGGTATGATTTATCAATGTGGATGCTTTTATTTGGACTTATTGTTTGGGCTACCAAATTGAAGGATTGATTGTAACGTTATCACGAGCTCATGAATGTACACCTTTAGCTAATTTGATTGGCCGGACATATAAGCCCCTGGGCTCTTCGGTAAATATGCTCTTCAGACGCTTGAGCATGCTTGGATCACATCTAGACAAATATAGACATTTCGACAGGCAATGACACGAAATGTACGTCGTGATGGGAAAATATGGATATGAATGTTTTTAGACAAACCGGTTATCGTAAGACCCACAAAAACACGTACGTATTCTGGTAAAGAATCGTTTGAATATTGGATAGTTGTTGTTAATTCAGATCGAATACTCAATGAAACGAATGAAGTAACGGCAAATAAAGCGAGACGAGCGATTGCAATAATAGAGTTTAAAATGCCTATACAACCCAATTCATCATTTCAGGATATAAATGATAAAAAGAACAACAATGCTAAATTCATGAAAAGATATAAATGAATCGGAACACCGATTCAGGAAAATTATTGGATGGTCTAAACGATAAAAAGAACAACGATGCTAAATTCATGAAAAGATATAAATGAGTCGGAACACCAATTGGGTAAAAATTTCTGCCGGTCACTCTACAATGCTGAATTTACAAAAAAAAAAAAGCATATCAAAATCCATCTAAACGAACACAATCTTTACACTTAATTCCTTAAGTTTTACAACTAAGTCACATAAATCATTTAATAAAGAACCGATGATTTTCCGATATACTCTGATGCAGTATGAAAATTACAAATGGGTAATCGGATAATTCTAATTAGGAAAATAAAATACAAATGCGAATGTTTTTGGGTATAAGTTGGACTGAACTCTCGAGAGAGCTGCCTACGTATCCAATTTAAGTGGTAAACTGGAATCAAGTCCCCCTTGTAGTTCAGGGTCATGTCCCTTATATAGCTGTAGATCGTGATTCTCTTCCTTGCGTGGTGGGAAATTATCACCGATTGTCTCTGCACGTTGCTGATCGTGGGGTCTACCCACGTCTATATGCGGTTGAACTGATGTTGACTTGGTCTTCACCACGGTCAGCCAGTTATTCTGTCCAGAAACCATGCTGGTCAGGATGCGGTGGATGAAGAAATTGATAATGTGGTGAAGAAATTGTCTGAGAATTTTATTACAATTTAAATCACACTTTGTTTGATTACAAGTGATGTCAATATATAGATACAAAAAACCTAACTTAAGCCCCAATCCTTAGAGTTTCCGAAAATGCCCTCTAGCTTAGTCGAACTATCCTACCAATACATAAGAGAATAGGTTGCTCTTAAACTCTTGATTCACCAATATCTTGCTCTTAAATTCTTGATTCATCAATATCGCATGTGATCAATCAACCTTATCTCTCCAATCCTTCCTTATTTCTCCTTGATCACATGTAATTAATTATTTTGATATGTGTTGCGCTAATACTCCCCTCAAACGAGGCTGGAACTTGCGAGGAGGCCGAGTTTGTCGCGGAGTAATTGAAACTGATGCTTGGGGAGAGCTTTGGTGAAAATATCAGCCAGTTGTTCTGTGGCAGAGACATGCTTGGTAATCAAAAGTTTGCGAGCGACCTGTTCTCTAACATA
Organism: Gentiana straminea; assembly: GCA_036785695.1. Taxonomy (NCBI): domain Eukaryota; kingdom Viridiplantae; phylum Streptophyta; class Magnoliopsida; order Gentianales; family Gentianaceae; genus Gentiana; species Gentiana straminea. The sequence goes on along the minus strand of JAVUPR010000088.1, from coordinate 4,917,816 downwards.
ATGATAATCAAGTTCGATATGTTTGCTGCGGGCATGGAAGACCGGGTTAATGGTCATATATAAGGAGCTTAAGTTGTCGCATAGAAGCATAGGAGGCTGTGGAAGGGCCACGTGAAGCTCATGTAATAAAGAAGTGATCCAAGTGAGTTCAGCTGCAGTGTGAGCCATGGCGCGATATTCAGCTTCGGTGCTAGAGCGTGAAATGGTAGGTTGCTTTTTGGAACACCACGAGATGAGATTAGGGCCGAGAAATGTACGGTATCCCGTAACCGAGCATCGCGTGGTGGGACAACCTGCCCAATCCGCATCGGAGAAGGCATAAAGGTGGAGACGAGACATGGGTTTGAGCAAAATGCCAATGTGTAACGTGGCTTTGACATAGCGGAGAAGCCTCTGAACTTGCTGCATATGAAATTGACTGGGAGTCTGCATAACTGAGATAAGTGATTGACGGCATATGTAAGATCGGGCCTGGTGAAGGTCAAATACTGGAGGGCACCAATGAGGCTGCGGTAGAGGGTGACATCCGCTGGAGGGGGATTGAGGGGTACCACGGGTTTCGTTGCCAGAGGAGTATTGGCGGGCTTGCAGTCTTGCATGGCAGAACGCTGGAGAATAGTGAGAGCATAGTGGGATTGATGTAAATGCATGCCGGCGAGAGGTGTGGTGAATCTGTACGCCCAGGAAATGATGAATGGGTCCAAGATCCTTCATGGCAAATTCAGCATGTAAGACATTAATAAATGAACTCAACAAAGGAGGACTGGAACCTGTAAGAAGCATATCATCCACATACAATAAAAGCACTAGCGTACTCTGATTAGCATGATAATAGAATAATGAGGGGTCAGATAAACTGCAGTGAAAACCAAAAGAAAGCAGAAAAGAACTAAACCGGTCGAACCAAGCTCTAGGAGCTTGTTTCAACCCATAGAGTCCTTTACTGAGTTTGCAAACATGGTGAGGAAATTGAGAGTCGCACATACCTGGAGGCTGCTCTATATATAATGTTTCGGAAATGTTGCCATGTAAAAAAGCATTCTTCACATCCATTTGGCGGATGGACCAATCCCTAGAAAGAGCAAGTGACAGAACAATACGAATGGTGCTGGGCTTAACAACGGGTGAGTAAGTTTCAACATAATCGAGACCATTGACTTGGGCATAGCCCTTAGCAACTAAGCGAGCCTTGAGCCTATCGAGGGAGCCATCAGCCTTAAGCTTTGCCTTAAAGACCCATTTAGACCCAATGACATGCATGTGAGGTGTCCGAGGAACAAGTTGCCACGTATTATTCTCATGTAAAGCATTTAATTCATCAACCATAGCGGCTTTCCAACCTTCATGCTTGAGGGCACTTTTCACGGTTTTGGGTTCCGTGGGGATGGAAGAATAGGTAGTGACAAGGGCATACTTAGGGTTGGGCTTGAAAATGCCGTGCTGTGCCCGAGTAACACGAGGAGAGGGAGATGGGTTCATGCTGGGTTCGGGAAGGGTGGTTGGGCTGGAGGAAGTGGACGAATTGATAGAGGAGGTAGGGTCAGGGCTGGCCGAGTCGGAAGGAAAATCTATTGGAGAATAGGGCGACAATGTGGTAGACGACTGAGGAGAGTAATCATGGGAGAGGGTGGTGGATTCGGCTGGTATGACTGGAGCGACTGGAGGGGGAATAATAATGTCGGGAGGAAGATGTGGAACAATCGGTTCATCAGAAGGAGGGGAGGGTGCGGGTTTAGAATAAGTCGGGGGGAGCCAGGAGTCAAATATATTAAGGACATAAGGACGGTGAATGGTGGGCATGGTTTTGTAGGGCATTATAGTTTCATCAAAGATGACATGACGGGACATAAAAAATTTTCGGGTGGGGGGTGAAAACACTTATACCCTTTGTGATTATTACTATAGCCCACAAAGACACATGGTAACGTCTTAGGATCAAACTTGTTTTTCTTAGTATCCCAAGTGTAGGGATAGAATTTGGAGCCAAAGATACGGAGGTTAGTATAGTTCGGATGCTTATTATGAAGGATATAGAAGGGGGAATCAGTTTTATTGGTAAGGGAGGGAACTCTATTAAAGATGTACACAGCCGTGGAAAAAGCCTCTACCCACAAAAATAACGGAGTACGGCTGTGAAAGAGCATGGTCATACCAAGTTCACGTATAGTTCTGTGCCGGCGTTCTACCATACCATTTTGTTGTGGTGTGTGCGGACACGTGATTAAATGAGTGATACCTTGGTTTAATAGATGTTTAGTGAGAGGTGTATTAACAAATTCTCCCCCTCCATCGGTGTGGAATTGCTTAATGGTTTTATTAAATTGATTTTGCGCATATTTTTCAAAATACAGAAAGACGTCATACACATCGGATTTATTTTTCAGAGGCACAAACCAAACATATTTCAAAAAATCATCAACAAACGACACATAATAATTAAACCTGCCAATAGATTCAACAGGTGCTGGACCCCAGAGATCACAATGTATTAACTCAAAAATAGTAGACGAAACATGTTCTGAATGAGAAAAAGGAAGTTTTGAAAGTTTGCCTAATTGACAGCTTTCACATAATTGTTCCTGTTTATTGGTGCCTAAAAATTCAATAAAACCTTTATTCTTTAGAGCATGAACAGTGGGAAACTGAATGTGCCCTAGTCTCTGGTGCCAGACTTCAGTGGTGCAAGAATTTATTCTATGTGCGGTAAAAGCATGATTGTAATATCCCGAAATTTTGATTCCCTATTTAATTGATAATAAAAATAAAAAACAAAAAAAAAAAAAAAAAACAAAAAGGGATTGTAGTAATTAAAAGGATTTTAATCCTTTCTAAACCTCCCAATTAATCAATTAGCCTTTTTCCTCCTTCTCTCAAAAGAGACGTGTAACCTCAAGAGAAAACCCTCCCCCTTGCCGCCATACATTGTGAAGAAGAAGGAGAGAAAACCTCCTTCTTGGTGTGAGAGTTTCCGCCGTCGTCGTCGGTAAGTACCGTTTTCTTGTCCTCCCAGATAATTCTTGCGAACGGAACGATGGGAGAAACGTTGATCGGCCGGCCAAAGGCCATGGCCGATCCTCTTGTGCTTTCGTGGGGGGAGTTTTCGATATTTTTTGGTGGTTTGCCTTGGTGGTCCATTAGAATGGCTTGGTAATTATCGTCTTTCCCTTTTGTTATAGATTCGGGCTTCGTGGAAGAACGATTCTAATTCGTTAGCAAGGGTTTGTCAAGAAACGCTGCACAATCGGTAAGAATAATTCTAAGTTGCGTGTTCGTTTAGTTCGAAAGATGGAGCTTTTAATAACATGTAGGGTTGTGTGGGTGGTTTGGGTCGTATAGCATTGTTGATCAAGGTTTTGAGTATAAGTTGGGGGTTGCTAGCTGTGTTTTAAGGTGTATAGACCATTGTGTTTATGCGTGGAAACATAAAACAATTACTGTAAATCTTTTGTTAAAATCGTTACGTTGTTAGTCATACTTTGGGGTGTTAAACGTCCATAAAAATGTGTTTGGCTTTGGGGTTAAAATTTGTGGACATTGTGGTACTTTGATATGAGGTTTGCTTGTACATATTATATTGTTTATTCTTTCGCTGTTTTGTTGAGGAACAACCCGAAATCGCGTTGAAAATTATTAGGGTTCCGGTTGCGACGGATCGACGGGCGTCGCCTTAATGGACGGGCGTCCGGTCTTGGTTTCAACTCGGACGGGCGTCGAAGGGCGTACGAAAGCTGTTTTCGATACGGGATGTAAATTTATTTTAGTGGACGGGCGTCCAAGCATAATGGACGGGCGTCCGGTGTAAAAAACTGGATTCGGGATGTAACGGTCCTTTTGGACGCACGTCCGAGTTTTTGGACGGGCGTTCGGTTATCCAAACGGGCGTCCAACCCTTTTAAACGGGCGTCCGGCTTAAGTGTCCTTATTTCTTTGTTAGTTATTGTTAAATCTTAGTAACATGCTTTGTAAGTTGGGTTTTGATGAGTTAAGGATGGTGTTATCATTGTGGAACCTGATTTTTGAGGCATTGAATGTTCGTAGACCCGTAGTGGTTGGGCCCGGATAGGGTAGCTACCGAAGCCGGGTATCCGGGAGTGAATCGCCTTACGACTTTAATGACCTTCCGTATTTGGGGAGTTGCGGACGGATGTAATGTTGGGCCGGATAGGGTATCTCCGAATCCGATAACCCGGGAGAGGAAATCCTTGCACCCCGATACGTGTGGACCATTTTAATAATGGTACCATTGGATGACCCTTAGGAATGTGCACATTCGGGACCTTTAGGTGTAGATGGATTGTGGTGTTTCATATCTTCTATGGAATGGTTGTATCGATTATAGTTTGGTCGTATTTGTTATGTGATGGTTGATGTACGTAGAGAAGTTCCCTTAAATTGTCGTTAACTTTCATTCTACGTATATTAGATTTATCCTTACTCAACTTTTAGTTGACCGGTTACTTACGTTGACCACCTATGATCCGTTTTGGGAGCGATTCTTAGCGGTATTTTCTCTTGGACGTTTGCCGATTGCGGGGATGTCGCGGGGTATCGAGAGCCACGTAGTCGCGGTCTTACGTTTTCACTTTCTTGGATTTCCGGCACTTTAAGATTTTATTGACGTTTCCACATATTTTCATTTTCTTTCAAGAAATTTTAATTACTTTGACCCTTTTAATAATGAATGGTGGATGTTTATTTTTCTTCTCATTGTGGAATGTTGAGTATTACTTCTTTGCGACCGTGTGTCGTGAAGTGACGTTTCGGTGACCAATTCCGGCGGCCGACGGGATTGGAAAACCGGGGTGTTACAAAGTGGTATCAGAGACGTTCGACTCCAGGACCACCACCTAAAATGAACCTTAAGAATAAATTCACTAAAATAAGCACAGTGAGGATGTGTGGGGTAGGTATTGAGCTCTATGTAGGGAAGGTACGGTGAATTCTGATGTATGTGGAAATGTGGCTGCATGTTGCAATTTATTTTGGACAGTAAGTGTTAGTATATGTGAAATATTCGTGGCATGATATAGGCGATAACCGAATATATGATTGTTTACTTTTGTAGTTTTAGCTATGCCTCCTAGGAATGGAAACGAGAGAGATCGGTGATTGATCGGTTGGTCAAGATGAATCAAGATCGATTCAAGCGGTTAACAAGTTGACGGAAGACCGTTCTCGGGGTCATCCACCGGCATGACCGGGGCGTGAGCCAACAAAGGCCTAGTCGATACGACGGTAAGGGAGACCCTAAGGGTCTTGAGCGGTGGATTAGAGAGTTCGAGAAGATCTTCGCCACTGCGGGGCTGTCCGGAGAGGAACGAAAGTCGACCAATGCTTTCTACTTGGTTGACGGAGCGATTTGTGGTGGGGTGCCAACAAGGATAGGTTGGCTCAGACTGAAAATGAGCAAGGGGAGTCAGTGGTGGTACCACTGAACTGGACTGAGTTTAAACAAGAGTTACGGCGTGAATTCTTCCCTGAATCAAAAAGGAAAGAGTTGCGAGTGGAGTTCGACAATCTCCGACAGGGGATATGACGGTCCAAGAATATTACGAAAAGTTTGTTGATTTGGCGGTCTATGCCTCTGAGCTAGTGCCGGCCGAAGAGGCTAAGATGGTGAAGTTCGAACGGTATTTAGATTTGGCGATCCGAGATCGTATGGGGGCAAGTAGGGGCTTCACGAGCTTAAAGGAGATGTGTGAGGTAGCGTGCAACATTGAGAGGATTCGGAAGGAGGTTAAGGCGGCATATGCTACCAATAATAAGAGGAAGAGTGTCTCGAGGACAATCGGGGGCGAGCGAAGCGGAGTAATTTTGGAAATCACCCGGTGCGACAATCTTTCTCGGGAAATTCTCAGTTTAATAGGGGCAGTGGGGGTCAGTCAACGAGGGGTAACTCTCAGGGGTCTAGTCGGCCACGAAATTATCACTGCAAGAGGTGTCAGAGAAATCACCCAGGTACAGATTGTTCAGGTGCACAGGTCCGGTGTCACGGCTGCGGAAAGTTCGGACACGGAGACGGTTTGAGTGTTTTACGGCTCCAACACCGCCGGGCGGCATCGGATGCGGGGAGCAACATGGTCGGGACTCCAAGGGGTAACACGGGGAATGGTAATAGGAATAACCAGCGAGCGAGTGGTACTCCCGCTCGAGCCGACAAGGGGGTACACCTACGACCACCGGTGGGGATAGAAACCGACCATCGGGGTCGGCCGGCACGGTTCGGGGAGTTGGAGGGAAACGGACCGGGAAACTATTTGCTTTGTGGGCGAGAGAGGAGGCTGAGCGAGCAACCACGTAGTGACGGGTAATTTTCTAGTTAACTCACTTTTATCTTATGTGCTTTTCGATTCGGGTGCATCGTGTTCCTTCGTAGCAAGTTCGCATGTTTCGAAGTTGGGTCTAGCTAATTTTGAGGTGATTGACTGTGAGTTCATGCAACCGTCAGGAGAGCTAGTACCGTGTTCTAAGTTACATAGAGATGTACCGTTAGTAATTATGGGAGTCAACATGTCGGTTGACTTGATCGAGTTCCCTCTTGAGAATTTCGACGTCATTTTGGGTATGGATTGGCTGAACCGGCATAAAGCCAAAATTGATTGTGAGCAAAAGAAGGTGACTTTAAGAGGCCCTAAAGGGGTGCGAGTATCCCACAAGGGATTTGTGGATAAACCTAGGGTGAAAATTATTTCGGTAGTGACCTTGAAATCCTTCATAAAGAAAGGGTACCCGTTATTTATGTGTCATGTACATGATGTAAGTACTGGGGATCCTAAACTAACGGACATTGATGTAGTTCGTGAGTTTGAGGACGTATTTCCGGATGAGATACCGAGTATGCCTCCCCGAGAGAGAGGTAGAGTTTGCGATAGAGTTGGTGCCCGGGACCGGACCAATATCGAAAGCACCCTACCGTATGGCGCCTAAGGAACTAGCGAGTTGAAAATACAATTGGAAGAACTTCTCGGTAAGGGGTACATCCGACCGAGTGTGTCCCCGTGGGGAGCACCGGTACTATTTGTGAAGAAGAAGGATGGTAGTATGCGGCTGTGTATTGATTACCGGGAACCGCTGAACAACGTCACAGTGAAGAACAAGTATCCATTACCAAGGATCGATGACTTGTTCGATCAACTACGGGGGCGGTATTTTCTCGAAGATTGATTTGCGATCGGGGTATCACCGGCTCGGGGTAGCGGATGCGGATATTCCAAAGACCGCATTTCGCACCGGTACGGACACTACGAATTCACGGTTATGCCTTTCGGACCGACCAACGCACCGGCGGTTTTCATGGATTTGATGAACCGGGTATTCGGGCCCTATTTGGACCGGTTTGTAGTAGTATTTATTGACGACATCCTGGTCTACTCTAAGACTAAGGAAGAACATGCCGAACATCGAGGCTCGTCTTTGCGATTCTACGAGAAAAACAATTGTACGCGAAACTATCCAAATGTGAATTCTGGTTGGAACGAGTGGCATTCTTGGGGCATGTTGTTTCGAAAGACGGTGTATCCGTTGACCCGAGCAAAATAGAGGTAGTGGCGAAATGGCCAACCCCTAAGAATGTTGCAGAAATTCGAAGCTTCTTGGGTTTGGCGGGATATTACCGAAGGTTTGTAAAAGACTTCTCCAAGATTGCTAGGCCGATGACCGCTTTGATGAAGAAAGAGAACCGGTTCAAGTGGGATGAAAAATGTGAGGAGGCGTTCCAACTCCTTAAGGTACGGTTGACTACGGCTCTATTTTAGCATTACCCGAGGGTAATGAGGACATTGAGGTTTATACGGACGCGTCAAAGAATGGCACAGGGTGCGTACGATGCAACGGAGGCGAGTGATTGCGTATGCATCGAGACAACTCAAGCCGTATGAGAGTAACTATCCGACTCGCTGACTTGGAGTTGGCAGCGGTGGTCTTCGCATTAAAGATTTGGCGGCACTATCTGTATGGGATAACCTTTAAGGTGTTTTCAGATCACAAGAGTCTGAAGTACATATTTACACAGAAGGAGCTCAATATGCGTCAGAGGCGTTGGTTGGAGTTGATTAAAGATTACGACATGGAAATCCAATACCACGAAGGGAAGGCCAATGTAGTGGCGGATGCCTTGAGTCGGAAGTCGATTCATTCCTTGTGTGAGAGAGTCGCGCGAGATGAGGTTGCGAGAAGAGTTAGACCGTATGGATATATGTGTCATCCGAGAAGGTGGAGATAAGAGGGACTTCGTCTTGCAACCCGAATTGTATGATGAAATCCGGGTGAGACAAGCGGGTGATAAGGTAATCGAGGCAAAGAGGGCTAAGATTGGTACGGATGCGGCGATTGATTTTACTTTACACGAGGATGGTGGCGTTCGGTTCAAGGGTCGGTGGTGTGTACCGGCCGACGAGGAACTCAAGAGGCGGATTTTGAGTGAAGCTCATAGTACGCCTTATTCGTTCATCCGGGAGGAGACAAAGCGTATAAAGATCTCAAGAAAACCTTTTGGTGGCCCAATATGAAACGCGAAGTAGCGAGTTTGTGTCGAAGTGCTTGACTTGTCGAAGGTAAAGATCGAACATCGACGGCCGCGGGGTATGCTTCGGCCGTTGGATGTGCCGGTTTGGAAGTGGGATTCCATCTCCATGGATTTTGTATGCGGATTACCGAGGAGCCCTAAAGGGAATAATATGATTTGGGTCGTTGTGGATAGGCGACTAAAGCGGCGCATTTCATTCCGATGAAAGACACTTGGAGTAAGACGGAGTTGGCTATGGCATACCGGAGAAATATTGTGAGACTACATGGTATACCCGGCGGCATTGTGTCGGATAGAGATGCGAGATTTATATCTCGGTTTTGGCATGAGCTACGGGCGGCCTTGGGGACGGAACTACGAATGAGTACGGCTTTTCACCCTGCTACCGATGGTCGGACGGAGAGGACCATACAAACGTTGGAAGACATGCGAGGGCATGTGTATTAGAATTCAAAGGCTCTTGGGAGGAAAAGCTCGATCTTATCGAATTTTCATACAACAACGACTACCATGCCGGCATTAAGATGGCACCTTTTGAGGCACTTTATGGTAGGAAGTGCAAGAGTCCGGTTTGTTGGGACGATTCGTCCGAGGCGATGATTTTGGGACCACGGATGATCGAAGACACGGTCAAGCGGTACGGACAATCCGAGAAAAGATGAGGGCTGCCCAAGATAGACGAAGAGTTATGCGGACTTACACCGCCGGGATATTGAGTTCGCCGTGGGCGATAAGGTACTACTACGAGTATCACCAACCAAAGGAGTAATGCGTTTTGGCAAGAAAGGGAAGTTGAGTCCCAAGTACGTGGGGCCTTATGAGATCTTGGACCGCGTAGGTGAAGTAGCATATCGACTAGCCTTGCCACCGGCGTTGGATAAGGTGCATAACGTGTTCCATGTATCTCGGTTGCGCAAGTACGTGAGTGATCCTTCTCACGTGATTGAACCGGAGGTGGTTGAGCTAGATCGATCCTTGACTTACGAGGAGGTACCGGTGCGGATATTAGATACTAAGGTACGGAAAACAAGGGGACGTGAGGTTAGCATCGTCAAGGTCTTATGGTCTAACCATGCCACCGAGGAGGAGTCGACATGGGAAGGCGAGGGTGCTATGCGACGAAGTACCCGCATTTGTTCTCTTAAGGTAAGCAATCTTCAAGCCTTGTACGTAGAATCCTTTTCTTACCTTCGGGGACGAAGGCTGTTTTAAGGGGGGGTGGAACAACGTCCGGTACGAACCCGAACTTCGAGGACGAAGTTTTGTCTTAAGGGGGGAGGATGTAATATCCCGAAATTTTGATTCCCTATTTAATTGATAATAAAAAAAAAAAAAAAAAAAAAAAAAAAAAGGGATTGTAGTAATTAAAAGGATTTTAATCCTTTCTAAACCTCCCAATTAATCAATTAGCCTTTTTCCTCCTTCTCTCAAAAGAGACGTGTAACCTCAAGAGAAAACCCTCCCCTTGCCGCCATACATTGTGAAGAAGAAGGAGAGAAAACCTCCTTCTTGGTGTGAGAGTTTCCGCCGTCGTCGTCGGTAAGTACCGTTTTCTTGTCCTCCCAGATAATTCTTGCGAACGGAACGATGGGAGAAACGTTGATCGGCCGGCCAAAGGCCATGGCCGATCCTCTTGTGCTTTCGTGGGGGGAGTTTTCGATATTTTTTGGTGGTTTGCCTTGGTGGTCCATTAGAATGGCTTGGTAATTATCGTCTTTCCCTTTTGTTATAGATTCGGGCTTCGTGGAAGAACGATTCTAATTCGTTAGCAAGGGTTTGTCAAGAAACGCCGCACAATCGGTAAGAATAATTCTAAGTTGCGTGTTCGTTTAGTTCGAAAGATGGAGCTTTTAATAACATATAGGGTTGTGTGGGTGGTTTGGGTCGTATAGCATTGTTGATCAAGGTTTTGAGTATAAGTTGGGGGTTGCTAGCTTGTGTTTTAAGGTGTATAGACCATTGTGTTTATGCGTGGAAACATAAAACAATTACTGTAAATCTTTTGTTAAAATCGTTACGTTGTTAGTCATACTTTGGGGTGTTAAACGTCCATAAAAATGTGTTTGGCTTTGGGGTTAAAATTTGTGGACATTGTGGTACTTTGATATGAGGTTTGTTTGTACATATTATATTGTTTTTCTTCTTTGTTTTGTTGAGGAACAACCCAGAAATCGCGTTGAAAATTATTAGGGTTCCAGTTGCAGCCAGACTGGACGGGCGTCTGCCTTAATGGACGGGCGTCCAGTCTTGGTTTCAACTCAGACGGGCGTCTGAAGGGCGTCTGAAAGCTGTTTTCGATACAGGATGTAAATTTATTTTAGTGGACGGGCGTCCAAGCATAATGGACGGGCGTCCAGGTGTAAAAACTGGATTCAGGATGTAACAGGTCCTTTTGGACGCACGTCCGAGTTTTTGGACGGGCGTTCGGTTATCCAAATGGGCGTCCAACCCTTTTAAACGGGCGTCCAGCTTAAGTGTCCTTATTTCTTTGTTAGTTATTGTTAAATCTTAGTAACATGCTTTGTAAGTTGGGTTTTGATGAGTTAAGGATGGTGTTATCATTGTGGAACCTGATTTTTGAGGCATTGAATGTTCGTAGACCCGTAGTGGTTGGGCCCGGATAGGGTAGCTACCGAAGCCGGGTATCCGGGAGTGGAATCGCCTTACGACTTTAATGACCTTCCGTATTTGGGGAGTTGCAGACAGATGTAATGTTGGGCCGGATAGGGTATCTCCGAATCCGATAACCCGGGAGAGGAAATCCTTGCACCCCGAAGTACGTGTGGACCATTTTAATAATGGTACCATTGGATGACCCTTAGGAATGTGCACATTCGGGACCTTTAGGTGTAGATGGATTGTGGTGTTTCATATCTTCTATGGAATGGTTGTATCGGTTATAGTTTGGTCGTATTTGTTATGTGATGGTTGATGTACGTAGAGAAGTTCCCTTAAATTGTCGTTAACTTTCATTCTACGTATATTAGATTTATCCTTACTCAACTTTTAGTTGACCGGTTACTTTCGTTGACCTCGCTATGATCCGTTTTGGGGAGCGATTCTTAGCGGTATTTTCTCTTGGACGTTTGCCGATTGCGGGGATGTCGCGGGGTATCGAGAGCCACGTAGTCGCGGTCTTACGTTTTCACTTTCTTGGATTTCCGGCACTTTAAGATTTTATTGACGTTTCCACATATTTTCATTTTCTTTCAAGAAATTTTAATTACTTTGACCCTTTTAATAATGAATGGTGGATGTTTATTTTTCTTCTGTTGTGGAATGTTGAGTATTACTGCTGCGACTGTGTGTCGTGAAGTGACGTTTCGGTGACCAATTCCGGCGGCCGACGGGATTGGAAAACCGGGGTGTTACAAAGATGAGCACTGGGAAGGGGGTACAGGTCCCTTCTACATGCTCCCTTCAGGAGAACCCTGTCTGTGGTGTTGGCCTTAAGATAAAAACCAGCATTAGTGAAGAAACATTGAGCATTAAACTGAGCAGTTAGTTGTTTCACAGATATGAGATTCTTTTTCATTTTTGGAACTAGTAATGCATTAGAGATAACAACTAATTCATTGTTATGATAAATATGAATATCACCAATGCCCGTTATGGGAAGTGTTGTGCCATCACCAATAAAAACGTGAACTGTAGATGTATATGGACGTAAATTATGTAAGAGATGAGGATTACCTGTCATGTGGTTGGTGGCACCTGTATCCATTAACCATTCAGTGTCGGCTATCGTATTATCCAGCATAAGAGCCGAGAGTGCTTGCGGAAGAAGCTCTTCCTTGGCCTTATTGTTCCACCAACAAATGTCGCTGATATGTCCTTGAACTCCACAGAAATCACACGTCTGATCTTTATACTTATCACGTTCTGCACGAGTCATGCGTTTGAATACTGGTTTGGATTGATTAGCTGCTGAACCAGGCGATGATCCACGATTTTGCTGAGCTTGAAAACCATGGCCGGATGAGCTAAAACAGGACTGAGAGGGCTGCTTGTCATGACGAGGACCAGGACGTTGCCCATAAAACGCAAGGTGGGAGTTATCAGTCTCTTTGGCAGCAAACCATGATCGACGTTGATCAAGGTTTAACAGGTGACCGACGAGTTCTTCATAACTCGGTTTGTGCATCAACATAGTTGTTGTAAAAGTTTCATACTGAGGACCCAAACTATTTAGAAGAAAGTATACATTTTCTGCATCCTGTATAGGCTTTCCGATCGCTGCTAGGCTGTCGCACAAGGCTTTAAAATTTTGGAGATGATCGGCAATGGACTTTGACTCATCCTTATGCATATAAGTAATCTGTTGTTTGATATTAAATTCTCGTTCTTGAGAATCATGAGCATAAGCCCTCTATAAAGCATCCCACACTGCTTTGGCCGTGTCCAATCCAATAACGATGCTTAGTGATTTTGCCGACAAGGAGCCGATCAGCCATGCTCGGAGAAGACGATCAGCTTTCTTCCATGCCGTGTAGTCAGGGTTTACAGTCGGAGGAGCTGTATGATCGGTTGCCGGTACAGTTTTGCTAGGAACAGCGGTTTCGCCGGTGAGATGGTGAAGAACATCCTGAGTATCAGCAAAAGCAAGCACCTGCTCCCTCCATAGGGGGTAATTTTTCGAATCAAGTTTGAGGGAGATGATACTGCTGACGTTGATTGTTGTTGTCGACATTGATACAAACTTGGATAATGTGGTGATCAGACACCAATTGGCTCCGATACCATGATGAAATTGATAATGTGGTGAAGAAATTGTCTGAGAATTTTATTACAATTTAAATCACACTTTGTTTGATTACAAGTGCTGTCAATATATAGATACAAAAAACCTAACTTAAGCCCCAATCCTTAGAGTTTCCGAAAATGCCCTCTAGCTTAGTCGAACTATCCTACCAATACATAAGAGAATATGTTGCTCTTAAACTCTTGATTCACCAATATCTTGCTCTTAAATTCTTGATTCATCAATATCGCATGTGATCAATCAACCTTATCTCTCCAATCCTTCCTTATTTCTCCTTGATCACATGTAATTAATTATTCTGATATGTGTTGCGCTAATAGTGGAGTCCTACTCCTCCAACTATTCTGTCCGGCATCTGTATCTGGTCCGCACTCGGTGGTCTAACTCGACTGGTCCGTTTATCTTTATTACTAAACTTTGGGCCTGGCCCAATTATAAATAATCCGACCCAATGGGCCCATATATCATCATAAGTCCCCCCAGACTAGGGTAGACTGCTTTACAGCTGCCCTAGCCTGAAACGGTTCTTCTTCCGTTATTCAAATTACGCGAAACGAGGCCAAGTTGCACCCATCCGTTATCATTAAAACCGTAGACTAAAACATTACGTCGCTTCATTTCATGTCACATAACCCTTTCTCTGTCCACTTTACTCTTATAATTTAAACTTTTGGAAACGCCCCTCTGCAACCGCAAGTAAGTCTTTATCTGTTTTATTCTGCATTTCTTTGAAATTGTTGATCTTTGATGAGTTTGAGAGCCAATACAGCTTCTAGTGAATCTGTAGAGAAATTATTTGACTCCCCAGAGAAGATATCCAGAACCATAGATAGTGAGGAAGTGAATTCGTCTAATCCTGTGTTTTGCCCTAACCCTGTAGTAAATTCCGATCATCCTTCCTCCTCAATTGATTTAAGGAACACCTCCACTTTTGGAGATAACCCATTGTGTATTCTGCCTTCCCACCTTCTGCCTCCTGGGATATTTACTCCCACTTCTATTGTACATCAATATCCAGAAAATCACACTGCTTTCTTAAACACTTTAAAGAGAGAAATCAATCGATTTGACAAAACCAAAGCAATAATGGCTTGCCATGGTGTTGCCAGCAAAATGACCAAGACTGAGATGGCTGGTTTATTAAAAACCTATAAGATCCGTACTGAGCCTTTCGAAGTTGTTCTTCCTAAACCGACTGAGTATGCTTACAGTCCTCCGGCCGGTTTCTGCACAGTATACGCTGATCAGCTCCACAGTGGGTTAAGGTTTCCTCTTCCTCCCGGGTGTGTAGAGATAATAAAGTATTATAAATTAGGAGTTGGTCAGATCCATCCGAATAGCATTAAATTTCTCATAGGTTTCATGATTTGGTGTCATATGAACACCACCCCTTTCACAGTAACATTATTCAGGAACTTTTATCAATGCAAATTAACACAAGGTAGTGGGGGGTGGTACCATTTCAGCCGTAGGGCCAGTGCTCCGCTCATCCCGTTGATTGGCAAAGATAAGACAAAGAAGAAGTGGCAAGAACACTTTTTCTTTGTGAAACACAATTCGGATGCCAGTTTAGGGCGATGGAATACCTCTTCCATGAAAGACAAGTTGGAAGACTTCATTGATGCTACGCTGTCCCAATATCTTGTTAGTAATAAAATTTCTCTCAACCTAGACTTCATAAGTTCGCCCTGATAGATGCTGCTCAGCTTCAGACTGCAGGGCATGTTGGCTACGTGGATTTTTCCAAGAAACAGTACAGAAAATGTATGTTTGTACTTGCATTATGTTTTTACTTTTGATTATAATTTGATTATCTCCTTTTCCTTGCAGTGGCCAACGTAGATGACCTGATCAGCATTGACATTGATGAGGAGGAGGAAGCAGAACAAATGATAGATGATTCTGAGCGGACCCTGTCCGTTATTCCAGAAGGTGGTGAACTTTCTGGTCAGCATGAGGATACACAAATAGGGACTAGCTCGTACTGCTGTACAGGAGGAAATTCCCACTGTTGATCCTTCTGAGCAGAATCCTCTGAACCCCGTTAATCCTGTAGACCTGACCGTTGAGGAAGATCTCCCTGGAGGCCAAATTACTGGTTTGGATGTTGTTCCCCTTAGGACTATTTCTCAAAGACAGAAAAAGAGGCATAGGCCCACTTCTTCTGGGAGTTCTGCCAGTGGCTCCTCTTTCAACTTTGAGGATATGTCTGCTGATGATTTTGCGGATTCTGTAAGTGGTCCTTTTCATAAAGTTTTCATATTTTTCCTCATTTTTCTCCTTCTTAAACGTTTTCTTTGGTAGTGTTACCGCCTGGGTAAGGCTCTGCACAAAAAGACGGCTAGCATGGCCAAAGACATCTCTGCCCTGTAGCACAAAGTGATCCAGCTGGATGAGGCCAATGCTAAGGTAGCCAGTTTGGAAGAGTCTAATCATGAGGCCAGTGCTAAGGTAGCCAGTCTGGAAGAGGCCCGCCTTGCTGATCAGCGAGAGATCGAGAAGCTGAAGTCTGATCTTGCCAAAGTTGAGGCTTTGATATTTACTCAAGAGGAGCAGCTAAATTTAAGAGATCAGCGGTTGGTGAAATTGAATGAGGAGTACTTGCAAAATCTTGCTGCTGCAAAGAAAATGAAGGCTGATTTTGACGAAACTCTGAGGCAGATGGAGGAAATTCCTACTCAGAATATCGTCCAAAAGGTTGTTGCTGGGTATAAGTCTTCTCCCTAGACCTATGAGGAAATCCAGATCATATTGGCTCCCGCTCTGCGCAGAGGATATACACTTGGTGTTGATGAGGCCAAACCTGCTGACCTGGTGATTAACAGCCTGCCTAATCACCGGTTGTATGATAAAAAAGCAGGGGAGATCTTCACGAAGCGATATGATGAATATAAGAATGGAGAAGATATAATCAGCAAATATGCTAAGAAGAAATCTGCTCAACCTTCAGAGAAGCCTGCTCAGCCTTCAGAGAAACCTGTTCAGCCTTCAGCCCCCTCTGCATCTTAACTTATTTTCTTTTGAAAACTTTGAGTTTGCTGCCTTTTCAAGCAGCTTTTGATGTAATAACTATGTCTTTTAAACCTTTTGAGTTTGTTCCTTTGAAGTTGACATTCTTTGTTTCTCTATTTAGAGAGTTATTTGGGGTCTTCTGTGTTAGGTGTAGTGCCCGAAAGACAATTTGTGTAATTGTTTTTAATAATGAATGACAGAATTTATCTCACCTTATTACTTGCTTTGTGCTTGTAAAGTAATACACTGCTGCAAACCCTAAGTATATCGTATGTAACCACTTAACTCGGTGTATGGATTACACGTGAGGATTGAGTTAGTGGAGATATGCTTAAATCGTTAGTCCGTGGTGAACTTAATCGAGTTTAGGGTCTCTTGATTAAAACACCAATAATGCGCCCGAACACCTTAGGGTGTGATAGTCTTATCCGGACTATCGGTAGAGGGTACCTACGTGGGGCATTTATATATGATGGCATTCATATAGGACCGGACCGATTTAATCGAATTTCTCGGTATAATTCCGTAATCGAGGAATCTTATTAAATCATTAGATGATCATATATGGATCAACCTTAATCCCGAGGTGATCACGGGTGTTTGCTTGTCCCGGGGTAGTGTTTGATGTGTTAGTTACGGTTCACTTAAATAATGTGTTCCAAGCCACTTCTCATTGGCACTATCTCCAGATGAGTGAGTAGTTCTGATTTTCACGACATGGAATCCATTCCTTCCTGCGGGAAGTAGAGAGACAGGTCCCCTTATTTGTTAGCCTTAAGAAAGTGATCGATCGGCCGAGTTCACATTTGACTAATTAGCTACTAGTCAGATATGTGCACTAATTGATCATTAGGGGGTTGATGGTAAATAAGGATAAGATATTCTGAGTCGGGTTCACGGAGACTTCCCTCTCAGAATGGACAGTCTATGGAGGGTTAATCCGTATGTAGTGATTATATCAATGGACGCTTATTCACTCTATGGGTTGAGTATAAGTATACATCTATGATCGGTAGAGTTCAGTTTCGGGTTTATGGTGGCGTAATCCCGGAATTAATAATTAATGTACTTATTCTGTTCGACGAATAATTAATTATTGGAGCTACTCGGTTATAGGTCCATGGTCCCCGATGTGGCTTCGTAATTCGGACAAATAATCTTGTTATTTGGGCCTCGGTGATAATTAATTGGTCGGGCTAATTAATTGATATGCTTGGATATTATTTAGTTTGGGCTAGATAATATTATACACATAAAAGACATTTTATGTGGGCTTAATTAACCTAAAAGTGGCGCCTCCTCCTTTATTAATTATCACAAGAATTATTTTTTGTGATGTGGAAAATAAAAGATATTCTTGTTATATGATTGGTTGGATGACTTGTTATTTGATTTCCTATTGGTCAATACATGTCACAATTAGTCATTAAGGAAAATATCTTTTTATTTTGTTTAATTAATTATTTATTTAATTAATTAAAACTTGGAGGCCAAGGATTTACTCTCCTATAAAAGGAGAGTTATTCCAAGGGTAATTCACAAGTGTGAATTTCGACTACCACCACTAAAAGGAGAGAAATAATTAGTTTTCTCATCTAGGGTTTTGTAGAAGAAAAACTCTAAGTTTTTCTTGAGTGTTGCATATCAAGGAGGCTTGAGTATCAAGAAGGGTGTCCACCAACCGCCGTTTGGAGAACACATCGGAAGATCAAGGCATCTCTCCCGATATTGGTAACTTAATTTTAACCCCCTTGTAGTTTTTAAGTCCTTTAACTATGTTTTATGATATGTAAATCGTGATCCGTCCGCTGCGTATAGATCTAACTTGGTTAGATCTAAGAACCTGCATCCTTCATGTGGTATCGGAACGAGGTTCCACGATTTATATAGTCATAATCGTAATTAAACAATTTAAAGGAGTGGAATTGCATGTAGGTGATATTTTACTTATTATTATGCATTAACAATTTTTAAATTGCTATGGTTGAAGAGATGGATTGGGGTTGGCATCGTTTACCCGTTAGATCTATTGTAAACTCATATGAACGATGAAAATTCGTTCATATGAGTATAGGAAATTGTGTAATTTATGTATTATTGCAATTTTAATTTCCAGAAAATAGATCTGTACATTAGCTGTTTAGTTTTTTCGTTTTTCCCGTTGTTTGAGCCGTTAAAACGAAGATCCCTCCGGTCAGAATCAAGATTGGAAGTTGATGAACAATCCCACAAATTTTGGTGTCTATCAGAGTCCGTTTGGGTTTCCGTTCGTTGCTGCGAAGTGGCTGCTGTAACAGAAAAACGCAGGATTCACAGAAACCCTAACTGTGACTTCTTCGATTTTCTGGGAACAATTGGACCGTTCAATTTAAAATCCGACCGGTCAGATCGATAATAATGGAGTTTTGGACGTGAGATAAAATTTTCAGGACGATCGGGATTCATCTTCATCCCTGATCGATCTCGGGAAGTATATGATGCGCTGCTGTGAGAGTCTGTTTCAGCAGCAAGTTGGACGGCTCACTGAGGAAGATTGACAAGTCAAAGCTCCGATCCGACCGTCCATCTTGAAGTCCGAAGAATGAAGATCAGATCTGGAAATTTTCATCCCGATCCAAGTTCGTTTGATATGCCGATCGTCGAAGATTCCTAACAGCTGCAGATTAGGGTTTTAATTTATTTTCGAATAGATTAGTTACGGGGGTGCCAACGGTCCATCTCGGTGTTTATTTTCCGCACTAGTATACATGTGTAGATTGTATGAATAGAACCGGAAAATTGCCATGACATGCATCATATCATGAATTCCACTCCATATGCATACATGTAGATATTAATTCGAGGAATTAGTTAGGCATGTATAAAACACGCAATTAGTTTTAATTAATTGTTTGATATTGATTAGAAACTAATTAGGGTAAAAACCGAGGAACACGGGTTTTTTCAATCGTCGAGGTTGGGTGATGGATTCTCGGTGAATCCCACTCTGCGAAAGCATAAGGAGTAATATCCCGAAACCTCGTGGTTAAGGTGTTGGATTCTTGGTAAATTCCACCTTACCTAAGACGAGATTACGTTTTTGTTCCGTAGTGTCTACGTGAAAGTTTGATGTTTAAGGATTGGATAATCACGGGCAAACAGGTTCGAAAGTGGTTTAACCACGGTTGGGTGGTCAACAGTAGCTACGGCTCGATCGACTTCACCCTCCACGTGTGGCGTTTGCACGGGGATCTCGCAAGGCTGAGTCATCCGAAGAGCCACTACGGCTTAACGGAGCTCCCTTAACCTTGATCCGTCCGACGGCCACATATGTTCTAACGAATAGGTCGGGTGGGTTAGCCCACATAACCGACAACATTCGGGCCTGTGAATTATTGTTCCTTAATGTAACATCAAGTCCAAAAACGTGATCAGTAAACCCACCACTTTTTCAAAATATTGAGTGGGAGCGGGAGAGGCGACGGCCGACCCCACGGCCTCTACTTGTTGACACAAGCAACGTGAGAGAATGGTGACGCCTCGTGCCGGCTCGGGACCGGCCTCCCTAAGGAAGGCCTTCACCGCTATCAAAATTCAAGGCTTGGTCTCCGAAAGGATAGGATTTTGGGTACTCGTCGGGTCACTGACCGACCCTAAGGCGGCACACTCGGGGTCTACCTAAAAATCTGAGATAGTAGGTCACACTCATAAAGGGTATTTTTGGTAGTACCTTGGCTGAAAAAGGAAAGGTGATTGACGATCACAAATGAGATGTTCGATTCTCAATTTGATCTTCAATATTAATCGAAACCTCTTTGACCTACCCTAAGGCGGCACTGAGGCATTAGATTAAATCCTTGGAACGGTAGGATAGACTATAAGTACTTAGTTTATGTTCCTAAAATTTTAGTAGTGTATGATTTGGATTTATTTTCTGTCAATTTTATTTACAACTGTTATATATATCTCTCTAAGGTGCTAGACTGCTAGTGTAAAATTGACTAGTAATGACTTCGTTAAAAAAATGGTAAGTAACTAGAACGTTGTATTTATTAATCTCACATGCGATTAATTTTTCGGAATAGATATTTCTCTTGAAGCCTTCAAAACTTAAGTGACGTGAATAGGCATGTCACTGCTGTCACTCGTGCAGAACGAGAGACAACCGTAGTTAGTTTGAAAGATGATTGGGACGATAAAATTCTTCTAGTGAATTGTGTAGTGTCTACACGAGAAATTTTCTGATAGAAAAATTGGAGAATCATAAATTAAAGTGTCGCTAGTTAGACGGTATTTGGAACCGATAAACTAGTGGGAGCTTTTATATTATGTTTTTCTAATTTATTAGAAAATCAGTCCCACTGGGTAATGCTTTCACTAGACATCCCACAGTTCACGAGTAGTATCTACTCAAGCGAACTGCTAGTTCAAGACTATTTCTTTTTAAGGAAAGTTAAGAATAGGAAAGAATGTCTATAAGTGTTAATCATCTTAACTAAAGTTTTGAGGCTAAACCGAAACATTAATTAAAGAAAGTATAGGATAAGGAAAGTGATTTCGGATCACTAACCAATGAATCCTTAGCGACTTTCTTAACCGAGTAACTTGACTCAGTGGCTTAGTTCTTTGGAAGAACAATGAAGCTGTGCATTAATGATTAATAAAGTAACAACGGGCGTAATTTCGGCTAGAATAGTGGGAGTGATATAAGGAAATGAATTTCGGATTCTATCCTTGAATATCACGAAAAAATTTATTTTTCTCGTTTTTAGATTCGTTGGAACAAATGGATTCACTTTCAACTCGATATATTGTTGCCTCATAGAAAGTGAATATGACATTTGTAGTACGAATCCGAGACTCGGACTTTTGTTTGATAAAGTCGAACCACTTAGAACAATTTGAATAAGTATGTGTACACATCTAAAACTATTATAAGCAAATGGTTTCCGTATTAAGATAAACGATTCTTCATAATCTATTAATTAGTGCATATATCCTATAGATAAGACCTAACGACTGGCTAAGGGTGATTCCTATTTCCCAGTCTGGGAACACTGTCTCAAAGGAACAATGACTAAGTTTCCTTTCAATCGGGAAAGGGTAATAGATTTGAAGGGGTAACATAGCTTGTTCACCATGACCTTCGGGGTCTAGTGAGAGATACAAGCTAGTGGGAGATTTTGAGTGGTGACATTATGTCTGATAACTACTCAAAACACTGGTTGGTTTATCGAAAGAATACGAGGAGGTGTCTCTGATTTTAGCAGAAAATAGAGTATTCCATGCTCAGAAATAGGCTATCGCATAGTCTTGGGACTGATGCTCGGCCGGCCTCCTAGTGGAATATTTCTCACTGAGGCAGAAACCATAGACTTGCCCTATATAGTTATTGATATGCTACAATACACTGCTAAGCTCGATTAAGATAATTGGTTGTAAAATAACGGTTAACATTATCATGCAAACCGAGAAGTCTACCTAGAAGATGCTAGTGAATTTATGGATAAGGAGTGAATTCGGTTCACGCCACTTCCGTAAATGTAAGCATTTAGCATTTAATGCTTGAAGGTAGGACTGGAGATTTTGCGCATACGTTCGGATTGTGACTGTTCGTGAAATATCTTAATGTGACGAGTGAAGGTTGGTTATAAGATTCTTGAGATCAGAAAGTGACGGTTGAACTGTCACAAAGATTCTGATAGAATCTATAAGTAGCAGCCTTAAACCTTGGAGTACGGTTACCCAAAGGTAGTTACTATCTGATTTAATCAGACCACGTCCAACATCAGTTGTTGGTGATTACATTGATAAATACTACTAGATCAGAATATCAATGCACCCAAAACACAGTGGGAGTATGGTTTAACCGTTGACCCATTGTGGTTTTGTGGACTTTATAGTCTGCTGGGGTGATTGATAACCTATGGCTCTTAGTGGGCTGTATAGGATTCTGATCATAGAGGTTGGTTTGAAAGCCTTAACCCTATGAATGGATTTTTGATACTCCAGTTCTGTTCAGCCTCTTGTAGAACCACCTGAGTGTCTCAGGCCCAGTGGGAGCAATTGGATCTACACGGAAAAGAGTCGAAGGAATAGGAAAGTTTAAACTTTCAGCGCAAAGTTGAGTGGTATAGGGGTGATTCCCTGACAAGTAGAGAGTTAACCGGACCTTGAACTCTCTCACCACTCGCTTGCAAGATGTCGTTAGAAAGCGTAAAATAGGGGTGATTCCCTGAGACTTTCTTGCCGAACAACAGAATCTGAATTCATTCAGAACAGAAGGGTTTTAGCTAAGAATGAATAACAGATTCGTTACAAAGCAGAAGATAGGGGTGATTCCCTAAGACCTTTTTTTTGCGAGACTAATGATATCTTAATTCATTCAGAAAGAACCTTTTGGTAGGAGGCCTGCCATGGCTTATATCCTTTGTGGATTTAAGAGAACCTCTCGGTCATTTAAAAGTCACATGTTTTAAAATATGTGGACTTGACCAAAATATTGATAAGTTTTTCGTAGACTGGATATCAATATTGGTAATGTAGTAGTAGTATTAGTGTTCATAAATGATAACACTAAAACGGTTGGAAACAACATGGGTGTGCTATCTGAAGTCGGAAACTGACACGCCAAGATTCTCTGGATGAGAGAATTGGACTATATTCTAAGAATTTGATTCGGTCAAATTCACAAGAATGAGTCATTGGCTATCCCATCCGTCTTATTGGTTAAGATGATCATGCATATACGTATGCAACATTCAATGAGAGTAGTCCTACCTTACATCTCAGGAATGATTCTCTAAATCTTCGGATAAAGAGAAAATGGGATAGAGTCTCTCTTGGATAACGGCAAGTCAGGTTATCACAAGTCAATAGTAGTCGAATCTCGGATTCGAGCATTGAATGGCGTTTAGTATATCCTCAAGTATTTTTGAAGAACGAGGAATAATGTGCTTGTATATTCGGGTGCAAACTTGAATATGGTTGACTACACTGATTCTGACTTGTAGTCAGATTAAGGATGATCATTAAGTTGATCACGAGCTCAGTGTTTACTCATAGTGCTTAGAATTTTCTTTTTGGTCTGGGAGTAATTCCAGGTCTGATAAGCCGATATCACTTCATTGTGAAAACAAGAAAAGATAGCTTAGAAGGATCTTCTAAGTCACAAGAAGTCAAAAGCATATTGAGAGAGAGTACCGCCCGATTGGAAGGACCGGCAACGTTTCAATCCTAAAGATCGTCTCGAGTCGACAACCTAACTAATCGGTGTACCAAGTCGAGTTCTTGGTGGGTACAAAGATTGATGGATAGGTCTCATCTCGCTTTTAGAGCAAGTGGGAGAGTGTTGTGAATAAGATGAGAAAGGGTGTGCTCTAAAAACAATCGTTACTTGTCATTTCGTGCAAGTGGGAGATTGTTAGGTGTAGTGCCCGAAAGACAATTTGTGTAATTGTTTTTAATAATGAATGACAATTTATCTCACCTTATTACTTGCTTTGTGCTTGTAAAGTAATACACTCGCCGCAAACCCTAAGTATATCTCGTATGTAACCACTTAACTCGGTGTATGGATTACACGTGAGGATTGAGTTAGTGGAGATATGCTTAAACTGTTAGTCCGTGGTGAACTTAATCAGAGTTTAGGGTCTCTTGATTAAAACACCAATAATGCGCCCAGAACACCTTAGGGTGTGATAGTCTTATCCGGACTATCGGTAGAGGGTACCTACGTGGGGCATTTATATATGATGGCATTCATATAGGATTGGACCGATTTAATCTGAATTTCTCGGTATAATTCCGTAATCGAGGAATCTTATTAAATCATTAGATGATCATATATGGATCAACCTTAATCCCGAGGTGATCACGAGTGCTTTGCTTGTCCCGGGGTAGTGTTTGATGTGTTAGTTACGGTTCACTTAAATAATGTGTTCCAAGCCACTTCTCATTGGCACTATCTCCGATGAGTGAGTAGTTCGATTTTCACGGACATGGAATCCATTCCTTCCCGCGGGAAGTAGAGAGACAATCCCTTATTTGTTAGCCTTAAGAAAGTGATCGATCGGCCGAGTTCACATTTGACTAATTAGCTACTAGTCGATATGTGCACTAATTGATCATTAGGGGGTTGATGGTAAATAAGGATAAGATATTCGAGTCGGGTTCACGGAGACTTCCCTCTCGTAATGGACGATCTATGGAGGGTTAATCCGTATGTAGTGATTATATCAATGGACGCTTATTCACTCTATGGGTTGAGTATAAGTATACATCTATGATCGGTAGAGTTCAGTTTCGGGTTTATGGTGGCGTAATCCCGGAATTAATAATTAATGTACTTATTCTGTTCGACGAATAATTAATTATTGGAGCTACTGGTTATAGGTCCATGGTCCCCGATGTGGCTTCTGTAATTCGGACAAATAATCTTGTTATTTGGGCCTCAGTGATAATTAATTGGCTGGGCTAATTAATTGATATGCTTGGATATTATTTAGCTGGGCTAGATAATATTATACACATAAAAGACATTTTTTGTGGGCTTAATTAACCTAAAAGTGGCGCCTCCTCCTTTATTAATTATCACAAGAATTATTTTTTGTGATGTGGAAAATAAAAGATATTCTTGTTATATGATTGGTTGGATGACTTGTTATTTGATTTCCTATTGGTCAATACATGTCACAATTAGTCATTAAGGAAAATATCTTTTTATTTTGTTTAATTAATTATTTATTTAATTAATTAAAACTTTGAGGCCAAGGATTTACTCTCCTATAAAAGGAGAGTTATTCCAAGGGTAATTCACAAGTGTGAATTTCGACTACCACCACTAAAAGGAGAGAAATAATTAGTTTTCTCATCTAGGGTTTTGTAGAAGAAAAACTCTAAGTTTTTCTTGAGTGTTGCATATCAAGGAGGCTTGAGTATCAAGAAGGGTGTCCACCAACCGCCGTTTGGAGAACACATCGGAAGATCAAGGCATCTCTCCCGATATTGGTAACTTAATTTTAACCCCCTTGTAGTTTTTAAGTCCTTTAACTATGTTTTATGATATGTAAATCGTGATCCGTCCGCTGCGTATAGATCTAACTTGGTTAGATCTAAGAACCTGCATCCTTCATTCTGCCCGTAATGCCTTTGCGCTGCAAACTTGGCAATTTCATTATTTTTGTGGGACTCCTGTCCAGAATACTCTTGCGCTGCAAGTTTGTCATTTACATTTTTAAGTGGGACTTCTGCCCAGAATGCCCTTGCACTGCATGTTTGGCATTTATATTTTTAAGTGGGACTTCTGCCCAGAATGCCATTGCACTGCAAGTTTGGCATTTATATTTTTAAGTGGGAATTCTGCCCTGAATGCCCTTGCGCTGCAAGTTTGGCATTTATATTTTTAGTACCGCCACTTTCTATTTTTGTTTTTGTGTTTTAATACAATTTCAACACAAATTAAAACACCATACCACAATCATATAATGGACATAAATCAATATTCAAGGTACCATTATTTAAAAAATGAAATTACTTTAAGGAAATTTTTTTTTTCAAATGAACAACATTCCAACTTCTAGGAACAGTTTTGCCGGAGGCATTAGCTAGTTGATAAGATCCTTTTCCATGCACTTTGATGATTTTATAAGGACCTTCCCAATTTGGGTCTAGCTTACCAGTGGGGCCCTGCTTGCTGGCCTCATTTCGCCTCAAAACTAAATCACCTTCTTTAAAATACGTACCTTTAACTTTGGAATTATAGTATTGAGAAATTCTTTGCTTGTATTTGGCCATTTGTATCAAGGCTATATCCCTTTTGTGCTCCAGCTCATCTTTGAGATGCGGCATGTCCACCTCCTGCGTTTCTGGGCAGTATAGTTCTGTCCTGGGAGACTTATGTCCAATCTCTGCAGGTATTACTGCCTCACACCCATATGCTAAGGAGTATGGAGTTTCCTGTGTAGCCGCGTTCGGTGTAGTCCTGTACGCCCATAAGATATTTGGGAGATGATCTACCCAATGAAATCCCTCTTGTTCCAGTCTTTTCTTCAGTCCCTGTTTTATTTGCCTATTTGTCTGCTCCACCTGCCCATTGGCTTGGGGATAGGCCACTGATGTAAAGTGTTGAGAGATTCCAAGATTGGTGCACCAGGCTTGTACTCCTTGATCTTCAAATTGTGTGCCATTATCAGAGATGAGGACTTTGGGGATTCCATATCTGCATAGGATGTTTTTCCACAAGAATTTCTGTATTTGGTTGGCTGTGATGGTGGTTAAGGGTTCTGCTTCCACCTATTTAGTGAAATAATCCACTGCCACCACTAAAAATTTGAACTTTCCCGGTGCTAGGGGTAATGGACCCACTGAGTCTACTCCCCATTGATCAAAAGGCCATGGAGACACAATCGGTATCATTTCCTGTGCCGGATTGTGCGATAAGTTACTATGCACCTGGCATGTTCGGCAAGTCCTGACCAGATTCTCTGCGTCTTCTTGCATGGCTGGCCAGTAATATCCATATAGC
The DNA here is from genome assembly GCA_036785695.1 of Gentiana straminea. Taxonomy (NCBI): domain Eukaryota; kingdom Viridiplantae; phylum Streptophyta; class Magnoliopsida; order Gentianales; family Gentianaceae; genus Gentiana; species Gentiana straminea. The sequence goes on along the minus strand of JAVUPR010000088.1, from coordinate 4,891,014 downwards.
CTAAATTCCTGGCCAGAGCTCTTGCCTCCAAATGGTTTCCACAAATTCCGAGATGGATCTCTCTTAATACATAATCTCCCTCATCTGGAGTAACGCATTTCAACCAAGGTGTTGTATAGGATTTTCTGTATAGAACGTCATTGAATAGAGCATACCTGGCCGAGAGTCTTATCAATTTCCTGGTGCGTACTTTATCCTCGGTCAGTCTTCCATCTCTCAAGTACATGACAATTGGATCCATCCAAGTTTCTGCCTGTGTTATTGGTTGTACCTTTATCATATCACAGCTCTTCTGCTTCAATTGCTCGACCAACACCTTTTTATTAGACAAGAAGTTCGATCCTAGCTTCGACAAAGCATCTGCTCGGGTGTTTTGGGCTCGAGTTACCTGTTCCACCTCTATCATCATGAAATTTTGCAGCTTCCTCTGTGCTACAGCCAGATACTTTTTCATAGGACCTTCTTTCGCTTCATATTCTCCCTTGATGTGATTTGTTACCAATTGTGAGTCTGTGTAGACTTTTAAATTCTGCACACCCAACCTCTGTGCCAAGTTTAGTCCAGTTATCAAAGCTTCATACTCTGCCTCATTATTAGTTGCTTGAAAGTCGAAATGAAGAGCATATGGGAATTCTTCACCTTTTGGACTAATGAGTAGGAGTCCTGCTCCTGCTCCCTCTTTGTTGGAGGCTCCGTCGACATAAAGCTGCCACTGTTCAGAATTATCCTTTTCAGCCTTGTTCTTCTCAGCCTCTTGCTCTATAGCCAAAGCTTTCTCTTCGGCCAAGAAATCAGCTAATGCTTGAGCTTTAATTGGCGTTCTAGGTTTGTATTCGATATCGAATCCTGCCAATTCAACCACCCACTTAGCCAGTCTCCCAGACTTGTCTGGTTTTTCCAGGATCTGCTTCAAAGGGTGATTTGTTAACACAATCACCGGATGACTTTGGAAGTACGGCCTCAATTTCCTTGTGGCGTGCACTAGGGCTAAGACCAATTTCTCCACTTCAGAATATCTGACCTCGGGCCTGATGAGAGATAAATTTATGATCATTATTACGACATTTTACCCCAATATTGATACCATTTAGAGCATTATTGTATCAAATCAAGTCAAAATTACTAAGTTTTATTCAAATGTATAAGTAGTAGTTATTATATAAATTATCGTATTTTTATAAGTTTTTATAAGTTTTGTACCGGTTTAGTAACCGGTGTGTCGTGTCGGATTTACGTTTGGTATTTTGGTGGTTCATTGCAGGATTATTCATTGACCAAGATTCCACGTAACGACATGTTTTGAGTCTAAAAGAGGTATTTTGAGGGATAGAAGAAGATGCCACAAGCTTACAAGTTCAAAACGGATCAAATTGTTCTACGTGCTTCTACCGTAACCAGTTCTCGATGGAAATTTGACCCAACTTAGAGGCGTTTTCTGGGGAAGAGTTCTTGATGAAAGTTGTAGATACTAAAATGATCTTTCCAACGCATTTTGAATCACGTCAATCGGAGGTCTACAACTCAAGTTATGATTTTTATACCGAACAGCTGGATCTTCGGGACGAACCGGGAGATTTTAGGGAGGTTCCTTGCATGTTCCTTGCATGTTACTTGCATGTGGCATGTAATGATTTCTTGTAACAAACTTCACATGCTACCACATGACTCACCACCTCCACATGATGGCAAATATTCTCCAAGATTATCCCACATGCTAAATGGAGATAATTCCTCCCCAAATACAACCTCCCTCACAACAAACTCCTCAACTCCCCCTATAAATACCTCCCCATATCCATAAAAAATCCTTGCCCCATCTTGGCCACTCATGGCCAAGATCTCTCTTCTCCACCTCCTCCCATTTCTTCCATTCCCTTCTTCTTCATGTCCGTTCTTCATCTCTTTTCTCGTTTTATTTCATCTTTGGGCCCGTATATACATATGTCTATGTATGTATATATGTTTTTATAAATAAAAGTAGTACTGTTGTAATGCTCGAGAGAATTACCGAGAAAGTTGTTATTGAAGAAGTTGTTATTTTCAGAGAATACGGCTTTGATTTGCACTTAACGGGTAATTTTATCAAGTTATTACTTTTGTTGTTTATTTATATATATATTATATCTATCACTATGTTAAACTAAAAATATGTCTAGGCAAGATATGAATCTGAATTAGTTAATCTTTTGGTAAAATGAATGATCGACTCTGGTAATCATGATTAAAACTAATTATAATGAATCTTTTTCTATATTGCAACGTATTGATAATATATTCGGAATGACGTAATCAATCATGATGAATACCACATATAACCTGGCGATGTACTGACCAGAGAAGTCAGGATATGAGTAAAAATAGAAAAACCGGAGGGTAAAAATGGCCGTCTGATTAACGGAATCCTATTTCCTACCTGGGGGCAGATTTGTCCTAGAAAAACAAATCTTATTGAAATTTGTACTCGAGATCTTAATAATGTTAAAATCACAGTTTGATTGAAACTACACCGTTTGTGTTAAATCGATCCGCTTGACAACCGGAGCCTTTTGAATAACATCGGCCGTCTGACGAACGGAATAACCTCTTTTATCCGGGGTAGATTTGTACTCGGTACCTGTTCAGACTAACTAAGATTAGCATGGGGCAGTTGTGGACCTTGGACTGATGACATTTGACATATGGCAATTTCATACGCTCGTGTGAGGAGGAGTTGTCTAGCTTAGGAGTACACCGGTTCATACATAATTGACCTCCTTGAATCAAGGAAAAGATCTGTCTCATTCAATTTCACTACAAAAAGATATTGATTCGGTAAAGTATTCTTGGCTAGATCCAAAAATATATCTATATATCTATTTTTATATTGACAGACCTAAACCTAACCTTGGAAACGGCGCCAGAAAGCTGACGGACATTACCTAGGCTATACAGATCCTAACCGGCAGTGTACCGGGTCAAATTGTAGCTCTAGTCTGGTGAGTCGGTCGTATTCCTCGGGGAAAACATGGTAATTCTTTTAAGTGGGGTTAAACACCAAAAAGCTATTATTAACTCGATCTAAGTCGCAGTTTTACTTTTTCCGGGTTAGATTATGTTAGTAGTTAGATTGTTAGAGTTAGATGTTAGTAAAACAGTAAATAAATACAAATAGATATATAGATATATTTTTGGATCTAGCCAAGAATACTTTACTGAATCAATATCTTTTTGTAGTGAAATTGAATGAGACAGATCTTTTCCTTGATTCAAGGAGGTCAATTATGTATGAACCGGTGTACTCCTAAGCTAGACAACTCCTCCTCACACGAGCGTATGAAATTGTCATATGTCAAATGTCATCAGTCCAAGGTCCACAACTGCCCCATGCTAATCTTAGTTAGTCTGAACAGGTACCGAGTACAAATCTACCCCGGATAAAAGAGGTTATTCCGTTCGTCAGACGGCCGATGTTATTCAAGAGGCTCCGGTTGTCAAGCGGATCGATTTAACACAAACGGTGTAGTTTCAATTAAACTGTGATTTTAACATTATTAAGATCTCGAGTACAAATTTCAATAAGATTTGTTTTTCTAGGACAAATCTGCCCCCAGGTAGGAAATAGGATTCCGTTAATCAGACGGCCATTTTTACCCTCCGGTTTTTCTATTTTTACTCATATCCTGACTTCTCTGGTCAGTACATCGCCAGGTTATATGTGGTATTCATCATGATTGATTACGTCATTCCGAATATATTATCAATACGTTGCAAAATAGAAAAAGATTCATTATAATTAGTTTTAATCATGATTACCAGAGTCGATCATTCATTTTACCAAAAGATTAACTAATTCAGATTCATATCTTGGCTAGACATATTTTTAGTTTAACATAGTGATAGATATAATATATATATAAATAAACAACAAAAGTAATAACTTGATAAAATTACCCGTTAAGTGCAAATCAAAGCCGTATTCTCTGAAAATAACAACTTCTTCAATAACAACTTTCTCGGTAATTCTCTCGAGCATTACAACAGTACTACTTTTATTTATAAAAACATATATACATACATAGACATATGTATATACGGGCCCAAATATGAAATAAAACGAGAAAAGAGATGAAGAACGGACATGAAGAAGAGGGGAATGGAAGAAATGGGAGGAGGTGGAGAAGAGAGATCTTGGCCATGAGTGGCCAAGATGGGGCAAGGATTTTTTATGGATATGGGGAGGTATTTATAGGGGGAGTTGAGGAGTTTGTTGTGAGGGAGGTTGTATTTGGGGAGGAATTATCTCCATTTAGCATGTGGGATAATCTTGGAGAATATTTGCCATCATGTGGAGGTGGTGAGTCATGTAGTAGCATGTGAAGTTTGTTACAAGAAATCATTACATGCCACATGCAAGTAACATGCAAGGAACATGCAAGGAACCTCCCTAAAATCTCCCGGTTCGTCCCGAAGTTCTAGCTGTTCGGTATAAAAATCATAACTTGAGTTGTAGACCTCCGATTGATGTGATTCAAAATGCGTTGGAAAGATCATTTTAGTATCTACAACTTTCATCAAGAACTCTTCCCCAGAAAACGCCTCTAAGTTGGGTCAAATTTCCATCGAGAACTGGTTACGGTAGAAGCACGTAGAACAATTTGATCCGTTTTGAACTTGTAAGCTTGTGGCATCTTCTTCTATCCCTCAAAATACCTCTTTTAGACTCAAAACATGTCGTTACGTGGAATCTTGGTCAATGAATAATCCTGCAATGAACCACCAAAATACCAAACGTAAATCCGACACAACACACCGGTTACTAAACCGGTACAAAACTTATAAAAACTTATAAAAATACGATAATTTATATAATAACTACTACTTATACATTTGAATAAAACTTAGTAATTTTGACTTGATTTGATACAATAATGCTCAAAATGATATCAATATTGGGGTAAAATGTCGTAATAATGATCATAAATTTATCTCTCATCACAACCCCCTACTTAGCTTTTGGTCGTCCTCGATCAAAACAAGCGATAAAACAAAATGAATGAGAGATAAATTCATGAAGATATAAGGTATAAGGAACAACTAGATAATACAACCATTAGAATTACAACCAGGCTTTAACCTCAATATAAGTGTATAACAGAGTGTGTGTGTGACAAGCCTTTTCAATTTCCACTATCCTCTCTTGAATAATTCAAGCAAACGCACAAATATCCATTCAGATAGCCCTAATGACTTTCCTAGGTATAGGCAGGAACAGTTCCACACAAAGTTCTCCCGTGTACTTATTAGGATAATCCCTAAAGCATATCATTCAGTTTATACTGGGGATAGTCAGAATATAGCTAAGTTTTCAACCACGCTTAAAATTTTTTATTTTTTATTTTTTATTTTTTTATTTTTTTTTTTTTTTTTTTCTTTTGATGAACTTAATTTCACATGTGTAGCATATGCCTTCATTCCCAGCAATAGGACGTTTCGTGATAACACCCTAGCTGGACTACTATCATCAAGCAGTCGGGAGCTTTTAAACCTCATAGTGATATAGGTCGTTTCGTGATAACGCCCTACTGCACTCAAATCATTGGTAGCTACAACCGACATATAGATAGTTCATCTTAATTTGGTATTCTTCTTTAACTTATATCCTTTCTATCACATTCAAACCTTCGGATATTCCCAGTACACATTCAAAAGTTAGGTACTAAGTTACTGCAATTATCTATAGAATAACCACTAGGATACTGAATGGATACAGTTTAAAATTTTCGCTTCAATATCAAAGGCTTACGTGAAGGAATTCATGTTACACAAATATATTTGGAATTACAATGTACTTACGGTTCACGTTGGTTATACACATCCAAATTGATCATTACATCTTCAAATCCATGAAATATATACCTTATACAGTTTATTTTAATCAACTAAATAATGCTCGAAAAATATCGAAAACTAAGGGATTTATTGATACAAAATAAACATTAATTCCATTGCTAGACCAACGACTCCACTCCCCACTTACGAACTTACATTGTCCTCAATGTAAAGTGAGTGTAAATAAGTTGTTGGGAAAGCAATGATGCACTAAAACAAGTCAAAACAAATACTCGGATGATAAAAAGGGTGGGTGGGTGGGTCAAAGTTATGACCGTTGTGTGTGCAAATAAAATAAAAGTATGTGGAGTGTGACAGTGTAATGCAAAAGGGTAGATAAACACACCACATAAACTTTTATTGATTTAAAACACACAATATTCCACAGTAGTTGAACTAATACATGTCACACATTATTTGAAATTTAAAACAAGACTAGATCATGATATGAAATGTGTGACAAAGTATTAACTCTGAGTCTTTTATACCCAGATCCTCAAGGGTATTTCAAATCGTTCTAACAACCTAAGTCTAAGAAATGATGCATTTGAATTTTCTCTTTTTTTTTCCATCAGGATTTTCGGATAACCACCTAATCGTTCCCGTTTTAATGACATTCAAACATTCATCCTAAGACTTGGTGAAACAAAATGAAAATCAATCCTAAGTATTAGCAAAGTACCATCCAAAGTATGAGTAATTATTATATTTAACATTTTTACGGGCTGCCTCCCGGTAGCGCTTTTGGTTAACGTCGTTTGCTCGACCAAAATGATAAGGATTAACTAATATAATATACTAAACAAAACGGGATACTTCTAACAATTACTCACAAAAGCACGTAACAATTAAGCACATAATCCACTAAAAATAAATGCTTAAGGAGTAAAAAGGAAGTATAGTACCCATCATTGACTACATTTATAGTCTATAGCCAGACTTTACCGTGCTTCAGTTTTTAAGGCACTGGTGGTGGGTCATCCTCACGCACCGCATCATTCTTCAATACCGGTTTCCAACAGAGGTTAGACAATTCCCACCAATCCAAACGATTCTTGACCTTTTCCTTTGATTTTCGAGCTTTAGGTTTGCGAGCTTTCACATTATTGCTGAAGTCATCTTCTTCAATTACCTGCGTGTTAGTACAATCCACGAAAAAAAAACACAAAGTGTACACACAAGAACAAGATTCTAGTGTAATGCATGGATATTTCAATGAATAGTAAGTGTTGAAGACAACGCTCTCATGATTAACTCCTAAACTTCTCCCTTACTAAAATCGTCAAGAAAACATACATACTTTTTATCCAACTTCATCTTTGTAATAGGGATAGAATGTATACCTCCCTTACCCTTGTCATTAGATGAATATGGTAAAGCTTCCTCGAATGACTGTGTTTCATCATTCTGTACATTTTTCTTCAAAATATGCATTGGATATGGTGTTGCCTTATCTGGTTGAACCGAGATGAATTTGGGTTGAGTTTGGATAAGGTTCGGTTTGAATTGTCCCTTTCAAACTTGGTTCCTTCCAACTCGCTTCCAATTCGATTATTTCTATTTTTATTTTATTTATTAATATTCCCTTGGGCATGATCAAGCCCTCGTTCGGTGTTTCATCACTAGTTTCGGTCATTCTCGTATTTCGATTTGAAAATGATACTTGGTCGGGATTTCCCCGACCGATATGACCGCGTTTACTCTCTACTCTTAACTCGCCTTTCGTAAGTGTTTAAATCAGGCCTATAAGGAGTGAGTGGGGCCTTACCACTTCTGGTCATCAACTATCGAAAAATAGAAAAACAACTTGAAATAGATAAAACCTGAATCAGATGGTGTTTCATTACTGATTTCGGCCGTTTTCATAACTCGATTTGACAATTCTTGTGGAATAGAAAATATCGAATAGAAAATAACACGAAATCGATAAAAAAAACCACATTTTTTTCTCTCGGTAATTACCGAGTCCACTCGGTATTTACCGAGTGTATTTTTTTTTATTATTTTTAATTGGTATCTTACCAATAGGTAGGTACCAACAAAAATAAACGAACCGCGTTTACTTTCTACTATCGAAAATAGAAAATAACTCGAAATTGGTAGAAGAAGAAAATTGGTAACTAAAAGAAGGTAGATACCAACGGAAAATAAAAAAGAAATGTGATAAGAAGAGTGTTGACTTATCCTCGAGAATTTTGAGCTAATACAAGTAGTAACCCTAGACACAAAGAAAGAAATTAGCGACGTTTTCCCCGGCAACGGCGCCAAAATACCGACGGACCTAAACCTAACCTTAGAAACGGCGCCGAAAGTCGACGGACATTACCTAGGCTATACGGATCCTAACCGGCGGTGTACCGGGTCAAATTGTAGCTCTAGTCGGTGAGTCGTCGTATTCCTCGGGGAAAACATGGTAATTCTTTTAAGTGGGGTTAAACACCAAGAAGCTATTATTAACTCGATCTAAGTCGCAGTTTTTACTTTTTCCTGGGTTAGATTATGTTAGTAGTTAGATTGTTAGAGTTAGATGTTAGTAAAACAGTAAATAAATACAAATAGATATATAGATATATTTTTGGATCTAGCCAAGATATGAATCTGAATTAGTTAATCTTTTGGTAAAATGAATGATCGACTCTGGTAATCATGATTAAAACTAATTATAATGAATCTTTTTCTATTTTGCAATGTATTGATAATAAATTCGGAATGACGTAATCAATCATGATGAATACCACATATAACCTGGCGATGAACTGACCAGAGAAGTCAGGATATGAGTAAAAATAGAAAAACCGGAGGGTAAAAATGGCCGTCTGATTAACGGAATCCTATTTCCTACCCGGGGGCAGATTTGTCCTAGAAAAACAAATCTTATTAACTTTGTACTCGAGATCTTAATAATGTTAAAATCGGCGAGTTTAATTGAAACTACACCGTTTGTGTTAAATCGATCCGCTTGACAACCGGAGCCTCTTGAATAACATCGGCCGTCTGACGAACGGAATAACCTCTTTTATCCGGGGTAGATTTGTACTCGGTACACTGTTCGGACTAACTAAGATTAGCATGGGGCGCTTGTGGACCTTGGATGATGACATTTGACATATGACAATTTCATATGCTCGTGTGAGGAGGAGTTGTCTAGCTTAGGAGTACACCGGTTCATACATAATTGACCTCCTTGAATCAAGGAAAAGATCTGTCTCATTCAATTTCACTACAAAAAGATATTGATTCGAAAAGTATTCTTGGCTAGATCCAAAAATATATCTATATATCTATTTGTATTTATTTACTTTTTTTACTAACATCTAACTCTAACAATCTAACTACTAACATAATCTAACCCAGGAAAAAGTAAAAACTGCGACTTAGATCGAGTTAATAATAGCTTCTTGGTGTTTAACCCCACTTAAAAGAATTACCATGTTTTCCCTGAGGAATACGACCTGACTCACCAGACTAGAGCTACAATTTGACCCGGTACACTGCCGGTTAGGATCTGTATAGCCTAGGTAATGTCCGTCAGCTTTCTGGCGCCGTTTCCAAGGTTAGGTTTAGGTCTGTCAGTATTTTGGCGCCGTTGTAGGGCTTTGCTTACAAAATATACTGGTCTTTGTATCATGCCATGTTGCTTTACCAACACAGCACTTACGGCTTCATTGCAAAAAGACAAATATAGGAACAGTACCTCACCTTCCTGTGGAGGGGTTAGAGTTGGCAAATGACTAATGTGGTCTTTTAACTCCTGAAAAGCCTGTTTACATTCTTCACTCCACTCAAAGGGACTGGCCTTCCTAAGGATTTTGAAGAAAGGCAATGATTTCTGTGCAGATTTCGACAAGAATCTGTTTAGAGCTGCTAACCTTCCTGTTAATCGCTGAACTTCTTTGATATTTTTCGGTTCAGGCATGGTCTTCAAAGCTTCCAATTTATCAGGATTGGCCCTAATGCCTTCTTTGGATACCATATAACCTAGGAATTTGCCTGAACTTACTCCAAAAGTACACTTTTTTGGGTTCAATTTCATTCCGGTTTGTTTCAAGACTTGGCAAACCTCTGCTACATCTTTCAAATATTGGTCAAGAGTCCTGCTCTTGATCAATAAATCATCCACGTATACTTCCATAGACTTGCCAATTTGTTGTTTGAAAATGGTATTGACTGCCCTTTGATAGGTAGCCCCTGCGTTCTTTAATCTAAAAGGCATAGACACATAGTAGTAGGAACCAAATTCAGTAATAAAGGCAGTTTTTACAGCATCTATTGGGTCCATCATAATCTGATGATATCCCTTATAAGCATCTAGGAAAGCAAAAATTTCATAACCAACTGTAGAGTCTACTAGCCTGTCAATTCTAGGGGAAGTGTAACTATCCTTAGGACAAGCTTTGTTTAAATCGGTGAAGTCCACGCACATTCTCCAACTGCCATCTGGTTTCTTGACTAACACTGGGTTTGCTAGCCATTCTGGATAGATAACTTCTTTAATCATGTTGGCATGCAACAGTTTTTCCACTTCTTGCTGGACAGCCTGTATCCTTTCTGGAGCAAATGATCTCTTCTTTTGTTTCACTGGTTTCCTGGTTGGGTCTATGTTGAGTTTATGGACTGCCAACTGTGTTGATAATCCAGGCATATCGCTTTCCTTCCATGCAAACACATCTTGATAATCTTTCAAAGTGCTGATCAGCATCTGCTTCTGTTCAGCCGGTATCCAAGATCCTATGCTGTCTGTGGATTCAGGGTCCAATTCATTTAGCATTATTGATTCCACTGGATCGTTTGACAACCAACTTTTTTCTTCATCTAGAACCAGGTCTTCCATTGTCACTTGTTGCACCTTCATTTTTCCACTGATTGTGGCTGTGTAGCAATTTTTTGCAGCATCTACGTCCCCTTTAACAGTAGCTTCTCCATCGAAAGTTGGGAATTTCATGCTATTGTGTGCAGGTGATACCACTGCCCTCAGATCAATTAATGCTGGTCTTTCAAGAATCACATTATATGCAGATGGAGCCTTTACCACTACATAATTCACCATCAGAGTCCTGCTCTGTTGCCCTTTGCCAAAAGTTGTCAATAATTTTAACATACCCACAGGATGTATGGGTGGTCCGGTAAATCCGAAAAGAGGGGTTGATACGGGAGTCAACTCCGAATCTGAGAGTTTCATCGCTTGGAACGCACTATGATATAGCACGTTTACTGCGCTGCCTGTGTCTACGCAGATCCTTCTGACCAGGTTCTTCTGAATAACTGCTTCTATTACCAGTCCTTCGTTACTCACGACGGCTGGTAGGGCATCTCTAGGACCGTACTAAACGGTTCCCATAACCTTCTGCTTTTTCGTTTCCCCTTGTTTTTCTGCGCTGCCCCTTTTATCTTCCTGAGCAGCCTTGCTACCTTCTCCTGGTCCGCCCACAATGGTATTCACAGTATTAATTGGGGCATTATCTCTATGTACATCTGCATCTGGAGACGGATCTCTGTGTCTCCTCTGGTTTTACCTGTCATGACCGTTATTATGTTTTTTGAACTCTCTCCTGCCTCTGGGATTATCTCCCTGTGCGCGATCGATGCACTCATCAATTTTTCCCTCCATTGCTGCTGCGTCGATATCTCTGATCAGATCCCTGCACTGTTCAGAGTCATGTCCAATGTCTTTATGGTATTTGCACCACCTGGTGTGGTCTCTTTTCTCCCTTGGACCCCTCAACGGAGGAGGAGTCTTAGAAATTCCTTTCTTCTCCATAATTGCCAGCACTTGGTCACGAGATCTGTTCAGAGGAATAAGATCTCTGTCTTGCAAAGCACCTTTTTTCCCTAATCTTTCAGAGATAGGAGCGGTTACCCTATCCCAAACAGATTTCCTTTTCTTGTCATTTCTATCTTCAGTTTTCCCTTTCTTAGCATCCCTATGGGATTCTTCTCTCTTGGCTCTGTTGGCCTCTTCTCCCTGACAATGTCTGTATGCTATTTCCAGACATTCTTCCATCGTTTTTGGATCTTTGCTACTCAGCTTTGCATGTAACCGCCCTTCTCTAAGTCCTGCTATGAACGACGCTACCAGAAATTTATCATCCAGATCTGCTATCTGGGATGATTCTCCATTAAACCTCTTGATGAACTGCAAAACCGTTTCATCACTCTTTTGCCTGACCGTTAGCAGATACGTCCGATTTCGCTGAAAAGGTCGCGCTGCAATGAATGCATGCATAAACTTTCTGGTCAGAGTTGGAAAATCCGGTATAGACCTGGGGTTCAACTTGTTGAACCAATCTCTTGCTTTCCCCGTTAGAAGAGTTGCAAATGCCCTGCATTTCATCTCTTCGGGAGCATTATACAAATTCATATGTTGAATGTACTAATGTATATGGTCATATGGATCCTTGGTTCCATCATATGCTTGGATCTTTGGGATTTTAAATCCTGGAGGACACGAAAACGCATCAATGTCTTCAGTAAACGGAGACACCAGCCTAAATTCATCTGGCTTACGTTTCAGCATGGCGTCTAATTCTGCCTTGGCGTTATCACCACCTGGGTGAGTAACCACCACTTTAAGGCTAGATTCTGCTTCCTGCTTCTCTTTTTTGGCAGTCTGAGGCGGTGTGGTTGCTTCAGAAATGTCGTTATCCTGATTCCTCGCTTTCAGAACTGCCTCAAAAATGGCTTTAATTTCTTCTCCTTTGAGATTTGCCAGATTTTCTACCAACATCTGTTTGATTGCATCTGGGTTGCTCGTCTGTCCCTCTTCCACCACTTTCTTTCCAGTGTCTCGAACATTTTGATCTGGACTATTATTTCCAGCTTGATTTTTTTCTTTCTCCTGTTGATTTTGTTGTTTCTTCGAATTACCTAGATTTCGTGCCATTTTTTTATATCGATCACTCACTAACTAGAATAATGCCCTCCTTCTAGCGCCAAATGATGCAGTATGAAAATTACAAATGGGTAATCGGATAATTCTAATTAGGAAAATAAAATACAAATGCGAATGTTTTTGGGTATAAGTTGGACTAAACTCTCGAAAGAGCTGCCTACGTATCCAATTTAAGTGGTAAACTGGAATCAAGTCCCCCTCGTAGTTCAGGGTGTCCCTTATATAGCTGTAGATCATGATTCTCTTCCTTGCGTGGTGGGAAGTTATCACCGGTTGTCTCTGCACGTTGCTGATCGTGGGGTCTACCCACGTCTATATGCGGTTGAACTGATGTTGACTTGGTCTTCACCACGGTCAGCCAGTTATTCTGTCCAGAAACCATGCTGGTCAGGATGCGGTGGAGTCCTGCTCCTCCGACTATTCTGTCCGGCATCTGTATCTGGTCCGCACTCGGTGGTCTAACTCGACTGGTCCGTTTATCTTTATTATTAAACTTTGGGCCTGGCCCAATTATAAATAATCCGACCCAATGGGCCCATATATCATCATACTCCATCCATTGTTTTAACCCATGTTTAAGATTGGAAACACAATTTAAGAAAATGATTATAACATCTAAAATGACAATTAGCCCCTATTTGTTTTGAATATTCTCACCCAATTAACGAAGAGATGTTGGAAAATGTAGCTCCCTTTGAAAGTATTATTGCGTGAAGTACAAAATTGACTTTATATGCCAAAACCTTTTTTGTATTTTCATTTATTTTGGATATTGAATACTCCTTCCGTTCCAATTTATCTGATGCAGTTGTCAAAAACACACATATTAAGGAAGTAAATTAATGCATTGACTTTAAGAATGAAATGGCTAAAAAGCCCTTGAGTATAATTAATGTAGCCTTGTTTTCTTATCACTCATGTTGTAATAAATAAGGGTAAAACAAGGAAAAATACAATAAATACTGCATTGGAAATATAATTGCCTCACATAAAATAGAACAAATAATTTTGACAACTGCATCAGTTATTTTGGAACGGAGGGAGTATGTAAAAACTTTGGCATATGTGGAAGACACAGTGCAACGCTATCTTTGCAGACCAGGGGACGTATGTTTTCGTGAGTCTGTAGCTCGGCTCTTAAGGCGGCTAGAATGTACTTTCAGGCTGTGCAAGCGTCTCATCCTACACACTTGCGCGGGGGTGGGGAATTTGTGAGATTGTTAGGAGCCATCTCGGTAGGAATACCCCTTTAATTATCCGTAATTACATCCGTGAATTGCAGATCTGTTCCGTAAATCACTCCACACATGATACACTATTCCTAAAAAACAACAATTCTACCACACAAAAAGCATACAAAACACCACAAAAGCGCTTCATAATACTTCCTAAACGTCATTAAGTATTACCGTTCAAATATAACACCCACTTACGTCTTTATTTTGATGCCACAAATCTCCCGATTTTCCAACCAATCGCTATGAAATTCTAGCATTCTTGCCAAAACTTATCAATTTAACAATCTATACTTAGAATCAATATGATTATGTGTTTCTAAACATTAGAACTATATTCGGACAATTCTGAACTCCAATTCTCACAGAAGTTTCAAAGTTTCCAAAAAGCAAAATTTCGTACCTTTCCAGATTGTGAGGAAACTTTTATCACTACAATCGCTGCTTTATGGTGATTGTTTTCTTCTACTTTGATCTGAAAATCGATAGACGGGTTTGTTAGTTATGGGCCAAAACCCAATTAGATATTTTAGTTTGTTCCACATCGGCAACGAGCATTGAGATGTGCCGACTTAGTATCCTATATAATAGGATTTAGCCAATTGTTTTGAGACGTATCAATTTGTGTCAATTAAGATAAACTCTTAATTACCTTAGCTATTTTGGCTATTGTTTTTAGACGTTAGGAGAGTTGCATCTTTTGTAATCCTCCGCTATAGTAATATTTTTCTTTCGCCCGTGGACTAGTCGGCATATTGCCGGAAACCATGTAAATTTGGTGTTTTGTCTTTTTCCTTCCGTTTGTTATTTGTGTTACCGTCATTAAGGGCTATCGCTGGGTTTGTTTTTCCTAACAAACTGGTATCAGAGCCGAGGTTATTTTCGAGGTTTTACGAGCCGATTTTTTCGTTGAGATTATTCATCATGACGGTAACTGAGTATTATTTTGAGAAGTTCGACATAAACGTCAACTTTGGGATGTGGCAGTTGAAGATGGAGGCCATGCTGATTTAGGATGGCTTCGATATTACGCTACTTGGGAAGGAGAAAAAGCCGGAGAAAATGTCAGATAAGGAGTTTGATGGTCTCGGCAAGAAGGCCAAGTTATGTATCATCTTGTGTCTTTCTGATGCGGTTTTAAGAGAGGTAGCCACTGAGGTTACGGCTAAGGATTTATGGGAAAAATTAAAATCCTTATATATGAAGAAAACCGTTGAGAATAGGCTTTATTTTTTTTTTTTTTTTGATTTGAACAGAATAGGCTTTATTTAAAGCAGAGTTTTATATGCTTCGTATGTCTGAAGGGTCGTCTATCTTATCGCACTTAGATAAATTTGATTCCATGCTTATGGATTTGAGTAATATAGATGCTAAGATTGATGATGAGGATCAGGCCCTATTGTTGTTGTGTTCGCTTCCCCAATCGTTTAAGCATTTTAGGGAAACAATGCTTTATGGTAAGGATACAATTTCTTACAAAGAAATTAAGTCGATTTTGAAATCGAAAGAGCTGATTGATAAATACATAACTGGGGGAAGTAGTAGTAGTCAGGCAAACGTGCTGGTAGTTTGGGGCAGATCAAATAAGAAGGATGAAAAGAGTGAAAATTATGTTTTGAATCCCAGACATAAAGATTTGACGTGCAATTTTTGTAAAAATATCGGGCATATCAAATCTGATTGCTTTTGACTTAAGAACAAAGAAAAGCGTAAGAAAAAGTGTGGTAAAGAGTCTGCTCAGGCCAGATTCGCAGAAGATGAGAGTGATGGAGAAATATTCTTTGCTGATGATCAATTAAGGTCTGCGAATGAATGGATTCTGGTTGCACGTATCATATGTGTCCTAATAGGGATTGGTTTTCCACGTATGATTCAGTTCAAGGTGGAGTTGTTTCGTTAGGCAACGACGCAGTTTGCAAAGTTGCTGTTATTGGTACGGTTAGAATTAAGACCCATGATGGTGTTGTTAGAAGACATAAGAAAGTAAGAAATGTTCCGGATTTGAAGAAAAATATCATCGATTTGGGCGCACTTGAGACTCTTGGTTATAGGTACTGATGACAGTTAAAATAGTCTATCCTACGGCATCAACATTCTACATATTATGAGCTAAAAATAGTTGTTTCGACCTATAAATATGAACCATTTACGTTGAATAGCATATGTCGGGTTCGTGAGTCGAGAAATCTGCACTTAGCTTTTATTTTCCCTATTTCGATATTATTTCGTGCATTATTTGATTATTTCAGGATACGAAATATTGGGCTGAGCATGATGGGTGAATCTGGAGTGGACTGAACAAAAGGATTGGGCCTAGGGTATTCCAAAAGCATCCAAGTTAAGTCGGTTGAAGAAAAAAGACGAAAATACCCCCGGTAACCCGGGAGGCGGTGCCGACTTACCGAGGGTCCAGAATCTTCAGAAACGCGTTTTCTTGGACGAGGGGTAGATCTAGGGTTTTCTAAGTCGGTTTAGATGGCTATAAATAAGAGGCTTCGCCTCAAAACACAAGTGTACAAATTTCTAGACAATTATTATGCAATAAAAGTTCTTTGTTCTTTATTTTATTAATTTTATGAGTTCTGGTCGGAGAGACGACAAAGTCGCCGCCTAGGGAGAGATCTGAGGGAGATCTACGCTCATCTTCGAGGGTAAGATCTTCTACCTTTTCCAAGATGTAGATCTATCGTTGTTTTATTCAACTAGTATGTTTTAATTGCTTATTTAGTTTAATTATGTAGTAGTTAGTTTATTTTACCCCATGTGTTATAGATCTGATTCGTTGGTGAAGAAATCATGAAATAGCGGTTGCGTTCTTCAGATCTGCGACCGTCTATATCGCTAGATCTGAATACCTAGTAAATTTCTATTTCATGATAATCGGCGCCAACTACGTTGATCGATAGATTTAATTTACACGTTAGTAGCCTGATCAACTATTTGCATGTCTTCGTAAACTAGCATGAAATATAAATAGTGAAGCGCTATGTTTGGACATTATCTAGAATGGTCTCTAGGAACGTGCTGATCAATGTCGGCAGCTGTCTAGGCGGGTTTGCGGTATGAGTTAGCGCTCAATATCGACAGCTCTAGTTCTTAAAGCTTATGGGCTATTATGGACCAATTAAGGAGGGTAGCTTGCGTATAGATTGTCTACTACCATTGTCGGAGTAGATAGGGTCAGGAGCTGTACCCGTAGTTGAACAATGAATAAATTCACCAATGGGGAGGACTGTTGCATGTGTGGGGGGAATAACTAATTACTCATAATTGAACTAATACATTCGAAACTCGTTTTTGCTTCGTTGAACTTGCATAATCTGGCTAGTTGCTTGTTACCAATTTTACTACTGTCTATATTATAGTTGGTCGTATACCGTTATTGTAACAAGCTCAATCTTGATAATTAGATGTTCTTACGAGTCTCTGTGGGATCGACCTTGACTCGCCAGTACTCTACTACGATAGACCTAGTCCTATTGCTAGTAAGTACTTTACACGCGATCAAGATTTTTTGGCGCCGTTGCCGTGGATTCGTGTCAAGAATACTTTTTATTTAAGATTGAGTTTCTGTATATATTTGAGTCTGTTTAATTAAGTCTGTTTTATATTATGTTAATAAGAGAGTCATACATGGTCGATTTTGTTAAAAATCTGGAAAAAGATCTGCTGGTTTACCGGGGGCTACCTGCGGTAAACCGAGGATCCCAATTTTGCCAAAATCGTTTCTGTTAGTTCAGCGTCGAGTCAGTAGTCAGAGTCTATAATTTTGAGTCTGCCTGGCATGTGTAACAGCCGGCGAGGCAAGTCACTGACCTTGTTATTTTCTTTTTGTGTCTTGTAGTACGCTACACGAAGTTCGGCAGCTAAACTCAAGAGATTCATACCTGAGATCGAAAAGTTTGCTAGACAAAAGAGGAAAGAAACTCGAGAGAAATCTGCTAAGCTGGCGGACGATGAGAGAGAGGAGAATACAGAAAACAACATGGTGTAGAATGTAAACGGAGAAGAAGTTGTGGTGCAAGCGGATAGAAGAACTCTACAGAGCTATGCAATACCAACAATTGAGCAGTTCGTGCTATCAATTGTTCAGCTTGAGGATGCGGCTGAGATCTTCCATCCGAAGCCAAATGTGACACAAATGGTTACCAATTACACTACCTTTCATGGAGTAATGAATGAAGATCCTAGTGTACATATCACCAACTTTCTGGAGATAGTCAACACGGTCAAGCCAGCAGGAGTGCCTGAAGATAATATCAAGTTGAAATTATTTCCATTCACTCTGAAGGACAAAGAAAAGATATGGTTATTGTCTCTAGCACCATGATCGATCCAAACTTGGACCGATCTTCTACAGAAATTTATGAACAAGTACTGCCCGCCTGGGAAGTCATTACAGATGAGGCAAGAGATCATGAACTTCAAGCAAAGACCCACTGAAACATTTGAAGAAGCTTGGGAAGGATTTATGGAAGCACAGAGGAGATGCCCACATCATGATATCACTCTTCCCGTACGAATGCATAGTTTATATCATGGATTATGGCCAGGTGAACAAATGAGAGTTGATGCATCAAGCAGCGGATGTTTTTGCATTGCTATCACCTGAAGAAGCTCAAGAAAAGTTGGAGCAAATAGCACTGACAAGTCAATGGGGAACGCATCAAGTTGAAACTGCGAAGGTAGTTGAAGGCGTATTTGGAGAAGATACTTCTCAAATGATCTTATACCAGCTAATGGCAATGAACGAGAAGATGGATGGCATGCAAGATCGCATAGCCAAGGTTGAGAAAGTTCAGGATACTGAAGCAACCAACACTGATGACGTAAGCTATATAGGGAGGCAAGGAAATCCTTATAGGGTCGGATATCACCCAGGTTCTCACGACCACCCTGGTTTTTGACTGAGTGACCCTGCTGGGGGGTATTGACAAAGTGATTCGACTGGTGGAAAGAGACCGAGATAAACTGGTGGACTCGTGCCTCAATTCAACAAGTCCGGTGGTTGGGAAGCAGCCATGGATAAGATGAGCTCAGCTGTGACTGACACAGACAATCAACTTACGAAATCCATGACTGAACTAAATACAAACTTCACCACTTATTGTCAAAAGAATGATACAAGACTGACAAATCAGGAAGCATTAGTGCAAAATCTTTCACACCAAGTGGGGTAGATTGCAGAACAAGTGTCAGCCCGTCCTCTGGGAGGATTGCCAAGTAACACTGAGAAAAATCCGAAGGACGTGAATGCAATCATGACTAGAAGCGGAAAAGAACTACATGGAACAGTTATACCAACTATCCAGGAAGAATCAGAAAGCAGTCAGCAGCAGAACACAACAATAACGGGAGAAAAAAAAGGGGCCGGTAACCCGGGACACTGCTCCGGTAAACCGGGAGTCGGAAAATTTCAGCAGAAAAGCAGGCAGAGCAGCAGCAGTCAACATGTAAGTATTCACGAACTGTCACTATTAATCCTGCTACTTTACCCTATCCCCCTAAGAAATATAAGCCGAATAATGATGCTCGTTATAAAAAGTTTATAGAGATGTTTAAGAAGTTGCAAGTGAATATACCCTTGGTAGGCCGGAATGCCAGAATATGCGAAATTCTTGAAAGAAGCAATCTCTACCAAGAGGAAGTTATTAGACCTTGAGACTATATGCCTTAACGAGGAATGCTCGTCAGTTTTGCAACGCAAACTGCCTCCTAAGTGTAAAGATCCTGGGAGCTTCCTCATACCATGCACAATTGGAGGAGTTTGCCTAAACAAAGCATTATGTGATCTTAAAACTGATAACGGTCATTTTGTGCCCGTTATTCTATGACCTTTATCCCCGATTCTAGTTTAAAGGAGCTATAATAGAGGAATAATAAGTCGTAATACGCTTAATTTGCATATGCCGAGAGTTACGATTCATTATTATGTATTAAGAGGTTTTATTATATTATTTGATATTACAGACTGTATTTCATGTGATATTTGTAGTAACTCACTTGGGAGCACAAGGATGGACTTCGGAGAAGCTTTGATGGATCACAGACGAGTTAAGAAAGCCCAAGATAAAAGAGGAAGAAAGCCCAGGAGCGTGTAAGGCTCGGTCGACCGAGCATGTGCATTCGGTCGACCGAGTGGGCCTATAATCCAGAAGAAGTTCGGCACATTATTTGAGTCGGTTAGGGTTCAGAGTGTCGGCATTTTAAGTCGGTTCTCTATGACGGCTGAGGCTCTATATAAACACAAGTCCTTTGTATTTTTTATTGTGCATTCACCACTATTCATTCATAAGAACATATAAGCAAATAAGGCTTGTGGAGGAGCTAAGGGTGCAAACATGTAAGCCCTAGTTCTTCATCTTGTTTTCTTTTAAGTAATCAATTTCCCAATTATGCTTTGATTGTTTGAGTAGTTATTCATATCTAGATGATGTAGATCTAGGATATGACGTTAGGGCAGTGGTGATACCTTGTCTACGAGGATCCCATATCCTACGTCCTCTACCTAATATCTACGGATGAATCTGTGTGTTTAATTTACGTGTATTTAGATTAGTTTATATGATGTCCTGATGATTCGCTATATAATCCGATTCGTATATGAAACGCTGAGAAATATGTTCGGGGATGTAAACCTGGGGGAGTTAGACTCTCGGGTGACCGAGAGGTGTCACTCGGTCGACCGAGAGCACCTATTCGGTTGACCGAGAGTTGTCAAACATGTTTAATCCGTTAATCAGTCACGTCTTTATGATTAGGTTAGCTTAATTGAATTTATTATCTCAGTAGGTGTGGCTATGGCTACGTCACTCGCTTAATTTAATTAAAACGTGTAAAAAGGAAATACCGATATAAAACTCTTAGATAGGCTTAGGAATTGATCTTCGGACGTTCAGCGTTATCTAGGTAGGTTTATATTAGGGAATTGCGCGCACCTTGTTACACGTAGATCGTAAACTAGCATGAGACTATAACTTGGTAATTGTTAGTTGGACGAGAGTTTGAGTGATCGTCTAGGAAATACGCCTAACCAAAGGAATGTTGCCCGGATGAGGTGTACGGTCAATATCGGCATCCTTAGAATAGTAAGCGTGTGAGTTATATGAGATGGAGGCACCAAAAGGCGAAGTCACGTAACAATACCACAGTGATATAGTGACCTACCGGTGCTACATCAAGCTTAGAGGATGACTCCCGTAGCCAATATAAATAGATATGAACGGATTAGTAGTTGATGAGTTTTGTTGTCATATAAATTGTCTAGATCCAAATGATCACGGTTATAATTGGGCAGTTGATTACGTTATGTGTTTACATGTTGTTTATATATTTGAGTGTGTCTTTCTTTTCTCGTACTTTATGTTGGTCATAGACCGTATTTGTCAAATGAAATAAATAGGTTGACTATTTAAGTTAGGATCCACAAATTGATTCTCTGTGGGATCGACCTCGACTCTATCTAGCTATACTGCGATTGAACCTAGTTCACTTGCTAGTGGTTATTTAGGCATCGAGTTAGTAATTTAACTTGACCTCAATCAAAAACCAGTGTCAATCTATTGCCACTCTCCATCTTTCATAAGTTAGGCATGAAAGAATTGAACGAAACTTCCATAACCCTTCAATTAGCAGATAGGTCAATGAAGCAACCTTGTGGAGTGGTGGAAGATGTTCTGGTGAAAGTTGATAAGTTTGTATTCCCTGTAGACATTGTGGTGCTAGACATGGATTCTAACCACGATGTTCCACTGATCTTAGGAAGACCTTTCCTAGCTACGAGCAAAACATTGATAGATGTTCATAAGGGTGAACTGATTCTAAGAGTGAATGAGGATAAGGTAGTATTCAATGTGATGAATTCAATGAAATATGCACAAGATGAAGGAGAAGCATGCTACATGCTAGATTCCATAGACGAACTTGTTTTGGAATTATATCAGCAAGTGGCACTAGATCCTGAAGTAGCTGAGACTTTACTCCTAAAGGAAGAAGAAAGCTATGAGGAAGCCTGGCCTGGGTGTAGCGAAGGTCAAATGCGAGAAGTAAAACCTATATCCTCTATGGATTTAGGAGGAACTGTTCATAGACCTTCGTGGCACAAGTTCTTTGACCTACAATTGACTGGTAAGCTGTTAAGATCGTTATTAGAAGAGCCACCAAGGAACTTAACCTTGAAACCTTTGCCATCTCACCTGAAATACGTATACTTAGAAGATGATACTCTTCCCCTTATTATTTCAGCGTTATTATCACCTTTAGAGGAGGAGAAACTTTTAAGAGTACTGAGAGAGCATAAGGGAGCGTTTGGGTGGACGATTGCAGATATTAGAGGAATAAGCCCGTCGGTATGCATGCATAAGATCTCTATAGATCCTGAGAAGAAAGCGGTAGCACAACCTCAGAGGAGGTTGACACCACAACTAAATAATGTTGTTAAGGAAGAAATTATAAAGATGTTGGAGATGGGAATCATTTTCCCTATAGCAGACAGTGAGTGGGTGCACCCGATTCATGTGGTGCCCAAGAAAAGAGGATTCACTGTCCCACCAAATGAGTTTGATGAGTTGATCCCCGTGAGACTAATTACTGGACATCGAGTTTGCATTGACTTCAGGAAGCTGAATGATGCAACTCGTAAAGATCATTTTCCCCTACCATTCATTGATCAGAAGCTGGAAAGATTAAGCGGTCATGTGTTTTATTGTTTATTAGATGGATATTCTGGTTACTATCAGATCCATATTGCACCCGAGGACCGAGAGAAGACAACTTTCACGTGTCCCTATGGATCCTTTGCGTACAATCGCATGCCCTTTGGGTTAAGTAATGCACCAGCAACTTTCCAAAGGTGCATGATGTCGTTATTTGCGGACATGGTGGAAGATTTTTTGGAGATTTTCATGGATGATTTCTCTGTATTTGGACATGATTTTGATAAATGCTTGGACAATTTGAGCAAAGTGCTGAGAAGATGTGAAGACACCAGCCTTGTACTTAACTGGGAAAAATTCCATTTCATGGTTACACAAGGAATATGTTGGGTCATAGGATTTCAAAGAAAGGAATGGAATTTGATCGAACAAAGAAAGAGGTGATAGAGAAATTTCCCCCTCCAACGAACTTAAAGACGTTGCGAGCCTTTCTTTGCCACGTGGGATTCTACAGGAGATTTATCAAAGACTTCTCTAAAGTTTCTAGACCTTTGATTGAATTACTTGCAAAGGATGTACCTTTCGTATTTGGAGAAGAATGTAAGAAAGCATTCAACACATTAAAGCAAATTCTTGTAACTGCGCCAATTCTGATTGCACCAGATTGGAATAAACCTTTTGAGCTTATGTGTGATGCAAGCGACACGGCAGTTGGATCAGCCCTGGGACAAAGGGAGGATAAAATATTTAAGCCCATCTATTACGCCAGTCGTACCCTTAACACTGCCCAAAGGAATTATGCGACTACAGAGAATGAGCTCTTAGCTGTCATATTTGCGTTTGACAAGTTTCGACCTTATGTGATAGGATAGAATGTCATGGTATTCATTGACCATGCAGCTTTAAAGTACCTTCTGACCAAGCGAGACTCCAAGCCGAGATTGTTAAGATGGATTCTACTCTTACAAGAGTTTGATGTTAAGATTAAGGATAAAAAGGGAACTGAGAACCAGGTGGCTGATCACCTTTCAAGATTAACTTTGTTAGAAGGAGAGCAGCCGACTGAGATCAAGGAAACCTTTCCTGATGAACATCTCTTTGCCATCTCAGTAGTAGCTCGAGTTGAATCTCAGACCCGATATCATACATCAAGAGTGGGCAAGGTATACCCTTGGTTCGCTAACATAGTCAATTACTTAGCAGGAAGGTACCTACCACCAGAATTCACTAATGTTGATAAGACGAAGTTTTTCACATATCTGAAGCATTATCATTGGGACGATCCCTACCTATATAAATTGTGCCCTGATACCATTCTTAGGAGATGCATCCATGATGATGAGATTCAAAGTATTTTGCACATGTGTCATTCTAGAGAAGCTGGAGGTCCCTATGGGCCAGGCAAGACATCAGTAAAGGTCCTGCAGTGTGGATTCTATTGGAATTGAGATGCCACTGCAGAGTATCTTGGAAGTGGAATTATTCGATGTTTAGGGAATTGATTTTGTTGGGCCATTCACGTCGTCAGAGTCAAATCGTTACATCCTGGTAGCAGTCGATTATGTTTCCAAATGGGTGGAGGCAGTGGCCTCACCTACTAACAATGCCAGGGTTGTCCTGAGGTTTCTTAAGAAAAACATTTTGACGAGCTTTGGAGTGCCCAGAGCCATAATTAGTGACGGAGGGAGTCATTTTTGTAATAGGTTGTTTGAGAAGTTGATGATGAAATATGGGGTTAGACATAAAATTGCAACAGCATATCACCCCCAAACAAGTGGACAAGTAAAAGTCACGAACAGAGAGATTAAGAGGATCTTAGAAAAGACTGTGAATCCCAAGAGGAAAGATTGGTCTTTGAAATTAGATGACGCTCTCTAGGCGTACAGAACAGCTTATAGGACCACTATTGGGATGTCACCATATATGATAGTATTTGAGAAAGCATGTCATTTACCGGTAGAACTCGAGCACCGAGCGATGTGGGCTACGAGATTTCTAAACATGGATGAGAATTTAGCCGGTGAAAAGAGAATGCTACAGTTGAATAGATTGGAAGAGTTTAGACTTCAAGCGTATGAGAATGCCAAGATTTACAAGGAAAGAATGAAGCGTCTGCACGATAAGAGGATTCTGAACCGCACATTTCAAGTTGGAGATAAGGTGCTCGTATATAATTAGCATCTTCGTCTTTTTCCTGGGAAGTTGAAGTCTAGATGGTATGGACCACATGTAGTCACGAAAGTCTTCAATTCAGGTGCATGTGAAGTTAGACATGAATACTGCGGCGTACTTTTCACACAGCTTAATGGCCACAGTGAAAACATTACCTAGAGCACAAGTATAACCCTGAGTTGGAAGTCTTTACATTGACAGAGCCAGAATATGAATGAAGGAGCCCTAACAGTATAGTCGAGCTGACGACTAGAACTATTTCTAAAACCTTATCTATTACTTTTGTTTATTTATTTTGAGTCAATAGAGTAGCATGACAATCACAAGGTTTTTTTCATCACATATGTCTTCGGTCATCTGGCTAGAGATATATGTGGTTTTTTCCTTCACGATTCTCATGTGATACCCTCGTAAAAGTTTTCGTGTTTTTCTTAGGCCAATAACAGAATAAAGTGGCTAAACTGTTTCTGTGCATTCCTCCGGTATGCACGATTACCGCCACCTTATTTTTTTGTTTCCCTTCGCATGTTACTCACGGTTTTATGAAGCATTTTGGAAAGCTGGTGACAACTTGGACAAGGAATAACCTTGGAGCTAATGATTCTGCTCCGGGATTCGTTTTGACTCAGCCACATTTCCAGAGCTAAGTACTTCTCCTTTTGTTTATTATTAGTCACTGGGGACAGTGTCTATACTAGTGGGGGGGTAGGCGTTCTTAGCTCGGTAGTCGAAAAAAAGGGATACTTTTGAAAATTTTAACACTGTTTTTAGCTTGCTATTTGCACATTTTCGAGTAAGGAATCGGTAGAAAAGGAGCCCAAGTTCAATTTGAAGTGAGCTATAGCATGTTCAATTTAGTATGGAAGAATGAGCATATGTTATGTTGCGTGAAGTAGTAACTTATTAATTGTTATTCTATCATGGCAATCAATATTTGAGCACATAATTTGAGTGAGAAGTGTTTAAGATTAGATGACGAATTGTTTTAACCGGGAATCATTATTTGTCTGTCTATATACTTTAACAAATTGTTGTAAGACAAGGGAAGCAACTTGGATGATGAAAGGTGACCGGGACAAATCGTACTTGTGAGAGAGAGAAAAAATAGTGAGGAAATCTGCCAGAAAAAGAAAAAAGAAAAAAATGAATGAGAAAAATAGATATGCAATAAAGGCAGTGAGAGAAGCGAACTCGTGTAAAAAGGGCACGACCCTCGCATAAAAAGAAAAAAAATGAGGAAATAATGGTACTTGCTGTATAACCGAGTCTGAAAGCAAAATGAGCGAGAGTACGCACAAGCAAGTAAAGATTGTGGGGTTAATACAACTTGATTATCTTCATGAACGCACTATCACGACCGATTCATCACACGACACATTGATGCATGATAAGTAGGGATTAATGGGAAGCTTATGGATTGTAGCATGATGTATGTTTCTGCCAGAAATCTTTATTGAATGTGTGGTAGTTAATGGAGATTGCTCTTGGAGGTACATTCCGCCTTGATACTCTTCTCGCGGGCGAGCAGAAGGCTAGTGGGGGGTAGTTGATGACAGTTAAAATAGTCTATCCTACGGCATCAACATTCTAACCATTATGAGGTAAAAATAGTTGTTTCGACCTATAAATGTGAACCATTTACGTTGAATAGCATATGCCGGGTTCGTGAGTCGAGAAATCTGCACTTAGCGTTTATTTTCCCTATTTTGATATTATTTCGTGCATTATTTGATTATTTCAGGATACGAAATATTGGGCTGAGCATGATGGGTGAATCTGGAGTGGACTGAATGAAAGGATTGGGCCTGGGGTATTCCAGAAGCATCCAAGTTAAGTCGGTTGAAGAAAAAAAGATGAAAATACCCCCGGTAACCCGGGAGGCGGTGCCGACTTACCGAGGGTCTAGAATCTTCAGAAACGCATTTTCTTGGATGAGGGGTAGATCTAGGGTTTTCAAAGTCGGTTTAGATAGCTATAAATAAGAGGTTTCGCCTCAGAACACAAGTGTACAATTTTCTAGACAATTATTATGCAATAAAAGTTCTTTGTTCTTTATTTTATTTATTTTATGAGTTCTGGTCGGAGAGACGACGGAGTGACCACCTAGGGAGAGATCTGAGGGAGATCTACGTTGATCTTCGAAGGTAAGATCTTCTGCCTTTTCCAAGATGTGGATCTATCGTTGTTTTATTTGACTAGTATGTTTTAATTGCTTATTTAGTTTAATTATGTGGTAGTTAGTTTATTTTACCCCATGTGTTATAGATCTGATTCATTGATGAAGAAATCATGAAATAGCGGTTGCGTTCTTCAGATCTGTGACGGTCTATATCGCTAGATCTGAATGCCTAGTAACTTTCTATTTCATGATAATCGGCGCCAGCTACGTTGATCGATAGATTTAAGTTACATGTTAGTAGCCTGATCAACTATTTGCATGTCTTCGTAAACTGCCATGAAATACGAATAGTGAAGTGCTATGGTTGGACATTATCTAGAATGGACTCTAGGAACGTGCTGATCAATGTCGACAGCTGTCTAGCCGGGTTTGCGGTATGAGTTAGCGCTCAATATCGACAGCTCTAGTTCTTTATGCGTATGGGCTATTACGGACCAATTAAGGAGGATAGCTTGCATATATATTTTCAACCTTGACTCGCCAGTACTCTACTACGATAGACCTAGTCCTATTGCTAGTAAGTGCTTTGCACGCGATCAGGTACACCGCTAAAGGTGGAGTTCTGAAGTTATTTAAATGTGCTCTTGTTGTTATGAAAAATTACAGGTCTGGAGGTTTGTATGTTCTGCAAGGATCTACAGTTATTGGAAATTCTGCAATCCTTATGGCATCCCGTTCAGAGTTAGACATTACGAAGCGTCGTCCATTTGTTAAGTTCAAGCAGTGCTTGGACTTATTTGAAACTATTTGAAGACTTTGAAACTTGTGGAGAAAGAGTAGTAATACTATTTCTGGATGAGTTCTTTGTCCCAAGGTGGAGGTTTGTTAGTTATGGGCCATAGCCCAATTAGATATTTTAGATTGTTCCACATCGGCAATAAGCATTAGATGTGCTGACTTAGTATCCTATATAATAGGATTTAGCCAATTGTTTTGAGATGTACCAATTTGTGTCAATTAAGATAAACTCTCAATTGCCTTATCTATTTTGGCTATTGTTTTTAGGCGTTTGGAGAGCTGTATCTTTTGTAATTCTCCGCTATAGTAATATTTCTCTTTCGCCCGTGGACTAGTCGGCATATTGCCAGAAACCACGTAAATTTGGTGTTTTGTCTTTTTTCTTCCGTTTGTTATTTTGTGTTACCATCATTATGGGCTATCGCTCGGTTTGTTTTTCCTAACATGATTGAAATAAAATTGGGAGATTCACTTGAGAGGTTTTATATAACGAGTTATCGGGAGATGGGAAGAGTTCGGAGTTTTATTTAAATAAAATAAAATTGTTTTTTTTAAAACTAGGGAGAAATATAAGTAATATTCATTCTTTCTTAGAGGACAATTTTGCCCTTTTATAAAAATCCAGGATATCACACATAGTATTGCGAAGATTGGTGTATGTTGTCTTTGCGACATTTTGTGAAGGCTTACATCATTTCAGAAGGGACATATTTCGTCTATAAAATGCACAGATTGCAATCAAATATATCGGGTAGAAAATTGCAATGCATCATCACCAAATACTCTAACTCTGGTTTGATCAAACGAGTTGTCGTTTGAATCAAACACCATCTATTGTATTTTGATAGAGAGTATCGATTATTTACCGTTGAGAAATCTACATGGGATGAAATATCTGTTAAAAGACAACAACAAAAAAATTACTACTTCCGTCACATATTATAAGTCATCTTAGCTTTATGCACACAGATTAAGAAACTCAATAAATGATCAAACTTTGGTAGTTTTTGAAATACCCCAAGACCTGTGTCTGGTAGCGCTAAATGAGTGATAAATGGTCGTCCTCGTTTGGTCTAAAAGGGCTAACCCGACTTGACAAGACCTTTATGTCTCACACTTATATGGGGTGAGCATTCTACTATTTTTCCTATGTGCGACATTACATTCTCCCTCCCTTATAAGGGACTGGAGTCCTCGCCAGTACGGCCAAGAATGTTCCCGGATCATCTCTACCAGAGGTAACTAGAGGCCATCCTTACACCGTCTTCTTGTACGGTGCAGCGCATAGTTCCGTCTGATAGTCGGCTCTGATACCATTCTGAAACGCCCCAAGACCTGTGCTTGGTAGCGCTAAATGAGTCATAAACAGTCCGGTCAACTGCGTAAACCGTCGTCCTCGCTTGGTGTAAAAGGGCTAACCTGGCTTGATATGACATTTATGTCTCACACTTATATAGGGGTGAGCATTCTACTATTTTTCCTATGTGGGACATTACAGTTTTGGACTAAAATGCCCTTAGGCTGGTTAGAATAATGTAAAGTTTTGGAATAAGGAATAAGTGTAAAACAACAAAAAAAAGCATTAATTATTGCATTAAAAAGTGAAAAAGACTTATATTGTGGAACGAATGAAAAATGTTAAGATGACTTATAATATGGAACGGATGTAGTGACATGTCTTGGTCCGTATTTACAAAACTTTGTGTGTTAAGTTTCCTTACCGAGTCTGAGCATGTTCATTAATATCGTCTTCAATTTCTTATTAGTCATACTTAGTAGTAACTAATTAAATTTGCATCCCTGTACTACCACCAATTTTGTCTTTTAGTGGTTTTTTTTTTTTTTTGGGGGGTGAGTAATACGACGTCGTTTTGATCACAAGTTTTTTTTTTTTTTTCGGGTTAAGTTCTCAGCAAACAAACACGTGTATCACCGCTATTCTGATCCAGTGTCCTTCATTTACATCCCCGTACAAAATCCTCACCACCACCGCCTAATCTATCATTTCTACCTTCCTCGACGACCTTCCCGATTTTTCATCTCTTCTCATTTCCTGGTCTCCGATCTCTTCTTTGTTTCTCTTCTTCATTCACTCGCCTTTGCCGTTAATTGTTTCTTCATTTTCTGGCAAACCTTTTCTTTCAATTTAATGGACAATTGATTTTCCGTTTCTTCTTCGTTGTGTATTTTGCAGGGTCGGACGATGTAGGGACAGACGGTGCTGTGCACCTTCTCCTCCTAGATGCGTGGCTTCCTCATTTTTGCCTCCCTATAATCTCTTCGTCGTTTGATTATTCATATATTTTTTTTTTGTTCTTTTTGTGTCACAGTTAATCGACGGCGACGGCGGCGAAAGATCAAATAGATGCGGAGATGCTAACGGGTGGTCGTCCTAAATTTTTTTTCCCTGCTTTCTGCGATGACGGCACAAAGGTAATTGCCACTATTATGTTGCTTCTCCGTTCCAATCTGCTTCGTATTAGATTGCTCTTCAATTTCCCGATTTAACCTTTTGTGAATGGGTAATCTTGGTGAATTTATTTTACATCCAAGTGTTAATGGACCGTTTGGGTGGCTCTTACTCACAAACATGGATTCTAACAAACGCATGTCGCCAAAAGCACATTCAAGCGGTCATCTATAATACCTGAAAAAAATTATATCCATGTAGAAGACTAAGGTGATAACGAGTACGAAATAAAATTGAAAAATGGGTTAGTTTAGATTTTGGTACGCTTTAGAATTTGATTACAGAAAGTTTGTTCGAGCGATTGCCGACGTTCATAGGTGTATGTCTTCTTGTCCACACCATTTCCACTCCCAATCGTACCTTTATTTTTTGCGGATAATAAAATGCCTCGCTACATGCATTTTTCTCGCTCAAGCTAGGTAAGGCGAGAATTGGACCAGCTAATATGCACATATTCTTTTGTATGGATAATCATCAACACAAGATAATGGATTGGTTCAATCTTGATGCTCTGGTTTGTTTAAGGTGGCTAATCCTATAGCACCTTAAATGTTGGTTGTGTAGGTTTTCTTTTCAAATAAGCTCAAAATCTCTTGTTGGAACTTGGAAGGCTTATGTTCTACATTATATTAATAGATATAGGTTAACGATTTAGGATTAGGAATTACCAAGACTCGGATATTTGCTATCGGCGTATTCGTAAAACAAGAGTGAGAGCTATATTCCAAAGCCTATAAAATCCTTATTCACCTAATCACCGTTTTGATTTGAAAAGAAGTTCGTATGCCACCGCTCAGGCTTAAATGACTTGCAATGTCCATGGTTCACTGATGGACTCTACAATTTCAAGTCCTCAGCATGGATGGGAGTCTGGTTCAGAATTTAGTTTATTTGTTTGAAAGTTCTTCAATCAAATAGTTGAGAGTTTTATGTCCTTTTGTTACATACATACTTGCTGCCACCATTCTTTTATTTTACGTTCCTATGGCTTGTCGAAGACGGTTTAGTAAGTCAGGGTTTTATTTTGTGTAAACAACCTCCTGCAGTATTCTGGAAAATAGAAAAATATACAAGTTTGACATTTACATTCTTACTTACTTTTGTTTATGTTAACCAGGACAATGATTGTATAAAATGTGATGCAGAAGTACTTATACCAAGCATCTTCATTGTAATTCATGAAGTGGGGAGGATGTTGAAGTATTTCGCCCATGGCCTTGTGCTTAAAATGTTAAAGCTACAAATAGATCAGTGGTTGGAAATCAGGGTCTGGATATTTGGAGACTTATCCCAATGCTTAATCCTGGTTTTACACTCTATACCTATATGTATGATACAATGGACATTGATTACGCTAAAAGGATTATGTAAGTTCTAAGTGTATTGTTGAATAAATAAGATTATAGAACTTTACACTTGCCTTTGCGCAACTTGAATGCATTTCTAATTCTCAGGTTTGCTAAATTCATTTTACTCATTGTTATCTGGTCTTTGTTGCTTTGAAATAAAAACGAAACCCATTGAGCTACCAGATTCATAATTTCATCTCCTCACCGGTTTCATCTGATCATCTCTCTTCTCTACTATCTCTCATCATATTTACTCGTCATCATCTTCTCCAAAAATCTCTGACTCTATGTGATGAATCTATCTCGTTCTCATCCCATCTTGATTCTTTTTGAGAGATTATCATTCTTTGTCAATTTTTTCCTTACCGTCACGGGTAAAATGATGATGTTCTTATTGATAATTTTTCTTTCTTTCTTTGTTGTGCCGAATCGAACGATGTCGGCATAGTATGGCGGCGGTCGCGGTGATTCTCGCTCCCGGTGGTCGTTCTTCTCGTTGTCCATTCATTTTTTCCTTTTCACATTTGTTGAGGTTTTGTTTCTCACTGTGTCTTCTCTGTATGTCTTTGCTTCTTGTGCCGGAGAAGATGAAAAGGAGAATTAGCTTGCCGGAAAGGAGGCAAAAACTACTTTCTTGCCGGAGACATTGACAATATCATTGTTACCTCCATATCCCGATCGCGAATATTTTCACGGTATGAATCCCTTTACAATCTCACTCTTACACTATTTTAGGTAAGTCGATTGATCTTTCTTCGTAGGAATTAGAAAACTTGTCGGATGGTGTCCAACCGAATGTTTCCCTCATCTCATTCATGTGTGTAAGCGGGATTTGTTTAGTTTGTGTGTCCACCGGGAAATTTTAATTACCCGGTGAAGCTTTGGGTTAAAGGGATTTATCCGGGCAAAGCCCGGCAAGAAAAGAACGGAAACCATCACACTTGGACTTCATCGCCTCTTGTCCTCATTGAATTTCATGGTATGTTATTCTCCTTCATTTGACTTCAATTTTCTTTTTCACCTTTTAGAACTTGAAATTGCCGTATTAATCCAATTATGAATGGGGCTATGATTGTTTAAATATTTTGTATCTTGTGAACCTTAGGTTTTGAATCCACATCTGGGATCTAGGTTCTGTCGCCATTTTTTTAAAAGAGAAAGGAAAAAGCGTGTTTTTGTCATGAAGATTGATTTGAGAACTTCTTAAAAGAGAAAGAAAAGCTGAAAAGCCTTTTTTTGGCATTCATGACTTATTTTTCCCGAGTATTAACGACCAAAAGTGGATTTCATTGACAATATTACCCTTTTATTAACCTAGATGCACATATCTAGATACAAAGCAACCGCAATGAATTGTAGTGCATGATTTTCATTCATTTCTTTACCCAATTTTTTTGTATGAAGAACACTCGGGTGCTTTTTCTCGCTATTTTTCATAGATCATTGTCAATATCACTTCATTCATATACATATCTATAGATACAACACGGGGCCGATAAACGCCAGAATTTAGGCTCATTACTTTGGTTTTATTTCCAATCAATTTGTTTACATGATTTACCGGATTTATTGCTAATTGTTCTGGTTATTGTTTGGCTTAGTCGATCATAGGAAGTCAATTTTTGCGTTGTTGCCGCTTTTATATCGATGGAAGCACCAATTGCCAACTTTTTACAGGTTATGTTGGACGACGTGCAATTATCGGAAGCAAATGCGTCAACGTTAGTGGTTGAAACTTTGCTGGGGATCAACCAGGCACACAACGATTCGTATGCGGTATCAGAAACGAAGGCCACTTCTTCATCGGGTTAGTTGTGTTTCATTGGATATATGATATGAAAAACTGAGGTATGTAGTGTTTGCTACTAAATTTTTTACTTTGTTTGCCATTTGTAGAAGAAGGAAACGACCGAGACATGTGAAGGGTTCGTTTATAGGAAGCGTTCGTTTAAGGTGGGCAACTCCGCCAACGAAAGATGGAACCGACAAGGACGCAGTGCCTCGGAGACAAACTCGCCAACGGTCACGAAATCCCCACACAAAGAACAACAAAGGCGGGTCTGACGACCGACCCAGAACCACCAGCAACACCCTAAAAACATAATGAGGCACCAACTTTCGTACATTAATCGCAAACGATTCCACCCCAATTAACCCTAGCCTATCACCCTTCCTACACACCGACAAACGAACACACAAACGGTAACGAAACACAAACTATTTAGCCTAAAACACACTTTGGCATGTTTTGTAACTCGTTTTGATATAAGCTTAGTACATCGGTTTAACAATAGATAATAACAAGAGGGAGTTTGCTTTTCGTCGTGTCCAACTTTCGTCATCCACTTTTGTTTCCTTGTTTCCAAAAACGACGCCGTATCCATAAGTATTTGCATTCACTTCCCAGAAAAACAATTGCATAACACGCTTCTCTAGACTGTTCGATGCATCATTCATCTCAAGTCTCAACCTTTCTCCATTCCTCACTTCCAACGTACTGCTGCTGCACCACCGCTTCATGTCTTTGAAGGCATTCGCATTAAAGACTAATGTAGCGTTTTTCCAAAGGTTTTTTTTGAAATAAAAGTTAATTTATTTCTTGTTCTTTTGTTTCTCCTTTGTTGAATTTTCTGGTGCTTAATCTCAGGTTGTCGGAGGCTGTTGCTATTTCTACAGATGCGGTGATGGTATATGGTGGCGGTGCCGATGGGTTTAATGCGATGTAAGTGTTTGACCAACAATGATTTGAGAACTGAAAAGTTCAATAGGAGATCAACGGCAAATATCACTTCCAGATTGAAGCCATGTTAAGATCTATCTGAAAATTTCTCCTTGTTTTTTTTTTCCATCTCTCCATCCGTTATTATCAGTGTTTCATTTTAACTTTTTGTTCTTGCAGCTTTCCTGCTGATGGTGAAGACAAGAATGCAGTCGACGATGAATGACGGGAGGCAATAATTGTTATATATTGATGTTTTGCAAGTCTACTTGGGCAACAGCAGTGGATCTTTCAGTGATATTTTCCAGGTCAATATTTATTCATCGGACTACATTAGTTCCATTTGCATATTTACGTTTTGATTGTTTTATTTAATTCAATTTTTTTCGGAAATTGTCTGATGTCAATTTAGGTTCATATTAAGATTTGTTTTTGATCTAATCTTCTTACAAAATATTTTGGATTTGTATGAAATTCGCAGTGAATGTAATCCATAATTCATAGAATATGATAGTGCAACATAGTAAATTTTGAAAGTCAGCATCCAACCAATATCGGGTTTGATTTTTCCTTTTCATGAAATTGTTCAATTTTGCTTCAAAATGGGATTGTGAAGATTTCAATTTGAAGGTTTTTAAACCTTGAAAAATGCAGGTGTGGGAATAATGTATGAAAATGAACCTATTTTTGTCTATCTAATCTTCTTTTTGGATTCAGGTTGTACTCTAAAGAATTGAAATAGATAAGCTAAATGCGAACAAACATCCTTGGTTCCTAAAGTTTCTTTTTGATGATGATCTACCATGCTTTTGATTTTGCTGCCTTAAGATTATTGAATGTATGGTTGCAAGGTTGTCAAGAATTTTAGAGGTAACCAAGGAATGTTGATTACTTAGAGTATAAAAGATCTGCATTCATGCAATATGCTGAAATTATGTTATTAGGTTTGACTATTTTAAAATTGTGCTATTTTCCTTAAAATTAGAACCCGTCCTGTTGCTGCTTTCTTTAAATAGACTATTGAGGAGGGGAGAGCTATGCGTAGCGTAGCGTCGTATATTATTTTGATGAATTGATTATGATTCTTCTAAGTTGATAGAAGTTACTTTCTTTTTCTTCTCAAAATCTATGAGTTTTAATTCTTTTGTAGTTTTGTTTCTCATTTGTTAAATTTTCCGGTGCTTAATCTCAGGTCGGAGGGTGTTGGCTGCTATGACGGTAGAGACAGATGGCGTTGGTGATGGTGCCAATGGGTCTGTTGGCGGTGGATCTTGAAGTTATTGGGTTCATCATCTAATTAGACCATTGGTAAGTCTGAATAAGTAGACCTACTATGTTTTGTATTTAGCCGTATGATTTTTTATTTGATTTTCTGCAAATTCTAGCTGCTCGAGGCATGGAATAAAATGTTGGTTAGAGAAGTTTGGCGAGTTACTACTCCCAGCTTGTGACTGATTGAAGGTGTCGTAGTTTGACTGTGAGGATCTACTGTTGCAATATGGAAGGAGAATGTGCAATATTTGTGTTTCATCAAAATGAAAAGTGGGTGCATGTTTTCTTTTTTAGTCATTATGTGCTCAGTATGTGTATGGCTCAGTTACTTTCTTCTGTTTTTTTTGTTTGTTTGTTTGTTTGTTTTGTTGTTGTTCATTCTTAAAAGCTTGAATTCAATTACTCGTGATACTGGTTGTTTGATAATCCTTTGTTGGCTGGTAGATGGTTGCTTCTCTCATGAGAGTTTTGGTTGGATATTAAATCATGTCGGATATATTGTTGATATTTCCTTTTTTGTTTTGTTTGTGCAATTGCTCCGTAAAAAAAAGAACAACATAATATTTCAGCTCATAGGGTGGGGTTAGGTGACTCTCCGGATTGTTCACAAAATTTTGGATCTTTCTTTTCAATTTCAAATACTCTATAATTTCCATAAACACAAATTCCATTCTTTGTAGGTCCAAAAATTCTTTCACGAAATAGTTCATCCTTTTCTAGGCATTAGTGAGTTCTTTTCTTTGATGTAGTTTTTCTGTTCATATTTCCTTTAAATATTAGATAGAGAGATATCTGTTATTTAGATATTTTGATACATTTTTTTAAACCATTCTTATCTTCTTTATGGTTTGATTAGTATATTGGTGTACAAACAAACTCTGAAATGGGTGCATTAAAAGAGAAAGCTGAACAATGAACGACAAAGACGAGCTTATGAGGAAATGCCTAAAGAGATGAAAGAAAATCTATTAAACGAAGCGAGAGCATTATGCTTGCAAAAAAGGTATGTCCTTTATAGTCTCAAATATTGTAAAGTTACAGTACTACTATATATACAATGATGCTCAATTGGGTGGCTCCCAAAGCTCATCGTTTTTGCTCTTTCTTCGTCCCAACTAACACTGCTTTTTCTTTTTTTGGTAACTAATTAACACTGCTTTTTTCATTCCAATGTTCTCTCAACTATTTCAGCTCGGATAAAGAGGTGGATTCTGAACCTCTTTGCTTACACCGTCTTACACGTATAAAAACAAAAAAAATTCGGCAAGTATTTCTCCACTTGTGGTTTCTAAGTAATCGAACCAGTAGAGCAATTGATATGGTTCATATGTTGCTCTTTGCTTTTTTCCATGTATCATCGAATTTGGTGATGACTACTGATAGCATTTTACTCTTGACAACCGACCGAGTATCTGCTTCTAAAACTTTTCAAGATCCACTTCTCTTTCAAGTTAATGATCTGATCGACATGAAATTTAACGTTAATGACGACAACGATAGAGAAGAAATACTACGGTATGTGCTTGGTCATTCTTTATGGGTGGTACTTTGCTTTTGACATGTGTAGAGGTTTTACTCTTCCTGTGATGGTAATGCTACCCTCCGTTTTTATTTTATTTTATTTGCTATGCTGTGTTATTTTCATATTCACTTTTGTTACATTCTTCGCCTTCATGTTCCAATTGATGTTACTTTACATGAAGCTTGGACTAGACCCATTTTCCATTAGGCTATAATCAAGGTATGTGATAATACTTGAATGCATTAAAGCTGCCAGGACCATACTCTACTTTAAGTTTTTAAAGGTGTATTCACATTCTCGAGCAAAAATTATATTTAATTTCTGCTTCTGTATGCATTCGGAGATTATAGATTTATTAAATGAAAATATAAATTACACGGGTTCTTCATATGTAAGTGTTAATCTGTGAGGTAATACTATCAACTTTTACCTCTTCAGGCAAAGCTTTTATGTAGAGAAAAAGTTACCTTAAAAGATGTATCCTATTAGATAATCTATATCTTGGCAGAAAGGATTGTAAATTGGCAGCAACTTATTTCACCCCAATAACAATATTTTGCTCTCACATGTTATGGTATGATTTAGTGATAAACTTATTTTTATGTAAATGTAAAGTATGTGTTGCCTTTGCTTGTTTTTTGTTTAGAGCATATTACAGATACACATATTTAGCTAGAACTTTTAGTTGCTGGTTGTGGATAAATGTTCTGTTATGATTGCTTTTCAGTTTGTTATGTTCTATGTATTGTGCAGTGCTACAAATAACATACATCAGCCGGAGCCATAGTAGGGGACAAGTTAGCAGTTGAAATAATATTTACTAATGCAATTTTTCGACGCAACTTTTGTTACTTGTGTTTACTATCGTTACTTATCTACTTTACTAATTTTTATGTTATCTTTACAATCTTTGTTTCTGCTTCTACTTATCAACATTACTTAAAAAAAATAAAAAAAAAATTAGGGGATACTTTACTTCATTATATGATGCATGAATGACGTCAAGTGTTTTAGGTTGTGTCATGTGCTAAATTTTTTCAGTATGTTTGAGAATAGTTCTTTGGATAGCTTTTTGTAGGTATGTCTTATTGGTGTATGGTCTTTAGATTTTTTGGTTTGGCTCTAATGTTGGCAGGGGCTCTGTTTTTGTCTTTTGAAGGCTTTTGTAGCCCTTTATGTTTAGCTTCAGCTTCTCGCTGAAGTCTTCTATAATATATAGCTGTTTGAAAAAATGAAAAAGAAAAACACTTCAAGTATGCCATTGTTTTGCCATGCCTTATATTTATAGCTTGATTTTTCTTTTTTGGGGGCAAGATTACCAAATGGTTACTATAGCATTTTCTGAATTTTGACATTTTCCTTGAGGTGTGTTTTGTAGGATAAAAAAACACTTTATGACGGTGACATCGTCGGGAAGGTTCATGCTTAATCCATTGAAAGAGGGAAGCATGTAATGATGTCGAGAGATAGATGTGAAGAATAAGGAACCGAAGGCTTCCCAAGCAAATGCTAATGATGCAGGAAAGAGATATGCCTCTTGAATTGATTTCTTAAGTCGGACCTTATTCTGCATTTTGGATGTTTTTGCGTTATTAACAAATTAGCTTGATTTTTCTTGGGTATAATTTGATATGCTTGGGGTAATGTGATTCGCAGGTCTTTGGATCTTTATATGTTTGGGTTTTTTAACTACAACTTGGTCCTTCTTAGGTTTCAATACTTTTGTGATTCAGTTCTTTATGGTTCTCTTTATGTATTTAGAGTCTATTTTTTGGTTCTTTTGGACCATTTGTATATTTGGATGGTGTTAGTTGGTTAGTATTGCTTACTTTTTATGTTATTCAAGGTACGTGTATATATTCCAGTGAGTTGATTTTCTATAAATGTAAGTTCCTTATTCATTGAAGAAGATTATCTACTGATGTTATTGCTTAAGCATTGCTTTTGTTTGTACTACGTACCTGCTTATCTAATCCCCAAACTTTCCTGTTGTTTCTCTATTTATATTTTTAGCTAAACCATCTTAATTGTTTCTGCCACAGATCCAATGAGATAGAGATTTTACATACTTTGACTTAGAAGAGGAAATGAGAAGGCAGTCTGAGGAGAAAACATAAGGGAAATGTATTGTTTAGTGGATCTTAGTGTTTGAATATGTTACTGCGTAGATAAAACCCTTTTACCCCCTTTACACCAATAAATTTAAAGTGAGGAAGAAAAAAAAACCTTTCTGCCTCTTCCTTCCGCAGAAACAAAATTGCAAACTGATACATCTCACAACCTTCAATAAAATCCATAATAATTATAAACACATATGATGTAGTATGGATATTACAATCGGGTAATTGGATAATTCTAATTAGGAAAATAGTACAAGAACAATGATATTTGGTGTAATTTTGGATTGAACTCTTGAGAGAGCTGCCTACGTATCCAATTTAGGTAATAAACTCGAATCAAGTCCCCCTCGTAGTTCAGGGTATTCTTTATATAGTTACAGATCGTGATTTTCTTCCTTGCATGATGGGAAGTTATCACCGGTTACTTCCAGGCATTATTGGGTGTGGGGTCTACCCACGTCTATAAGCGGTTGAACTGATGCTGACTTGGTCTTCATTGTATTCAGCCAAACATTCTGTCCAGCGATAACATTCTGTCTAGCGATGATGTTCTGTCCAGCGATAACATTCTGTCTAGCGAGGATGGAGTCCTGCTCCTCCGTAAATGCTGGTCAGCCTTTGCGGCCCTGCCTTGCCAATCCGTTATTTTGTCGTCTGCCTTTGGGCCTGGCCCAAGTATG
This sequence comes from Gentiana straminea, assembly GCA_036785695.1. Classification (NCBI taxonomy): domain Eukaryota; kingdom Viridiplantae; phylum Streptophyta; class Magnoliopsida; order Gentianales; family Gentianaceae; genus Gentiana; species Gentiana straminea. Next base: position 4,851,147 of record JAVUPR010000088.1, on the reverse strand, counting down.
GATAACCCGGTCCAATAGGCCCACCTATCATCATAAGTCCCCCCAGACTAGGGTGGACTACTTCATAGCCGCCTTAGTCTGAAACGTTTCAACTTATAGCATTATTATCTCGTGAAACGAGGCCAGGTCAGGCTTAGTCATCATTATAACTGTGAATTGAATCGTTGTGTCGTATCCACTTCTTGTCTTATAATCATCCCTCTTGTCAAACGCCACTTCTATATCATATCTTTGGAATAGCGTTTCAGCAGTCACAAGTAAGTCTTTTTCTATTTGTTCTTTTACTTCTCTGTAGTTGTATTTTCATTTCTTTCATGAATCTGAGAGCAAATACTGCCTCTAGTGGATCCATAGAGAAATTGTTTGAATCGCCCGAAAAAATCTCGATTGTTCTATAGGGTGAGGAAGTTAGTTCCTCCAATCCCATTTCTCGTTCTGGAACTGTAAATCCGGTCAATCATCCGTCAACTGTAAATCCGGCCGATCATCCTTCCTCTCATATTGATTTAAGAAATACCTCTACCTTTGGGGATAATCCTCTGTGTCTTTTGCTTTCTCACCTTCTTCCCCCTGGGATTTTTACCCCTACTTCCATTGTTAATCAGTATCCAGAGGATCATACTGCCTTTTTAAATACTTTAAAGAGAGAGATCAATCGCTTTGACAAAACCAAAGCGATAATGGCCTGCCATGGTGTCTCTAGCAAGATGACCAAAACCGAGATGGTCAATCTATTGAAAACCTATAAGATTCGTACTGAGCCTTTTGAAGTCCTGCTTCCCAAGGCCACCGAGTATGCTTACAGTCCCCCAGCCGGTTTCTGCACAGTGTACGTTGATCAGCTTCATAATGGGTTGAGATTCCCTCTCCCTCCTGGGTATGTTGAAATAATGAAGTATTATAAGTTGGGGGTTGGCCAAATACACCCCAACAGTGTCAAGTTCCTTGTAGGGTTTATGATTTGGTGTCGTCTGAACACCACACCCTTTTCTGTAAAGTTATTTAGGAATTTTTATCAATGTAAATTGACACAAGGCAGTGGAGGATGGTACCTTTTCTGTCGCAGATCTGGTAAATTAAGCCATATTATTCCTTTATCTGGCAAAGACAAGACTAGGAAAAAGTGGTCAGAGCGTTTTTTCTTCGTGAAACACAATACTGAGGCGAACCTTGGTCGTTGGAACACATCTTCCATGAAAGACAAATTGGAAGACTTTATTGATGCTACCCTTGCTGAATATCTGGCCAACAACAAGATCTCTTTGACCTTAGATTTCATAAGTTCTGCTATGATAAATGCTGCACAGCTCTATACTGCCGGTCCTATTGGTTATGTGGAGTTCTCCAAAGAACAGTATAGAAAATGTATGTTTGTATTTGTCTTTGGTTTTGTAATTTTGAATGATCTTAATTGTAGTTTTATCCTTGTAGTGGCCAACGTAGATGACTTGATCAACATTGATGCTGACGAGGAGGAAGAGGCAGAGCAGGTGGGTTCTGAACAGACATTGTCTGTCATACCTGAAGCTGGTGAGGTTTCTGCTCAGAAGGAAACCGAGGAGAGGGTTGCTGACTCTGGTGATGCTTCCCAGGAAAAAGATGCTGCAATGGATACTTCTGTTCAGGTGCTGCAGAGCATTGCTGATAACATTACCCCTCCGGCTGATCCAGTTTCTGCTCTGGCTGCTGTCCCACTGAGGACTGTATCTCAGAAGAGCAAAAAGAGGCATAGGCCTGCTTCATCTGGGACGTCTGCTAGTGATTCTTCCTTTGGTTTCGAAGACATGTCTGCAGATGATTTTGCTGATACGGTAAGGATTTCTCAATATCTTCTATTTTCTTCTTCTTTAATTTCTGTTTTTATTAAAATCTTCCTTTTGTAGTGCTATCACTTTGGCAAGGCCTTGCATAAGAAGACCTCTAGCATGGCTAAAGATATTTCTGACCTGCAACAAAAAGTAAGGCACCTGGATGAGGCTAATGCCAAGATAGCCAGTTTGGAATCTTCAGAGGCTGTTGCTCGCCAGGAGATTGATCAGTTGAAGGCCGATCTTGCTAAGGCTGAGGGTTTGCTGTTCACCCAAGAGGAGCAATTGAAGCTTAGAGATGAGCAATTGAGGCAGATGAGAGAGGAGAATCAGCAGCACCTGGATGTTGCAAAGAAAATGAAGGCTGATTTTGAAGAAACCATACGGCAAATGGAGGAAACTCCTACTCAGAATGTTGTTCAGAAGGTTATATCAGGGTATAAAGCTGCTCCTGAAACCCTTGAAGAAATCCAGGTAATATTAGCCCCTGCTCTGCGTAGAGGATACACCCTTGGTGTTGATGAAGCCAAACCAGCCGACTTAGTGATTAGCACTTTGCCTAATCATAAGTTATATGATAAGAAAGCAGGCGAAGTCTTCACGAAACGGTACGACGAGTACAAGAGTGGGGAGGACATTGTCCGCAAGTATGCCAAGAAAAAGTCTTCTCAGCCTTCTGTTCAGCCTTCTACTATAACCTCTGCTCAACCTTCAGAGAAATCTGCTCAGACCTCAGCTCCTCCTGCCTCTTAATTTACATGTTTTCTTAAAACCTTGAATTTTGCTGCACTGTGCAGCCTTTGATGTAACACCTTTGTCTGTAATAACTTTTGATTTTGACATTTTTCATTTAGAAAATTGACTTTGATATTCTCTATTAGAGTATTATCTTCTTGTCTTTCTATTGCGCTGCAAAGAAGTTAGGATTCTTTATCCTTAGCTTCTTTATTTTTACTTTATATGCTGTCTAGAACATGGATATTCTTGCTCTGCAAGTTCGATGTTACTATTCTGCCGAGGAGGTTCTTGCGCTGCAAGTTTAACCTTTGTGTGCTCTTTAATTTGGCCGTTGCCCAGAATGCCCTTGTGTTGCAAGTTTGGCATTTATAATTTTGAATTGTGTGCTCTGCACAGAGTTTTCTTGCACTGCAAGTTTAACACTTATGTTTTTCAATTGGGTTCTTGCCCAGAGTACTATTGCACTGCAATTTTGGTACTCTTATTTTTTAATGTGGGACTTCTGCCCAGAAAACCCTTGCCCTGCAAGTTTGGCACATTATATATGTAATCATTCCCTCTGCACAGAATCTCTTTGTGCTGCAAGTACTGATAATCAAGTTCGTCTTTATTTCTTTGTACCAGCACAAGTTAAAAATACCACACATAATAATTACAAAATTTGACAAGGGAATAATAATTTAATGTAACATTACTCAGTGAAATGAAATTTATTCAGGGAAAAAATTTCTTTAAGTGAATAGCGTTCCAACTTCTAGGAACTGTTTTTCCAGAGGCGTTAGCTAGTTGATAAGATCCTTTTCCATGTACTTTGACAATTTTATAAGGACCTTCCCAATTTGGGTCTAGCTTTCCAGTGGGACCTTGTTTGCTAGCCTCATTTCGTCTTAGCACTAAATCGCCTTCTTTAAAATACGTACCTCTAACTTTGGAGTTGTAGTATTGGGAAATCCGCTGTTTGTATTTTGCCATTTGTATCAGGGCTATGTCCCTTTTGTGCTCTTATTCATCCTTGACATGCAGCATGTCTACTTCTTGAGTTTCTGGACAGTATAATTCTGTCCTGGGAGATTTGTGTCCAATCTCTGCAGGTATCACTGCTTCGCATCCGTATGCCAAAGAGTATGGAGTTTCCTGTGTAGCAGCATTGGGTGTAGTCATGTATGCCCATAAGATATTTGGGAGATGGTCTACCCAGTGAGATCCCTCCCCGCTCCGCCTTTTCTTCAGTCCCTGCTTTATTTTCCTGTTGGTCTGCTCCACTTGTCCATTGGCTTGGGGATAAGCTACTGATGTAAAGTGTTGGGAGATTCCTAGGTTTGTGCACCATGCCTGCACTCCTTGATATTCAAATTGTGTACCATTATCAGAGATGAGAACTTTAGGTATTCCATACCTGCATAGAATATTTTTCCATAGGAATTTCTGTATTTGGTTGGCTGTGATGGTAGTTAAAGGTTCAGCTTCTACCCACTTGGTGAAATAATCTACTGCCACCACTAAAAACTTGAACTTTCCCGGTGCTAGGGGTAGTGGACCCACTAAGTCTACTCCCCATTGGTCAAAAGGCCATGGAGATGCAATCGGTATCATCTTCTGGCTGAGAGTCTTATCAATTTTCTGGCACGAAGTTTATTGTTAAGGGTCAAATTGTATGATTTTTAGATATATATTTTATATCAATTTCCCCTATATATGGATTATTTTCATAGATATCGAGCTTGTAATTGATTAATTGAGTAAATGAGGTTTTTAATGGTAAAATATGAAAACATAACGATTTATGTGCTTAAATGATTATTTTATGTTATTTTGGAAATTATTACGTTTTGGTATGTTTTTGATATTCGTAGATACTCATTGATGATGGAAAAGGTGATCCTAAAGAGCTAAAATTCGAGTTGAGGAAGGATCAATCAGATTTATGGAAGATTTGAAGAGATAAGGAAAGAAATCAATCAAGATAAAGATGGAAAAATCAATAAATTCGATGTCAATGCTAAGTGGACGAGCGTCCATTATAAGCGTACGAGCGTCCGGATTCAAACGCACGTTTGAGAAGCGGAACCAGCGTTCGAGGTGTATTTTACATTCGAGAGAGTTTGGACGTGAAGTGAACGAACGTCCGGCACAAGTTCAAGGTCGAAGGAACGAACGTTCGAGATACTGGACGAGCGTCCAGAGGAAGAAAATCAGGATTCCGGGTAGCGCTGAACTTCCAACGCAGTTCTTGATATGATAACAACCGATTTGACTCTCGACCTCAAGAGAAGAGTTGTAGGTCTTGAAGAGAGGATTCTACATGATTTTGAATCACTTCATTCCGACTTACGAGGCCCGAGATATGAGCGTTACAAGTTTGGATGCTGTTGCTGAAAATAGTGGACGGGCGTCCGACCCTTTTGAACGCCCGTCCGGCACCGTTACTGTAGCAACCGACTTGATTTTTCTATAAAAGCAGCACGATTTTTACCCTAATTCAGACATTATTCCACAGCCGCAAAACACAGCAGCAGCAGCCCTTCTTGAGGAGTTCAAGGCCGGTCACCCGAGCCTTGTGCTCGGGTGATCCGGGTTAGATTAGGATCGTTTTTTTCGTTTCTTTCATTGTTGATGCTTGGAGTTCATCCAATGTACCAAACCTTGTGAGTTTATTTATTTAATTTATTCAGCCCTGTTTTATCTTCATGATTTATGATTCGTTTTGTATCTTTTCTATGTTTATGATGCCATGTGATTGAATCGGAAGATTAGTTTACGATTGATATGTTTACAAAATACGGAAGTTGAGTAACGTTAGATCACCATAGAAAGATAGGATCTTTAATCATTAATTATGTGACAAATTAATCGATTAATTTTCTGGGTTGTTAGGTTCTAAAATACGGAAGTTAACCTGAATCTACACCGAGTTTTGTATTGAAAATCAATCTCAACATTCGGAAGATGAGAGATTGATAAATTGGACTCACTAAGGAATTAGGAATCCATAGCTTGAGATTAAATTCACTAAGGAATTAGGGATTTGTATCTCGTGTAAAGGTGAAACCACAATTTGAATTAAAATCATGAGATGAACTAGGTTTGAAATCACTTGGTTTGTGCACTGTTTGATCCCATGTATCTTTAGTTTAGTTTAGGTTAGTTTTATTTTGTTTCGTAGGTTAGATTTATTTTAATTGCTCTTTCGTTTATTTTATTTGTTCTTTTGTTTATTCGTTTTTCCTAAGTAACAATTGAAAGGAATTAGTGAAATTAGATCCTTCATCCCTTTTCCCTGTGGATCGACCCTGTACTTACCCTACTATGCTATCAACTACCCGATATTTGGTCGGTTAGGAGTTAGTTTGCATGTTAAGTATAGGTTTATAAATTTTCTTTTGTTATTGATGCAAAATCCTCCCAACAAAAGTGGCGCCGTTGCCGGGGAATAGGTGTCATGTTGAATCTAGTTTTGTTAGTTCTCGATTTTGTTACGTTTTTTTTCGTTTTTAATAAAAGTAGCGTATACCAAGTTGAGAGTTTTTATTTTGCCGTGTTTCGATGACCGTTAGGTTAAGAATGTGCAAAAGTTTTTTACTCAACTTGTTTTACGTGAAGTTTATATGTTTAGTTGTTTCCCAATCTAATCCCTGTGCTAGAATTTTATGTGGCTGCCTGCGTTTTTGATGTATGATGATCTTCTAAGTTAATTAGGGTTTATAGTTAGGGTTTTCTGTTATTTTCCTGCTGTCTATGCATATTCGTTGTGTGGACGAGCGTCCATGGTACGTGAACGCCCGTCCAGTACCTAACGTGCAGGTAAACGAGCGTTTGGAATTGTTGGACGTTCGTCCGTTCCAGAATTTTCAATCCTGATCTGATTTTGAGGAATCAGACGGGCGTCTGATATTCTGAACGCCCGTCCAGGTGTTTTCAAGGGCAAACGCGCGTTTGTTTGTTGAACGCTCGTCCATGGCTACAATTTCCATTGAACGCCCGTCTGTTGTGCTGAACGCCAGTTCAGGTTCCCAGGTTTTTCTTGATCTTGTTTTTAATGCTTTTATTTAGTATGGATTGCTTTGTCATTGAGCTTCGTGGTCGTTTATGTTTACATAGATGTCCTGAACTTATAAGTTTTTACCTTTCCATCTATGAATCCATGTTAAATAACTGATTAATTTTTATATGCATGATTCATCTAGGCATGTTATAGTGACTGTCGGTTCTCGTAAGCTATAACTGTTCTTATAGTTAATTAGTAGCTAATGTCGGTTCCCGTATGCTACATACCGCTGTGATGAATCTTGTGAGCTTTTAAGACTTACGTGCTTCCTTTGTTTTTATAATTTATATGGGTAGCTACTGTCGGTTTTCCGTATGCTACGTCCTTTTCCATATGAGTTATATCTGTTTAGTATAGCTAACTATTGGTTTTCCATAATGCTATCACCTTTGATGAGTCTTAAAGCGCGTCTACACTGCATGTAATGGACATCACTGTCGTTTATCGTAACCTGTCATTATGTGGTAGACGTTTATATGCATGCTATGTTGCAATTAGTGGGCTAGTTTTCTTTCTTTTATTTTCTTTTATTTTTGCATATCACTTAGATGCATATCATTTAGTTGCATATCATCTAGTTGCATTGTTTTTTTATTTTTCTTTTATTTTTCTTGAGAGTAGTTAACTGTCGGTTTCCGTAATACTACCTCGTTTTTTTTTATTGTTTTTTTTGAATTGCATATCATGTAGATTGCATTGTATTTTATTTTCATGTAGTTGCACCTAGCCTACTACTTTGTAATATTTCATGTATATGTATTCCATCTTTATATGAGCTTAAATTTGAAATATCTCTATATTTCCTTTTCCATGTGCTTTATATATGTAATCTTTTCTTTTTCCCCGTAGACTCTTTTTGCACCGATCAAGTCTCAGGATATTTTTGATAGCTATTGTGCACTTTCACGATGAATTCAGTTTACCTGTGATGCTCCACAGTCTACTGAGCTATGCAGCAGTTTTGGTTTTTACCAATTTTTCCGGAATTGCAAGTATCCAATCAGCTAAGTTCTCTATTTGTTTTATTTCTGTATAACTTGAGGACAAGTTGCAATCTAAGTGTGGGGGAGGGGATATATGATTTATGTATCTACTTTCATTTGCTCATATTAGTTATAATTTTCTATGAAAAGTGCTTCAATTTTCAAAAAATTTTGTTTTGTCCCGAGTAACATTTCACCGGCATGCTAGTTTTATAATCTGGGCACCTTTAGTTGTTATCGTAGTCATATCATGTTCTAAGAATAGGTTTAGTAAGCCGATACTCACTTGAACTTCATTTCACGAACCTATTAGATGAAGAGCCAAAATATAGAATAGTTTCCGGTTAATTAAAGGAAAGTTAATTCTCGATGCAGATAACACTTATTTAGCATTAATGAAAGTTAAGAACTTGTGCTATACTCACGCTAGAATCTCGGTACCTTAGTGTTCTTGAGAACTTTGAGAGTCTTGAATGTGTTAGAAATATATTTGACCGAGAGTTTCCAAAGAGTTTGAAAAATATAAAAATATATATATATCTATAAATAATAAATGAATAAAATTTCTTTGTGGGAATTTTGTTTATATCTATCACCTCGAGTCCATTTGGATACTGCCCCAGATGGGGAGTGTGGTTTACCTTGGACAGTAAGGGATTGAGTGATCTCAGGGTGACTGCCTCTAATGTAGGGGAGTGTGTTATACTTTTGAGACGCGACGATAGGAAATATAAGATATACGCTTTTTTTGGTACTCTAAGTCAAGTTGATCTAAACCCAGTAGAGACCCGAAAGGTATTTTCTTGGTACTAAGCAAAGGAATTTAGTTGTGAGTTGGTTACTATGTTCTTGGTAATTAGTTTTTGTTAGGTAAGTGCTGTAGATAGAATGAAGTTTTCGTTTAGTTGACCGGATAACTGTTAGTGCTTGATGTATTATATCAAGAGAGGATCGGTGGAAGTTTAGTAGGTTCTGAACACACATCACCGAGTGAGATCGATTTGCTGAATACTAGCTTGTCATGATTTTGACTATATCTCGTGTCAGGTTATGTGGATTCTTGATAGTATGTTCTTGTTTTGTTTTGCTCGAGGACGAGCAAAAAGATAAGTGTGGGGGTGTTGTTAAGGGCCAAATTGTATGATTTTTAGATATATATTTTATATCAATTTCCCCTATATATGGATTATTTTCATAGATATCGAGCTTGTAATTGATTAATTGAGTAAATGAAGTTTTTAATGGTAAAATATGAAAACATAACGATTTATGTGCTTAAATGATTATTTTATGTTATTTTGGAAATTATTACGTTTTGGTATGTTTTTGATATTCGTAGATACTCATTGATGATGGAAAAGGTGATCCTAAAGAGCTAAAATTCGAGTTGAGGAAGGATCAATCAGATTTATGGAAGATTTGAAGAGATAAGGAAAGAAATCAATCAAGATAAAGATGGAAAAATCAATAAATTCGATGTCAATGCTAAGTGGACGAGCGTCCATTATAAGCAGACGAGCGTCCGGATTCAAACGCACGTTTGAGAAGCGGAACCAGCGTTCGAGGGTGTATTTTACATTCGAGAGTTTGGACGTGAAGTGAACGAACGTCTGGCACAAGTTCAAGGCTGAAGGAACGAACGTCTGAGATACTGGACGAGCGTCCAGAGGAAGAAAATCAGGATTCCGGGTAGCGCTGAACTTCCAACGCAGTTCTTGATATGATAACAACCGATTTGACTCTCGACCTCAAGAGAAGAGTTGTAGGTCTTGAAGAGAGGATTCTACATGATTTTGAATCACTTCATTCCGACTTACGAGGCCCGAGATATGAGGGTTACAAGTTTGGATGCTGTTGCTGAAAATAGTGGACGGGCGTCCGACCCTTTTGAACGCCCGTCCGGCACCGTTACTGTAGCAACCGACTTGATTTTTCTATAAAAGCAGCGCGATTTTTACCCTAATTCAGACATTATTCCACAGCCGCAAAACACAGCAGCAGCAGCCCTTCTTGAGGAGTTCAAGGCCGGTCACCCGAGCCTTGTGCTCGGGTGATCCGGGTTAGATTAGGATCGTTTTTTTCGTTTCTTTCATTGTTGATGCTTGGAGTTCATCCAATGTACCAAACCTTGTGAGTTTATTTATTTAATTTATTCAGCCCTGTTTTATCTTCATGATTTATGATTCGTTTTGTATCTTTTCTATGTTTATGATGCCATGTGATTGAATCGGAAGATTAGTTTACGATTGATATGTTTACAAAATACGGAAGTTGAGTAACGTTAGATCACCATAGAAAGATAGGATCTTTAATCATTAATTATGTGACAAATTAATCGATTAATTTTCTGGGTTGTTAGGTTCTAAAATACGGAAGTTAACCTGAATCTACACCGAGTTTTGTATTGAAAATCAATCTCAACATTCGGAAGATGAGAGATTGATAAATTGGACTCACTAAGGAATTAGGAATCCATAGCTTGAGATTAAATTCACTAAGGAATTAGGGATTTGTATCTCGTGTAAAGGTGAAACCACAATTTGAATTAAAATCATGAGATGAACTAGGTTTGAAATCACTTGGTTTGTGCACTGTTTGATCCCATGTATCTTTAGTTTAGTTTAGGTTAGTTTTATTTTGTTTCGTAGGTTAGATTTATTTTAATTGCTCTTTCGTTTATTTTATTTGTTCTTTTGTTTATTCGTTTTTCCTAAGTAACAATTGAAAGGAATTAGTGAAATTAGATCCTTCATCCCTTTTCCCTGTGGATCGACCCTGTACTTACCCTACTATGCTATCAACTACCCGATATTTGGTCGGTTAGGAGTTAGTTTGCATGTTAAGTATAGGTTTATAAATTTTCTTTTGTTATTGATGCAAAATCCTCCCAACAAAAGTGGCGCCGTTGCCGGGGAATAGGTGTCATGTTGAATCTAGTTTTGTTAGTTCTCGATTTTGTTACGTTTTTTTTCGTTTTTAATAAAAGTAGCGTATACCAAGTTGAGAGTTTTTATTTTGCCGTGTTTCGATGACCGTTAGGTTAAGAATGTGCAAAAGTTTTTTACTCAACTTGTTGTACGTGAAGTTTATATGTTTAGTTGTTTCCCAATCTAATCCCCGTGCTAGAATTTTATGTGGTCGCTCGCGTTTTTGATGTATGATGATCTTCTAAGTTAATTAGGGTTTATAGTTAGGGTTTTCTCGTTATTTTCCCGTCGTCTATGCATATTCGTTGTGTGGACGAGCGTCCATGGTACGTGAACGCCCGTCCAGTACCTAACGTGCAGGTAAACGAGCGTTTGGAATTGTTGGACGTTCGTCCGTTCCAGAATTTTCAATCCTGATCTGATTTTGAGGAATCAGACGGGCGTCTGATATTCTGAACGCCCGTCCAGGTGTTTTCAAGGGCAAACGCGCGTTTGTTTGTTGAACGCTCGTCCATGGCTACAATTTCCATTGAACGCCCGTCGTTGTGCTGAACGCCAGTTCAGGTTCCCAGGTTTTTCTTGATCTTGTTTTTAATGCTTTTATTTAGTATGGATTGCTGTCATTAGAGCTTCTGTGGCTGTTTATGTTTACATAGATGTCCTGAACTTATAAGTTTTTACCTTTCCATCTATGAATCCATGTTAAATAACTGATTAATTTTTATATGCATGATTCATCTAGGCATGTTATAGTGACTGTCGGTTCTCGTAAGCTATAACTGTTCTTATAGTTAATTAGTAGCTAATGTCGGTTCCCGTATGCTACATACCGCTGTGATGAATCTTGTGAGCTTTTAAGACTTACGTGCTTCCTTTGTTTTTATAATTTATATGGGTAGCTACTCGTCGGTTTTCCGTATGCTACGTCCTTTTCCATATGAGTTATATCTCGTTTAGTATAGCTAACTATTGGTTTTCCATAATGCTATCACCTTTGATGAGTCTTAAAGCGCGTCTACACTGCATGTAATGGACATCACTGTCGTTTATCGTAACCTGTCATTATGTGGTAGACGTTTATATGCATGCTATGTTGCAATTAGTGGGCTAGTTTTCTTTCTTTTATTTTCTTTTATTTTTGCATATCACTTAGATGCATATCATTTAGTTGCATATCATCTAGTTGCATTGTTTTTTTATTTTTCTTTTATTTTTCTTGAGAGTAGTTAACTGTCGGTTTCCGTAATACTACCTCGTTTTTTTTTATTGTTTTTTTTGAATTGCATATCATGTAGATTGCATTGTATTTTATTTTCATGTAGTTGCACCTAGCCTACTACTTTGTAATATTTCATGTATATGTATTCCATCTTTATATGAGCTTAAATTTGAAATATCTCTATATTTCCTTTTCCATGTGCTTTATATATGTAATCTTTTCTTTTTCCCCGTAGACTCTTTTTGCACTGATCAAGTCTGCAGGATATTTTTGATAGCTATTGTGCACTTTCACGATGAATTCAGTTTACCTGTGATGCTCCACAGTCTACTGAGCTATGCAGCAGTTTTGGTTTTTACCAATTTTTCCGGAATTGCAAGTATCCAATCAGCTAAGTTCTCTATTTGTTTTATTTCTGTATAACTTGAGGACAAGTTGCAATCTAAGTGTGGGGGAGGGGATATATGATTTATGTATCTACTTTCATTTGCTCATATTAGTTATAATTTTCTATGAAAAGTGCTTCAATTTTCAAAAAATTTTGTTTTGTCCTGAGTAACATTTCACTGGCATGCTAGTTTTATAATCTGGCACCTTTAGTTGTTATCAGTAGTCATATCATGTTCTAAGAATAGGTTTAGTAAGCCGATACTCACTTGAACTTCATTTCACGAACCTATTAGATGAAGAGCCAAAATATAGAATAGTTTCCGGTTAATTAAAGGAAAGTTAATTCTCGATGCAGATAACACTTATTTAGCATTAATGAAAGTTAAGAACTTGTGCTATACTCACAGTTAGAATCTCAGTACCTTAGTGTTCTTGAGAACTTTGAGAGTCTTGAATGTGTTAGAAATATATTTGACCGAGAGTTTCCAAAGAGTTTGAAAAATATAAAAATATATATATATCTATAAATAATAAATGAATAAAATTTCTTTGTGGGAATTTTGTTTATATCTATCACCTCGAGTCCATTTGGATACCGCCCGGATGGGGAGTGTGGTTTACCTTGGACGATGGGGATTGAGTGATCTCGGGGTGACCGCCTCTAATGTAGGGGAGTGTGTTATACTTTTGAGACGCGACGATAGGAAATATAAGATATACGCTTTTTTTGGTACTCTAAGTCAAGTTGATCTAAACCCAGTAGAGACCCGAAAGGTATTTTCTTGGTACTAAGCAAAGGAATTTAGTTGTGAGTTGGTTACTATGTTCTTGGTAATTAGTTTTTGTTAGGTAAGTGCGTAGATAGAATGAAGTTTTCGTTTAGTTGACCGGATAACTGTTAGTGCTTGATGTATTATATCAAGAGAGGATCGGTGGAAGTTTAGTAGGTTCTGAACACACATCACCGAGTGAGATCGATTTGCTGAATACTAGCTTGTCATGATTTTGACTATATCTCGTGTCAGGTTATGTGGATTCTTGATAGTATGTTCTTGTTTTGTTTTGCTCGAGGACGAGCAAAAATATAAGTGTGGGGGTGTTGTTAAGGGTCAAATTGTATGATTTTTAGATATATATTTTATATCAATTTCCCCTATATATGGATTATTTTCATAGATATCGAGCTTGTAATTGATTAATTGAGTAAATGAAGTTTTTAATGGTAAAATATGAAAACATAACGATTTATGTGCTTAAATGATTATTTTATGTTATTTTGGAAATTATTACGTTTTGGTATGTTTTTGATATTCGTAGATACTCATTGATGATGGAAAAGGTGATCCTAAAGAGCTAAAATTCGAGTTGAGGAAGGATCAATCAGATTTATGGAAGATTTGAAGAGATAAGGAAAGAAATCAATCAAGATAAAGATGGAAAAATCAATAAATTCGATGTCAATGCTAAGTGGACGAGCGTCCATTATAAGCAGACGAGCGTCCGGATTCAAACGCACGTTTGAGAAGCGGAACCGCGTTCGAGAGGTGTATTTTACATTCGAGAGTTTGGACGTGAAGTGAACGAACGTCGGCACAAGTTCAAGGTGAAGGAACGAACGTTCGAGATACGGACGAGCGTCCGGAGGAAGAAAATCGGGATTCCGGGTAGCGCTGAACTTCCAACGCAGTTCTTGATATGATAACAACCGATTTGACTCTCGACCTCAAGAGAAGAGTTGTAGGTCTTGAAGAGAGGATTCTACATGATTTTGAATCACTTCATTCCGACTTACGAGGCCCGAGATATGAGGGTTACAAGTTTGGATGCTGTTGCTGAAAATAGTGGACGGGCGTCCGACCCTTTTGAACGCCCGTCCGGCACCGTTACTGTAGCAACCGACTTGATTTTTCTATAAAAGCAGCGCGATTTTTACCCTAATTCAGACATTATTCCACAGCCGCAAAACACAGGCGGCAGCCTTCTTGAGGAGTTCAAGGCCGGTCACCCGAGCCTTGTGCTCGGGTGATCCGGGTTAGATTAGGATCGTTTTTTTCGTTTCTTTCATTGTTGATGCTTGGAGTTCATCCAATGTACCAAACCTTGTGAGTTTATTTATTTAATTTATTCAGCCCTGTTTTATCTTCATGATTTATGATTCGTTTTGTATCTTTTCTATGTTTATGATGCCATGTGATTGAATCGGAAGATTAGTTTACGATTGATATGTTTACAAAATACGGAAGTTGAGTAACGTTAGATCACCATAGAAAGATAGGATCTTTAATCATTAATTATGTGACAAATTAATCGATTAATTTTCTCGGGTTGTTAGGTTCTAAAATACGGAAGTTAACCCGAATCTACACCGAGTTTTGTATTGAAAATCAGTCTCAACATTCGGAAGATGAGAGATTGATAAATTGGACTCACTAAGGAATTAGGAATCCATAGCTTGAGATTAAATTCACTAAGGAATTAGGGATTTGTATCTCGTGTAAAGGTGAAACCACAATTTGAATTAAAATCATGAGATGAACTAGGTTTGAAATCACTTGGTTTGTGCAATTGTTTGATCCCATGTATCTTTAGTTTAGTTTAGGTTAGTTTTATTTTGTTTCGTAGTTAGATTTATTTTAATTGCTCTTTCGTTTATTTTATTTGTTCTTTTGTTTATTCGTTTTTCCTAAGTAACAATTGAAAGGAATTAGTGAAATTAGATCCTTCATCCCTTTTCCCTCGTGGATCGACCCCGTACTTACCCTACTATGCTATCAACTACCCGATATTTGGTCGGTTAGGAGTTAGTTTGCATGTTAAGTATAGGTTTATAAATTTTCTTTTGTTATTGATGCAAAATCCTCCCAACAAAAGTGGCGCCGTTGCCGGGGAATAGGTGTCATGTTGAATCTAGTTTTGTTAGTTCTCGATTTTGTTACGTTTTTTTTCGTTTTTAATAAAAGTAGCGTATACCAAGTTGAGAGTTTTTATTTTGCCGTGTTTCGATGACCGTTAGGTTAAGAATGTGCAAAAGTTTTTTACTCAACTTGTTGTACGTGAAGTTTATATGTTTAGTTGTTTCCCAATCTAATCCCTGTGCTAGAATTTTATGTGGCTGCCTGCGTTTTTGATGTATGATGATCTTCTAAGTTAATTAGGGTTTATAGTTAGGGTTTTCTGTTATTTTCCTGCTGTCTATGCATATTCGTTGTGTGGACGAGCGTCCATGGTACGTGAACGCCCGTCCAGTACCTAACGTGCAGGTAAACGAGCGTTTGGAATTGTTGGACGTTCGTCCGTTCCAGAATTTTCAATCCTGATCTGATTTTGAGGAATCAGACGGGCGTCTGATATTCTGAACGCCCGTCCAGGTGTTTTCAAGGGCAAACGCGCGTTTGTTTGTTGAACGCTCGTCCAGGGCTACAATTTCCATTGAACGCCCGTCTGTTGTGCTGAACGCCAGTTCAGGTTCCCAGGTTTTTCTTGATCTTGTTTTTAATGCTTTTATTTAGTATGGATTGCTGTCATTAGAGCTTCGTGGTCATTTTATGTTTACATAGATGTCCCGAACTTATAAGTTTTTACCTTTCCATCTATGAATCCATGTTAAATAACCGATTAATTTTTATATGCATGATTCATCTAGGCATGTTATAGTGGCTTGTCGGTTCTCGTAAGCTATAACTGTTCTTATAGTTAATTAGTAGCTAATGTCGGTTCCCGTATGCTACATACCGCTGTGATGAATCTTGTGAGCTTTTAAGACTTACGTGCTTCCTTTGTTTTTATAATTTATATGGGTAGCTACTGTCGGTTTTCCGTATGCTACGTCCTTTTCCATATGAGTTATATCTGTTTAGTATAGCTAACTGTTGGTTTTCCATAATGCTATCACCTTTGATGAGTCTTAAAGCGCGTCTACACTGCATGTAATGGACATCACTGTCGTTTATCGTAACCTGTCATTATGTGGTAGACGTTTATATGCATGCTATGTTGCAATTAGTGGGCTAGTTTTCTTTCTTTTATTTTCTTTTATTTTTGCATATCACTTAGATGCATATCATTTAGTTGCATATCATCTAGTTGCATTGTTTTTTTATTTTTCTTTTATTTTTCTTGAGAGTAGTTAACTGTCGGTTTCCGTAATACTACCTCGTTTTTTTTTATTGTTTTTTTTGAATTGCATATCATGTAGATTGCATTGTATTTTATTTTCATGTAGTTGCACCTAGCCTACTACTTTGTAATATTTCATGTATATGTATTCCATCTTTATATGAGCTTAAATTTGAAATATCTCTATATTTCCTTTTCCATGTGCTTTATATATGTAATCTTTTCTTTTTCCCCGTAGACTCTTTTTGCACCGATCAAGTCTCGCGGATATTTTTGATAGCTATTGTGCACTTTCACGATGAATTCGGTTTACCCGTGATGCTCCACGATCTCATCGAGCTATGCGACGAGTTTTGGTTTTTACCAATTTTTCCGGAATTGCAAGTATCCAATCAGCTAAGTTCTCTATTTGTTTTATTTCTGTATAACTTGAGGACAAGTTGCAATCTAAGTGTGGGGGAGGGGATATATGATTTATGTATCTACTTTCATTTGCTCATATTAGTTATAATTTTCTATGAAAAGTGCTTCAATTTTCAAAAAATTTTGTTTTGTCCTGAGTAACATTTCACTGGCATGCTAGTTTTATAATCTGGCACCTTTAGTTGTTATCAGTAGTCATATCATGTTCTAAGAATAGGTTTAGTAAGCCGATACTCACTTGAACTTCATTTCACGAACCTATTAGATGAAGAGCCAAAATATAGAATAGTTTCCGGTTAGTTAAAGGAAAGTTAAAGCTTCATATTCTGCCTCGTTGTTAGTAGCTTGGAAGTCGAAGTGAAGTGCATATGGGAATTCTTCACCTTTTGGGCTAATGAGTAGGAGTCATGCTCCTGCTCCTTCTTTGTTGGAAGCTCCATCCACATAAAGCTGCCACTGTTCTGCCTTGTTCTTCTCAGACTTATTCTGCTCAGTTTTTTGCTCTATAGCTAAGGCTTTTTCCTCTGCTAAGAAATCAGCTAATGCCTGAGCTTTAATTGTTGTTCTTGGCTTGTATTCAATATCAAATCCTGCCAATTCAACTATCCACTTTGCCAATCTTCCAGACTTATCTGGCTTTTCCAAAATTTGCTTCAAAGGTTGGTTTGTTAACACATTTACTGTATGACTTTGGAAGTATGGTCTCAATTTCCTTGTGGCATGTACTAAGGCTAAGACCAATTTCTCCACCTCTGAATATCTAATTTCAGGTCCTTGTAGGGCCTTGCTTACAAAATATATTGGCCTTTGTATCATGCCATGTTGCTTTACTAACACAGCACTTACTGCTTCCTTGCAAAAAGAAAAGTAAAGAAATAGAATCTCACCTTCCTGAGGAGGAGTTAGAGTCGGCAAGTGACTTATATGATCTTTTAACTCCTGAAAAGCCTGATTACATTCTTCATTCCACTCAAATGGACTGGCCTTCCTGAGAATTTTGAAGAATGACAATGATTTCTGTGCTGATTTTGACAAGAATCGGTTTAGCGCTGCTAATCTTCCTGTTAATCGTTGAACTTCTTTAATATTCTTCGGTTCAGGCATGTTTTTTTAAAGCTTCTAATTTATCAGGGTTGGCCCTGATACCTTCCTTAGATATCATATAACCCATAAATTTGCCTGATCTCACTCCAAAAGTACACTTTTTTGGGTTCAACTTCATTCCTGTTTGTCTTAGAACTTGGCAAACCTCTGCTACATCTTTCAAATATTGGTCAAGAGTCCTGCTCTTGATCAATAGATCGTCCACGTATACTTCCATAGATTTGCCAATCTGTTGTTTGAAAATAGTATTGACTGCCCTTTGGTAGGTAGCCCCTGCATTCTTTAATCCGAAAGGCATAGACACATAGTAGTAGGAACCAAATTCAGTAATAAAAGCAGTTTTTACAAACCCAGTGTCAGTCAAGAAGCCAGATGGCAGTTGGAGAATGTGTGTAGACTTTACTGATCTAAACAAAGCTTGTCGTAAAGACAGTTATACTTCCCCTAGAATTGACAGGCTAGTAGATTCTACAGTTGGTTATGAAATCTTTGCTTTTTTAGATGATTATAAGGGATATCATCAGATTATGATGGACCCTGTAGATGCTGTAAAAACTGCTTTTATTACTGAATTTGGTTCCTACTACTATGTGTCTATGCCTTTCGGATTAAAGAATGCAGGGGCAACCTACCAAAGGGCAGTCAATACCATTTTCAAACAACAGATTGGCAAATCAATGTAAGTATATGTGGATGACTTGTTGATCAAGAGCAGGACTCTTGATCAATATTTGAGAGATGTAGCAGAGGTTTGTCAAGTTTTAAGACAAACAGGAATGAAGTTGAACCCAAAAAAGTGCACTTTCGGAGTGAGATCAGGCAAATTTCTGGGTTATATGATATCTAAAGAAGGTATCAGGGCCAACCCTGATAAATTAGAAGCCTTAAAAACTATGCCTGAACCAAAGAATATCAAAGAAGTTCAACGGTTAACAGGAAGATTAGCAGCGTTAAACCGATTCTTGTCAAAATCAGCACAGAAGTCATTACCGTTCTTCAAAATTCTCAGGAAGGCCAGTCCATTTGAGTGGAATGAAGAATGTAAACAGGCTTTTCAGGAGTTGAAAGACCATATAAGTCACTTGCCAACTCTAACTCCTCCTCAGGAAGGTGAGATTCTATTTCTTTACTTGTCTTTTTGCAAGGAAGCAATAAGTGCTGTGTTAGTAAAGCAACATGGCATGATACAAAGGCCAATATATTTTGTAAGCAAAGCCCTACAAGGGCCTGAGATTAGATATTCAGAGGTGGAGAAATTGGTCTTATCCCTAGTACATGCTACAAGGAAATTAAGACCCTATTTCCAAAGTCATCTAGTAATTGTGTTAAGAAACCAACCTTTGAAGCAAATTTTGGAAAAGCCAGATAAGTCTGGAAGATTGGCAAAGTGGGTAGTTGAATTGGCAGGATTTGATATCGAATACAAGCCAAGAACAGCCATTAAAGCTCAAGCATTAGCTGATTTCTTAGCTGAAGAAAAAGCCTTAGCTATAGAGCAAAAAACTGTGCAGAACAAGGCTGAGCAGAACGAGGCAGCACAATGGCAGCTTTATGTGGATGGAGCTTCCAACAAAGAAGGAGCAGGAGCAGGACTCCTACTCATTAGCCCAAAAGGTGAAGAATTCCCATATGCACTTCATTTTGACTTTCAAGCCACCAACAATGAGGCAGAATATGAAGCTTTGATAACTGGATTAAACCTAGCACAGAAATTAGGGGTGCAAAACCTGAAAGTTTATATGGACTCACAGCTTGTAACAAATCATATCAAGGGAGAATTTGAAGCAAAGGACGGTCCAATGAAGAAATACCTTGCAGTGGCACAGAAAAAATTGCAGAATTTCTTAATGGTGGAAGTAGAGCAGATCACTCGGGCCCAAAACACCAGAGCAGATGCCTTATCAAAGTTAGGATCAAATTTCTTGTCCAACAAAAAGGTGTTAGTTGAGCAGCTAAAGCAGAAAAGTTGTGATGAGGTTGAAGTACAACCAATAACACAAGCAGAGACTTGGATGGATCCAATTGTAATGTATCTGAGAGATGGAAGACTTCCCGAAGATAAAGTACGTGCCAGAAAACTAATAAGACTCTCAGCCAGGTATGCTCTTTTCAACGATGTTCTGTACAGAAAATCTTATGCAGCACCTTGGCTGAGATATGTTACCCCAGAAGAATGAGACTATGTATCAAGAGAAATCCACCTCGGAATTTGTGGAAATCATTTGGGAGCAAGAGCTCTGGCCAGGAAATGCAGGCTTTACGCGTATTACTGGCCAGAAATGCAAGAAGACGCGGAGAATCTGGTTAGAACTTGCAGGACATGCCAGGTACATAGCAACTTATCACATAATCCTGTACAGAAGATGATACCAATTGTATCTCCATGGCCTTTTGATCAATGGGGAGTAGACTTAGTGGGACCATTACCCAGAGCACCGGGAAATTTCAAGTTTTTAGTGGTGGCAGTAGATTATTTCACCAAATGGGTGGAAGCTGAACCTTTAACCACCATCACAACCAACCAAATACAGAAATTCCTGTGGAGAAATATTCTGTGCAGATATGGAATTCTTAAAGTTCTCATCTCTGATAATGGCACACAATTTGAAGACCGGGGAGTGCAGGCATGGTGCACAAACCTAGGAATCTCCCAACACTTTACATCAGTAGCCTATCCCCAAGCCAATGGACAGGTGGAGCAGACCAACAGGCAAATAAAGCAGGGACTGAAGAAAAGACTGGAACAGGAGGGATCTCACTGGGTAGACCATCTCCCAAATATCTTATGGGCATACAGGACTACACCCAATGCTGCTACACAAGAAACTCCATATTCCTTGGCATACGGATGCGAAGCAGTGATACCTGCAGAGATTGGACACAAATCTCCCAGGACAGAATTATACTGTCCAGAAACTCAAGAGGTGGACATGCTGCATGTCAAGGATGAATTAGAGCACAAAAGGGACATAGCCCTGATACAAATGGCAAAATACAAACAGCGGATTGCCCAATACTACAACTCCAAAGTTAGAGGTACGTATTTTAAAGAAGGCGATTTAGTGCTAAGGCGAAATGAGGCTAGCAAACAAGGTCCCACTTGAAAGCTAAACCCAAATTGGGAAGGTCCTTATAAAATTGTCAAAGTACATGGAAAAGGATCCTATCAACTAGCTAATGCTTCTGGAAAAACAGTTCCTAGAAGCTGGAATGCCATTCATTTAAAGAAATATTTTCCTTAAGAAATTATATTCAAATATTTTTCTTTTTTCTTTCTAGCTTTAAATTTATGATTATGCATGCGAGTATCTGAATTTGTGCTGGACGAGAAATTAAAGACCAGATGTTTTAATTATCAGTAAACCTGCAGCACCAAGTGATTCTGGGCAGAGGGCCCAAATAAAAACACAACTGTTAAACTTGCAGCGCAAGAAAATTCAGCCCGATTCCCGGACTCCGTCGTCATCGCCGGTGACGACGTAGATTTTCTCAATGGAAATAATCGACAGCTCTGCAAAATCAGCCCGATTCCCGGACTCCGTCGTCATCGCCGGTGACGACGTAGATTTTCTCAATGGAAATAATCGACACCCCTGCAAATCTACATCGTAAATATGGTTATCATGAAATAATATCCCAGCAAAACCACAAAACCAAGGTAGCTTCAAGTTGCATTGAAACAGAACTTCTTAATCAAATTAAGTTCATCAAAATACTTGCACCATTCCGCTCAGATTCATGTCGTACAGATTTTAACGCATAATATGATCCACCATCCCGCAACCCTTAATTCTTCCCTAGATTATCTTATGATGATTCAATCAAAGTTGTGGTTCACCTAATCAAAGGTATGAATTCCTACTTCCGTAAGTAATCTGTCTATCAATCTCATCATCTTCCGATCTATAGAGATTAACGCTCTCAAAACAAGGTGCAAGATTTATTAGATCTAACAACCTAGAAATCTAACCTATCAACTTCCGTTATGTCAAGGTTAAAAGTCTAACCTTTCCTATGGTGATCTAAGGTTTACACCGATTTCCATCATACGGTAAACATCAAATAGCAATACATCTTTCGATATCGATTGCATAAACAAATAAACAAAGGAAAGATACAAACTCTAAATAAAATCACTCACAAGATTATCCAAGAGAGAAATCAAAAACGCTGCTGAAAAGTAACCATGGATGCTCCTGTTCACAGCTTGAAGGCCATCAGCATGGACGAACAAGAACAGAAAAAAAAACAAAAAAAAAACCTAATCTAACCGCCACCCCAGCCTCCCAAAAGGGGGCTGGGGCGCCTAGGGCTCCTCTCTAATGTTTGTGTGTCAAGAGGGATCGAATTATGTATCCATTAGGGTAGAAATCGCGCTGTATTTATAGACTTTTGAGGCGGGTGCGCAATGGCGGTGGACGGACGCTCGTCCAGAAGCTTGGACACCCGTCCAAAGTTCTTGGACGGAAGTGGACGCCAGTCTGACTTGGCCTGGAACTCTCTGATCTGATTTTTCACTCTGGACGCTCGTTTAGAAGGGTTGGACGCTCGTCCACTGAATAATCTTGAGACTCTGAATTGAATTCGCATTCCGGACGCCAGTTCAACGATCTTCTCAGCTGGACGCCAGTTCACCCTTCTGGACGCCCGTCCAGCTGGATCAACACACGATTCTTCATCTCTATCCTCAATCCATTTCATCTCTATCTTTTCTCCTCTTCATTAATCATCAAATAATTCGAACTTTATCACCTTTCTTCATATAAATCTTCAATTAAACATTATCCAATCCTCCATTGAGCCGCATTATGGTGTATCTACAATCATAAAAAAACATGCAGAGTGTAACCATATCCAAATAATCATAAATTCATCAATAAAACGCATAAATTAACTAATTTTGCGAATCAACCATTAAAAACCTCACTTGCTTAATATTTCAATATAAAGCTCGATTTTTCTATGAAAATAATACGAATATGGGGGAAATTATTATAAAATATATCGTTAAAAAAACGTATAAAATCACCCTTAACAGAGAGCATCCTGGGCAAAGGACCCACATAAAAAACACACAAGCGTTAAACTTGCAGCGCAAGAAAATCCTGTGCAGAGTACATAAGTAAAGTAAAAGCAAGCAAAACTTGCAGTGCAAGATTATTCTGGGCAGAGGACCCACCATGGAAACACCAGTGTTACACTTGTAGCGCAAGAAAATCCTGTGCAGAGCACATAATTAATGTAAAGGCACGCAAAACTTGCAGTGTAGGATCATTCTGGGCAGAGGACCCAGATAAACAACACACAAGTGTTAAAATTTGCACAAGTGTATTCTGTGCAGAAAAACAATTAAGAAGTTAAGGATAAAAAATCCTAACTTCTTTGCAGCGCAACAGGAAGGTAAAGTTTAACCCAGAGAATATTAAGTTGAATATCAAATTCAGAGCATATATTCAAAAGTACAATTTCAAAGGTTTCAAAGATCAAAATACAATCAGAAAAAAATAAGAAATGGAGTTATTACATCAAAAGCTAGCTGCACAGTGCAGCAAAATTCAAAGTTTCAAGAAAACATCTAAATTAAGAGGCAGGAGGAGCTGAGGTCTGAGCAGATGTCTCTGAAGGCTGAGCGGATTTCTCTGAAGGTTGAGCAGATGTTATAGTAGAAGGCTGAACAGAAGGCTGAGAAGACTTTTTCTTGGCATACTTGCGGACAATGTCCTCCCCACTCTTGTACTCGTCGTACCGTTTCATGAAGACTTCGCCTGCTTTCTTATCATATAACTTATGATTAGGCAAAGTGCTAATCACTAAGTCGGCTGGTTTGGCTTCATCTACACCAAGGGTGTATCCTCTACGCAGAGCAGGGGCCAATATTACCTGGATTTCTTCAAGGGTTTCAGGAGCAGCTTTATACCCTGATATAACCTTCTGGACAACGTTCTGAGCAGGAGTTTCCTCCATCTGCCGTATGGTTTCTTCAAAATCGGCCTTCATTTTCTTTGCCACAGCCAGGTGCTGCTGGTTCTCCTCTCTCATCTGCCTCACTTGCTCATCTCTAAGCTTCAATTGCTCATCTTGGGTGAACAGCAAACCCTCAGCCTTAGCAAGATCGGCCTTCAACTGATCAATCTCCTGGCGAGCAACAGCCTCTGAAGATTCCAAACTGGCTACCTTGGCATTAGCCTCATCCAGGTGTCTTACTTTTTGTTGCAGGTCAGAAATATCCTTAGCCATGCTAGAGGTCTTCTTATGCAAGGCCTTACCAAAGTGATAGCACTGCAAAAGGAAGATTTTAATAAAAACAGAAATTAAAGAAGGAAAAAATAGAAGATATAGAGAAATCTTTACCGTATCAGCAAAATCATCTGCAGACATGTCTTCGAAACCAAAGGAAGAATCACTAGCAGATGTCCCAGATGAAGCAGGCCTATGCCTCTTTTTACTCTTCTGAGATACCGTCCTCAGTGGCACAGCAGCCAGAGTAGAACTGGATCAGTAGGAGAGGTAATGTTCTCAGCGATGCTCGGCAATATCTGAACGGAAGTATCCACTGCAGCATCTTTTTCCTGGGAAGCATCACCAGAATCAGCAATTCTCTCCTCGGTTTCCTTCAGAACAGAAACATCACCCCCTTCAGGTATAACAGACAATGTCTGTTCCGAATCCATAGGTATTTGCTCTGTCTCTTCCTCCTCATCAGCATCGATGTGGATCAAATCATCTACATTGGCCACTACAAGAATAAAGAGATAATCAGATTATAATCAAAAATCAAAACAAAAGCAAGTGCAAACATACGTTTTCTGTACTGTTTCTTGGAAAACTCCACGTAGCCAACAGGCCCTGCGGTTTGAAGCTGAGCAGCATCTATCAAGGTAGAACTTATGAAGTCTAGGTTGAGGGAAATTTTGTTACTGACAAGATATTGGGACAGCGTAGCATCAATAAAGTCTTCCAACTTGTCTTTCATGGAGGAGGTATTCCATCGCCCTAAA
Source organism: Gentiana straminea (assembly GCA_036785695.1). Taxonomy (NCBI): domain Eukaryota; kingdom Viridiplantae; phylum Streptophyta; class Magnoliopsida; order Gentianales; family Gentianaceae; genus Gentiana; species Gentiana straminea. The sequence continues at coordinate 4,826,396 of JAVUPR010000088.1, read as the reverse complement.
GTGGCATCTGAATTGTGCTTCACAAAGAAAAAGTGTTCTTGCCACTTTTTCTTAGTCTTATCTTTGCCAGTCATTGGGATGATTGGAGCACTGGCCCTACGGCAGAAATGATACCACCCCCCACTACCCTGTGTCAATTTGCACTGTTAAAAATTTCTAAACAACTTTACAGAGAAAGGGGTGGTGTTCAGACGACACCAAATCATGAAACCTACCAAAAATTTAACACTGTTTGGGTGTATCTGACCAACTCCTAATTTATAATACTTCATTACCTCAACATATCCAGGGGAGAGAGGAAACCTTAACCCACTGTGGAGCTGATCAGCATATACTGTGCAGAAACCGGCCGGAGGATTATAAGCATACTCAGTCGGTTTAGGAAGAACGACTTCAAAAGGCTCAGTACGGATATTATAGGTTTTTAATAAACCAGCCATCTCAGTCTTGGTCATTTTGCTAGCAACACCGTGGCAAGCCATTATTGCTTTGGTTTTATCAAATCGATTGATTTCTCTCTTTAAGGTGTTTAAGAAGGCAGTGTGGTCTTCTGGATATTGGTGAACGATCGAAGTGGGAGTGAAAATCCTAGGGGGCAGAAGGTGAGGAGGCAAAAGACACAGTGGATTATCTTCAAAAGTGGAGGTGTTTCTTAAATCAATCGAAGAAGATGGATGGTTGGAATTTACTACAGGTTCAGGACAAAACACCGGTTTAGAAGATTCACTTCCTCACTATCTATGGCTCTGGATATTTTTTCTGGGGATTCAAACAGTTTCTCTACAGATCCACTAGAAGCAGTATTGGCCCTCAAACTCATGAACAATCAACGATTCAAAAGAAATGCAAAATAACATAAAAATAAAGACTTACTTGTGGTTGCAGAAAGGCTTTTCCAAAGGTTTAAAATAGAAGAGTAATGTGGAAAGAGAAATGGTTATCTGACAAGAAGTGAAGCGACGTAAGAGTTTAGTCTACGGTTATAATGATAACGAACGGATGCAACTTGGTCTCGTTTCGCGTAATATTAATAACGGAAGTGGAAGCGTTTCAGGCTAGGGCAGCTGTAAAGTAGTCCACCCTAGTCTGGGGGGACTTATGATGATATATGGGCTTATTGGGTCGGATTATTTGTAAACGGGCCAGGCCCAAAGTTAGATAACAAGGCTGGATGGACCGGCAGGGCAGGACAGCAAGGTTTGGCCAGATCAATAAGCTGGACAGGATAGTCAGAGGAGCAGGATGATGTATGATAAAAATATAACCATATTATATGACTTTTTATATCGTATTTACGATAATATCGTATAAATTCTATAAAAATATATCTAAAAACACATAAAAATCGAAATCATTATAAATAGATATTATCGTAATAATTTTAGTAAAACTTATAGTTTTTATGATCAAAATTACTGTGGCTCGTGTTTTTGACTGTTTCAGGGTACGTGTGATGGAAAACTGAAGAATTAAAACCGAAACAGTAAGAAACGGAAGAAAGATATTTTTCAAGATCCGGCCCGAACCGAAAAAACCCGGCCCGAGCCGGAATCTCTCTCGCCACCAAAGCACATGGGGACCGTCGGGGAGAGAATCTCCACGTAGCACCGGCGCGCGCCGGTACTACACCGGCCCGCGCCGGCCTTGTGATGCACTCTATAAATACTCCTCATTTGCGGCTTGAGGGAGTTGTACCAATATATATATATCACTTCTATATATATATATTATCTTAATCTAGTTTGTAGTTCTGTAAATACCGTAAACGACACTCTGTCGAAATAATAATGTAGTATAAGTATCGTTTTAGTACTTAGAAGGTTTATCAAGGCTCGTTGTTGCTAAAGGAGTTGCTATTTCCGGAGAATACAGCACTGACACTACAATTGTAATCTCGGTAACTTTTTAATGTATTTATGTTTGTTTGTTGTTATTAGTATCTATATATTAGTTATAATGATATTAGGCTAACTCTATATCTAGCCAAGATATGAAATTGAATTAGTTTATCTTTTTAGAGAAATAGATGATGACTATGTTAAAATTGAATTAAAATCGATTATAATGAATCTTTTTCTATCTTGCAACGTATTGATAATATTCGGATTGACGTAATTAACCAAGATGAATCGCAACATATAACCTAATGATGAACTGACCAGAGAAGTTAGGATATGAGATAAAGGATAGAAAAACCGGAGGGTAAAAATGGCCGAGTGAAAACGTGACAACGGAATCATATTTCCTACCCGGGGGCAGATTTGTCTTGGGAAAGATTAATCTTATTAAATTTGTGCTCAAGATCGTAATAATGTTAAAATCAACGGTTTAATTGAAACTAACACCGGAAAGTTAAATCGATCCGCCTGACAACCGGAGCCTTTTGAATAACATCGGCCGTCTGACAAACGGAATAACCTCTTTTATCCGGGGTAGATTTGTACTCGGTACCTGTTCAGACTAACTGAGATTAGCATGGGGCAGTTGTGGAGATTGAACTGTTGACAATTTGACATATGACAATTTCATACGCTCGTGTGAGGAGGAGTTGTCTAGTTTAGGAGTACACCGGTTCATATATAATTGATTCACCTTAAAATAAGGAAAGATCAAGCACATCTATTTCTACTAAAAAGAGATACTGATTCAGTGACATAATCTTGGCTAGTTTCTAATATATTACTAGTATTTATATCTTATATATTGTATTGGTACATATACATATTTATATCTATATATATATATATATATATGTATTTCTATATATTTATATATATATTTATGTATATATATATATATATATATATATATATATATATATCTTTTTAGTTTTATGCATTTATTTACTGTTTTAAGGTTACTAGAAAGGAAAAAGAAAAATTACGACTTAGATTGAGTTAATAATAGCTTTTTGGTGTTTAGCCACACTCTGAATTACCATACGTTTCCCTGAGGATTCGACACCTGACTCACCATACTAGCACTACAGTTTGACCCGATACACTGTCGGTTAAGGACTGGAATAGCACTAGAAAAGGCCACGTCAACTTTCTGGCGCCGTTGCCGGGGAAACGTTGCTAATTCATTGTGTTCGAATGGTTTCTACTTGTATTAGCTCAAAATTCTCGAGGATAAGTCAACACTCTTCTTATCACATTTATTTTTATTTTTCGTTGGTACTTACCTTGTAGGTAAGTTACCAATCTTTTTACTTCTGTTTTTATCATGTTATTTTCTGTTTTCGATAGTTGATGACCAGAAGCGGTAAGGCCCCACTCACTCCTTATAAGCCCGACATAAATACTTACGAAAGGCAGTTAAGAGTAGAGAGTAAACGAGGTCATACTAGTCAGGGAAATCCTGACGAATCATCATCAAATCGAGAAACAAGAATGGCTGAAATCAGTGATGAAAGTCATGAAACACCTGAACAAGGTATTGTACATGCCCAAGGACATGGACAAAACCTTAATCAGAATTTACCAATACCAAATAATCAAAATCCTAATAATAGAAATAATCAAAATCGGAACCAGAATAATCATAATAATCCTAACCTACCAAACCCGAGACCTATCTGTGACCAGACCGTGAGAAGAAATCAGACTAATAATCCAATTCTTTTACCTAATGAAGGAGCGAATAATTTTGAAATAAAATCTCATCTTTTTGGTTTAATTGACACAAGAGCCCAATTTCTAGGAGAAGATGACGAGGATCCACATCATCATCTCTATCTTTTCGAAGAATTGTGTAATACAGCCAAAAGTCAAGGTGCTCATCGTGAATTAACAAGGATGTCTATGTTTCCTTTTTCTTTAAAAGGAAGAGCACGAGATTGGTTTATGTCACTCCCACATCATTCGTTGACAAGTTGGGAGGAGATTCAAACCGAGTTCTTAAAGCAATATTTTACTCCTGGTAGAAATTTGGAATTAAAAGTCGAAATTGCTAATTTTAGACAAGGATCTGAAGAAACGCTTGGGAATGCTTGGGAGAGATTTAAGAAGCTATTAAGAGCCTGTCCCGATCATGGTTATTCCTTAGATATGCAAATCCAACTTTTCTGTCGTAAATTAAGGAAAGACTCACGTTCAGATGTCGATCATGCATGTGGTGGTTCTTTAATGATGAGTGAACCAAAGGTTATAGATTTGGAATCTTTACCTTACCCACCTAAGGATCAAATTAAAAAGATAAAAACTGATAAGAAGTATGCTCGTTTCCTTGATACTTTTCGTCATATTCATGTCAATATCCCTGTTATCGAAGCCCTAATCAACATGCCTACCTATGGAAAAATTCTTAAAGATATCCTATCAAACAAAAAACGGATAGAAGAATATGAGAATATATGCCTTAATGAAGAATGCTCTGCAATACTTCAACATAAGTTGCCTCCTAAACTTAAAGATCCTGGTAGTTTTACAATCCCTTGTGAGATTGGAGGATTTCTGTTTAAGAAAGTACTATGTGATCTTGGAGCAAGTATAAATCTCATGTCTTATGAGGATTATAAGAAACTAGGCATAGGAGAGCTTACAAATACTGAAATGACCCTTCAGATGGCAGATAGATCAATTAAACATCCTAAGGGAATCATCGAGGACGTGTTGGTTAAAGTAGACAAATTTTACTTTCCAGTGGACTTTGTAATAATGGAAATGGAAGAAGGATATTCAGCGCCAATTATTCTAGGTCGTCCATTTCTAGCTACGGGAAGAACATTAATCGATGTTCAAAAAGGAGAACTGATACTAAGAATTAATGAAGATGAAGTTTCCTTCAATATCTTCAAAGCTATGAATCATCCATACAAATCACCAGAATCATGTTCGTTTATAGATGAGATATCTACACTCTGTGATGATCAATTGCAAGATTATGAAGATAAGCTAGAGGAATGTTTAACATTATCTATCTATAAAGAAGATGAAAATGATACTGAAATGAAAGAAGTGATCCTTTATCTTGATAAGGGGCTGTTTTCTAAACATCCGTGGCATAAGTGTTTGGAATTAGAACTAGAAGGACCAGTTCTAAAACCTTCAGTAGAAGATCCACCAAGGAATCTGGAATTGAAACCACTTCCTATAAATCTTAAGTATGCTTTTCTTGAAAATGATAATCTACTACCGATTATTATTTCATCAACCTTAACTAATGAACATGAAGATCAATTACTTAGAATGTTAAGAAATCATAAGAAAGCATTTGGATGGACGGTGGCAGATATTCAAGGAATTAGCCCTGAGATATGCGTTCATAAGATCATCCTAAATGAGGGAGCTAAACCTTGTATTCAGCCGCAACGCCGCCTCAACCCAAATTTACAATCCATTGTTAAGAAAGAGGTCATTAAGCTATTAGAAATGGGGATAATCTTTCCTATATCAGATAGTGAATGGGTGAGTCCAACTCAAGTGGTACCAAAGAAAGGAGGTTTCACGATAAAAGAAAATGATAAAAATGAATGGATTCCGACAAGGGAAATTACAGGATATCGAATGTGTATTGATTTTAGAAAACTGAATGAACATACTAAGAAAGATCATCATCCACTTCCATTCATCGTACAAATGTTGGAACGATTAAGTGGACATAAATATTACTGTTTCTTAGATGGTTATTCGGGATATTTACGATATTCATTGCAGCAGGAGATAGAGAAAAAACTACTTTCACTTGTCCGTATGGAACTTTTGCTTATAAACGAATGCCATTTGGTTTATGTAATGCACCAGCTACATTTCAGCGATGTATGATGGCAATATTTTCTGACATGGTCGAGAAATTCTTAGAAATCTTTATGGATGACTTTAGTGTTTATGGAGATTCTTTCGATGAATGTTTATCACACTTAGAACGAGTGTTACAACGCTGTGAAGATACCAATCTAGTATTAAACTGGGAAAAATGTCACTTAATGGTATCAGAAGGAATTGTTTTAGGTCATAGAATCTCTGAAATAGGAATTGAAGTTGATAAAGCTAAAGTCGAAGTGATTGAAAAGTTACCTCCACCAGTCAATCTAAGAACTTTGAGAGGATTTCTCGGACATGCTGGATTTTATAGGAGATTTATTGCAGATTTTTCAAAAATAGCAAAGCCTCTGAGTCATTTGCTTGAAAAGGAAGTACTATTTAACTTTGATAATAAATGTATGGAAGCATTTCAGACCCTGAATGCGAAGTTGATTACTGCACCAGTCCTGGTAGCACCAGACTGGGATTTGCCTTTTGAGATTATGTGTGATGCAAGCGATTTAGCTGTAGGAGCTGTTTTAGGTCAAAGGTATAACAAAATTCTCAAAGCTATCTACTATGCTTCTCACACTCTAAACGCAGCTCAACTCAATTATTCAACTACAGAGAAAGAACTGTTGGCTGTAATCTTTGCCTTAGAAAAGTTTAGATCATATATTGTCGGATCTAAGGTTATTATTTATACAGACCATTCAGCCTTGAAGTATCTGTTAAGTAAGAAAGATGCTAAACCACGACTTCTTAGATGGATTTTGTTACTTCAAGAATTTGATATAGAAATCAAGGATAAAAAAAGAAGTGAAAATGTAGTAGCAGATCATCTAAGTAGAATGGAAAATGATGAAGGAAGAGGAAATGAAATACGAGATTCATTTCCAGATGAACAACTTTTTAGGATCGATACTCCCTTAACCATGCAATTACTAAAAAATAGAATACCATTAAAAGAAAATTCACCGTGGTTTGGGAATATTGTTAACTATCTAACCTGTAATTACATCCCGTCTCATTGGACTTGGCAGCAGAAAAAGAAATTCTTTTACGACTTAAAGTTTTACTATTGGGAGAAACCAGATCTTTTCCGAAGATGCTCGGATGGAATAATCAGAAAATGTATTCCTGATAATGAAATTTTAAGTGTTTTATCATTTTGTCATGATCGTGAGGCAGGAGGTCATCATGGAGGATGGAAAACTGCTTTTAAAGTTTTACAATGTGGTTTTTATTGGCCTACACTATATAAAGATGCGTATAAATATGTAAAATCTTGTAAATCATGTCAAAAATGGGGAAATATATCGAAAAAACATGAAATGCCTATGCAACCGATTTTAAAATGTGAATTATTTGATGTATGGGGCATAGATTTCATGGGACCTTTCCCTATATCGTTTGGAAAAAGATTTATTCTTGTAATGGTCGATTATGTCTCGAAATGGGTAGAAGCTGAAGCTCTTCCCACTAGCGATACCAAGGTTGTGTTAAGATTCCTTAAAAAGAATATATTTACAAGATATGGCACTCCGAGGGCTATCATTAGTGATAGGGGTTCACATTTTTGCAACCGACCATTTACTAAGATAATTGAGAAATATGGTGTAACTCATAAACTAGGAACACCCTATCATCCGCAAACTAGTGGACAGGTAGAGGTGTCTAATAGAGAAATTAAAAGAATCGTGGAGAAAACGAGTGGACTCAAATCGTAGAAACCGGCGTAAAGACTAGATGATGCATTATGGGCATATAGAACAACTTTTAAAACACCAATTGGTTGTTCTCCGTATAAATTAGTTTTTGGTAAATCTTGTCATCTCCCCGTTGAATTAGAACACCGAGCTTTATGGGCTATTAAATTCCTAAATTTTGATCCTAAAGTCGTTGGTGATCATAGATTACTTCGGTTAACGAACCGGAGGAGTTTCGACTCGATTCTTATGAAAATGCTCGAATCTACAAGGAACGCACGAAAGCTTTCCATGATAAGAAAATCTATAATCGTGAGTTCCATGTAGGTGATCGAGTACTTTTGTACAATTCACGTTTAAAGTTGTTTCCGGGAAAACTTAAATCTAGATGGACGGAGTCCCTACGACGTAACTAAAGTCTATAAGTCCGGAGTCGTTGAACTAACGATGGAAAAACAACTTTTATAGCCAATGGTCACGGGGTAAAATTATTCGTGGAAACCGAAGGGATACCTCAAACGAAGAAATATTATTGCTTAACGACCCTCCAATTGATTAAGGAAGCAGGAATTCTAAACTCAGCCGATTACGGGTACTATCTTTCTAAATTCACTTTTTAATATTCAATTTAAGTAGTTTCGTCTTTTACCGGATAGACGTAAAAGAACTGGAATGCCTTTTATAGATAGAATAGAAGTTTTTATTTTTCTTTTAAAATTAGGTTTAGATAAAGATGTTGCCTTTAGAATAGAAGCCTTAGTTTCTAACCTGAACAATGAACTGATACGCGAAATCAGAGAAAGAGATCTTTGTAATGGAAATTCAAGAAGTGCTATAAAGAGAAGTGCAAGATTTCTAAAGAGATGTAGAATTTGTGGCAAAAGTGAACATGATGGAAAATGTGGGGACAGCACAACCAAATCCCAGGATGAATGTTTGAATGTAATTAAGAGGGGAACGACTAGGTGGTTATCCGAAAATCCCGATGGACAACAAAGAGAGAATTCAAACGCATCATTTCTAGGAATTAGGTTGATGGACCGTTATTATAGAAATCTCGAAGATTTAAGAATGATAGGAGTAGAATTAGATTAAAATTTAATTTTTATTTTTCAAAAATGTCATAAAAATTTTATGATAAACTTATTATTATATCATATATGGTTTATATGATAGAATTAAAATTTATCATACCAAAAATATTTTCTTTAAAAAGCTTTTATAAAAATAGTAATAATTTATTTTATCATTAAATAATTTTATGATTTTATAAAAATATTTTTATGATACAATCTAAATTATTACACAAAAAAAAAAAGAAAAAAAAGGAGAATCGAGTAATTACTAACGATTCGAGTCGATAGGAGTTCGATTCGATTCATTAGCTTTATAACCTAAAAATATCACACTTTCATCTTCATCTTCCTCATTTCTTCACCAATGAGGCCGACCCCCACCCCTTTTCCCCTCTTCAAAAATTTCATCACTTTTCACCAAATTTTCTATCCCAAATTACTTAATTAATCATCTTCTCTTCCATTCCACTCCACAAATTCATCACCATGGCATAAAAGGATAGAATTTTTTTCAAGCAAAGCTCCTCTCTTTTCTCAACATTTCGGCGGCACCACCATTTATTCCGGCAACTATCTACTCTTTCTAGCTCTCTACGGTAACTATATATATATATATCAATCATTTCAATTTTTATCAAGCTTTTAATTTTAATTTTAATTTTTTCCTATAATTTGGTCTAAGTACTTGTTTGTGTTTGTTGTTTGTTGTTGTTTTGGTTGTTATTTTGTCGTACCAATATCGTAGATGGCCTCATCATCTAGGAGAAGCTCTAAGAAAAGAAAACCAGATAACCCTGTAGTAGTACCAGTTCATGAACCGCGACCCTTAACTGAACTTGAAGAAGCCGTTTCTTTTGAAAAAACCGCTAGTATGGAAGCTAAAATGCTTATGATGGATTTTTCAGTAAGTGCGGGGTCACTTTAGAACGTGGTATGGATTTTGACTGCTTAGGAGAAGAAGTGAAAAAAATCTTCCAAGATAGGGAATGGATGGAAATTGCGATGGAACGCATTAATAACATAAATGTCACAATGGTAGCCGAATTTTATTCTGTTTTATCTACTTATGATAGGGCTACTCTTGATGATCTAGAAAGTATCCCTCTTAGGACAGTTAATGTTTCCTTCAATCCTGTCGTGATAAATTCTATTTATGGGTTACCTGAGATACTTGAGGATGATGATTATCAAACTTTTTGGAATTTAGACCTGCCTGGTAGACTACTAGCTAAATCATTTGAAGCTCAGGCTGCCTTTGATTCCACAGCAGTTTGGAAGGATAATAGGTTTCCTTATGGACAGTGTATAAGGGACATCAGGGCTATCAAGCAATTTATAGGATATAATGTTAATCCTTCGACTCATCTCTGTGCTTATGGTCGTGAGGATATTGTTTTGGCCTGGGCTATGGTGCATGACATTCCAATAAATCTAGGGAAGTTAATTTTTACCAAGGCATGTGATTTTGTAAAGAATAGAACTCGAGGAGGACGTCTGCCGTTCCCTAGTCTTATTTCTGCCTTGTGTGATCTTCATGAAATACCAGTACTAACCTCAGATAGGATTATGTCACCTTTTGCTCCACTCATTGGCCAGAAACTAACTGCCTTGCCTGCTGGTAGAATCGACTACAATAATCCTAACCGCCAGCAACATCAACAACCACCACAGCCATCTCCTATTCATACATCTCAAGTTCCTAGGCAATCACCTCAGCCGCAGCCACTTCAGGGCCAGAATAGCCAAGTAGAGGCTATGTTTCAGCATATGATTCAAGCTCAGGCTAGAACTGATGCTAATATAGCCTTAGCTTGTGAACAGAATAGAAAGTGGGCTGAAGACCTTAGGATTGGCCAAAGAGGTCACAGAGCTTTCATCAGTGCAATAGAACCCAGATTTGCAGAGATTTCTACACGTTATCCTCAGAGTCAGCCTGACCCATATACTATGCCAGATTGGATTCCACTTGTTCCACCACCAGTTTTATTCCAGGACTATATGCCGTCATCTGTAGGACAGGGTAGTATGTTTACAGGTTCGTTTGATGCATCCATGGGCATGGGAGGAGTAACTTCAGTAGCAGATGTGACAGCAGGTCTCGGCTCGTTTGGATTGGAAGGTTCGGTGACGATGACGACGAGGCAAACTCAGGCTACATTTCAAGCTTCTACGTCAATGGATCCACAACAGTTTAACTATGATTTTAGTACGACTCAGTCTCTAGGCGCTGATTTTACTTCTAGTATGTTTGGATCTTTTTCGGCTCATTTTGACTCATCTTATGACGAAGATGAGGATTATGATGGAGATGAGTAGTTAAGTAAACTTTTCTTATTTTACGATGTATGACGATATACTTTGGTTTGATTTTTATTTAGACGATTTGATGTACTCTGTGGTTAGTACACTACGCATTTTTACGTTTTTTCGTTGTTTCTGTATTATTAGAATTTTCCACCCCTGTTTTAGATAAAATTACATACATTCACACTGAATAAACCTGATAGAACATCCTGAAATGCAAAAATCTGTGACCGAGCACTGTAGCACCGGCGCGCGCCGGGACTGCACCGGCCCGCGCCGGTCTGGTGTTCTACCGACCTCATTCAGGTTGTTTCTTATCTATTTCTGGCACTTCTATAAAAGGAAACAGAGGGCTCACTCCTCAACTTGCCAATTCACCTCTTAAGCCTCTCGTTTTCTTATAAAATGTCCGATCATTCGTCAGTTAACAGTTATTCTCCTCCGCATACCCCAAACTCCGTACTCCCTAATTCGCATTATCCGTTTTTCCACCCCATTCCTTACAATTATATGAATGAATCAAATCCAAACCCTTTTTTGAGTAATTTCAACCAATCACCGGTGCTGGTTGAAAGAGGTCTAAATTTTCGAAAAGTGGATACTTGGGCATTCATAAGAATGGACGCAGATGGGTGGGATTATTTTTGTCGTATGCCCAGAGGAAGAATTAATGTTACAATGGTAAGAGAGTTTTACTCGGTACTTGCAGAGGCTAGTACTGTAGAGTCGTTACAGTCTGTTACCATTAGAGGTACTGTTGTTCCTTTTACTTCTACTATAATCAATCGAATTTTTCATATACCACCAGTCCAAACATCACCCTCTAGTCATTATGAGTATCAGTGGAGACTTGATACCGCTGAAGGATTTATTAACAAATGTTCAGAATCTTATCAAGTTTTATTCCAACATTATGATAGGGATAGAGATGTTAGGTGTGATGCCCGAAAGACAATTTTTGTAATTGTTTTATTTAATAAATGAAATGATATTATTATTCATATTTATTATTCTCATAATCACCGATGTGACAATAGTATTTACACTACAGAAAACCCTGAGTATATCGTTTATGTAATCACTTAACTCAGTGTATGAGATATACACGGGAGGATTGAGTTAGTGAAGATGTACTTAAAATACAATTAGCCCGTAGTAAAGTTAATCGAGAGTATCGGGTCTCTCCTTTAACGTACTATTAATGTGCCCATAACACAATAGGTGTGATTGTCTTATCCGGACTTTCGGTTAAGGGAACCTAATGGGGCATTTATATATGATAGATATATCATATAGGTTTGGACCGATTTGATCCGAGTTCTCAATATAATTCCGTAATTGAGAAGTCTTATCGAATCATTAGATGATCATATTATGGATATATCTTAATCCCGAGGTGATCACGATCGGCTTGCTTGAATCGGTATGAGGTTTGACTTGACGGTTAAGGATTACACCGAGTCCGTGATCCGAATTACCCCATCTTGGCATTGTACTTTGGATTGAGTGAGTAGTCCGTGTTATCACGGATACGGAATCCATTCCTTCCATTTATGGAAGTAGATAGACGATTCCCTTATGAGTTGACCCAGACACTGATCGATCCGCGGGGTTCATGCTACACTGATTAGCTACCAGTGAGTTATTTGAATTATTGATCATTAGAGGGTTAACGGTAAGTAAGGACAAGATGTTCTGAAAAGGGTTAACGGTAACTTCCCGATTTAGAATGAACAGTCTATGGAGGATTAATCCATATGAAATGATTATATCAGTGGACGCTTATTACTTTCTCGTGAGGAGATAAATATAATCTTATAATCGGAGGAGTGCAGTCACGGGATTATGGTGGCATATTCCCGTGATTGATTTATTGAATATAATTATTCTGTTCGTCAGATAATTATTTATTTGATTTATCGGAGCCGCTGATTATTAGTCCATGGTCCCCGACGTGCCTCCTAATATAGCATAGATATTCTCGGACGTCGAATCCTAATAATATTAATTTAGTTCATGTTGGACTTTATTAAAACGATATGTGAATTAATTGTTTAGTGGACTATTAAATTAGTTGGGCTAAATAATTAAATATGTGGAAAATACATTTTCCATAATCTTGGCCCAATTATTGTGTAATGCCAAAATTAATATTGACTAGGTCAATAATGAAAAATGGCGCCACATGTGATCTCTTTTTTAACAAGGAATTAGTTTTCTTGTGTGATAAAAAGACATGTGCATAAAATATTTATTGGATAAATATTTATGGTAATAAATAAAGATAAAAAATATTCTTGATTTGTTCTAGAATATTTTGGGATTATCTCTTATTTAATAGGATTATCATAATTGATTTGGTATTAATTATAAAATCCTTGGAGGCTAAGTTTACTCTCCTATATAAAGAGAGTTCTCCCAAGCCTCAACACACACAATATTTTCGAGTTCTTCACTTAGAAAAAGGAAGAGAAATTTCGGCCAAGTGAGAGGAAAAATCTTTGGTGATTTTTCGAGTAGCATATCGGAGGGGTTCGAGTCGAGGATTCCTTCCACCGGGAATTGCTTGGATCACACGTACGGAAGGCTGTGGTGCTCATCACATCTCTCTCAATACATCCTCCTTGCGGTTCTTCGTTTTGGATTTAGAGATCTAAAAAGGTATGATACACAAACTAACTTGTAGATGTAGATTTAATGTTTTATTACGTATACACATAGATCTAGATCCTTAAAATCGCTTCCGTTGCGATGATATTTTCCTAACAGTGGTATCAGTCGCCAAGGAGATCTATATTTATACGTATAAAATATTAGATCTAGGAGTGGTAAAACATGTAGATTTTTTGTCCCAAATTTTTTTTTTAAATTATAGGGGCCGAAATTTGTTTATTTTTTTTATGCATATGAATGTCATGGTTGAAGAGATGGATTGGGGTTGGTATTGTTTACTCGTTAGATCCATTGTAGCTCTCTTGTTTGGTAACAATTGAGCATAGGAATTGTATTTTATTTATGTCAATCATCAATTTAAATGTAAAAGTAGCATCTTTTATTTAAATTTTTTGTTCATCCGGGCTGGAAAAAGTTGAAGATCTTGCTGGAAATTTGAAGATCAATGCGAAACCCAAGGTATGAACGAGGAGAAACGGATGAATTTTATTAAAAATCTGCTACAGGATTTTCTGCGACGCTGAAAAGCGTCGCTATAAGTCCTGTTTATAAAATAAATGCATGCGGCTAGGGTTCTTCATGCATGCGGCTGTATATTTTTTTTGGTAAACCTAATTTTTTTTATTACCGCCGTTATGGCAGAGAGAAAAAAAAAATTAAAAAAAAATAAATTTTTTTGGTAAATAGCCGCTTAACAAAAAAAAAAAAAAAAAATGTTATTTTTGGAAAATAACTATAAACAGCCGCATATAATAATATACATATGATTAATTATAAATAAATTGGATTTATTTGATTAAAAAGACCTTTTCTCCTCTCGGGTGTTCGTGGTTCGTGTTCCGACGGTTCGAGTTCAAGATTTGAAGATCAAGACTCGAAGACAAGAAGATTGTAATTTAATTTATTTTTCCTAGAATAGATTAGATACGGGGTACCAACAATCCATCTCGGTGTTTAATTTTTTCCGCAATTTATTTTTTATGTGTTTGATCATAAAATAGACATAAAATCGGAATTGCCATGACATGCATTCATATCATAAATCCACTCCATGCATACATGTAGAATTTTAATTTTGGTAATTAAAATAGGCATGTATACAAACTCGCGTAATTAGTTGAAATTTAATTAATACGTGGTAATTAATTAATTTAGTAACTAATTAAAGATCCGAGGACGGGTTATGAAATCGTTAGCCTTTCGGTGTGTGTTCTCGGTGAACCGCCTTAAAGCTCCAACGAGATCACGTTTTCGATTCGTAGTGTCTACGAGATTGAATGATGGTAAAAGAACAATAAATCTTGGATAAAAACGGTTCGCCTATAGGTTGGGTGGTCAACTGAGCTTGGCTCGACCGACTTAACCCTCCTAGTGTGATGTATGCACGGGGGTCCGGCAAGACTAAGCCACACCGGAGAACGGAGGGGTGATTCCTTCCCATCTCAAACGCGGCTCTCTTGACCCGATTTCGTCCGACTGTCACATATGTTCCAACGAATAGGACGGGTAGGCTTGCCTACGTCACCGACACCATTCGGAATCCTTGATTTCATGTGCTTTTATGTTAACATCAAAAAGACGTGGTTAGTTAACCCACCACCACTTCCAAATATTGAGTGGGAGCGGGGAAGGCGACAGCCAACCCCACGGTCTCTACTATAGATGCAAGTAAGTGAGAGAAGGGTGACGCCTCGCGGCGCTTTGATTTCGTCCCCCTACGGATGGTGTTCACCCCTATCAACATTCATGGCTTGGTCTCCGAAAGGATAGGATTTCTGGGTACTCGTCGGTCACTGACCTATCCTACGACGGCACACTCGGGGCGTACCTAAGAGATCTGATATAGTAGGTCACACTCATCAAGGGTATTTTTGGTAATACCTAGGCTAAAAAAGGAAGGTAGTCAATGAATAAAGGGATGTTCGATTCTCGTGGGATGTCTGATTCTCACAAGTTATTCATTGATTTAACCGTCTCATCTCTTTGACCTACCCTACGGCGGCACTGAGATGCGGGGTTAAAACCTTGGAATGGTAGAGTAGACTTAATTTTAGTTTACAATTCCTAAAAAATAAATTTATATAGTAGTGTTAAACTTGAATTAATATATGTCATTTTATTTACAGCATTATATCCCTTACTAAATTGCTTAAATTTTATAATTGACTAGTATTGACTTCGTTAAAAAGTGGAAAGTAACTAGGACGTTGAACTAATTAATCGATAATGCAATCATTTTTTCGAAAGAGATAATTTCTCTTAAGCCTTTCAAAAACCAGAGTGACATATAGGTATGCCACTTGTGTCTTTCGTGTTAAACGAGAGACAAAACTTAGTATGCTCAGGTGATTTCGGACTTTGAAATTCTTCTAGTGAATTTTGAGTGTGCAGTGATAACACGAGTAATTTTCTAACTGAAAAATCGGAAAATCATGAAGTGTCACTAGTTGGACGATATTTGGAATCGATGGACTAGTGGGAGCTTTATGATTTGTTGTTTTTCTAAGACATTAGAAAAGTGTAATTGACTACACACGTAAGCATTCTAATTGAAAAATTGGAGAATCATAAAATGAAGCTTTGCTCGTTAGACGGTATTTGGAACCGATAAACTAGTGGGAGCTTTAATGTTATGATTTGTTGTCTTTCTGGTATATTAGAGAAGTCCCGACGAGTAACACTCGAAATAGACATCCCACGGTTCAAGAGTAGTGTCTACTCAAACGAACCGCTAGTTCAAAACTGTTTCCGTTTACGGAAAGTCAAGAATGGGAAAGTATGTCTAAAAGTGTTAGTCATCTAAAACTGAGTTGATTTTAAGGCTAAACCGAAAATTAATAAACTGAAAATCATAGGATAAGGATAGTGATTTCGGATCACCAACCTTGGCGATTTTCTTGAGCTAAGTTCTTTGGAAGAACGAGGCAGCAGTGCATTTAACGATTAAATAAGTAAACAACGGGCAGTAATTTTAGCTAGAATAGTGGGAGTGATATAAGGAAATGAATCTCGGATTCAATCCTTGGATATCGCAGAAAATTTATTTTCTGGTTTAAGATTCGTTGGAACGAATGGATTTTCCTTCTGTTCGATAATTTGTTTGTCGTATAGAAAGTGAATATACCATTTGTAGTACGAATCCAAAACTCGGACTTTTGTTTGATAGAGTCAAAACCACTAAGAAATGCTGAAATATGTATATGTACCATCTTAAGAACTGTTAAAAGCAATTGGTTTCGATATTTAGATAAACACTTCTTAATAATCCATAATTAGTGCATAGTCCCTAAAAGACAAGACCTGAAGACTGGCTCAGGGTGATTCCTTTCTACCAGTCTGGTTATATTGTCTCAAAGGTTCAATGACTAAGTTTCCTTTCAATCGGGAAAGGATAATGGTTATAAAGAAGTAACATAGCTTGTTCATGACGACCTTCGGGGTCTGATGAAAGATACAAGCTAGTAGGAGCCTCCGAGTAGTGACCTCTTGTCTAATAACTATTCAAACACTCCGGTAAGTTTATCCAAAATATTTTAAGGTGTCTCTGATTCTGTCAGAGATGGAGTATTCTATGCTCAGAAATAGGCCATCACATAGTCCTAGGGACTGATGTTCGGCCTGCCTCATAGTGAAATGCTTTCACTAAGGAAGAAACCATTGAATTGCCTTACATAGTTGTAGATGTGCTACAATACACTGCTTAACTCAATAAAGATATTGGAAGTGAAATAACGGTTTACATTGAAATGTAGAACCGAGAAGTCTACCTAGAATGTGCTTTGGAATTAACGGATAATGAGTGGATTCGGTTCACCCAAATTCCGTCAATATAAGCATTTAGCACATGATGCTTGATGGTAGGACTGGGAATTTCACGTAAACGTTCGGTCAGTGACCAAATCGTGATATATCTTGAAGAATTGAGAAAAAGGTGTGTTATAAGATTCTTGAAATCGGGAAGGGACAGTTATACTGTTGCACCCTTTCTGATGGAATCCATGAACAGTAAAACCTTGAACCTTGAAGTACGAATACTCAAGGTAGTTACTAACTGATTAAAATCAGACCACATCCAACATCGGTTGTTGGTGATGACACTAAATACTACTGAACTAAATCAGAATTTCGATCCACCAAGAAAATAGTGGGAGTATGGTTTATCCATTACCCATTATGGGTTCTGCAGACTTAATAGTCTACAGGAACGATCGATCACCTATGGCTCTTTTGTGAGCTGTATAGGATTCTGATAATAGAGGTTGGTTTACAAGCCATAACCCTGTGAATGGAGTTTGGTACTCCAGAGCTGTTCATACTCTTGTAGAACCACCTGAGTGTCTCAGGCCCAGTGGGAGTAATTGGATCTACATGGAAAAGAGTAGAAGGAATAGGAAAGTGTATCTTTCAGAGCAAAGCTTGAGTGGTCTAGGGGTAATTCCCTAAGAAGTAGAGAGTTAATCAGACTCTCTTACCACTTAGTATTACCTGATTTCGTTCAAAAGCAGAAAATAGGGGTGATTCCCTGAGACTTTTCTTGCCAAACAAACGGAGTCTGGATTCATTCGGAACAGAAGGGTATTGCCTTATGAACTTATGACAGAATGATTGTCAAGGCTTATGTCCTTTGTGGATAAAAAGCGAACCTCTCGGTCATTGGAAGTCATATATTTCTACAATATGTGGATTTGACCAGAATATTGATAAGTCTTATGTAGACTGGATATCAATTTTAGTACAGTAGTAAATATATACATATATATTAGTGTTTGTGAAGGATAACGCTGCACCAGTTGGACTCAACATGGGTGTGTTATCTGAAGTCAGAATCTGACAATGCCACAATTCTCTGTAACAGAGATTTGGACAACATTCTACGAGCTTGACTCGGTCGAATTCATTAGAATCGATCCTTCGGTTTCCCATCCATCTTATTGGTTAAGATGATGCATCTGTGTATGCAACATTCAAACGAGGAAGTTCTACCCTATGCCTCAGGAATGACTCTCTAAATCTTCGGATCAAGAGAAATGGGATAGATTCTCTTTCTAGTAAGAGATGGTCAGGTTATTGAACGTCAATTTTGATCGAATCTTAGATTCGGCGGTTAACGAAGCAAGTTTAGTATGCCCTTTAGTATCTTGAGAGAACGAGGAATAATATGCGGACATATTCATGTATGAGCTTGGATATGTGTGATACACTGATTTTGACTTTAAGTCAGATTGAGGATGATCGTTAAGGTCGATCTCGGGCTCAGTGTTTACTCTTGTTGAAGCTATTGCCTGGAGAAATCCAGCAACGCCAACTCGACTTTAACTAGTTGGGTGATTAGCGGCTTCTGTAGTAGCTAGAGAGGCGATATAGCTTAAGGATTTCCTTTCCATATCTGGGAGTCATTCTAGATTTGGAAAGCCGATACCACATCATTGTGCAAACGATGAAGGGGTAGCTTATAAGGATTTCCGAAATCACTTGAGTTCAAGAGCATATTGGGAAAGTACCACATGATTAGATGGACCGGCGATGTTTCGATTCTACGGATCGCCTCGAGCCGACAACCTGACTGATCATTAAGATCCATGACATTCAGATATAGGTGCTCCCCGAGTCACTGACCTATCCTACGACGGCATACTCGGAGTGTACTTTGGAATCTGAAATGGTTATGATAAGTTTTGTGGGTACTAAAATACGGGATGAGTCTCCATTGCTTTAGAGCAAGTGGGAGATGTAGTTTGTCTTTGTAGTTTTAAATAATAGGGTGTGCTCTAAAACAATTAATCACAAGCTTTCGTGCAAGTGGGAGATTGTTAGGTGTGATGCCCGAAAGACAATTTTTGTAATTGTTTTATTTAATAAATGAAATGATATTATTATTCATATTTATTATTCTCATAATCACCGATGTGACAATAGTATTTACACTACGTAAAACCCCGAGTATATCGTTTATGTAATCACTTAACTCAGTGTATGAGATATACACGGGAGGATTGAGTTAGTGAAGATGTACTTAAAATACAATTAGCCCGTAGTAAAGTTAATCGAGAGTATCGGGTCTCTCCTTTAACGTACTATTAATGTGCCCATAACACAATAGGTGTGATTGTCTTATCCGGACTTTCGGTTAAGGGAACCTAATGGGGCATTTATATATGATAGATATATCATATAGGGCTGGACCGATTTGATCTGAGTTCTCAATATAATTCCGTAATTGAGAAGTCTTATCGAATCATTAGATGATCATATTATGGATATATCTTAATCCTGAGGTGATCACAGTCGACTGCTTGAATCAGTATGAGGTTTGACTTGACGGTTAAGGATTACACCGAGTCCGTGATCCGAATTACCCCATCTTGGCATTGTACTTGGATTGAGTGAGTAGTCCGTGTTATCACGGATACGGAATCCATTCCTTCCATTTATGGAAGTAGATAGACAGCCCTTATGAGTTGACCCTAGACACTGATCGATCCGCGGGGTTCATGCTACACTGATTAGCTACCAGTGAGTTATTTGAATTATTGATCATTAGAGGGTTAACGGTAAGTAAGGACAAGATGTTCTGAAAAGGGTTAACGGTAACTTCCCGATTTAGAATGAACAGTCTATGGAGGATTAATCCATATGAAATGATTATATCAGTGGACGCTTATTACTTTCTCGTGAGGAGATAAATATAATCTTATAATCGGAGGAGTGCGATCACGGGATTATGGTGGCATATTCCCGTGATTGATTTATTGAATATAATTATTCGTTCGTCGATAATTATTTATTTGATTTATCGGAGCCGCCGATTATTAGTCCATGGTCCCCGACGTGCCTCCTAATATAGCATAGATATTCTCGGACGTCGAATCCTAATAATATTAATTTAGTTCATGTTGGACTTTATTAAAACGATATGTGAATTAATTGTTTAGTGGACTATTAAATTAGTTGGGCTAAATAATTAAATATGTGGAAAATACATTTTCCATAATCTTGGCCCAATTATTGTGTAATGCCAAAATTAATATTGACTAGGTCAATAATGAAAAATGTCGCCACATGTGATCTCTTTTTTAACAAGGAATTAGTTTTCTTGTGTGATAAAAAGACATGTGCATAAAATATTTATTGGATAAATATTTATGGTAATAAATAAAGATAAAAAATATTCTTGATTTGTTCTAGAATATTTTGGGATTATCTCTTATTTAATAGGATTATCATAATTGATTTGGTATTAATTATAAAATCCTTGGAGGCTAAGTTTACTCTCCTATATAAAGAGAGTTCTCCCAAGCCTCAACACACACAATATTTTCGAGTTCTTCACTTAGAAAAAGGAAGAGAAATTTCGGCCAAGTGAGAGGAAAAATCTTTGGTGATTTTTCGAGTAGCATATCGGAGGGGTTCGAGTCGAGGATTCCTTCCACCGGGAATTGCTTGGATCACACGTACGGAAGGCTGTGGTGCTCATCACATCTCTCTCAATACATCCTCCTTGCGGTTCTTCGTTTTGGATTTAGAGATCTAAAAAGGTATGATACACAAACTAACTTGTAGATGTAGATTTAATGTTTTATTACGTATACACATAGATCTAGATCCTTAAAATCGCTTCCGTTGCGATGATATTTTCCTAACAAGAGATGTCTCCACTACCGCTTTACTTCCCCATTTGAGAACTTGGAAACGTTTCATCAACTCACGAGTTTATCCAACTGATGATTTCTCGGAAATCAGTGATGATGAATTGTTACTGTTGTATGCTATAACGAGCGGGGCAGTTATAGATTGGGGAATATTGATTCAGAAAGTAGCTGTTAGTTTTGCATTTGGAAGCAGACCGATCCGGCAGCCTATGCCTTTTGCATGGCTGATTTCCAGAATAAGTGTTCGTTTGGCTAGGGTACCGGAAAGAGCGACAGATGAGTATTTTCCAGCTCGCCTACCTCAGGTAGGGCTACTACCAGTCGATATTCCGGGAGGATCTTCAAGTGGAGAAAATTAGATAGTTATGATGGTTGTAAGGAATATCGAAGGTCATAATAATGGTAGAATAAATTAATTTAGAATAAATTAGTTCAATCATAACTTAGATTAACTAGTTTTAGTTTTTTAGTTTATAGTAGTATTTAGTAGTTAACTTGTACTTTTTAATATTGTAATATAGTTGTTTGTGTTAATGTTTGTTATTATTATGCTATATTATATAAACGCTAATCTATATGACACGTTATAAAATTTATTTTATTTCCTAAACCAACTTTTACTACTCATTACACATCGAGACGATGTCAATTCGTAAGTGGGGAGTAGAGATTGGTTAGTAAATAAAATGAATTTAATATATCAATTACTGATGCACTTAGTTTAATCAATCTTAAGGAAATAAACGAAATAATATATAAACATTATAATAAAAATGATATATTTGGATAGAATAAATTTTTAATTAAGTAAAGTAATCTCGATATATTATTTCTATATTATTTATATCTATGTTAGATTTTTATCAAGATTTTAAGTATGTATACCTAGATAAATAGTATGAAATATTATTTTTTTTATGAAATTAGACAAAAGTTACTTTTAATTATAATAAAATTTTAGAATGATTTTCTTTTCAAGACAAGTTTGAATTTGGAATCGGATTAGGAATGATGAGATTTTTGGCATTACTTTGACTAACTATGGCCAAATAAGCCTACCCGAACGTAATTTCCAATTTTTGTCCTCACCTCAGCCTTGCAGAGTGATCAAGACCTCACTCGAAATTAGCCATTATGATTAACTAGATATAACCGACCCTTAACTTAAATTGGTCTACATTTCCTTGAAATCCCGCAAGTTTAGTATGTACTTATGGATAGCAGTGACGACATCGAAATTCAATAATGGTATATGCTGAGATTGGAATAAATATTATTCGGAAGGCAATCTGTTTTCAGAAAAGTGTTATTCTCTAGAAAAAGAAAAAGTTGGAATAATTAAGTGATGATGTATCCGTACTCACCTCATGACACTTGAAAGATAGTCGATTCTGGTAATGAGTTCGGATATGTTTGTTTGTTGTTAAAAAAAAAACAGTGTCAGGATGTTACTGATCAAGGTATTTTTGATCAAAAGTTGAAGGTGTAAGCACGTACGACTTGCCTCTATTTTCTTTTGATTTCCCTTTGTTATCCTTTCGATTAGCCAAACACCCTGAGCCTGAACGTTATAAGCCATTTTGCCAACTACTTGACTTAGTCCTTGATTCCGAAATTTCATACAGTGGCGATTACAAAGTTATTCTAAGTATTTTATTTTATATTTATTAAGTAATTCATGTAGAATTTCATTTTGATAATATTTTATAACTAATTTATTAAGTTATATACACTTTTTATTTTTTTAATAATCTTAGATAGATAAAATTAATATGATTATAATATTGACAGCATGCGTTACTAAGTTAGAAATTTAGTCTAGAAGAACTATATTGTTTGCATTATAACAGTTTATATATTATCGCTTATTTTGCTCGAGGACGATCAAAAGCTAAGTGGGGAGTAGTTGATGTATGATAAAAATATAACCATATTATATGACTTTTTATATCGTATTTACGATAATATCGTATAAATTCTATAAAAATATATCTAAAAACACATAAAAATCGAAATCATTATAAATAGATATTATCGTAATAATTTTAGTAAAACTTATAGTTTTTATGATCAAAATTACGTGGCTCGTGTTTTTGACTTTGTTTCGGGGTACGTGTGATGGAAAACCGAAGAATTAAAACCGAAACGAAGAAGAAACGGAAGAAAGATATTTTTCAAGATCCGGCCCGAACCGAAAAAACCCGGCCCGAGCAGAATCTCTCTGCCACCGGCAAGACATGGGGACCGTCGGGGAGAGAATCTCCACCGTAGCACCGGCGCGCGCAGTACTACACCGGCCCTCGCCGGCCTTGTGATGCACTCTATAAATACTCATCATTTGCAGCTTGAGGGAGTTGTACCAATATATATATATCACTTCTATATATATATATATATATATATTATCTTAATCTAGTTTGTAGTTCTGTAAATACCGTAAACGACACTCTGTCGAAATAATAATGTAGTATAAGTATCGTTTTAGTACTTAGAAGGTTTATCAAGGCTCGTTGTTGCTAAAGGAGTTGCTATTTCCGGAGAATACAGCTCTGACACTACAATTGTAATCTGGTAACTTTTTAATGTATTTATGTTTGTTTGTTGTTATTAGTATCTATATATTAGTTATAATGATATTAGGCTAACTCTATATCTAGCCAAGATATGAAATTGAATTAGTTTATCTTTTTAGAGAAATAGATGATGATTATGTTAAAATTGAATTAAAATCGATTATAATGAATCTTTTTCTATCTTGCAACGTATTGATAATATTCGGATTGACATAATTAACCAAGATGAATCGCAACATATAACCTAATGATGAACTGACCGGAGAAGTTAGGATATGAGATAAAGGATAGAAAAACCGGAGGGTAAAAATGGCCGAGTGAAAACGTGACAACGGAATCCTATTTCCTACCCGGGGGCAGATTTGTCTTGGGAAAGATTAATCTTATTAAATTTGTGCTCAAGATCGTAATAATGTTAAAATCAACGGTTTAATTGAAACTAACACCGGAAAGTTAAATCGATCCGCCTGACAACCGGAGCCTTTTGAATAACATCGGCCGTCGACAAACGGAATAACCTCTTTTATCCGGGGTAGATTTGTACTCGGTACTGCTCGTACTAACCGAGATTAGCATGGGGCAGTTGTGGAGATTGAACTGTTGACAATTTGACATATGACAATTTCATACGCTCGTGTGAGGAGGAGTTGTCTAGTTTAGGAGTACACCGGTTCATATATAATTGATTCACCTTAAAATAAGGAAAGATCAAGCACATCTATTTCTACTAAAAAGAGATACTGATTCAGTGACATAATCTTGGCTAGTTTCTAATATATTACTAGTATTTATATCTTATATATTGTATTGGTACCTATATATATATATATATATATATATATATATATATATATATATATATATATATATATATATATATGTATTTCTATATATTTATATATATATATTTATGTATCTATATATATATCTCGTTTTAGTTTTATGCATTTATTTACGTTTTAAGGTTACTAGAAAGGAAAAAGAAAAATTACGACTTAGATTGAGTTAATAATAGCTTTTTGGTGTTTAGCCACACTCTGAATTACCATACGTTTCCCTGAGGATTCGACACCTGACTCACCATACTAGCACTACAGTTTGACCCGATACACTGTCGGTTAAGGACTGGAATAGCACTAGAAAAGGCCACGTCACAGGACTCCACCTTAGCCTGACCAGAATGGTTCCTGGACAGAGTAACAGGTTGGACTTGGTGAAGACCGGGTCAATAACACTTTAACTGCTTGTGTACGTGGGTAGACCCCACGTCCATAAGATAGTCGATACTAACTTCCAGGCACGTCCAGGAAGAGACACACGATCTACAACTATATAAAGGGGCACCCTGAACTACGAGGGAGACTTGATTCCAGTTTATTACTTAAACTGGATACGTAGGCAGCTCTCTCGAGAGTTCAGTCCAAAAATCGTACAAAAATATTCTTGTTCTTGTACTACTTTCCTAATTAGAATTACCCAATTACCCGATTGTAATATTCATACAACAT
Source organism: Gentiana straminea (assembly GCA_036785695.1). NCBI lineage: Eukaryota > Viridiplantae > Streptophyta > Magnoliopsida > Gentianales > Gentianaceae > Gentiana > Gentiana straminea. The sequence continues at coordinate 4,801,160 of JAVUPR010000088.1, read as the reverse complement.
CAATGTATTCCATAAAATGTTCTTCGAGGGTACGGGCCGTGCATCTATAAAAATACAATCGAGGGCACGGGCAAGGACGAAGCCAGGATTTCATCTTCGGGTGGACTAATAGACAATTTTCAAATTATCGGGTGGGCTGTGTTAAGATAATTTTGTGGATTCAACCGGACTACGTAAAACAAATTTAGTGTAATTTTTTTTGGTTCGGGTGGGCTTAGCCCACACCCAACTCCTATGTGCCTCCGTCCTTGGGCACGGGCCGTGCATCGCACGGCTTTCACTTTCTAGTATTAGAAGATGCCGCTGCCAAGAAAATAAAAAGTAACTAATTAAAAATTGACTTTAACAATGAAAAAAAAAAAAACAGATTTGTCATACTTTATGTTGTTCTGGGCATGGCTACCGAATGGGTGGTGATATATCCCCTCCTTAATGTGCAGTCCAAGTATCATTCCCTCACTCTTTTACCATCGATCTTGGTGGGCCTATATTTATCAATGGGTCCTTCCTTAAATGAATGGTGATAAATAATGGAGTGATACTTGTAGTGCACACTGGGGAGTGCACATATCATTTCCCCTACCGAATAGAAAAAGCCTTTCTAGTTGTCATCTATAAGCCCGTCTTGTGGGAAAAATTTGGGTGCTTTGGGTGCTCACCCTTGAGCACCCAATATGTATCCCACAAGACGGGCTTGCAGATGGCAACTGGAAAGGCTTTATCTATTCGGCACCCGTAGCCCAGAACAAAAATAATCCCTATATGTAATGTTGCTTAAATCGGTGGAATACAAAATTGGGTATATACCTCCGACAAACAAAAACTGACAACCTGCTGCTTTTTCCATTATAAAATCACTTCTGTTTCTTGCAAGCTAAAATGGGTAGAACTCCAACTAATTCACACCATTTGCAGCTCAAAAATTCCAGACCCATAAGCCAAATTCTAAATCCTTCCATTTGCATTTCAGAATCGTCAACTGATGTTCGACTTCCTGAAGAAATTTGCAAAGCCCCGCTCCCGGATACCGAGTCCTTATCCGGAAACGAAACGCTCGGCACGTATAATATTAAATAAATCTAATATTACACGTAAACCTCTACGTCGTCGTATCAAATAAAAGAAAACGGAAGCTAAAAAGACTCGGCAAACACCATACATACTACTAAGAATAGAAGTCAACATACTAAAGATAGAAATGAAACATCAATTACATTGGAAAAGAAACCAATGAAATCCAAAACGTACGATAAACTCCAAAAGAGAAACTAGAAAGACATTACAAGTTCCCAAACGAAACTTCAAGTATAAAGTAATAATTCAAAACATAAATAAATAAGCTCTTCAACTCCGGCGTCCTTAAACGTCGTCATTGAAGTCCTCCTCGAACTCTGAATTCACCTGTTCGTCTTCTCTCCCCCAAACACATAGAAAAATAATTCATTTGAGGTAAGTACAAAGTACCCAGTAAGAAGTAGAAGCTACAATTTAATTAGGCTCTTTAACAGTTTTTAGTATAATAATTATCTTTATGAGACCGACTCGATCTAAGGTTCATTCCATGCCCATCGACACTTCATGACTATACGTTTCTAGCCTAGCTTATCTCTGTTACATCAGAATTCAAGGGCACTACGCATGGTGCTGCCCACCACGAGACATCTTGGTGCAACCTATTAATGGATCACACCAATAGCCACAGGCTAGTCCCGATAGTATACGCGTTCGGTGAAGTCCCTCTACTCCTGGTGCCCTCTAATGGCCAGCAAAGTTATCCATCCACGAGTACCCTCTACTCCTGGTGCCTCTAGAAAGGCCAGCAAGTTTACTCGTTACATAGCTTAAAAATCATCTTAATCATCAAAAGAGAGGTCCAGTGCGCCAGCACCGGGTTCAGTACGCACGCACTGAGCCTCTGTACGTAAAAACCTGAATTCTGGTCGCCCAGTGCACCAGCACTGGGGCTCGTGCGCACGCACCAGCTCTCTATTTGTAAAAATTTGCTTTCTGGTTCACCAGTACGTCCGCACTAAGCTTGGTGCGCCCGCACCAAGCGCGGCAACTTCCAAAAACTCAGTTTTTGACCTCTAATCAATCCCTAATCGTTCTCAAACATATCCAACATCATAATACTCAGAAAAAGGCATAAAACCCAACTTTTATCTATCATAACATTTGTAGATCCTTAGGCAAAATGAAGGTAACAATTCTAGCATAAACTCTCCTCCAAAACTAACACAGATCCTACGAAACCGTAACTTGTAGGAAGACCTTCTTACCTTTAACAAGCTATTCCAAATCCAAAAACTCAGAAAAACAGCAGCAAAACCGATCCTTTTTCTGCAGAAAACCTATAGGATCAATTTGAATTCTCATTAAAATCGATCACACGTTTCCATAACAACAAACTACGAAAGGTATGAGTTTTGATCTTCAAAACTCAACCATGAACAACAGATTGGTCGAAATACAAACCTTAATGAAGCTCTGATCTTTGAGTGTTGAAACGACGCTCCTTTCACGACGATTTCAAAGCTTCTCGCGGATCTGAAAACGGTTGAAAACTCTGTGAGATATCGTAGAAAATATCGCTGGCTCTCCTCTCACTCTCAGCCGCGTTTTTCTCAAGAACGAGGAGGAAAATTTCTGATTTCTAGTAGGTTTTTCGTATAATGGGATTTATCATTTCTTAAATAGGCCTTTCCCCAATTTACAACCTATTCCTTAAATGCCCCATTTTACTAAAATAAATCAGATTTTCCCCTTACTTTATATATATGAAACTCGGCATATATATATATAAAAAAAATAACAGAATACTTAAACTCCGAATAAAAAGAACCGAACCCAATATTTTGTTTCACAAAATGACACGTCTGCCCTTTTACCAAAAATCGGAATATTACATTCCTTCCCCTTTAAAAGGAGTTTCGTCCTCGAAACTTGATCGTACTCAATCTATTGACGTTCCTTAGCACCCTTTTCTTTAACACAACCCAAACCAAAGCTTCACTTGTTTCCCCCCGGTAACAAAACCTCCCTTGCCAACCTTAATGTCACCCACTACTGATTCCCAGACTGTCCCAAATCCTTGCACATGAAACCGACTGACCAAACACTCCTAAACCACTGGACCGCACTTAACCAATCTTCTACCAAACGCTTCAGCCTTATCTAATTCACTATAGCCGGATGGCTTCCATAAAGGTATCATAAAGGTTGATGTTAAGATCAAGCGCTTACCGTTCTACTAAAATCAATTGGTTGTAGTAAGGTGCTACTTTATTTCTTATATACTTTAATACTCCCCCTCAAGTGTGGGCCTCTAACAAGGCTAAGCCAACTAGGCAGCCGGAGCCAACTAGGCTCCAATAACAAAGAGGCCCAACACATGCATCACGTGCACAATATAAATGGGGAAATAATAATGTTTATAGCCAGGTTCGAATTCGAGACCTATGGCTCTGATACCATGTTAAGATCAAGCGCTTACCATTCTACTAAAACCAATTGGTTGTAGTAAGGTGCTACTTTATTTCTTATATACTTTAATAGTTGAGGAGTAGGCTTAACTTGCTAGCTATCTCACTTAACACAAAAGTTTTGACACCCTCGTATTAATTAATGTTGGTACAGCTAAGTTATCTGTCAATAATGCGCCTAAAAGTTAGTTCATTTACTTAGTTACAATTACAACGTGAATTTAATTCATGTCATAAGAATATTTTAAGAAAACTGACGAACTAAAAGGTACATGGTATGGCTGCATCCAAAGCAAACACCCTTGTTGGTCGACTTGCCCTTTCTTGGTTGATCCCCTGATTTCTCCTAGCACTCCTTATAGGGCAAGCTTTTGAGTAGTGTCCCGTATCTCCACAAAGGTAACATCCATTCGAACCTGCTCGACATTCCTCGAAGTGGTTCTTTTTGAACTTCGGACAAACTAAGGCACTGCCAGATGCCTTTACCGTCAGTGGTGCCATAATCCTTTTCTCATCTTGCTGCTGAGGTGCTTCTTGATTTCTACTTGGCTACTCTCCAAAGGCCTTTTTACTACAATGACAACGGTGGCCTTCTTCCTGAAGGTCTCAACTTCCAAGGCCTTATTCAGCAGTTTAGCCATGTTTCTTGCCATGAAACCCAACATACCAGATTGTATCTCGTAGGATAACCCTTCTTTGTAGAGTGCCATCTTCCTCTCTTCAACCTTCATAAGCTCCAGGTAAAACCTTCCTAACTCGTTGAACTTGTTAGTGTACTGAAATACCGTCATATAAACACCCTGCTTAAGCTTTAAGAACTGACTTGCCTTGTCTGCCTGCACTGTTGCTGGAAAGTACTCATTATAAACATGGCCTTAAAACTTTCCCAATCTGTTACTTTACCATTACTGCTTTCTATCGCATCAATCCACGCTTCACCTGCGCCCAGAAGAAAACCAACTGCCAACTGCGCCATCCCAGTTTCAGGGATGTTTATGTTCCTACACGCCTTTTCAAAGCTCCTTAACCACTCTTCAGCTTTCGAGTGTTCCACATTCCTAAAGAAGTCTTGAACCCGATTCCTTCTCAATCTCGTATACCAATCCAAAGGTGGTGCTTGCTCAAAAACCGGTCTAACTGGAGCGTAAACATGTGGGTAAACCGGTGGATAAGCTAGAGGGTATCCATAAGGTACTTGTTGCTGGTAAGGCTGTTGTTGGAATGCTGGTGGTTGAGGTTGTTGAGGAGGGATCACTTGAGGTTCAGTCTGATTAAGGTGGTAACTCTGATGAAGTTGTTGGGTGTGATAAGATTGGTAGAAACCGTAAGGTGGGTAACCCAAGCCTGGTTGATGATCAAAATGTGGTGAAGGGGGTATAGTAGGTCGAGGAGTGTGACCCACTGAAGGAGGGTAAAAAGTCTGGTACCGCTGATGGTGGTAAACTGGTGGAGAGGAGTGGCTTACCAGTGGAGGATAAACACTGATCGGAGGAGGATAAATGTTAGTCACTGGGGGTGGTAAACTGACTGGTGGAATGTCTCCGACTACAGTGACACGGATGGGGGCTTCCCCGGGTTCTCCATAGATGTAGTTGTACCTTGGTTGAGGTCGTAGAGTAGGATTCTGATATGGTTGCGGTGACAGACTTCGCTGAGATTGTGGTGTCGGGGTCGCAGTATGAGGGGGTGGAGAAAAGCTCGGGTGAGGTGAAGGATTCTGCCTCACAAATCCGCCTCCTACAACTGGTGTTGGACTTTCTCGACGTACTCCTGAAGCTTCTGCACCCGCTCCGGTTCTAGTGAACACCATCTTGATGATCAAAGGAAACCAAAACATTACTAATAAATCTAAAGAAATCTAATCTTAAAAGAAAGGAAGTCTATAAGACGCTTCTCTCTGATACCAACTGTAACGTCCCGCTCCCGGATACCGAGTCGATATCCTGAAACGAAATGCTCGGCACGTATAATATTAAATAAATCTAATATTACACGTAAGCCCAGGGCCGGCCCTCGCATTTGTTGGGCCTAAGACCAAGTCCCCGAATTGGGCCTATTAGTTGAAGTTTTTTTTGTTTTGAAAAACATACTTATCGCGTTTTTAACATCCGTAAATACAAAATTAAAGTTATTGATAGCCTCAAAACATGCCTACAAAGTAGTCTTTTTCTAGCATATTTAGAAACAAAAACCAAATTCATACGTATACATAAAACATACTTACATATTACTATTTCAAGATCGCTCTTGTAACACATTTAGAGGTGAAAAAAATTATAAAAAAAAAAAATTCAACAGCGCAGCCAGGGGAGCAGGGGAGGGGAAGCAGGACAGTGAAGGGGAGGGGCTGGGGCCTGGGGCCGGAAAAAAATGACTAAATCTAAATGGGTTCTATCTATTTGGCTATTTTTGTTTGTTTTATTTATTTGTGTGTGTTTTTTTTTAATATCTATCTATATCTATATCTATATCTATATCTATATCTATATATATTAGAAAGGAGGATTTAACCCGATTACCTGGGATTTCGCTCCAAACCCCATAAATAACCCGGAAAAAAATAAAAATATAAGATAATCTGCGGAAAAAAAAAACCAGCCATAAATAAGAAGTGTTTACTAAAAAAATCTAAACACCTAATAAAAAATCTAAACAATAACATTTATAATTTTTTTTAAAAAAAACGCCTGATAATGATGATTTTAAGGAAAAAAAAAAGAAAAAAGAAAGATAATCTACTATAAAATAAAATAAAATAATAATAAAAAAAAAACAGCTGTAAATAAGAAGTGTTAAAAAAAAAATCTAAACACCCTGAAGCCACAACTTCTGATCCGTTTTTTTTTTTCTCTTTCCCCAGCTATTATTATTATTATTATTATTATTATTAGTAGTAACATCAAACAGAACCTCAACAAAATCTGTTCCGGAAAAAAATCCAACTCCACTGATGTATCTTTTTGCATTCAAATTCAAATCCTAACCATCTCAATCAATCAGCAAACTCCAAATCCTACTTGAATCCTATCGAACTCATCCATACGTACTCCCCAAATCGTTTATGACGTTTGAGGGAGATCGAGAGGAATGTTAAATGCTCAAGCCTTTAACACTTTCACACGGATATTTGCCATTGAATTCACATCTCAGTTGACCGCTTTACGTCGAGAGCCAACAACGAATTGGTTGTCGGTGTCAGCTCTATCCTTACCACGCCTCTCATTCTCCAACAATTTTTAGTTATGCTTTTTTGTTTCTTTGTTCCTTTGTTCTACTATTTAATGATTTTTTTTTAATTTGAAATTTTTTATTTAGTGATGATATACATACGTCGGTACGTGTGTATTCTTTTGTATTTAGGATGCCTCTTCAGTTGCTCTTGATTGTGACCTTTTCCTTTAATGCTGCGGTCAAGTTCTTTATTTGTTTCTTTGATGTGTATTTAGATCTTGGTGGCAATGAAAAACAACGATCATACAATATAATCAATATTCCGTTTCTTCCCCATATAAACACCGGAACACATTTTTATAAATTTTCAAACATGATTTGTGAATCACCATGCCAATTCTTCTCTGCTTACATCTCAGGTCCAAATGTCCGTGCTCTTTAAACGTCACCGCCCTACTGGAAAGGAAGATCGTGAATCGTGATTGGCTATGCTTCGTGCCCTGTTCTGTAATTGGATCATGGTTAGTGATTTTTTTTTTTTTTTTTTTTTTTTTTTTTTTTTTTTTGGTGTGCAGATTCACAGATATCCAAATTTTGTCAATTTTTTTTGTGTGCGTGCAGAATGATGAAACCTTCGTGTCGCATGAAGGCCTAGAACTGCATCGCTTCATCTTTATCATGGCGGTTAACGTACACGGCTTACAACTACTTAATTAACAATGTGTTTTCTCTTCTAATGTATTATGTAGTGATAACAAGTGAGGTTGCTACTATACTTCTACTTTATTGTCTACTCCAATTTTATCAATTCGAGTGTCATACAAATTTTCAAGATTAAGAAAGGACGGAGCGCTTTGCTGGGAGAGAAAAGTTATATGATTTCCCCGTATATATTTCCATAATTTTTGCATTACACATTCTCCCCTTTTTTTTTTTATTAAAGGGGACACATCATCTTTTCAAGGTGTTTTATAAAAATCAAACAAAATAAGATCATTCTTTGTCCTTTTAAGGTGACAGAAGAGTTATGTTTTTGCAAACCATCAATTGAATTTTTTATAGCCAATACTTTTTGGTTTAAAAATCCTTTTTTTTTCCTTCAGACAACTAAGTATAAATAACTTCATAGTCACCATTTTATTTTAGAATATCATGGAGCTTAGAAACAGGAACCTAAGCTATTATTTGTTTTCACAAAGTAATTCTAATTTTACGAAGTCTGCATTTTTAGTTATTCTTGCCGAGCTTGAGTTGTTTATGATGCTCAAACAAACTAAATGCGTTGAGATTGCGCACAATGTTAACGAAGAAAAGGAAAAAGATTGTTGAGCAAACTTCCCAGCTTCATGTTATTTTTACTAACAGGTTTGCAACGTTGCAGATGAGTATTAAGTTGATACATTTTAGTCCTGGTGTACGTAGGTTCTTCGTGATTTTCAAAACATTATTGAAGCACCAAGAACACAATAAATCATAATAATGATGAGAGATTGCTCACACTCTTGAATGTATAAGGAAATATAGTAGCATCTTTACTACTACCAATTAATCTTCGTAAAATGGTAAGCGTCTTATCTTAACATGATATCGGAGTCAGAGGCCACGGGATCGAAGCCTAATTGGAACATTATTTAAAAATAAAAATAAAAAAAATTGTGCAAGAACAGATTGCTCACACTTGAGGAGGATGTTAAAAGAGATTGCCTACACTCTTGGGAAAACAATTGTGCAACCGTTGGACAAATTGCCAACACTTAAGGGGGAGGGGTATTGGGACAGATTGTCATACTGTATAAGAAATATAGTAGCACCTTTACTACAACCAATTGATTTTAGAACAACGGTAAGCGTTTGACCTTTAACAAGGACTGTTAAGCAAATGGCCGGTTTTGCCAACACTTGAGGGGGTGTTGGGACAGATTGCCACACTCTTAAATGTATAAGAGATATAGTAGCACATTTACTACAACCAATTGATTTTAATACAACAATAAGCGTTTTATCTTTAACAGGGATTGTTGAGCAAATGGCCGGTCGAATAGAGCAAGAACAACATAAATTAATAATAATAGGGGACTGTTCAGCAAATGGCCGTTTGAACAGAGCAAGAACAACATAAATCATAATAATAGGCATTTGATCTTTAACAGGGACTGTTAAACAAATGGCCGGTTGAATAGAGCAAGAACAACATAAATCATAATAATAGTGGACTGTTCAGCAAATTGCCGGTTGAACAGTAACAAGCGTTTGTAAAGGACGGAGATGTGGCAAAATGGCAAATGACTGATGAAACAAGGGAGAAATATGCTTTACATGTATTTATACTTATAATGAATTTTGAACATTTTTGTTTTCTCAAATATGTTGCATACTTATATAAACATGATATTTTGTCCTACAAAAAGTTTAAAATAACTTATCCGTGCATAGCACAGGTTTGTTACTAGTAAATAATATATACACGAAGGGATTTAACCCAATTACCCATAAAATTCGACCCAAACCCGCTTCTCACCCTACTTACACCCCGAAGCTGGTTAAATAAAAAAACAACATGGCTTTTTGAAATAACAAACAAGGCCCCTCAAAAAAAAAAAAAAATAAATAACAAACAGGGTTATCTACTTTTTATTTTTTATTATTGATTTTAAGGTTTCTACGTTATCTTTTTTTTTTTTTTTAAGGGAATGGCGTTATCTACTAAAAAACAAAAACGCGTTACCAAATTATCGGTAACTATTTTATCAAAAATGCTGCGCTTCAAAAATAAAATACACGTAGTAGTAGTACGTTTTAAATCTAATTCTGAGATTTCTTTTCACAAAAAACAAAATTTTGAAATTTAAAGCCATATCTCCAGCCTGTCAATTGAATCTTTTCCTTCTCCGCGATTCCCGTAACAAATTCACAATTTATTCTTACGTTTTTCGCCATTTTTCTCTGTATTAAAACTACATGCGATTCTTCTTTTTAAAAAAAATTAATTGACGATGCAGATATTCCCGATTTTAAGTCGGAGATACATGACAATATAGGATAGGGGAACGAAACCTCCAGTTTCTTCTTCCTTCATAGCATCTTCATGTATGTGTAATCCACAATAATTAGGGATTCATTAACCCTGATCCAAAGCATCTTAATTTTTATAAAATTTCATTTTTTTGTGTTAAGCAGGTGGTGATACCTATATATATATAATTTTTAATTTTTTTGTGTTTTATGTGCAGATCTTGACCAATTTTGGGCGTTACGATGATGGAAATTGTTAAAATGGCTAGAGATATTGCCTAACTCGCAAATTCTACCCGGTAATTTAGATGTGTATAAATTATTATTATTTTTTTGTTGTCATTTTTATCATTTAATTATTCAAGAATGAAAGCACTGTTTTTTGTGTGCGTTTTGTGTTTTTATGTGTGCAGATTCCAACCGATTTTGGGTGTTACGGTGATGGGGGTTGTGAAAATGGCTATAGATAATGCCAATTATACCCGAAAATTGTTTTAACCTTTTCATTAATTAATTTGAGAATGATAGGCATTAAATTTATAGGCAGTGATATTAGTGGATAGTGTGCAAGGAAGTAAAAGAAGACGCCTTAATGGTGGTGATTTAATGGGGAGCTTTTGCCGCAGACAATGCTTTTGTGAAACATATGGCTTACTCCAGAAAAAGGACAAAGTTGTGTATAAAATCCGACTTGATTCATACTGGATGAATCACGTGTATAGAATCATTGATTCTTTAATTTTTTTTCACTGTTGCTGGCAATTGAACACTTGAATTCGACCATAATTCCTATTGTTAAGTTGTTGCACTTCACTATATTTTATATTAATTTATGGTTGGGGGTTTCTAAGAATGAAGACAACTCTAACGATGTGATGATTTGCAATGATCACTGATCAGACTAGCACACGAAAGAGAAAATGGACGTCTGGACATTTAAAAGTATAATTTGCGCATTTCGTGCAAATTAGTTATCGATGAAATTATTTTTATTACTCTGATTTTTTTTTTCTTTTTGATTTTTATTGCATTCCTTGCATACAAAGAAGATACAGCAAAGTGTTTTTAGGATCGCCCAAAAAAGATCGATTCGATGTCGACGGCAACCAAATCAGGTATAATTTCCTCTTTTTCTCATAGGTTTAGTTGTTTAGCAACTGACAAACTTAATGGGTATTTTTAATGTTCAATAGTCCTTGAGCTAAGGTTGATTGACAATGTTGCAAAACCATCATATACGATCTATTTTTCTTTCTTTAATGTTTCATTATATTTTTGATGTCTTACTTTATTTTTGTCCATATATATACCGCAAATTTCACAATGTCTAGATCATGTTCCGGTTTTTAAAATACAGAAACTTGGAAAGGCGACCAGGGTACTCTCATGTCAGCTCACTAAGGGAGAAGTTACACTCTTTAAAGACGACGAACATGTTATGAAAAAGGTTAATGGGTTGATATACGAGAATTCTTTCATGTTGTTCTTTGTAATTTGCCTACTTACCGTTTCATTCATACATTTTTTAAACCACCGCATTACAGATTCTGTGGTGTTATCATGAACAATTTTTTTGGCATGTTCAGTTAGAGGCTAAAACCTGTGCGATGTCTGTTAATATCATGGCTTCAATCTTCAAAAAATCTTGGTTAATTTCGCTCTTTAAACCTTAATGTCTGCTTAAAAAAACATGCCTGACAGTTCCAAGAATCCATCAGGAATTCTCATAGTTGAAGCCGCCACATAATTTTGGCAGCAGGGTGAATTGTTATTGACCTTGGCAGCCAGAAGTTAGTTCGGATGGGAGCTTTGTATTTTATTTCATTTTTTTGAGAAACGACTGAAACTTTGCTACTTTGGTAAGATGCAGCTTAATCGTTTTCTTTTATGTTAAACCGATCTTTGATCGTGATCTTTTTGTTCTCATAATAGGCTTGGCTTTGACTTATCATAGAGAACGACATGACAAAGCACTTGCGTGTTTGTGAAAAACCTTGCATTATTTAAATGGCCATTAGGCAGAGGAATGGAAAAGGTGGACACACGCAAGTAGTTTGATGTATGATCAAAGCTTACACGCAGTACCTCTCATTATCAATACTGGATATCTTTTTCGTGTTCTTTCAGTCATTTTCCGGATTAGTCGGGCCAGTTGGTCCCAGATACCGGGTGCTTTTAAGAAAAAAAATTGAGCTGTTATTAATTTTAAGCGTTCTTCTTATCACAGAACTGTTGGATTAATTGCATCTTGGAGGACATTATATACTCCTCTTAATATTTTTTTCAGGAATATACTACTCTTTTTCAAGAATCATCTATTATGAATTTAGCATTTTTGTTTCACATGTCCTACCACATCAGACCTTTGCTACTATGGACATCTATAGTGCTATATAGGTTATATGCTTATGCATGGAAGACAGGTTTGACAATTTTTACTATTACATGAATATGGATTTTATATTCAATATTTCTTTATGTAAAGTTCTACCCACACTTTTCCCCTTTGTAGTTTGTCCCACTTCCCCTCAAATTTTTTTTCGTTTTAGTAATTTCTATAAAAATAGCCGACGTCCATAAGAAGATGAACCAACCGTTGCTATCTAGATCTTTGGCTTTAATGCTATCTAGAAATCACGATATTCCACGTATCACTTCCGTTGCCGAGGATACGTATATCAGCAACAATGATCCGATGTAAATAAGTTGCAAGTAAGTCTTCTATTGAAATCTGGACTTTTGGTGTATTGAATGCGTTCTATATTCATTATTAGTCGCAAGTCGGTCCGAAGAAGTTTGCTTATTGGGAAAGGAAGATATGTGGTTTGTAAAGGTCATAATGTTCTTCATGGTCCAAATGATATTTATGATGTGCTCAGAAGGTTTCTACTATGTACGTTATATGTGATTTTTATTACCTCAGGAATTGTGGGCGGTCCGATGGACCAAAGCTTTGGACGAGTGTGAAGTGGAATTCTAGGCAGCTGATTGAAGAGAGTAGTTATAGGTTTCGGGTTATTACAATTTATTGCAATAAAAATAAAATTGTAATGTATAGTTGTATAAAGCTTCATTTTTTAGAACTGAATGGTCGATATGTCATCGCTGAATGGTCGATTGTTGAATTTGATACTGCGTAGAGAGAATTTCCAAGGCTATGACGACTCAATTGATAGACATATGAGAATCCAACCCAGATATGTCACTTTCTTTAAAATGTCTCCTTTCATTATTATTTTCTTATTCACCTTTTCCTAATCCAAATTCTTACGTAAGACTACCTCTCCGAGTACATGAAGATAGATGTCTGGATCATGTATGTGTTTAAGGTAGTTAGGCATGGCAATTTTTTGGAACAAATTTTTTTATACTGCAAATATACTTACTATCCATCCTTTCAAGCAATTTGTAACCTACCTAATATGGTTAGGTGTTAATTTTTTAATTTTTGGACTACTTCAGTGGTAGAGCGCTAATTACGGTTGCTCAAAGGGTACATTCCAGTGAACTATTTGTTTGCAAAACGGTTGGGGAAGGGGTGATGCCTTTAGACTTGAGGTTAGTTGAATTTTTCTTTTCTTTTCCTATCGTCTATCTTGTGTTATTCGTGTTTACTTGGTATTGCTTGCTAATGAGCTTCTGAGACTTAGCAATATTGTAGTATGGATGGTTTGCAATCAGATGTCTTGGTCGATGGTTTGGAAGCACAAAATAGAGTTGTTAGGAAGAATAATTCTTAATCTAGATTACTTTCATTGATGGATTTTATATGTGATTTTTATTGAAATTTATGGATTGAAATAATTCGCAAATTTTACGGTGCACAATACTTTTTGGTTAACTTTTTTTTTATCTTTCTGTTGTAATAGGAGTATATGTTTGCATTTATGTTGTAACAATTGTGGACATGTGACTAAATATTAGGTTTCAATGAAAAAAAAAACGTGTAACAATTGCTTAGTCGCATGCTCAATGTGGCATTTTATGAGTAATTAGCACTATTTGCTTATTGAAACTAATTTTTTGTTGTTAGATATATCATTAGTTTTCATCTTCATAATTTTTTAGTTTCGAAACCCCGTGCATTATGCACGGGTTTGTGACTAGTATAATATAGATATATATAATAAATTAATAATATAGATAAAATCATAAAACAAAAAAATACTTGTTTGTATATATCTATTTTTTTTGGGTCAAGTAAATTTTTTTTATTAGGGCCTTTATCAATTAGAATAAAAAAAATTTTGGGTCTCTACCAAAAAAGAAAATTAACATATTTTTTTAAGTTAGATCGGATTAAAACTACACGATTTTTTTTTCTTTTAGCGAAACATGTACCGTTGGGCCCCCCGACAGAATTGGGGCTAAGACCCGGGTCTCGAAGGCCTTAGGGGAGGGCCGGCCCTGCGTAAGCCTCTACGTCGTCGAATCAAATAAAAGCAAACGGAAGCTAAAAAGACTCGGCAAACACCATACATGCTACTATGAATAGAAATCAACATACTAAAGATAGAAATGTAACATCTATTACATTGGAAAAGAAACCAACGAAATCCAAAACGTACGATAAACTCCAAAAGAGAAAAACTAGATAGACGTTACAAGTTCCTAAACGAAACTTCAAGTCTAAAGTAATAATTAAAACATAAATAAATAAGCTCTTTAACTCCGGCGTCCTTAAACGTCGTCATCGAAGTCCTCCTCGAACTCTGAATTCACATGTTCGTCTTCTCTCCCCCCAAACACATTGAAAAACAATGCATTTGAGGTAAGTACAAAGTACCCAGTAAGAAGTAAAAGCTACAATTTAAGGCTTTTTAACAGTTTTTAGTTCAATAATTATCTTTATGAGACCGACTCGATCTAAGGTTCATTACATGCCCATCGACACTTCATGACTATACGTTTGTAGCCGAGCTTATCTCTGTTAAATCAGCATTCAAGGGCACTACGCATGGTCTTGCCCACCACGAGACATCTGGGTGCAACCTATTAGTGGATCACACCAATAGCCACGGGCTAGTCCCGATAGTATACGCGTTCGGTGAAGTCCCTTTACTCCTGGTTCCCTCTAATGGCCAGCAAAGTTATCCATCCACGAGTACCCTCTACTCCTGGTGCCTCTAGAAATGCCAGCAAGTTTACTCGTTACATAGCTTAAAATTCATCTTAATCATCAAAAGAGAGGTCCAGTGCGCCAGCACCGGGTTCAGTGCGCACGCACTGAACCTCTGTACGTAAAAACCCGAATTCTGGTCGCCCAGTGCGCCAGCACTGGGGCTCGTACGCACGCACCAGCTCTTTATTTGTAAAAATTTGCTTTATGGTTCACCAGTGCATCCGCACTAAGTTTGGTGCGCCCGCACCAAGCACGGCAACTTCCAAAAACTCAAATTTTTACCACTAATCTATCCCTAATCGTTCTCAAACTTCTCCAACATCATAATACTCAGAAAAAGGCATAAAAATACAATCTATCATAACATCTGTAGATCCTTAGGCAAAACGAAGGTTACAATTCTAGCATAAAATCTCCTCCAAAACTAACATAGATCCTACGAAACCGTAATTAACTTGTAGGAAGACCTTCTTACCTTTAGCAAGCTATTCCAAATCCAAAAACTCAGAAAAACAGCAGCAAAACCGATCCCTTTTCTGCAGAAAACCTATAGGATCAATTCGAATTCGCATTAAAATCGATCACACGTTTCCATAATAACAAACTATGAAAGGTATGAGTTTTGATCTTCGAAAATCAACCAGAACAGCAGATTGGTCGAAATACAAACCTTAACGAAGCTCTGATCTTTGAGTGTTGAAACGACACTCCTTTCACGACGATTCCAACGCTTCTCGCGGATCTGAAAACGGTTGAAAACTGTAACGCCCCGTTCCCGGATACCGAGCCCTTATCCGGAAATACGACGTTCGGCACATATATAAATAAAATTTAATTCATTTATATATGTAAGCCTACAATCAATACAATCAAAGTGCGCGGAATTTAATGCTCGGGTAATGAATATCCATAAAGATACTAGAATACGAAAAGGTACTAAAAGTCGAAAGTGTATCAAAACAATACAACTGAAGTCCCTCGAGAGTCCAAACGAAATACTATGAAATAAGAAATAAAGATGAACACACGTCATCCCAAAGTACTATGAACAAAGTATATAAAACAGTGCAACATTTCGAATGTAAAAGAAAGTGCATAGAATGAAACATCAAGCTCAGAGATCCTCCTCAGGGACATACTCCTCGTAATACTCGTAATCCTGTCCGCCTTCTCACCCCCAAGCACATATAACAGAAATGCACAAAGGGTAAGTATATAATACTCAGTAAGGAAGAGAAGTACGTTTAAGCTTAGGATATACAAAGTTTATTACTAGATTTCAATTGAAAAGACAAGACAAACTCGATTCTACGCATAAAGGTTACATCTCCCAATATGCCTAAACTGTAGCTACTTAGCTTATCTTTGTTACAACATGCTATCAAGGTGGAACGTGACATATTGAAATCTTCAGGATACAATAACCCCGGAACGTATTGAAATCTTCGGGATACAATCACCGGTTCCGATAGTATGAACATACGGCGATGCCTATAGGCTCGCAGCCGATAGGACACTCACTTTGATTGTCGTCCGTTCACACATCACGCTATAGATCTTCGGGATCTACCCAAGACCACATGGTGTTTAATCTTTTATCTAGCAAGTTGTGTAGTAATAGGTGATTAACTAACCGTCCTAGTTCATTTAGATAACACTCCCTTACCGACACCACTCATCATGATCAAGAGACCAATTCTACCCTAAGTAAGGTTTAAAGGTGTTATCATAAAATGGTAATACACTTAAAAGGGTTTAAGGTTGATTAAACAACCCTAAACGATAGTTGAAAGCCAAATTAAACAAAGCTGGAAGACCAGCTCCAGGTGGACGCCCGTCTGAAGGACCAGACGCCCGTCTGAAGTCCCTGGACGCTCGTCCAAAATAGTGGACGCCCGTCCAGACATTCCCCTTTCAATCCTGTATCAAAATTTCCCCTCAGACGCCCGTCCGAGGTATCCAGACGCTCGTCCAAGGTTGGACGCCCGTCCAGAAATCCGGACGCTCGTCCGACCTGGGAATTTCCAGAAAACTGAAACGCGATCCTTCATCGTTTTCATTCGGTTTTCAATTAAAACCCGCTCTTTCTCAACCTAATCGTGTCGAAATAATCTACCATCCATACCAAAACATCATCCATCTCATAGACATCAATTTAACGCAATTTGAAATCCCCAGAACAACAAGAAATCAACACAATTACCACATATTCAAAAAACTGAAACGTAAGGGTTTCTCCTTACCTTTTTCTGCCTAAAACTCAGAACTAGCTGCTGATCCTGGTACCGATGCGAAGCTCTCGTCACGAGGATTCCAACGGTATGCTATGATCTGAAAACGGAAGAGGAACGAATGAGATATCAAGGATCGAAAGTTTGACGGTTTCGAAACCACAACAGCGGTTTCACCTTACCCGAGGGGAATGGAGTGCGGTCGCCTTGATAAATTCGAGCTTTTTTGATTAATGACTAGGTTTTTGGTATACTTCCGTTTATATACCGTAACCTAATTATTATTTTAAACCCGAATTTACTCCAATACCCTCAAACAACCATTAAACCGAAACCGTTATAATTCAAAGGATTTAATTCCAACGAAACGGAAAAAGAATATTAATTACGTTTTCGCAAAATGACACGTCTGCCCTTTTTACGAAAGTCGGAATATTACATTCTCCCCCCTTAAGTGGAGTTTCGTCCTCGAAACTAGAACGTACCTGGTAAATTGATGAGAGAAAAATACACCCACTAAAATATTGGTCCCCGGCAACGGCGCCAATTTTTTTGATGAGCGAAAAATTCACCCACTAAAAATACATTTATAAAGACTCGCAAATGTGGGTAAACTAACTCTCTAACTGGCAGAGTACCAGGTCGATTGCTAGGATAGCTACAGGAGTACGAGGTCGTCCCAAGAGAAATGTGGTTGTGAGTACCAAAGCGAACGTGGTTCTTAGTCTAGGCGATCAAAGTTTCAAGTGGAGTGTTTATACTAATGCGAAAAAGTAAAGATTATTCTAACGAGTTTAACTAGGTGATTAAAAAGCATAGCCGAGCCATGATCCGACAGTTATCTCCCCACAGAAAAACTTGATAAGGAGTGTGTTTTATCGATTCGGTTCATATGATATTCACGGGTGTCAACTTTTTATTCTTGCGTTAAGATCTCGAACAGGCTCTCACTTAACCCCCACACTAGGTTTATTAACCCTCCCTTTAGAGAGCTAACTCGCCTAACATGGTTGACCGTAATAAAAAACCGATGAAAAACCTCACATAAAACATAATTTTAACGTGTCACTTAGGTTGCCAATCTAACGATTAAGACTATGGTTTAGTGATTTTAAAACATGTTTCGCACATCTCGTAAAAATACAAATCTCACTTAGGCATAGTTCGGATCCGTCACTTAGATTGTCAATCTAACAATCCGGACTATGATTAGTGATATCCATATCTCACATCTCACCGCAAAATACATTTATAAGCTCGATGTAACCGTGAACAAAGTTGTCAATTTTATTCAAAGCTATTAAAATGATCGAAACAACTTTAAAACATGATTTTATCATAAAAACGTTAATTTAAGCGCACACAACTCCCATCTCATCTCCCGAGGGTTAATTTTTACCCGTTTTCACATAATTCGGCTATGTTGAGTTTAACTACTCATATTTAACGAAAATAACAACGAAAATAACAAAACGAAAGAAAACAAAACGAAAAAGATAACTACAAACTATATAGATATACGTATAGATATATATATAGATATATATAGATATAGATATATATATAGTATACGTATATATATATATATTTATACTAATTGCATAAAAGTAAAAGAAAGCAATAAAAACGGAAATGAAATTATATTAAAACGATAACTAGTCGGGTTATTACACCGACATTATAACGACATAAATTACTACAAATATATATATCAATATAGATATATATAGGCCCCAAAATAAAATAGAAGGGAGAAGATGAAGCAAAGGAGGGAAAGAAGGGGGCAAAAGGTTTCTCTGCATGTGCTCGTATATATAGAAAATGTTGAGGAGCCGGATCGATCCGAAATTGTGCCGGATCGATCCGAGATCATCATCACTAATCATTACAGTAGTAACATGCAGCACATGCAATGCGGGGAAATTATATATAATTATATATTAAACTTCTAAAATTCATATCTCGAGTTGTAGGCCTCCAATAATTATGATTCAAACGTCAAAATTAAGCTCTCGGAAAATTCTTCAACTTTCATGAAGGACACTTCTTCGAGAAAACGTCGTTTTGATGGGCCATTCCCATTACGTGTCGTTTGCGACATTTTTCTTAATACAAATCAATTAGCCACTTGACCACCATTTGAGTTGTAGAAGTCCGATTGACTTGATTCAAAATCCATTGGAAAGCTTTCTTGAAGATATACAACTTTTATTAAGGAAGCTTCTTCAGAAAATGTCGTTTTGATGAGCCATTTCCATTACGTGTCGTTTTACGACATTTTACTGATACGAATCGATTAGCCACTTGACCATAACTTGAGTTGTAGAACTCCAATTGACGTGATTCAATGTGCGTTGGAAAGCTTATGTGAAGATCTACAACTTTCATTAAGAAGTCATCCCCTGAAAATGCCTCTAAGCTGGGTCAAATCTCCGTCGAAAATATGTAACGATTCAAGTACTTAGGAAAAACGACCCTTTTGAACTCGTAAGCTTGTGGCACCTTCTTCTAACCCTCTAAACACCTCTTTTAGGGCTCAAAACATGTCGTTACGTAGAATCTTGGTCCACTTATGATTCTGCAATAAACCACCAAAATACCAAACGTAAATCCGACACGACACTCCGGTTACTAAACCGGTACAAAAACTATAAAAACATGCTAAAAATACGATATTTTATATAATAACTACTACTAACATATTTAGATGAAACATAGGAATTAATGACTCGAACTGATATAAAAATACTCGAAATGATATCAGAAATGGGTTGAAAAGTTATAAAAATAACAGTGAATTTTTCCGTCATCACAACCCCCCACTTAGCTTTTGGTCGTCCTCGAACAAAATAAGCGATAAAATAAAATGAATGAAGGAAAAATTCATGCAAAGATAAGATGTAAGGGACAACCAAATGATATAACCTTTAGAATTACAACCAGGTGTTAACCTCAATAGAACTGTATAACAGAGTGCGTGTGTGACAAGCCTTTTCAATTTCCACTATCCTCTCTTGAATAAATCAAGCAAACGCACTAGTATCCATTCAGACAATCCTAACAACTTTCCTAGGTATAGGCGAATAGCCCCACACAAAGTCCTCCCGTGTACTTATTAGGATAATTCCTAAAGCATATCATTTAGTTTATACTGGGGATAGTCAGAAGATAACTAAGTTTTCAACCAACTCTTTCTTTTCTTTTCTATTTTTTTTCTTTTTTCTTTTCATAGAATACTAACATATCCAAACTCATTTCCAAAATCGACTATCTTGCAAGCGTCATGAGGTGAGATCGAATACATTAATACCTATCTAACTCTTTTTTTTTTTTCACATGTATAGTATATGCCCTCATTCCTAGCAATAGGATGTTTCGTGATAACACCCTAGCTAGACTACAATCATCAGGCAATCGGGAGCTTTTAAACCTCATAGTGATAAAGGACGTTTCGGGATAACGCCCTACTGCACTCAAATCATTGGTAGCTACTACCGACATATAAATAATTCAACTTAGTTTAATATTCTTCCTACCACATTCAAACCTTCAGATATTCACAGTACACGTACAAAAGTTAGGTACTGAGTTACTGCTATTATCTCTAGAATAACCACTAGGATACTGAATGGATACAGTTTAAAATTTTCGCTTCAATATCAAAGGCTTACGTGAACAAGGAATTCATGTTATACAAATAGATTTCCGGTTAAAATACACTTGCGGTTCACATTGGTTATATACATCCAAATCGATCATTACATCTTTAAATTCATGACAAATATACCTTATACAGTTCATTTTAATCAACTCAATAATGCTCGAAAAAGAATAAAAAAAACTAAGGGTTTAAACACTTAATGCCATTTTTATACCAACCATACTCTACCCCCCACTTACGATTTTGCATTATTCTCAAAGTGTAAATGAGATAGAGAGGAAGACTTAGCTGATAAATCAGGCAGAAAGGTGCTATCGAATCCCGTAACAGCCATGAGAAAGCACGTCCCGAATCCCTGTACTAAAACAACCAAAACAAAGCCAACACGGGACATGGTCCTCGTGCCAAAATATGCAATAGGGATATGGGAATAATAAGATAATGGCCCTGTCACGTCAGAAAATTCGATAGGCAATATAATAGCTTTAGATGGAAAAATAACCATACTGGTAAAGCACAGAACATCTAAGCATATACGTATCATATATCATAGTCAAGTCAGCTATTCCTAGATTCATTTTTATTACACACAGTTTTATTAAAGCGGGAATACTCACCACTATACTACAACGACCAGAAATTTGAAACAGACTAGATCATAAAAATGAAATGTGTGAAAGAGTATAGAGTCTTTTATACCCAGATCCTCAAGGGTTCAATAACCTAAGTCCAAGAAATGATACATTTGAATTTTTTTATCTTTTTCTCCATCGGGATTTTCGGATAACCACCTAATCATTCCCTCTTAATGAAATTCAAACATTCATCCTGAGACTTGGTTGTGCTTTGTGTTCATCTTTCATACAGATTCTACATTTCATTAAGACTAGGCTTATTCAAATTATCTTTATTATTATTATTATTAACGGGCTGCCTCCCGGTAGCGCTTTTGTTTAACGTCGTTTGCTCGACAAAAGTAGTATTTACAAGTTATCAACCAAAATCAGAACTTAAGAAGATCAATAGCTTAAGAAAAATTAACAATGCGAGAACCAAAGAAATTAAATTGTCTAGAAACGTACCTCGTTTGGCCCTCGATGCTACCTCCTCCCAGCCAGAGAATCTTCTTTTATCAGACTGTTGATAACAGAAAAATTCACAGTTATTTTTATAACTTTTCACCCCGTTTCTGATATCATTTTGAGCACTTTTGTATCATTTCGAGTCTTTAATTCCTAAGTTTCATAAAAATGTATAAGTAGTAGTTATTATATAAATTATCGTATTTTTATTAGTTTTTGTATCGGTTTAGTAACCGGAGTGTCGTGTCGGATTTACGTTTGGTATTTTGGTGGTTCATTGCAGGATTATATATTGACCAAGATTCCACGTAACGACATGTTTTGAGTCCAAAAGATGTGTTTAGAGGATTAGAAGAAGGTGCCACAAGTTTATAAGTTCAACGGAGCAAATTTTCTAAGTACTTAAATCGTTACATATTTTCGACGGAGATTTGACCCAGCTTAGAGGCATTTTCAGGGGATGACTTCTTAATAAAAGTTTTAGATCTTCACATAAGCTTTCCAACGCACTTTGAATTACATCAATTGGAGGTCTACAACTCAAGTTATGGTCAATTGACTAACCGATTCGTATTAGCGGAAATCCCGAAATATCTTCGTAATACGAATGACTCATCAAAACGACATTTTCTGAAGAAGTTTCCTTCATAAAAGTTGTATATCTTCAAGAAATATTTCCAATGGATTTTGAATCAAGTCAATCGGACTTCTACAACTTAAATGGTGGTCAAGTGGCTAATTGATTCAATTTCGTAAAAATCCCGCAAAACGTTCGGAGTATGAATTTGCTTATCAAGACGGCGTTTTCTGGAGAAGAGTCCTTCATGAAAGTTGAAGAGTTTTCCGAGATCTTAATTTTGGCGTTTGAATCATAATTTTTGGAGGTCTACAACTTAAGATATGAATTTTAGAAGTTTAATATATAATTATATACATACGCACATTCAAGCACATGCATTCGAAATGATTAGCAATGATGATTCCGGACCGGTCCGGCTCATTCAAGGACCGGTCCGGCCCCTCAAATTTGCCTATATAAGCACAGCTTCAGGATCAAAATAAAAGGCCCCTCTTCTCCTCTTCTTCTCATCTTTCTTCCGTCTATTTTTTTTTATTGTCTTGGGGGGCCTATATGTAATATATATGTCGTTATAATGTCGGTGTAATAACCCGACTAGTTATAATTTTAATATAATTTCGTTTCCGCTTTTTATTGCTTTCTTTTATTTTATGCAATTAGTATAAATATATATATATACGTATATTATATATATATCTATATCTATATATATATATCTATATATATATCTATACGTATATCTATATAGCTGTAGTTATCTTTTTCGTTTTGTTTTCTTTCGTTTTGTTATTTTCTTTGTTATTTTCGTTAATATGAGTAGTTAAACTAAACATAGCCGAATTATGTGAAAACGGGTAAAATTGACCCTCGGGAGACGAGATGGGAGTTGTGTAGCACGTAATATAATGTTTTAATGATTAATCCACGTCCTAAAACTTATTCTAAACGTCTTTGAATTAGATTGATCATCTAGTCCATCGTCACACACATCGAACCTATAAATGCATTTTGCGGTGAGATGTGGGAAAAGGGGTTTTGGGATCGTTGCGTAGATTCGGCCTAGTTGTTAGGACCGTTTCCAATACGAGAGGTTTGTCATCGTTGTTCGAGCGACTCAAAGAGCGTAATCATGTTAGGTTAATCGGTTTTCTAAAGGGAAAATTAATTAACTTCACATAGGGTGTTGAGTGAGAGTTGTTCGGATCTTAACACCGAAATTAGGAGTTGGCACCCGTGGATGTCGTTAAAATACTTGTGGAAAGGTAGGTTGGTTTAAACACACTCCTTATCAAGTTTTTCCCGTGGGGAAATAACTTTGTTGGATCGTGGCTCGGCTATGCTTTTTAAGCACTTAGTTAAACTCGTTAGAATAATATTTATTTTCTCGTTTTAGCTATAACAAACATAACCAACAACTTTGATCGCCTAGACTAAGAAACACGTTCGCTTTGGTATTCACAACCACATTTCTCTTGGGACGACCTCGTACTCCCGTAGCTATCCTAGCAATCGACCTGGTACTCTGCCAGTTAGAGAGTTGGTTTACCCACAGTTGCGAGTCTTTATAAATGTATTTTTAGTGGGTGAATTTTTCGCTCATCAAAAAATTGGCGCCGTTGCCGGGGACCAATATTTTAGTGGAAAAAAAAATTCACTTATCAAATTGGCGCCGTTGCCGGGGACCAATATTTTAGTGGGAAAAAAATTCACTTATCAAATTGGCGCCGTTGCCGGGGAAATGTGTGATATTGTTGTGATATCTTGTAAGTGAACCGAAGGCTTGGGCCTAGGTTTTTATTTTCTTGTTTTATTTAGATGTCGACAAAGAGCTATGGATGCTGAAGTGATATTGTCCTGAACTCGGTTTGAATACGACTTTGGTACTTAGCCTCTTCGGAGGGTGATATCTTGTAAGTCTGGCTAAAACTGGGGATTAGGGCCTTCGGCAACCATAACTTTTTGAGGGGTCTAAATATCGTGTGTTTACGAGAAAAAAAAAAAAAAAAAAAAAAAAGAAAATTTTTATTGTTTTATTGTTGTTTTCTGAGATCTTGCAGATTGAGCTTAAATGGATGGATTTTTCAATCAATATTACTCACCTGAACAACAATACCCCTACCAACCTTATCAACAACAGTTCGTGCCTCAGCCTCAGTATCAACAGCAGAGTAACCAGGGACCTTGGTCCTATAATTGCCCTAGTACATACCAGGACCAGAATTATGGTTATTCGAGTAATGAGCCACCATATTACGAGGGTTACCCGAACCCTAATGCTCATCAGGATTACAGTGTTCATACTCAACACGTTGATAGCTTCAACCATATTCAGCTATCTGATCAGTGTCTGGAATGGCAAGAAGACTACTACTCACCTCCGATGAATCAAAGTCAATATGATCAGTTTTCCCCCATGCCACAAGAAGAATTCACCGACGAGTCAAATAGAGCAACTAGAACGATTGAACCGAGCCCGGAAGAGCGACCGTTGGACATGCGGGAGTTCAAGGTAAGTACTGACTCCGCCATAAGAAATCTTCAAGACAAGGTGGGGGAATTGATTGAATTAGTGAGGTATGTGAAAGAGGCAGAGACATGTGAGGTGGTTGGGAAAGATGAAGTGCTCATTGAAGAAGTTCAGGTTGAGAATAAGGTTGAGGATTCAGTTTGCGATAATGAGATTTCAGAGTTAGAGGATCGGGAGATTGATTGGCCATCTTTAGTAAAGCCACTGGGAGAGTTGGTAATAGCTGATATATCGGTCCCGGATTACTATATTCGTCCACTCTGTGAGGATGAATTTTCTGCGATTCTGTTCATATACTCCCCAATGGATGAGCTTTATGGTGATTTTCAAAAGAAGATGGTTCGACAGGCTGATAAAAGAAGGTTCGACGGCTGGGAGGAGATAGCATCGAGAACCAAACGAGGTACGTTTCTAGACAATTTAATTTCGATGGTTCTCGCTTTGATCACTTTTCTTAAGTTTGTTGATCTTCTTAAGTTCGGATTTTGGTTAATTGAGTCCGTATAGAGTCACCCCGTCGAGCGAACGACGTTAAACAAAAGCGCTACCGGGAGGCGCCCGTTAAATAAATAATTTGAATAAGACTAGTCTTAATGAAATGTAGAATCTCGTATGAAAGATGAACACAAAGCACAACCAAGTCTCAGGATGAATGTTTGAATTTCATTAAGAGGGAATGATTAGGTGGTTATCCGAAAATCCCGATGGAGAAAAAGATAAAAATTCAAATGTATCATTTCTTGGACTTAGGTTATTGAACCCTTGAGGATCTGGGTATAAAAGACTCACTACATTACATTTCATGATCTAGTCTGTTTCAAATTTCTAGTCGTTGTAGTAGAGTGGTGAGTATTCCCGCTTTAATAAAACCGTGTGTAATAAAAATGAAACTAAGAATAGCTGACTTGACTGTGATATATGCTCTTGTGATACTTTCTATAATACGTATATGCTTAGATGTTCTGTGTTTTACCCGTTAAGGTTATTTTTCCATCTAAAGCTATTATGTGATATGCTATCGAGTTTTCTGATGTAACAGGGCCATTTTCTTATTATTCCCATATCCCTATTACATACTTTGGCACGAGGACCATGTCCCGTGTTGGCTTTGTTTTGGTTGTTTTGGTACAGGGATTCGGGATGTGCTTTCTCATGGCTGTTACGGGATTCGATAACACCTTTCTGCCTGGTTTATAAGCTAAGTCTTCCTCTCTATCTCATTTACACTCTGAGAATAATGCAAAATCGTAAGTGGGGGGTAGAGTCGTGGTTGGTCTAGAAATGGCAGTAAGTGTTTAAACCCTTAGTTTTTGATCTTTTTCAAACATTATTTAGTTGATTAAAATAATTTGTATAAGGTATATATTTCATGGATTTAAAGATGTAATGATCAATTTGATATGTATAACTAATTTGAACCGTAAGTGCATTTTAGCTCAAATTTATTTGTGTAACATGAATTCCTTCACGTAAGCCTTTGATATTGAAGCGAAAATTTTAAACTGTACCCATTCAGTATCCTAGTGGTTTATTCTAGAGATAGCAGTAACTTAGTACCTAACTTTTGAACGTGTACTGTGAATATCTGAAGGTTTGAATGTGATAGAAAGGATATAAGTTAAGGAAGAATACAAAAATAAGATGAACTATATATATGTCGGTTGTAGCTACCAATGATTTGAGTGCAGTAGGGCGTTATCACGAAACGTCCTATATCACTATGAGGTTTAAAAGCTCCCGACTGCCTGATGATAGAAGTCCAGCTAGGGTGTTATCACGAAACGTCCTATTGCTGGGAATGAGGGCATATGCTACACATAAAAAAAATAAAAAAAAAAATAAAAAAAATAAAAATGAGTTAGATAGGTATTAATGTATTCGATCTCACCTCATGACGCTTGAAAGATAGTCGATTATGGCAATGAGTTCGGATATGTTAGTATTCTATGGAAAAAAAAAAGAAAAAAAAAAAAAAAGAGAAGTTATCTTCTAACTATCCCCAGTATAAACTGAATGATATGCTTTAGGGATTATCCTAATAAGTACACGGGAGGACGTTGTGTGGAATTGTTACTACCTATACCTAGGAAAGTCATTAGGACTGTCTGAATGGATATTTGTGCGTTTGCTTGAATTATTCAAGAGAGGATAGTGGAAATTGAAAAGGCTTGTCACACACTCACTCTGTTATACATTTATATTGCGGTTAACGTGTAGTTATGATTCGAATGGTTGCATCATCTGATTGTCATTCATATCTTATCTTCATGAATTTTTCCTCATTCACTTTATTTTATCGCTTATTTTGTTCGAGGACGACCAAAAGCTAAGTAGGGGGTTGTGATAACAGAAAAATTCACAGTTATTTTTATAACTTTTCACCCCGTTTCTGATATCATTTTGAGCACTTTTGTATCATTTCGAGTCTTTAATTCCTAAGTTTCATAAAAATGTATAAGTAGTAGTTATTATATAAATTATCGTATTTTTATTAGTTTTTGTATCGGTTTAGTAACCGGAGTGTCGTGTCGGATTTACGTTTGGTATTTTGGTGGTTCATTGCAGGATTATATATTGACCAAGATTCCACGTAACGACATGTTTTGAGTCCAAAAGATGTGTTTAGAGGATTAGAAGAAGGTGCCACAAGTTTATAAGTTCAACGGAGCAAATTTTCTAAGTACTTAAATCGTTACATATTTTCGACGGAGATTTGACCCATCTTAGAGGCATTTTCAGGGGATGACTTCTTAATAAAAGTTTTAGATCTTCACATAAGCTTTCCAACGCACTTTGAATTACATCAATTGGAGGTCTACAACTCAAGTTATGGTCAATTGACTAACCGATTCGTATTAGCGGAAATCCCGAAATATCTTCGTAATACGAATGACTCATCAAAACGACATTTTCTGAAGAAGTTTCCTTCATAAAAGTTGTATATCTTCAAGAAAGATTTCCAATGGATTTTGAATCAAGTCAATCGGACTTCTACAACTTAAATGGTGGTCAAGTGGCTAATTGATTCAATTTCGTAAAAATCCCGCAAAACGTTCGGAGTATGAATTTGCTTATCAAGACGGCGTTTTCTGGAGAAGAGTCCTTCATGAAAGTTGAAGAGTTTTCCGAGATCTTAATTTTGGCGTTTGAATCATAATTTTTGGAGGTCTACAACTTAAGATATGAATTTTAGAAGTTTAATATATAATTATATACATACGCACATTCAAGCACATGCATTCGAAATGATTAGCAATGATGATTCCGGACCGGTCCGGCTCATTCAAGGACCGGTCCGGCCCCTCAAATTTGCCTATATAAGCACAGCTTCAGGATCAAAATAAAAGGCCCCTCTTCTCCTCTTCTTCTCATCTTTCTTCCGTCTATTTTTTTTTATTGTCTTGGGGGGGCCTATATGTAATATATATGTCGTTATAATGTCGGTGTAATAACCCGACTAGTTATAATTTTAATATAATTTCGTTTCCGCTTTTTATTGCTTTCTTTTATTTTATGCAATTAGTATAAATATATATATATACGTATATTATATATATATCTATATCTATATATATATATCTATATATATATCTATACGTATATCTATATAGCTGTAGTTATCTTTTTCGTTTTGTTTTCTTTCGTTTTGTTATTTTCTTTGTTATTTTCGTTAATATGAGTAGTTAAACTAAACATAGCCGAATTATGTGAAAACGGGTAAAATTGACCCTCGGGAGACGAGATGGGAGTTGTGTAGCACGTAATATAATGTTTTAATGATTAATCCACGTCCTAAAACTTATTCTAAACGTCTTTGAATTAGATTGATCATCTAGTCCATCGTCACACACATCGAACCTATAAATGCATTTTGCGGTGAGATGTGGGAAAAGGGGTTTTGGGATCGTTGCGTAGATTCGGCCTAGTTGTTAGGACCGTTTCCAATACGAGAGGTTTGTCATCGTTGTTCGAGCGACTCAAAGAGCGTAATCATGTTAGGTTAATCGGTTTTCTAAAGGGAAAATTAATTAACTTCACATAGGGTGTTGAGTGAGAGTTGTTCGGATCTTAACACCGAATTAGGAGTTGGCACCCGTGGATGTCGTTAAAATACTTGTGGAAAGGTAGGTTGGTTTAAACACACTCCTTATCAAGTTTTTCCCGTGGGGAAATAACTTTGTTGGATCGTGGCTCGGCTATGCTTTTTAAGCACTTAGTTAAACTCGTTAGAATAATATTTATTTTCTGTTTTAGCTATAACAAACATAACCAACAACTTTGATCGCCTAGACTAAGAAACACGTTCGCTTTGGTATTCACAACCACATTTCTCTTGGGACGACCTCGTACTCCTGTAGCTATCCTAGCAATCGACCTGGTACTCTGCCAGTTAGAGAGTTGGTTTACCCACAGTTGCGAGTCTTTATAAATGTATTTTTAGTGGGTGAATTTTTCGCTCATCAAAAAATTGGCGCCGTTGCCGGGGACCAATATTTTAGTGGAAAAAAAAATTCACTTATCAAATTGGCGCCGTTGCCGGGGACCAATATTTTAGTGGGAAAAAAATTCACTTATCAACTGTCGAACCATCTTCTTTTGAAAATTACCATAAAGCTCATCCATTGGGGAGTATACAAACTGGACCGCAGAAAATTCATCCTCACAGAGTGGACGAATGTAGTAATCCGGGACCAACATATCTACTATTACCAACTTTCCCAGTGGCTTTACTAAAGATGGCCAATCAATCTCCCGCTCCTCTAGCTCTGTATCTGGCTCTGAAATCTTAGCATAGCAAACTGAATCCTCAACTTTATTCTCAACCTGAACTTCTTCAGTGATAACATCATCATCCTTAACCACCTCACATGTCTCAGCCTTTTTCACATACCTCACTAATTCAATCAATTCCCCCACCTTGTCTTGAAGATTTCTTATGGCGGAGTCAGTACTTAGCTTGAACTCCTGCATGTCCAACAGTCGCTCTTCCAAGATCTGGTTCAATCGTTCTAATTGCTCTATTTGACTGTCGGTGAATTCTTCTTGTGGCATGGGGGAAAACTGATCGTATTGACTTTGATATATTTGAGGTGAGTAGCAGTCTTCTTGCCATTCCAGACACCGATCGTGGGCCGAATCAGTTGAAGCTATCAACGTGCTGAGTATGCACACCGTAATCCTGATAAGCACCAGGGTTAGGACAACCCTCGTAATATTGTGGCTCATAACTCGAATAACCATAATTCTGGTCCTGGTATGCATTCGAGCACTGATAATCCCATGAACCTTGGTTATTCTGGTTGTTGATATTGAGGCTGAGGCACGAACTGTTGTTGATAACATTGTTCAGGTGCCTGAGGTTGGTAGGAGTATTGTTGTTCAGGTGAGTAGTATTGATTGAAAAATCCATCCATTTAAGCTCAATCTGCAAGATCTCAGAAAACAACAATAAAACAATAAAAAATTTCTTTTTTTTTTTCGTTTTTTTTTTTTATTTTTTATTTTAAAACACACGATATTTAGACCCCTCAAAAAGTTATGGTAGCCGAAGGCCCTAATCCCCAGTTTTAGCCAGACTTACAAGATATCACCCTCCGAAGAGGCTAAGTACCAAAGTCGTATTCAAACCGAGTTCAGGACAATATCACTTCGGCATCCATAGCTCTTATCGACATCTAAATAAAACAAAGAAAATAAAAACCTAGGCCCAAGCCTTCGGTTCACTTACAAGATATCACAACAATATCACACATTTCCCCGGCAACGGCGCCAATTTTTTGATGAGAGAAAAATACACCCACTAAAATATTGGTCCCCGGCAACGGCGCCAATTTTTTTGATGAGCGAAAAATTCACCCACTAAAAATACATTTATAAAGACTCGCAAATGTGGGTAAACTAACTCTCTAACTGGCAGAGTACCAGGTCGATTGCTAGGATAGCTACAGGAGTACGAGGTCGTCCCAAGAGAAATGTGGTTGTGAGTACCAAAGCGAACGTGGTTCTTAGTCTAGGCGATCAAAGTTTCAAGTGGAGTGTTTATACTAATGCGAAAAAGTAAAGATTATTCTAACGAGTTTAACTAGGTGATTAAAAAGCATAGCCGAGCCATGATCCGACAGGTTATCTCCCCACAGGAAAAACTTGATAAGGAGTGTGTTTTATCTGATTCAGTTCATATGATATTCACGGGTGTCAACTTTTTATTCTTGCGTTAAGATCTGAACAGCTCTCACTTAACCCCCACACTAGGTTTATTAACCCTCCCTTTAGAGAGCTAACTCGCCTAACATGGTTGACCAGAATAAAAAACCGATGAAAAACCTCACATAAAACATAATTTTAACGTGTCACTTAGGTTGCCAATCTAACGATTAAGACTATGGTTTAGTGATTTTAAAACATGTTTCGCACATCTCGTAAAAATACAAATCTCACTTAGGCATAGTTCAGATCTGTCACTTAGATTGTCAATCTAACAATCCGGACTATGATTAGTGATATCCATATCTCACATCTCACCGCAAAATACATTTATAAGCTCGATGTAACCGTGAACAAAGTTGTCAATTTTATTCAAAGCTATTAAAATGATCGAAACAACTTTAAAACATGATTTTATCATAAAAACGTTAATTTAAGCGCACACAACTCCCATCTCATCTCCCGAGGGTTAATTTTTACCCGTTTTCACATAATTCGGCTATGTTGAGTTTAACTACTCATATTTAACGAAAATAACAACGAAAATAACAAAACGAAAGAAAACAAAACGAAAAAGATAACTACAAACTATATAGATATACGTATAGATATATATATAGATATATATAGATATAGATATATATATAGTATACGTATATATATATATTTATACTAATTGCATAAAAGTAAAAGAAAGCAATAAAAACGGAAATGAAATTATATTAAAACGATAACTAGTCGGGTTATTACACCGACATTATAACGACATAAATTACTACAAATATATATATCAATATAGATATATATAGGCCCCAAAATAAAATAGAAGGGAGAAGATGAAGCAAAGGAGGGAAAGAAGGGGGCAAAAGGTTTCTCTCGCATGTGCTCTGTATATATAGAAAATGTTGAGGAGCCGGATCGATCCGAAATTGTGCCGGATCGATCCGAGATCATCATCACTAATCATTACAGTAGTAACATGCAGCACATGCAGCGGGGAAATTATATATAATTATATATTAAACTTCTAAAATTCATATCTCGAGTTGTAGGCCTCCAATAATTATGATTCAAACGTCAAAATTAAGCTCTCGGAAAATTCTTCAACTTTCATGAAGGACACTTCTTCAGAAAACGTCGTTTTGATGGGCCATTCCCATTACGTGTCGTTTGCGACATTTTTCTTAATACAAATCAATTAGCCACTTGACCACCATTTGAGTTGTAGAAGTCCGATTGACTTGATTCAAAATCCATTGGAAAGCTTTCTTGAAGATATACAACTTTTATTAAGGAAGCTTCTTCAGAAAATGTCGTTTTGATGAGCCATTTCCATTACGTGTCGTTTTACGACATTTTACTGATACGAATCGATTAGCCACTTGACCATAACTTGAGTTGTAGAACTCCAATTGACGTGATTCAATGTGCGTTGGAAAGCTTATGTGAAGATCTACAACTTTCATTAAGAAGTCATCCCCTGAAAATGCCTCTAAGCTGGGTCAAATCTCCGTCGAAAATATGTAACGATTCAAGTACTTAGGAAAAACGACCCTTTTGAACTCGTAAGCTTGTGGCACCTTCTTCTAACCCTCTAAACACCTCTTTTAGGGCTCAAAACATGTCGTTACGTAGAATCTTGGTCCACTTATGATTCGCAATAAACCACCAAAATACCAAACGTAAATCCGACACGACACTCCGGTTACTAAACCGGTACAAAAACTATAAAAACATGCTAAAAATACGATATTTTATATAATAACTACTACTAACATATTTAGATGAAACATAGGAATTAATGACTCGAACTGATATAAAAATACTCGAAATGATATCAGAAATGGGTTGAAAAGTTATAAAAATAACAGTGAATTTTTCCGTCATCATAAATCCAAAAATTCCGGGAATTCGTTGATCATATCACCTTCAACTTCCCAAGTTGCTTCCTCAGGTGTATGATTGCTCCACTGAACAAGAACCAACTGAACCATCTTCCTCTTAACCATTGATGAGCGAAAAATTCACCCACTAAAAATACATTTATAAAGACTCGCAAATGTGGGTAAACTAACTCTCTAACTGGCAGAGTACCAGGTCGATTGCTAGGATAGCTACAGGAGTACGAGGTCGTCCCAAGAGAAATGTGGTTGTGAGTACCAAAGCGAACGTGGTTCTTAGTCTAGGCGATCAAAGTTTCAAGTGGAGTGTTTATACTAATGCGAAAAAGTAAAGATTATTCTAACGAGTTTAACTAGGTGATTAAAAAGCATAGCCGAGCCATGATCCGACAGGTTATCTCCCCACAGGAAAAAACTTGATAAGGAGTGTGTTTTATCGATTCGGTTCATATGATATTCACGGGTGTCAACTTTTTATTCTTGCGTTAAGATCTCGAACAGGCTCTCTCACTTAACCCCCACACTAGGTTTATTAACCCTCCCTTTAGAGAGCTAACTCGCCTAACATGGTTGACCGAATAATAAAAAACCGATGAAAAACCTCACATAAAACATAATTTTAACGTGTCACTTAGGTTGCCAATCTAACGATTAAGACTATGGTTTAGTGATTTTAAAACATGTTTCGCACATCTCGTAAAAATACAAATCTCACTTAGGCATAGTTCAGATCTGTCACTTAGATTGTCAATCTAACAATCCGGACTATGATTAGTGATATCCATATCTCACATCTCACCGCAAAATACATTTATAAGCTCGATGTAACCGTGAACAAAGTTGTCAATTTTATTCAAAGCTATTAAAATGATCGAAACAACTTTAAAACATGATTTTATCATAAAAACGTTAATTTAAGCGCACACAACTCCCATCTCATCTCCCGAGGGTTAATTTTTACCCGTTTTCACATAATTCGGCTATGTTGAGTTTAACTACTCATATTTAACGAAAATAACAACGAAAATAACAAAACGAAAGAAAACAAAACGAAAAAGATAACTACAAACTATATAGATATACGTATAGATATATATATAGATATATATAGATATAGATATATATATAGTATACGTATATATATATATTTATACTAATTGCATAAAAGTAAAAGAAAGCAATAAAAACGGAAATGAAATTATATTAAAACGATAACTAGTCGGGTTATTACACCGACATTATAACGACATAAATTACTACAAATATATATATCAATATAGATATATATAGGCCCCAAAATAAAATAGAAGGGAGAAGATGAAGCAAAGGAGGGAAAGAAGGGGGCCAATGGGGCTGCTGCTGATCCTCTGTATATATAGGCAAATATAAGGGAACCGGATCGATCCGAAATTGTGCCGGATCGATCCGAGCTCATCATCACTAATGATTACAGTAACATGCAGCACATGCAAATGGAGAATTTTATATATAATTATATATTAAACTTCTAAAATTCATATCTTGAGTTGTAGGCCTCCAATAATTATGATTCAAACGTCAAAATTAAGCTCTCGGAAAATTCTTCAACTTTCATGAAGGACACTTCTTCAGAAAACGTCGTTTTGATGGGCCATTCCCATTACGTGTCGTTTGCGACATTTTCCTTAATACAAATCAATTAGCCACTTGACCACCATTTGAGTTGTAGAAGTCCGATTGACTTGATTCAAAATCCATTGGAAAGCTCGTTGAATAATCTACAACTTTCATGAAGGATTTTTCTTCAGAAAACGCCGTTTTGATGAGCCATTCGTATGTCGTGTCGTTTTCGGGATTTTTACTATTACTAATCGATTAGCCACTTGGTCATAACTCGAGTTGTAGACCTCCAATTAACATGATTCAAAATGCATTGGAAAGCTCTATCAAAGATCTACAACTTTCATTAAGGCCACCTCTTCAGAAAATGCCGTTTTAATGGGCCATTGGTTCGTCGAAGATATAAATCGTTAGTGACACTACGAACCACTGATCCACTTGACCTTTTAAGCTTGTGGCACAGTCTTATATCCCTAAAAAACACCTCTTTTAGGCCTCAAAACGTGTCGTTACTCGGGATTTTGGTTAACCTAAAATTCTGCAATAAACCACCAAAATACCAAACGTAAATCCGACACGACACTCCGGTTACTAAACCGGTACAAAAACTAGTAAAAACACGATATTTTACAAAATAGTTACTACTTATATATTTTTATGAAACTTAGGAATTAAAGACTCTAATTGATATAAAAGTGCTCGAAATGATATCAAAAGTGGGTTGAAAAGTTATAAAAATAACGGTGAATTTTTCCGTTATCACAACCCCCCACTTAGCTTTTGGTCGTCCTCGAACAAAACAAGCGATAAAATAAAATGAATGAGGAAAAATTCATGAACATGTAAAATATAAAGGCCAACCGGATGATGTAACCAATCGAATCATAACCACACGTTAACCTTAATATAAATGTATAACAGAGTGTGTGTGTGACAAGCCTTTTCAATTTCCACTATCCTCTCTTGAATAAATCAAGCAAACGCACAAATATCCATTCAGATAGTCCTAATGACTTTCCTAGGTATAGGTAGTAACAATTCCACACAACGCCCTCCCGTGTACTCATTAGGATAATCCCTAAAGCATATCATTCAGTTTATACTGGGGATAGTTAGAAGATAACTAAGTTTTCAACCAACTTTTTCTTTTCTTTTCTATTTTTTTTCTTTTTTCTTTTCATAGAATACTAACATACCCAAACTCATTGCCAAAATCGACTATCTTGCAAGCGTCATGAGGTGAGATCGAATACATTAATACCTATCTAACTCTTTTTTTTTTTTTCCACATGTATAGCATATGCCCTCATTCCTAGCAATAGGATGTTTCGTGATAACACCCTAGCTAGACTACAATCATCAGGCAATCGGGAGCTTTTAAACCTCATAGTGATATAGGATGTTTCGGGATAACGCCCTACTGCACTCAAATCATTGGCAGCTACAACCGACATATAAATAGCTCACTTATTTTGATATTCTTCCTATCACATTCAAACCTTCAGATATTCACAATACTTGTTCAGAAGTTAGGTACTAAGTTACTG
Source organism: Gentiana straminea (assembly GCA_036785695.1). Classification (NCBI taxonomy): domain Eukaryota; kingdom Viridiplantae; phylum Streptophyta; class Magnoliopsida; order Gentianales; family Gentianaceae; genus Gentiana; species Gentiana straminea. The sequence goes on along the minus strand of JAVUPR010000088.1, from coordinate 4,765,041 downwards.
CTATTTCTAGGATAAACCACTAGGATACTGAATGGGTACAGTTTAAAATTTTCGCTTCAATATCAAAGGCTTACGTGAAGGAATTCATGTTACACAAATAAATTTGAGGTTAAAATGTACTTTCGGTTCACATAGGTTATATACATCCAAATCGATCATTACATCTTCAAATCCATGAAAAATATACCTTATACAGTTCATTTTAATCAACTCAATAATGCTCGAAAGAGAATCAAAAACTAAGGGTTTAAACACTTACTGCCATTTCTAAGCCAACCACGTCTCTACCCCCACTTAAGATTTTGCATTATTCTCGAGTGTAAATGAGATAGAGAGGAAGACTTAGCTTATAAACCAGGGCGAAAGGTGTTATCGAATCCCGTAACGACCATGAGAAAGCACGACCCTAATCCCTGTACCAAAACAACCAAAACAAAGCAAACACGGGACATGGTCCTCGTGCCAAACTATGCAATAGGGATATGGGAATAATGAGATAATGGCCCTGTCACGTCAGAAAATTCGATAGGCAATATAATAGCTTTAGATGGAAAAATAACCATACTGGTAAAGCACGAAACATCTAAACATATACGTATCATATGAGCATATATCATAGTCAAGTCAGCTATTCCTAGATTCATTTTTATTACACACAGTTTTATTAAGGTGGGAACACTCACCACTATACTACAACGACCAGAAATTTGAAACAGACTAGATCATAAAAATGAAATGTGTGAAAGAGTATAGAGTCTTTTATACCCAGATCCTCAAGGGTTCAATAACCTAAGTCCAAGAAATGATACATTTGAATTTTTTATCTTTTTTCTTTATCGGGATTTTCGGATAACCACCTAATCATTCCCTCTTAATGAAATTCAAACATTCATCCTGAGACTTGGTTGTGCTTTGTGTTCATCTTTCATACAGATTCTACATTTCATTAAGACTAGGCTTATCCAAATTATTATTATTATCGGGCTGCCTCCCGGTAGCGCTTTTGTTTAACGTCGTTTGCTCGACAGGGTGACTTTAAAACAGACTCAATCAACCAAAATTCGAACTCAAGAAGATCAATAGCTTAAGAAAAATTAACAAAGCGAGAACCATCGAAATTAAATTGTCTAGAAACGTACCTCGTTTGGCTCTCGACGCTACCTCCTCCCGACCGAGAAAAAATCTTCTTTTATCGATCGTCGAACCATCTTCTTTTGAAAACTCCCATAAAGCTCATCCATTGGGGAGTATACAAACTGGACCGCAGAAAATTCATCCTCACAGAGTGGACGAATGTAGTAATCCGGGACCGATATATTAACTATTACCAACTCTCCCAGTGGCTTTACTAAAGATGGCCAATCAATCTCTCGCTCCTCTAACTCTGTCATCTCCAAATCTTGCACTTTTTCTTTACAAACTAAATTATCAACCTCATTCTCACCCTGAACTTTTTCAGTGATAACATTTTCATCCCTAACCACCTCTATTGCACTTGTCTCTGCCTCTTTCACATACCTCACTAATTCAATCAATTCCCCCACCCTGTCTTGAAGATTTCTTATGGCGGAGTCAGTACTTACCTTGAACTCCTGCATGTCCAACAGTCGTTCTTCCAAGATCTGGTTCAATCGCTCGAGTTGCTCTATTTGACTGTCGGTGAATTCTTCTTGTGGCATGGGGGAAAACTGATCATATTGACTTTGATATATTGGAGGCGAGTAGCAGTCTTCTTGCCATTCCAGACACTGATCAGGTGGCTGAATATGGTTGAAGCTATCAACACATTGAGCATGAACACTGTAATCCTGATAAGCATTAGGGTTCGGGTAACCCTCGTAATATGGTGGCTCATTACTCGAATAACCATAATTCTGGTCCTGGTATGCACTAGGGCAATTATAGGACCAAGAATCCTGGTTACTCTGCTGTTGATACTGAGGCTCAGACACGAACTGTTGTTGATAAGGTTGGTAGGGGTATTGTTGTTCAGGTGAGTAATATTGATTGAAATATTGATCCATTTCAGTTCAAACTGCAAGATTTCAGAAAACAACACGAAAACAATAAAATTCTTTTTTTTTTCTTTTTTTTTCTCGTTTTTATTTTTTATTTTTATGGTAGCCGAAGGCCCTAAGCCTCAGTTCTAGCCAGACTTACAAGATATCAACCTAATATAACAACCCCATAAAGAGATTGGGTTGAGTACCAAAGTCGTATTCAAACCGAGTTCAGGACAATATCACTTCAGCATCCCAAGACTCTTATCGGAAGTAAAATAAAAATAAAAACCTAGGCCCAAGCCTTCGGTTCACTTACAAGATATCACAACAATATCACACATTTCCCCGGCAACGGCGCCAATTTTTTTGATGAGCGAAAAATTCACCCACTAAAAATACATTTATAAAGACTCGCAAATGTGGGTAAACTAACTCTCTAACTGGCAGAGTACCAGGTCGATTGCTAGGATAGCTACAGGAGTACGAGGTCGTCCCAAGAGAAATGTGGTTGTGAGTACCAAAGCGAACGTGGTTCTTAGTCTAGGCGATCAAAGTTTCAAGTGGAGTGTTTATACTAATGCGAAAAAGTAAAGATTATTCTAACGAGTTTAACTAGGTGATTAAAAAGCATAGCCGAGCCATGATCCGACAGGTTATCTCCCCACAGGAAAAACTTGATAAGGAGTGTGTTTTATCTGATTCAGTTCATATGATATTCACGGGTGTCAACTTTTTATTCTTGCGTTAAGATCTGAACAGCTCTCACTTAACCCCCACACTAGGTTTATTAACCCTCCCTTTAGAGAGCTAACTCGCCTAACATGGTTGACCAGAATAAAAAACCGATGAAAAACCTCACATAAAACATAATTTTAACGTGTCACTTAGGTTGCCAATCTAACGATTAAGACTATGGTTTAGTGATTTTAAAACATGTTTCGCACATCTCGTAAAAATACAAATCTCACTTAGGCATAGTTCGATCTGTCACTTAGATTGTCAATCTAACAATCCGGACTATGATTAGTGATATCCATATCTCACATCTCACCGCAAAATACATTTATAAGCTCGATGTAACCGTGAACAAAGTTGTCAATTTTATTCAAAGCTATTAAAATGATCGAAACAACTTTAAAACATGATTTTATCATAAAAACGTTAATTTAAGCGCACACAACTCCCATCTCATCTCCCGAGGGTTAATTTTTACCCGTTTTCACATAATTCGGCTATGTTGAGTTTAACTACTCATATTTAACGAAAATAACAACGAAAATAACAAAACGAAAGAAAACAAAACGAAAAAGATAACTACAAACTATATAGATATACGTATAGATATATATATAGATATATATAGATATAGATATATATATAGTATACGTATATATATATATTTATACTAATTGCATAAAAGTAAAAGAAAGCAATAAAAACGGAAATGAAATTATATTAAAACGATAACTAGTCGGGTTATTACACCGACATTATAACGACATAAATTACTACAAATATATATATCAATATAGATATATATAGGCCCCAAAATAAAATAGAAGGGAGAAGATGAAGCAAAGGAGGGAAAGAAGGGGGCCAATGGGGCTGCTGCTTGATCCTCTCGTATATATAGGCAAATATAAGGGAACCGGATCGATCCGAAATTGTGCCGGATCGATCCGAGCTCATCATCACTAATGATTACGGTAACATGCAGCACATGCGGCGGAGAATTTTATATATAATTATATATTAAACTTCTAAAATTCATATCTTGAGTTGTAGGCCTCCAATAATTATGATTCAAACGTCAAAATTAAGCTCTCGGAAAATTCTTCAACTTTCATGAAGGACACTTCTTCAGAAAACGTCGTTTTGATGGGCCATTCCCATTACGTGTCGTTTGCGACATTTTCCTTAATACAAATCAATTAGCCACTTGACCACCATTTGAGTTGTAGAAGTCCGATTGACTTGATTCAAAATCCATTGGAAAGCTCGTTGAATAATCTACAACTTTCATGAAGGATTTTTCTTCAGAAAACGCCGTTTTGATGAGCCATTCGTATGTCGTGTCGTTTTCGGGATTTTTACTATTACTAATCGATTAGCCACTTGGTCATAACTCGAGTTGTAGACCTCCAATTAACATGATTCAAAATGCATTGGAAAGCTCTATCAAAGATCTACAACTTTCATTAAGGCCACCTCTTCAGAAAATGCCATTTTAATGGGCCATTGGTTCGTCGAAGATATAAATCGTTAGTGACACTACGAACCACTGATCCACTTGACCTTTTAAGCTTGTGGCACAGTCTTATATCCCTAAAAAACACCTCTTTTAGGCCTCAAAACGTGTCGTTACTCGGGATTTTGGTTAACCTAAAATTCTGCAATAAACCACCAAAATACCAAACGTAAATCCGACACGACACTCCGGTTACTAAACCGGTACAAAAACTAGTAAAAACACGATATTTTACAAAATAGTTACTACTTATATATTTTTATGAAACTTAGGAATTAAAGACTCTAATTGATATAAAAGTGCTCGAAATGATATCAAAAGTGGGTTGAAAAGTTATAAAAATAACGGTGAATTTTTCCGTTATCAACCATCTTTTCTTTCCTGTTCAGAATCTTAATCGGCTTTTCATCATAAGCGAGGTTGTCCTGAAGTATCTCTGGATCCACTATAGACTCAACCTCTGTCTTCGTCAAACACTTCTTCAACATCGAAACATGGAAGACGTTGTGAACTCTGGACATTGACTCTGGCAACTGAAGTCTATAGGCTAACGGTCCAATCCTCTCCAGGATCACAAACGGCCCAACATACCTCGGGCTCAACTTTCCTTTCTGACCAAATCGCTTAACTCCTCTCATTGGTGATGCCTTCAAGTAAACACGATCACCAACCTCAAACTCCGCGGTCTCCGTCCGACATCCGCCCAACTTTTCTCGCCCGTCTTGAGCTATCTGCATTCTTCTTCACTAACTGAACCCTCTCTTTGGCTTGCTCAACTAACTCTGGCCCAGTGAGCTGTTTCTCCCCAACATCGTCCCAAAACAAAGGCGTCCTGCATCTTCTACCATACAAAGCTTCAAACGGTGGCATGCCTATGCTCGCGTGATAACTGTTGTTGTAAGCAAACTCTGCAACTGGTAGATAATCTACCCAAGATCCGCCTACCTCCAAGACACATGCTCTAAGCATATCCTCAAGTGTCCGGATAGTCCTCTCGGGCCCGACCATCCGTCCGAGGATGGAATGCGGTGCTCAAATCCAACCGGGTACCAAAAGCCTCCTGTAAGCTCTGCCAAAACCGGCTAACGAACCTCGAATCCCGATCTGAAACAATGGAGACTGGGACTCCATGAAGCTTCACTATATTGTCCATATATAGTTCCGTCATCCTTGCCAAGGGCATATTCATCTTGAAAGGCAAGAAATGAGCCGACTTGGTTAATCTATCAACGATCACCCAAATAGAGTCATGTCCACCCTTCGTCTTAGGCAAACCCGAAATAAAGTCCATGGTGATCTTTTCCCATTTCCATTCTGGGATATCCAATGACTTAAGCATCCCGCCTGGCTTCCTATGTTCAGCTTTCACTCTCTGACAGACGTCACACTCAGAAACAAACTTAGCAATCTCTAGCTTCATTGAGGGCCACCAAAATCTTCCTTTCAAATCCCTGTACATCTTGGTAGAACCTGGATGCACTGCAAAAGCAATCTTGTGTGCCTCTTCCATAACTCTTTGTCTCAGATCTCCAACATTAGGCACACAGAGACGATCCTGATACCACAGATTTCCACTCTGATCCAACACATAGCCAACTGTAGGCTTCTCTCTTGCAACCCTCTTCAAATCAACCAAAACCGCATCTTCATCTTGCTTTGCTCTGATCTCATCCATCAACTCGATCTAGCCAACAACGGTGCTTTGCAAACCGACAGATCCTCAATCCGATCAAATCGCTAAACCGCAAATCATCAACCCCCGCCGTGATAGCCTCAATACGGGCTCTAAAGCCACGGGTTTCTGCTCAAGGCATCTGCTACTACATTTGCCTTTCCCGGGTGGTACTGAATGTCCAAGTCATAGTCCTTCACGAACTCTAGCCATCTCCGCTGCCTCATATTCAAATTCTCCTGAGTGAAGAAATACCTTAAACTTTTGTGATCGGTGAAGATTCTAGCCTTGACCCCATACAGATAGTGCCTCCAAGTCTTTAATGCGAAAACCACTGCTGCCAACTCTAAGTCGTGTGTGGGATAGTTCTTCTCATGTACTTTCAATTGCCTGGATGCATAGGCAATGACCTTTCCTCCCTGCATCAACACACACCCTAGACCCTGCCCTGAAGCGTCGGTGTAGACATCATAGTCATCGAACACCTCGGGTACTGCCAATACCGGTGCTGTAGTCAACCTGTCCTTTAACAACTAAAATGCTAACTCACACTCGGGTGTCCAATCAAACATGGTGTTCTTCTGTGTAAGTCTGGTGAGTGGAGTGGCTATCCTTGCGAAATCTTCACAAACTTTCTATAGTAACCAGCCAAACCCAGAAAGCTCCTAACCTCTGAAACTGTAGTCGGTGTAGGCCAACTCTTAACTGCCTCAATCTTGGCCGGATCAACCTGAATGCCATCACCTGAAATGACATGACCCAAGAAGCTCACTTGGTCCAACCAAAAGTCACACTTGGAAAACTTTGCATACAATCGCTCCTTCTTCGCGTTTCCAAAACAATCCGCGAGATGTTCCTCATGCTCCGCCTCGTCCCTAGAGTATACCAGAATATCATCAATGAAGACAATCACAAACTTATCTAGGTAAGGCATGAAGACCCGCTGCATCAAATCCATAAATGCAGATGGGGCATTAGTGAGTCCAAAAGGCATAACAAGGAACTCATAATGTCCATATCTAGTACTGAACGCTGTCTTCGGAATATCTGCCACTTTAACTTTTAACTGATGGTAGCCTGACCGCAAATCAATCTTTGAAAACACTTTCCGACCACCGCAACCGATTGAACGGATCATCTATCCTCGGTAGTGGATACTTATTCTTGATAGTCAGATTGTTCAAGGCCCTGTAGTCAATACACATCCGCATGCTGCCGTCCTTCTTCTTCACAAACAAAACCGGTGCTCCCCAAGGTGAAGTACTGGGCTGAATGATGTTCCTTTCTAACATCTCCTTGAGTTGAGCCTTCAACTCCTTCAATTCAGCCGGTGCCATCCCGTATGGTGCCTTGGCAACCGGTGCCGCCCCCGGAACTAACCGTATCTCAAACTCAATGGCCCCGTCCGGCATGTTTCCCGGCAACTCATCCGGAAATACCTCTCGGATAATCTCTCGACCACTCTAGTATCTTCCAACTTAGGTTTTACTTGTTCCACATCCACTTTGCGTACAACAAGTAGCCCTCACATCCTTTCGACATGCCCCGATGGCCTTGATCGCGGAAATGATAGGATGTCTCTTCTTGCCTGGCTTTGTAAACGTTCCCCGATAAGTCTTATCGATTTCCCCGGGACTCGAAAATGACTCTCTTGGCCCCGCAATCCAAGTGAACATAATTCTTGGATAGCCGCTATCCCAAGAATCACGTCGAAGTCCGAGAAATCCATGACCGTGAAGTCACTCTTACACTGATAAGGTCCTACCTGAACATCCACTTGTGGTATCACCTTAACCACCTTATTTACCTTGCCTAGGGGTGTAACAATCTCCATAGTATCCCTCAAAGGCTCCATAGGTAAATCTAGTTTCTTAGCAATCCTAGAGGACACAAAGGTGATTGAAGCTCCTGTATCAAATAAGGCCCTGACTACTAGATTGCCTACTCTTATCATACCTATCATGCATTTGTCCAATTAACTAAAGTTACAACATGTTCCAAGCATGCTATAAATAACTCAAAAGAACAAAGCAAACATAAAAGGTACCTGAGATCACATCATCCTCTGGCTCAACCTCTCTGGCATCAACGGCAAACATCTGCACCTGCTTACTCGGACCTGCTCTACTAGGCTGACCTGCCTGAGCACTGGCTGTCTTGCGTGGACAATTCCTGGAGAAATGACCCTGCTCGCCACAAAAGAAACAACCTGAGGTAGCCGGTGGCCTAGCTGCCGGTGGAGTGCCAACTGGTGGTCTAGCTGCCGGTGGCCTGACTGCTGATGGGGCACCACCCGGTGGTCTAACTGCTGTCTGTGCGGGAAACCTCCTGAACTGCTGCTGCGGAGCCCCTCTGCCACTGCCCTGACTTGTTTCAAAGCTCCTTTTATTACCAACAACCACTGTAGCTCTCTTCCTGAAAGTCTCGACTTCCAAGGCTTTATTCAGTAGCTCCGCCATATTCCTTGCGGTAAAGCCTAGCATGCCCGACTGAATCCCATATGCCAAACCGTCCTTGTAACGGGCCATCTTTCGTTCTTCCACTTGCATCAACTCCGGATAAAATCTTCCTAACTCATTGAACCGATTTGTATACTTTGGGACACTTTGTCATTTGATCGCCTTGTCGAAGTTTCGAAACGGCTAGCCTTTTCTCGCTTGTACCGTTGCCGGAAAGTACTCGTCGTAGAACATGGCTTTAAAAGCCGCCCAATCTGTTACCTTGCCGCTGCTACTCTGAACTGCATCTATCCAAGACTCGGCCGAACCTAAAAGAAAGCCGACCGCTAACTGGGCCATCTCTGTCTCAGGAACGCCTATATTCCTGCAAGATTTCTCAAAACTTCTGATCCATTCTTCAGCCTTTGCATGTTCCACATTCCCATAAAAATCTTGCATACGGTTTCTTCTCAGCCTAGTGTGCCAATCTACTGATGGTGCTGACTCAACAACCGGCCTAACTGGTGGGTAAACCGGAGGGTAACCATAGGGTATCTCGCTGCTCGCCGCTTTGAACCGGTGGCTGAAAGGCCGATAGACCGGGGAATGACCCGGGGTACCGCGGGCCGTTGCCGATAGTAATACGGAGCTCGATGCTCGGCCCGATAAGGAGGATACACCGGGTACTTGCGGAGGATACGGCGGAGGGTACCGTGGCCGCCGAAAACCATGCGAGGGATAGCTGCCGTGGTGCTGTGTCACCGGTGGTGGATAAACAACCGTCCTCTCGCTGAAACCGCCCCACCCGGGTTGATACGAAGAAGGCCAAAGTGACGCCGCATGGTTAACCACGGGTGGAGGAGGTGGTGGTGGAGTCGATGTTGATCCCGCTCCGGCTCGGGTGAAGGTGTAGGCCGTGCGAGGCGGTGGTGACAAACTGCGACGACCCCTGAGGTTTCACCCCTCTCGGATGGCCGATTACTAAGAGCCAAAGTCCTCGATCTTGTGTTTCTACTCATCCTGACAACCAAGAGAACCAGAGTGTTACTAAGGATCTAAAGATAAGATTGAGTTAAACTCAAAGAATAGAAACCTAAGGAACACGTATCTCTGATACCAACTGTAACGCCCCGTTCCCGGATACCGAGCCCTTATCCGGAAATACGACGTTCGGCACATATATAAATAAAATTTAATTCATTTATATATGTAAGCCTACAATCAATACAATCAAAGTGCGCGGAATTTAATGCTCGGGTAATGAATATCCATAAAGATACTAGAATACGAAAAGGTACTAAAAGTCGAAAGTGTATCAAAACAATACAACTGAAATCCCTCGAGAGTCCAAACGAAATACTATGAAATAAGAAATAAAGATGAACACACGTCATCCCAAAGTACTATGAACAAAGTATATAAAACGAAGGCAACATTTCGAATGTAAAAAAAAGTGCATAGAATGAAACATCAAGCTCGAGATCCTCCTCGGGGACATACTCCTCGTAATACTCGTAATCTCGTCCGCCTTCTCACCCCCAAGCACATATAACGAAATGCACAAAGGGTAAGTATATAATACTCAGTAAGGAAGAGAAGTACGTTTAAGCTTAGGATATACAAAGTTTATTACTAGATTTCAATTGAAAAGACAAGACAAACTCGATTCTACGCATAAAGGTTACATCTCCCAATATGCCTAAACTGTAGCTACTTAGCTTATCTTTGTTACAACATGCTATCAAGGTGGAACGTGACATATTGAAATCTTCAGGATACAATAACCCCGGAACGTATTGAAATCTTCAGGATACAATCACCGGTTCCGATAGTATGAACATACGGCGATGCCTATAGGCCTGCAGGCCGATAGGACACTCACTTTGACTGTCTGTTCACACATCACGCTATAGATCTTCAGGATCTACCCAAGACCACATGGTGTTTAATCTTTTATCTAGCAAGTTGTGTAGTAATAGGTGATTAACTAACCGTCCTAGTTCATTTAGATAACACTCCCTTACCGACACCACTCATCATGATCAAGAGACCAATTCTACCCTAAGTAAGGTTTAAAGGTGTTATCATAAAATGGTAATACACTTAAAAGGGTTTAAGGTTGATTAAACAACCCTAAACGATAGTTGAAAGCCAAATTAAACAAAGCTGGAAGACCAGCTCCAGGTGGACGCCCGTCTGAAGGACCAGACGCCCGTCTGAAGTCCCTGGACGCTCGTCCAAAATAGTGGACGCCCGTCCAGACATTCCCCTTTCAATCCTGTATCAAAATTTCCCCTCGGACGCCCGTCCGAGGTATCCGACGCTCGTCCAAGGTTGGACGCCCGTCCGAAAATCCCGACGCTCGTCCGACACGGGAATTTCCGAGAAAAGCCGAAACGCGATCCTTCATCGTTTTCATTCGGTTTTCAATTAAAACCCGCTCTTTCTCAACCTAATCGTGTCGAAATAATCTACCATCCATACCAAAACATCATCCATCTCATAGACATCAATTTAACGCAATTTGAAATCCCCAGAACAACAAGAAATCAACACAATTACCACATATTCAAAAAACTGAAACGTAAGGGTTTCTCCTTACCTTTTTCTGCCTAAAACTCAGAACTAGCTGCTGATCCTGGTACCGATGCGAAGCTCTCGTCACGAGGATTCCAACGGTATGCTATGATCTGAAAACGGAAGAGGAACGAATGAGATATCAAGGATCGAAAGTTTGACGGTTTCGAAACCACAACAGCGGTTTCACCTTACCCGAGGGGAATGGAGTGCGGCTGCCTTGATAAATTCTGAGCTTTTTTGATTAATGACTAGGTTTTTGGTATACTTCCGTTTATATACCGTAACCTAATTATTATTTTAAACCCGAATTTACTCCAATACCCTCAAACAACCATTAAACCGAAACCGTTATAATTCAAAGGATTTAATTCCAACGAAACGGAAAAAGAATATTAATTACGTTTTCGCAAAATGACACGTCTGCCCTTTTTACGAAAGTCGGAATATTACAAAAACTCCGTGAGATATCGAAGAAAATCTCACTGGCTCTCCTCTCGCTCTCTGCCGCGTTTTTCTCAAGAACGAGGAGGAAAATTACTGATTTCTAGTAGGTTTTTCGTATAATGGGAATTATCGTTTCTTAAATAGGCCTTTCCCCAATGTACAACCTATTCCTTAATTGCCCCCTTTTACTAAAATAAATCAGACTTTCCCCTTACTTTATATATGTGAAACTCAGCATATATATATATATATATATATATATATATATATATAAATAACAGAATACTTAAACTCCGAATAAAAGGAAACGAACCCAATATTTCGTTTTCGCAAAATGACACGTCTGTCATTTTCCCGAAAATCGGAATATTACAAAATTATTCCAAATCCTTCTACGCCTTCCGGTCAAGTCTCTCTTGAAATTCAAGTGTGTTTTAAGCCCATCAGCAGTCTCCTCCACAACATCCAAGTACTTCTTCTTCCCAAAGATCCTCGTTGTCCCTTTCTTTGATCTATAGGCAGCAAAGAAATCCTGCAGAATTAATTGGCTCTATGTGTTATAATCATTAATTCAGATAATTCCAACGGGAGATTCCAACCATATCACTAAAATAGAAAACTTATAAAACCCATTCCAAATTCTGCAAAATAACCAAGCCCACTACCTACAATCTGAAAGCGCAACACGTATTGGCAGGAGAAATGTTGAGGGGAAATAATACTAGCATACCATGCTGAACAACAAAGCAAGAAATAATATTTACGTTAAAGAAAATAAGATGAATTTCAGTTGAAAACACGGAAAAAAAAAAGAAAGAAAAAAAAGTTGAATCAATTAAAGAATTTCTTGAGGTTATATACATTGCACAACAAAAGAAAACAACGGCTTAGAATTAATGCGAAAATAAATGTATTTACGTCCGAAATTTTACAGTAATTTACCTAAATAAAACCTCAATAAGAATGTGTTTTTCATTTCCTAATATACCAAAATCTTTAGAAATATCTTATTCTATAGAAAATATCAGCACAATTCAATTATATAGCTATAAAGCACAGAAATGGAGGTATTTGGTGGATTCAATTGGATTTATGCTAATAGCTACCAGTTTGTGTAAACATTCATCTGAAAAAAAAAATTGAATATTACCTCTCTGCCAATAACATCTCTGCTATGATATGTCAAGAACAACGATCCATCTGGCACAATTCTTTTAGTGATAAGTCATCGAACGGAATCTTAAAAATAAAAGACATTGTTTTCATTTTGCCTTGCAAAATCTCAAGAAAAATAAAGGGTTGCCAGAAATCTTGAACATTTGGGTATTGGTTTTTACTTTATATATGGGTGCGGCAAAGGTCATTCGGGGATAGGCATTTGCGTATTGGTTTCCAATTTACATATAGGTGCGCCGCGCGAGAGTAGGGATAGGAGCGGCACGTGCGAGAGTAGAGATAGCGTTGGGTATTGGTTTTCAATTTACATATATACCGGAGCGGCGCACGGGAGTAGGGATAGGGTTATCAAGAATATTTACAAATACAACTTAAATATATTTTACAGATAATGATTTATCGTGAACGTGTTACACATACGAGAAGTACGTACTCCCTGCTTGCAAATATATACGACGATGCGGTAGAAATAGTTCCTACGATTACTTCAACTGGAGAAGATTGTGGGAACAACCGATCGCTACTAAAGCCTTATGGCATCGAAAGATATGGGTCAAAACTGTTCGAGAAACTTTGAAGCTCTGAGGGTTAGACTCATCCTCGAATAGAAAACCATCGTAACAAAATGGGCTTTTCGCGACATGCAAAAGTTCTATTGGCGGCACACATTGCAGGCTGCAAAGTTCAAAGCCGCTAAAAGTTTGAGGCAATTCGCGACCTCAGTTTCATGCCGCCGATAGTTCTATTAGCAGCACGCATTGCATGCTACAACAAGTCTTTTCGCAAAGACACCTTGTAAGCCGCCGAGAGCTTCATTAACGACATGCATCGCATCGCATGCTACAATATATTTTTCGCAAAGCATGCACTATAAACCTCAAAAGATGAAATTTTATTAGCGACATTCATGAGCACGCGGCCGATAGGATTTTTTTTTGAAAAAAAAAATTATTTCATAATACTAGAACTAATACCCACCTCCATAAAATCTAAAACTATTTACATACTATTGATCATGTACTGACAATCATTTACCTAATACATAACCCAACACAAAATCGAGTAGTTCGATCAACACAAATAAAAATACAAAATGATTTTTAAGCAAAGCTATTTGAACATACATACATAAAGTACATAAGGATGTCTTGTTTGCTGTTACTCCTTCATAAAATATCTCACATTCACTCTTAATGCTTTCTGCAAAGAAAAACAAGTAATGCATTAGATATTACGGTGACAACTAAATACATTATGTACATCTGTATATATATACATATGTGTGGTAATCAAGAAAACCAAAAAGAAGCAACACAATATGTTTGCTTTATTTAGCTTAAAGAAAGTTCCTATCAATCTTAAATAAATATGTACTGTTGTTGTACCATTTACAATGGATGGTTGACAAGCTCTGTAGCCCAATGTTACAGAAAATTGAGTTGAAAAGACTATCTTTCTCAATAAATATCCTTGAACTGAAGGGCGAACAGAAGAATAAGAAGTCACCTTTGGCATATGCTAATTTTCTGTCAATGTATAGAGCCATATCAGTCCTTTTTCATATTATCGATGCTACCAAGTAAACAAACAAAATCAACAACTTACAGCGTTCATACATCTAACATACCAAAAACATGTAAGTCCCGATCATAAAGGGTAGCAACAAAGTCAGACCAACAGTAAGGAACTGGTAGTCCAAGGTGATCTAGTTTCCACAAAATTGGAATCCGTAGGAATAAAATCATTACTCATCAATCTACATGGTTGCTAATTGTCATCAGAGCCAATATCTAGAGTTAAATTGTTGTGTATACTTATAATGTACAAGTCAAAACCACATTTCATAAGTACATGTGTTCATGAATACGTACCTAAGAGAACAAGCTCGCGCATGATCACAAGAAACCACAAACAAGTCTCTCGGTTCATATGTACAAAAGCGACTTTGTAGAGAAAAAAATGATTCTATTAATGTCTAGGAATAGTTATCTTGATTGATGATGTCATTACACATAAAAGCTACGAAGAAAAACAAGATCAGTCCAATGATAAAATAGTTATACCAGTTGTGTCCATTGAAGCTAGAGTAGAAATCTTGTTGACCTTGTCTAGCAACCCACATTTAAGTGTAGCTGCTCCTTTTACTAAACCATCTTCCAACATACCTTCAATCACATGACAACAAAAAGAGCAGTAAAAGAAAAAGAAAAAGAGTTGTTATTGAGCTAAACCTATAGTTGATTATAAGATATTCAATTTAGTGTATTCAATCCAAAGATGAGTGAAGGTCTGAATTTAAATCAATGGCTTAGATTTTTATCATCTACAAACATAAACAATCAAAGTTCAAATCTGAATAGAAAAGATAAAAAAAATACCCAATTTTGTCGAACACTTCAATCGATTTATCTCATGTTAGGAACTGTAAAGTGAATCCAAATAAATCTGAAGGAAGACTTTATCCTGCAAACCATCGTCCTTATCAAAACAACCAAAATTGATATACTTTTTTAATGTAAACTTTTATTAAAACATCATATGCTGCAATTTCCTTCTGGATAACAGAATAATGCATGTCAAATGTCCTCCCCTTGTTAATTCATTTCCAGGTTGAAGGTCCACAACATCGAGAAATGCAATTGCTTCCGACTCATCCACCAGGGACATCACCAAAAACACATCAATAACAAAATGCAATGCTTTCGTTTTGTGATGTTATTTCACAAGTTAAGCATAAAAACCAGAAAAGCTTTTCAAAAGAGCACATAACCTTGCAAAAGTCAGGAAACAGGAAAGAAGAACCCCAAATACCATAAATCTAATCTTGAATCAATCATCTTCATGAAAATATAAAAAGAAACTTGAAACAAAATCTAAATCAATCTAACAAAATAGGCTAAACTACAGAGAAACAATCCATTTGGACAAAAACGAGAAAACAAAGCTACACTTTCACTTAAACCTGGAACTTTAGGATTCGCACATCATCTACTTTTCTTCCCCTCTTATATGAAAAGCTAGTAGAAAGGGAAATGGATCCTCCATTTGAAATGCTCAATCCGTCGGAATCAAAATTTCATCACCGTTTTGCGGGTTCAAGCCAAAAGCTTTCGGGTGGAAAATTTTTTAGGATTAGAGAGGAGAAAGATCCCATCTTCGACCCAAATTCAGAAACTTTTGGCTGTGTGAAATGGTTTTCCGAACAGTGCTGTTTCTTCTCATTTGCTGCCGAAATTCATCGATTAGAAGATTTGGTTCGATTAATAGGATAACAACTTGATATTGATTGATGAGAAGGCCACACATACGCGAATTATGCAGTGTTTTTACTCGATTATATAGAATTGTTGGAGTTGTAATCGATTCTCTCTGCGTTTTCATGGTGGGGATGTGACGAATGTAGGAAGATAGAGGAAACGGAAATACCAAAGTGAAACAGTTAAAGCGGAGCACGATGTGAGAATCCTTATATTTTTTGGGAGATAATTCTATATTTTTAATGTGATGAAATATTACCGGCGTGTTTGTCAGGCTGTGGATACGTGAGATTGAATTGATAGCATAGTATTGCACGCTGTTGATATTCATTTTTAAACGGCGTGTTCATATGGGCCATAAAAAGCCTTATTAATAGCACGCTAGAAATTCATGTCGCATTTGCTTGAAGAAGTAAATTAAAAATAAATATTTGCGGCATGCTTTTTAAGGCATGTCGTAAAAAGGAACAACCGCGACATGCTTTTATTGGACGTCGCTAATATCGAGTTGCGAAAAGTAAGTTTAATTTTCTTGTAGTGGTATGAAAAGAAAATAGGCATAGTGACTTTGTACAAGCCATGTACATGCAACTTTATCATTCTCCTAAGACGCTCTTAAGAGAAACCTGTTGAGAGAAATGTGGTCCATTTCTTGACAAGGGTCACAATCATGCTGGGGACAAGACAATGAGGACCTGAGGTCGTATGTATACCATATCAAGGCATACAAGACCTAAAAGATGTGAGAGGCCAATGCACAAGAGCAGATCATGATAGGACATGGCACTCAGGCTCCTACATGCGCTGGTAACAAGGCAGCGAAGGGTCTGAGGCCAATGATAAGTTTAGGACTGATAAAGCTGGAATTCTGAAAATCTCTAACTTAGTTCATTCTGGGACGCCTCGAACTCTTGCAAAGCTTGAGCATTACCTATTGTCTAAGGTATGTTACCCTCCAACATGTTGTCAACTAAATAAAGACCATAAAGAGATGTGGCATTAAGCAAAGAAGGAGGTATTGTTTGTTATTCTGAAAATGGACCTGAAACTGTCCACGGCAAGTTGTGATATCTTGGGCCAGGTAGGGAGGAGCTTGACCAGATTTTGACTCTCACCATCCACAAAACATCCAATATTTTTTGAGTTGAAATGATAATTGGAGATGAAACAAGATACATAGTCAATGGCAGTACATGTCAAGAAAGGTTTCAGATTCAGAGATTCATTTACGTCAATGATCAACGACCCCAGTCTAGGAGTAAACATATCGAAATCATCAAGAATAAAAGAACATTGATCTAGGGTCAAAGAGGTAAGTAAAGGGGTTGTGAGGACACTTAAATTAAGGGTGACATGATACAGAAGAAGACTCTGAATATTGGTGAAACATACAGTACTACTTCGATTTTTCGCTTTGATAATGCAACAACGAAGAGTCAAGCTTGTCAAGGTAGAGGTTGAGAAAACACATGAAGGTACTTGGTAAAGATTTGTATACGAACTTTTAAAGTCAAGATCCTTCAGCCCTCTCGAACATAATAATGATTAATGAAAGCCACGTGTCGATATTTGTTGGAGGTTAAAATGTGGAATTGAATTAAAATCTTTCCAAAATGAATTTATAATCATTTTATTCCACTTACTTTATAAGCGTATTTCTTGATATATTCTTGTATAGAATATATGTAATGTTTTCATTAATTCTATCCGAAAAGGTACGTGAGTCGTAGATGAATTCAGATTTCATGGAATCATTCAATTCGGATAACGAGTGATATAAAAATTAACGCTTCAAAGTCGGTTTGTTGGAAAATTAATGATAAAAATGTCATAATCATTTTTATTCGGTGGCCTATTGGGCGTATTTCGGATATATTCTTGTATAGAATATATGTAATGTCTTGTTAAATGAAAACTACGTGGGAAGAAACTTTTCTCCCACATTGGTTGGAAATTAACGCTTAAGGAAAATTGATGATAGCAATATTTATATGATATTGTTTTAGTTGGTTGGAGTATTTATATGAATTGTTTTAGTATAGTTGGAATAAGAAACCAACATTATACACCGTTCTCTACGCGGGCGCAGGGGGGTGCAAATCCAATCCGGATTTACCCTTGGGCTTGTGCACGCCCGCGTGTCCCGCGTACACGAATGCAGCTCGATTCGAAGGTTCACAGTCAGAGTTCGGTTTTGCAACTGTTAATTTTATTTTCAGTCTGCGTGAAGCAAGGTTGCCGAACGCGACTTCGTTTTTTTCGTCCGTCGAACACCTTCGACGCAGGAAGGCTGAACGATTCGCTCTGGTGAGCCATCAGCAAGGCTGCTGAGACTGTTCCGGTTCCTGTCCAACATGAATAAAGCTGAGGCTTTTGGCTTTCCGGCCCAACATTATGATGATATTAATGACAATTAATTCGAGCCGAGGTCGTTCATTTTCCATCGCTTTTCCATGTCTTCTACTATATATACGAGCTACATGAATGGGAATTATATACAAGAAAATACAACACCGAAATTGCATACATATCATTCATTCTTTTGCATTCTTCTCTTGCATCAAGTGAAGAGATACCGAAACACGTTAGAGTTCGCCGGTGTTCGAGTTTGCGCACCGCTATTCGAAAGGTAATCCGAGAATTCCTGGGAGACAATTGCTGCAAAACGGGGTACATACCGGGGCAAATTTGTCTTAAGGACAGAGTTCGTCTCGGCTCAGATCGTGCATATCCTTTCATTTCATTTTGTATCTTTGTAATTCTTTATTTGAATAATAAAATTGTTGATTTTATTCGATCTGTTTATTTTAATTATACACGGGTAATAACAGCTTAAGACAAATTTGTTTAGAACAGTGGTTCTAAATCATACCTGTGTGTAATCAAAATATCCTGACGAATTTTTTCACCTTTTTTATTTGGCTTAAACGCCCGTTTCTTTTCGCTTTAAACGAGTTCAAATTTCGTTTATTTGAAGGAAAAAAAAATTAACTCGACCTTGTTTTGACGAGTCAAAACACTCTTCACTCGTTTTACTTTTCTTCACTGTTTTACGGGTTTTCAAAACCGAGTTGATGATCAGAGTTGTTCTTCTGATTAATGTTGATCTTCTGTTCTTGACAGAAATGACTACTGTTAATGATGCGTCATTGACACCCACTCCTAGTGCTGCGGCAAATGGAAATGAAAATGTTGTTGCGGCTGGTGCTGCTCAAATGAAAAAAAAAAATAAAAAATAAAAGAAAGAAATTCAAGCACAGCTCGTTTATTTTGATTCTAGTCCAAATCGTTTTAAAAATAAAAAATAAAAAAAAAAAAAAAAATCCACTTCCTTTTTGGTATCGATTTCGGTAAAATCGGTCCACATCCTTTTTGGTATCGATTTCTGGTAAAATCGATCCACTTCCTTTCTGGTATCGATTTAAAAATCGGTCCACTTCCTTTTTGGTATCGGTTTCTGGTAAAATCGGTCCATCTCCTTTTGGGGTTTTCTGGTAAAAACTACCATCCGCTTTGGTGTTTTGATTATAAGTTGGACGTACTGAATTGAAATAAACAAATTTAAAGAGCTGATAACTTGTTGATATTGTTATGATTAGATAAACGGTTGGAGAATCGAGTTGAAATAAACTCGAGCTTGTTTTGACGAGTCAAAACAATCTTCAATTTGTTTTACGAATTTAAAAACAATCTGAAGTATGTTTTACGAGTTGAAAACAGGCCCCAGTCTGTTTTATCAAGCTGAAACAAGTTTGAGTTTGTTTTTGACGAGTTGAAAACAAACTTTACTTGGATTGATATCGAGTTGATATAAAATGTGTTAAATATCATTTTTTGGTATTTAAATTATCCTTTTGAGAAAATGGTCGTTTAAAAACGAGCCTTAAAATTGTTTATCTTCTGTTTGTGAACGAAATGGAATTTTATAATCAGATGACTCATATTGGTGCGCCAATTCGAGGAGAAAGCTCCCGGGTTGCGGGAAGTGAAGTGGTTTTAAAACAGTCAAAATTGAGCCCGACAGAGACCTCGAGGAAGAGAATATGCTTGGGTTGTAGACACTGGGGCTACCCGACATATGTGTGCGAACAAATCATCGTTTTTTAGTTACCAACATCTCAAAGGTGAGAAAATAGTAATGTCAAATTCAACTACTTCCGATATCATTGGATGCGGTCATGTTCAGTTGAATTTGACGTCTGGGAGAGCATTGATTCTTCGAGATGTCCTGCATGTGCCGGACTTACTGATGAATGTGGTTTCTGGAAGCCGCCTTACCTACCTAGGGTCCGTGTTGGTATTTGATACATACAAATTCAAACTAATAGATGAAGGCGGGTAATTGTTTGAAGGAACGATAGATGAAGGTCTATGGATGATGGATCTCCGTGTTGTTACATAAAGTAGAAATTGTAATTTCTATTTTAATGTATGGAATAATAAATATTCTTAATGTGTATTGGTTCAAATAATTTTCTTATTATGTTTTGAACCGTTGTTGCCGCTTGAGGCATATATGATTAATACGTTGCAAACGAGAAATAATTTCGTATGACGAATGTACCTAAAAATTATTTAATTGGCGCATTAATCATAAGGAAAATATGCCAAAATGTTTAGTGAAAACATTATTTTGACGTGCCGTGTAAGTTGGAGAAATTATCTTCATGATAAAATTCTCATTTTGGTGACGACTCGTAGAACTTTTATTCGTTGAATAAAAATGAAATGAACACCGAGGTGTTTTGATTTGAAATGCGTACCGGTGGTGGTACAAGTTGTTGAATCAATAAAGTAGTTTTTTTATACCGTGAGTTGAAATATGACTAAAATTGAAATGGTTGGTGATACAATTGGTGTCACAAGCCTATGGCATAACGATTAGGAGTGGAAATTATTTATTTCCTAATCTAAAAATGGATGAATATAAATCATTATGTCGAATGATTTATTAAACATGCCATAGATGTGTCAAAGCAAATATGACTTAGGCACGGTTTCCTTCTGTGGAAAGAAACATAGACATGTAAAAGTTAAATTATACGAGTTGTGTGATTTAAATATTTATGCTAATGGAGAGTCGGTAAAGATTATTTATCGATCATTGTATAAAATAAAGTTGTGTCTAATTTTGCTAAAATAGCAAAGATAAGACAACAAAGGAGTTATAAACCTATAAGAATGAAGTTGGAAAAACAACTAAGCGAATAAACCTAGCATAATCGTAGTGGAAAAGTGCGGCCACACTCTTTCTTTTGTTCTTCACCGATTTTCGGCAAAAGCTGCTGTTTTTAACAAAAGCCGCTGGTTTCAACAAAGGCTGCTGTCTTTAAACAAAAGCTGCTGATTTTCAGAAAAATGCTATTTCTGCTAGTTTTACAGCCGGTGTTGATTGTTTTCAGATGTTATCTGAGAAATGCTGAATTTCAACCGAACTCTTAAAGAGTTGGTTAAAGCATGGTGAATAGTTCGAGTTAATCTCCGAACTTGTGGGGGGAAGCGATAGTTTCCACCGATTTCATTCTTTATAGGTTTACATCGAACAGATGGATAAAGATCCCATATGAGTTGAGGGAAAGCTGAGAGCTTATCTACGAATACTTGGAAATGTGGGGGTGTTTAGCAAAGGTGGGAATACCTAAAACTAAACAATGTAAGGCCTTGATGGTAGCCGAGGTTATCTCCAAAAGAGGGTCTTGATTTCGACTTTCGTCGATATGAGTACTTATCGCGTATGTTGTGGTATGTAAGCTTGAAATCCATCAAATGGATATTAAGACTGTTGTCTTAAATAGTGAATTAGAAGAATATATGCTAATAATGAGGAGTACTCATGATATGGGACTTATAGATGTAATTCTAATTTAATTAAAAAAAAAAATCTAGAATATCTCGAGGGACTAGTGTTATCACGGTCTCATTATATTGAATTCGTCCCGAGGAATTCAATATGTTTGATGAAAGTCCTAAACACATTGACTTAAGTATCACTTGGTCAAAACCAAAGGTGATGTCTCGCTTAAAATATTCACATATTGTCTAATGTACATATTGTGAATAAATTGCATGTGCCGTGAATAAACGAGCAGTTTACAAGTAATCCTAGTGAGGATCATTGGAAAGCGATATTACAGTACACGAGTACTTGAAATATTCAATGAATCTGGGATTAGAAAGATACTGTGATGCCAAGTGGATTTCTGATTCTAAAGAATTACAATTCACATGATTGGTGATGTTGCGGTGTTATGGAAGTCCACAAAGCAAACGTGCATTGCACTTGACAAAGCTGGTGAAGAAGCTAAGTGGCTTCTAAATTTCCTAGAGGAGATTTCTTGCTGGACTACACCGATTGCTTCCACAGTGATAGCCAATCGGCTTTACACCGAGCACAAAATAGTTTGTATAATGGTAAGTCTAGACATATACGTCAATGACATGATACCGTTAAATAATTGATCTCTAGTGGTATGATTTCCATCGATTATATTGGATCGAAGGAAAATCTTGCGTATCCGCTTTCAAAATGTTTACTAGAGATCGATTGTCGGTTTGACACTCGTAATGGGACTTAAGCCTATTGAAAGATAAGCTTTGTAATGGTAACCCTACCATGTTGACCTGGAGATCCCAAGATCATGGTTCAAAGGGACAACTAAGTTATGAAGTCGTCGATGAACACTTAACCATTCTCGTGAATAAAAGTGTTGTCTCGCCGTAAGTGTGAAGGATAAGTGAAAACTTTTAATGATTCCTATAACTTGATTAAATTTGAGTGGGGTATGGCGAATACTCTTGATAGGAGGTCACCTATGTAAGTGCGAAGTGGGGCCGCTTCAAAGAGAGTTCGAGGCTAGAATTCTCTAACGCACTTTCGAAACCAGGTGTGATTCGGGGCCAAAACGAATCCAACATGAGAACCAAGTACGGTGTTAAGGGAAATATTGTGTGAGTACTATTGTCCGGTTTTACACTAAAGGCCGAACAAGCTTCAAGACTTAAGTTCACCGATTAGCCGAGTAAATCCGATAGTATTTCACTAAGGCAGTTCAAAGCCGAAGCTACCTCTCCCGATGCAATATTTTTCTCGCCGTAATCTCTTCGTAGTCCGCATCCGCATTAATTTCCATTCATGTGGGGGATTGTTGGAGAAAATGTGGAATTGAATTAAAAATGAATTAAAAATGATTTTATAATCATTTTATTCAGTGACTTTATAAGCGTATTTCGGATATATTCTTGTATAGAATATATGTAATGTTTTATTAATTCTGAAAACTACGTGAGTCGTAGATGAATTCAGGGATTTGGAATCATTCAATTCGGATAACGAGTGAATGAGAAATTAACGCTTAAAGTCGGTTTGTTGGAAAATTAATGATAAGTCATATTGGGCCTATTGGGCTTAAGTGTGTGTTATGGAAAGGAAAAATGGGAAGAAACTTTTCTCCCACATTGGTTGGAAGAAGGAAAAAGAAGCAATATTTATATGATATTGTTTTAGTGTAGTTGGAATAAGAAACCAACATTATACACCGTTCTCTACGCGGGCGCAGGGGGTGCAAATCCAATCCGGATTTACCCTTGGGCTTGTGCACGCCCGCGTGTCCCGCGTACACGAATGCAACTCGATTCGAAGGTTCACGGTCGAGTTCGGTTTTGCAACCGTTAATTTTATTTTCGGTCCTGCTGAATCAAGGTTAAGGTTGAACGAACGAAAACGACTTCGCCTTATTTTCGTCCGTTTTAAGCCGTTTTTTTGGCCGCCGAACGAAAACGACTTCGGCCGAGGTGAGCCAAGGTGCCGAACGAACGACTTCGCCGTCGAGGTGAGCCATCGCAAGGCCGCCGAGACCGTTCCGGTTCCCGTCCAACATTAATGCATGAATAAAGCCGAGGCTTTTGGCTTTCCGGGCCCAACATTATGATGATATTAATGACAATTAATTCGAGCCGAGGTCGTTCATTTTCCATCGCTTTTCCATGTCCTCTACTATATATACGAGCTACATGAATGGGAATTATATACAAGAAATACAAAATACAACACCAGAAATTGCATACATATCATTCCTCTGCATACAGTTCTTGCATCAAGTGAAGAGATATCTGAAACACTGTTAGAGTTCGCCGGTGTTCAGAGTTTGCAGTACCGCTATTCTGAAAGGTAATCTGAGAATTCCCGGGAGACAATTGCTGCAAAACGGGGTACATACCGGGGCAAATTTGTCTTAAGGACGAGTTCGTCTCGGCTCGGATCGTGCATATCCTTTCATTTCATTATGTATCTTTGTAATTCTTTATTTGAATAATAAAATTGTTGATTTAATTTTCGTTTATTTATTTTAATTATACACGGGTAATAACAGCTTAAGACAAATTTGTTTAGAACAGTGGTTCTAAATCATACCTGTGTGTAATCAAAATATCCTGACGAATTTTTTCACCTTTTTTATTTGGCTTAAACGCCTGTTGCTTTCTGCTTTTAAACGAGTTCAAATTTCGTTTATTTGAAGGAAAAAAAAAATTTACTCGACCTTGTTTTGACGAGTCAAAACACTCTTTTCACTCATGTTTTACGGGTTTTCAAAACCGAGTTGATGATCAGAGTTGTTCTTCTGATTAATGTTGATCTTCTGTTCTTGACAGAAATGACTACTGTTAATGATGCGTCATTGACACCCACTCCTAGTGCTGCGGCAAATGGAAATGAAAATGTTGTTGCGGCTGGTGCTGCTCAAATGAAAAAAAAAAAAAAAAAAAGAAAGAAATTCAAGCACAGCTCGTTTATTTTGATTCTAGTCCAGCTCGTTTTAAAAAATAAAAAAAAAAAAAATAAAATAAAATCGGTCCACATCCTTTTTGGTATCGATTTCTGGTAAAATCGGTCCACATCCTTTTTGGTATCGATTTCTGGTAAAATCGGTCCACTTCCTTTTTGGTATCGATTTCTGGTAAAATCGGTCCACTTCCTTTTTGGTATCGGTTTCTGGTAAAATCGGTCCATCTCCTTTTGGGGTTTTCTGGTAAAAACTACCATCCGCTTTGGTGTTTTGATTATAAGTTGGACGTACTGAATTGAAATAAACAAATTTAAAGAGCTGATAACTTGTTGATATTGTTATGATTAGATAAACGGTTGGAGAATCGAGTTGAAATAAACTCGAGCTTGTTTTGACGAGTCAAAACAATCTTCAATTTGTTTTACGAATTTAAAAACAATCTGAAGTATGTTTTACGAGTTGAAAACAGGCCCCAGTCTGTTTTATCAAGCTGAAACAAGTTTGAGTTTGTTTTTGACGAGTTGAAAACAAACTTTACTTGGATTGATATCGAGTTGATATAAAATGTGTTAAATATCATTTTTTGGTATTTAAATTATCCTTTTGAGAAAATGGTCGTTTAAAAACGAGCCTTAAAATTGTTTATCTTCTGTTTGTGAACAGAAATGGAATTTTATAATCAGATGACTCATATTGGTGCGCCAATTCGAGGAGAAAGCTCCCAGGTTGCGGGAAGCGAAGTGGTTTTAAAACAGTCAAAATTGAGCCCGACGAGACCTCGAGGAAGAGGAATATGCTTGGGTTGTAGACACTGGGGCTACCCGACATATGTGTGCGAACAAATCATCGTTTTTTAGTTACCAACATCTCAAAGGTGAGAAAATAGTAATGTCAAATTCAACTACTTCCGATATCATTGGATGTGGTCATGTTCAGTTGAATTTGACGTCTGTGAGAGCATTGATTCTTCGAGATGTCCTGCATGTGCCGGACTTACTGATGAATGTGGTTTCTGGAAGCCAGCTTACCTACCTAGGGTCTGTGTTGGTATTTGATACATACAAATTCAAACTAATAGATGAAGGCGGGGTAATTGTTTGAAGGAACGATAGATGAAGGTCTATGGATGATGGATCTCCGTGTTGTTACATAAAGTAGAAATTGTAATTTCTATTTTAATGTATGGAATAATAAATATTCTTAATGTGTATTGGTTCAAATAATTTTCTTATTATGTTTTGAACCGTTGTTGCCAGTTGAGGCATATATGATTAATACGTTGCAAACGAGAAATAATTTCGTATGACGAATGTACCTAAAAATTATTTAATTGGCAGATTAATCATAAGGAAAATATGCCAAAATGTTTAGTGAAAACATTATTTTGACGTGCCGTGTAAGTTGGAGAAATTATCTTCATGATAAAATTCTCATTTTGGTGACGACTCGTAGAACTTTTATTCGTTGAATAAAAATGAAATGAACACCGAGGTGTTTTGATTTGAAATGCGTACCAGTGGTGGTACAAGTTGTTGAATCAATAATAGTTTTTTTTATACCGTGAGTTGAAATATGACTAAAATTGAAATGGTTGGTGATACAATGGTGTCACAAGCCTATGGCATAACGATTAGGAGTGGAAATTATTTATTTCCTAATCTAAAAATGGATGAATATAAATCATTATGTCGAATGATTTATTAAACATGCCATAGATGTGTCAAAGCAAATATGACTTAGGCACGGTTTCCTTCGTGGAAAGAAACATAGACATGTAAAAGTTAAATTATACGAGTTGTGTGATTTAAATATTTATGCTAATGGAGAGTCGGTAAAGATTATTTATCGATCATTGTATAAAATAAAGTTGTGTCTAATTTTGCTAAAATAGCAAAGATAAGACAACAAAGGAGTTATAAACCTATAAGAATGAAGTTGGAAAAACAACTAAGCGAATAAACCTAGCATAATCGTAGAGGAAAAAGTGCTGGCCACACTCTTTCTTTTGTTCACTGATTTTCGGCAAAAGCTGCTGTTTTTAACAAAAGCCGCCGGGTTTCAAAGAAAGGCCGCCGTCTTTAAACAAAAGCCGCCGATTTTCGAAAAAATGCTATTTCTGCTAGTTTTACAGCCGGTGTTGATTGTTTTCAGATGTTATCTGAGAAATGCTGAATTTCAACCGAACTCTTAAAGAGTTGGTTAAAGCATGGTGAATAGTTCGAGTTAATCTCCGAACTTGTGGGGGGAGCGATAGTTTCCACCGATTTCATTCTTTATAGGTTTACATCGAACAGATGGATAAAGATCCCATATGAGTTGAGGGAAAGCTGAGAGCTTATCTACGAATACTTGGAAATGTGGGGGTGTTTAGCAAAGGTGGGAATACCTAAAACTAAACAATGTAAGGCCAGGATGGTAGCTTGATTTCTTCATACAAATTCACTGAAACTCGACTTTCGTCGATATGAGTACTTATCGCGGATGTTGTGGTATGTAAGCTTGAAATCCATCAAATGGATATTAAGACTGTTGTCTTAAATAGTGAATTAGAAGAATATATGCTAATAATGAGGAGTACTCATGATATGGGACTTATAGATGTAATTCTAATTTAAAATCTAGAATATCGAGGGACTAGTGTTATCACGGTCTCATTATATTGAATTCGTCCCGAGGAATTCAATATGTTTGATGAAAGTCCTAAAGCACACATTGACTTAAGTATCCACTTGGTCAAAACCAAAGGTGAGCATGTGTCTCGCTTAAAATATTCACATATTGTTTAATGTACATATTGTGAATAAATTGTGCCTTTACAAGTAATCCTAGTGAGGATCATTGGAAAGCGATATTACGGACACGAGTACTTGAAATATTCAATGAATCCGGGATTAGAAAGATACTGTGATGCCAAGTGGATTTCTGATTCTAAAGAATTACAATTCACATGATTGGTGATGTTGCGGTGTTATGGAAGTCCACAAAGCAAACGTGCATTGCACTTGACAAAGCTGGTGAAGAAGCTAAGTGGCTTCTAAATTTCCTAGAGGAGATTTCTTGCTGGACTACACCGATTGCTTCCACAGTGATAGCCAATCGGCTTTACACCGAGCACAAAATAGTTTGTATAATGGTAAGTCTAGACATATACGTCAATGACATGATACCGTTAAATAATTGATCTCTACAGTGGTATGATTTCCATCGATTATATTGGATCGAAGGAAAATCTTGCAGATCTGCTTTCAAAATGTTTACTAGAGATCGATTGTCAGTTTTGACACTCAGAATAGGACTTAAGCCTATTGAAAGATAAGCTTTGTAATGGTAACCCTACCATGTTGACTGGAGATCCCAAGATCTTGGTTCAAAGGGACAACTAAGTTATGAAGCTGTCGATGAACACTTTCCCATTCTGTGAATAAAAGTGTTGTCTGCCAGAAGTGTGAAGGTTAAGTGAAAACTTTTAATGATTCCTATAACTTGATTAAATTCGAGTGGGGTATGGCAGAATACTCTTGATAGGAGGTCACCTATGTAAGTGCGAAGTGGGGCCGCTTCAAAGAGAGTTCGAGGCTAGAATTCTCTAACGCACTTTCTCGAAACCAGGTGTGATTCGGGGCCAAAACGAATCCAAATCATGAGAACCAAGTACGTTGTTAAGGGAAATATTGTGTGAGTACTATTGTCCGGTTTTACACTAAAGGCCGAACAGCTTCAAGACTTAAGTTCACCGATTAGCCGAGTAAATCCGATAGTATTTCACTAAGGCGGGTTCAAAGCCGAAGCTACCTCTCCCGATGCAATATTTTTCTCGCCGTAATCTCTTCGTAGTCCGCATCCGCATTAATTTCCATTCATGTGGGGGATTGTTGGAGAAAATGTGGAATTGAATTAAAAATGAATTAAAAATGATTTTATAATCATTTTATTCGGTGACTTTATAAGCGTATTTCGGATATATTCTTGTATAGAATATATGTAATGTTTTATTAATTCGAAACTACGTGAGTCGTAGATGAATTCGGGATTTGGAATCATTCAATTCGGATAACGAGTGAATGAGAAATTAACGCTTAAAGTCGGTTTGTTGGAAAATTAATGATAAGTCATATTGGGCCTATTGGGCTTAAGTGTGTGTTATGAAAAGGAAAAATGGGAAGAAACTTTTCTCCCACATTGGTTGGAAGAAGGAAAAAGAAGCAATATTTATATGATATTGTTTTAGTATAGTTGGAATAAGAAACCAACATTATACACCGTTCTCTACGCGGGCGCAGGGGGGGTGCAAATCCAGTCCGGATTTACCCTTGGGCTTGTGCATGCCCGCGTGTCCTGCGTACACGAATGCAACTCGATTTGAAGGTTCACGGTCGAGTTCGGTTTTGCAACCGTTAATTTTATTTTCGATCTGTCCGAAGCGTGAATGAATCAAGGTTCTTCGTTTTTATTTTCGTCTCGTTAGTCCGTCGAACACCGAAAACGACTTCGCCCGCCGAGGTGAGCCAAGGCCGCCGAACGAACGACTTCGCCCGTCGAGGTGAGCCATCGCAAGGCCGCCGAGACTCGTTCCGGTTCCCGTCCAACATTAATGCGTGAATAAAGCCGAGGCTTTTGGCTTTCCGGTTCCAAACATAATGATGATATTAATGACAATCAATTCGAGCCGAGGTAAGGTTGTTAATTTCCATCGCTTTTCCATGTCTTCTACTATATATACGAGCTACATGAATGGGAGGAATTACACACAAGAAATACAACACCAGAAATTGCATACGTATCATTCTTCTGCATTCTGTTCTTGCATCAAGTGAAGAGATACTGAAGCACTGTTAGAGTTCGCCGGTGTTCAGAGTTTGCAGTACCGCTATTCTGAAAGGTAATCTGAGAATTCCTGGGAGACAATTGCTGCAAAACGGGGTACATACCGGGGCAAATTTGTCTTAAGGACAGAGTTCGTCTCGGCTCAGATCGTGCATATCCTTTCATTTCATTCTGTATCTTTGTAATTCTTTATTTGAATAATAAAATTGTTGATTTTATTCGAGCTGTTTATTTTAATTATACACGGGTAGAAACATTTGAAAGAAAAAAGAAAAAGCAAGAAAAATAGGATTGAGAGACAAGACTCAAATTTAAATGGTTTGTCAAACTAGCTTCTATATTAACCGGCAAAAAGAACAACGTACTACACAGTGGTAAATACAAAAAATAATTTAAATGAGTTCGGTATGAGTTGTCGGTCAATAAAACATTGGTTTCTGAGGGTTAGAAAGTCGAGAAAATATAATTTCAGGTCAACGTAACATCCCTTATTTTATTTTAGATCGTGTCAGAGCTGACATTTTTTTTATGTTCCCCGTGCAATTGTATAAAAAGAGCCCGTGCAAATTTGCACGGGCCCGGCAAAAAATTCCACGTTGCGTGTGATTTTGTTGAAGCAAAGTAAAAAATATATATATATTAGGGGAGAGAGATTCCACGGGCATGTGGGATTTTTCACCGGGCCCGTGTAAATTTGCACGGGCTCTTTCTACACAATTGCACGGGGGACTTAAAAAAATTGTCAGGTCTGACGCGACCTGAAATGAAATAAAAGGTGTTACACTGACCTGAAATTATATTTTCTCCTAGAAGATGTGAGGAGAATTTTGATCTAGAAGCATGACATTGATCATTGCCTACTTGTGGAACGGGTTGGGGTTCTTTAGGAAATTCGGGGTGAAGGTGTTTGTACGTACTCTTTTTAGGCGGGTTTTTGGTTGGCCTTTGTACATGTAGGTGTTCTTTTTGTTTTCATGTGGAGGGCCTTTCCTCAGCTTGGGATGAGAAATTCTACCCTAAAGACTCCAACATAGGGAGTCACCCATGTGACACAATATGAACCACACTGTTTTATTGCAGGATGAAACTATGTGGTCGAGATTGTACCATACGGGTCATTCTCCACATTGGAGTCTCTGTTTTAGAACCTCCCGCTTTGGGATAGGCTTGGTTTGGTTTGGTGTAGACATGTTTTTATTTTTTTTTATTTTTTTTTATTTTTGCTTTTGTTTACGTCGTGGAAGTTCTCGTGTTTTTTTTCCTTTCCTTTCCTTTTGTTGTAATGTTCCAACATCTTTCAAGTTTATTTTAATTATTAAAATATATCTTTTCCATTCAAAAAAAAAAGATTCTATTGGCACCCCAATTTACTACTGACGCCCTATTACTCTCGGCACCATAAAAAATTACTTTGGCATCCGGTGTTCCTTGTTGGTGTTAAACAAAGAACACCGGTGTGACTGACGTTCTCTATATAAGAAGTGTTAAATCTTAGAAACGTCAGTCAACGACTTTTCACTGGAGACACTGACGTTGGTTTGCCATAAGGAACACCAGTCTGACTGACATTTTTTTCATCCGAAAAAATAATCAAAAAATAGGTGCCGGAAGTAACAACGGAGGTGCCAATAGACCCCAAAAAAAAATGTTGTGAATACAGTAATTAAACTAAACTATTTCAAAGCCTAATAGAAAAGGCCCAAACATTGTATTATAGGCCATAATATATATATATATATATATATATATATATATATATATATATATATATATTATTATTATTATTATTATTAATTTTTTTTTTTGAAACGAAAGGAGGGGAATGGAGGATGGGGGAATCGAACTCTGGTCCTCCCACTGAGGCCAGGGTAAAACCCAGATGGCTAACCACTTAGGATGAGCTTAAGCTCCATAAGAGTTATTTATTGTAGCAAGTCTCACGTTTAGAAATAGTAAATATTGATCCACATTTTTCACAAGCTTCTGAATCATCAATATCAAACAAAATTGTTTCTGGTAATGAACTTTGTACAAAAACCTTCCTTTTCACGGTTCTCTCTCTGAATTCATCTGCTTCATGAGCAAGGAAATTTTACCGTGATGTTTGAGGAACAAATTAATTTGCAAAACGACTTATGTTTTTGCAAGCGACACAATATTCAACAAAATTTGGCATGATCGATTTGGTGTCGATGCTCCTACGAAGACGAAAAAATCAATTGTAAAAGGCATAAAACTTTGTGCAAGAGAAGTGAAAGGGAGATAGATCTCTTACACACTCACACTTTATCCCTCCCACTAGGGCTTCGCTCGAGCTGTAGTAGAGTCAGAGGCGATTCCAGGAATTCTTCGACATAGGTCGAGAATCGATAGCGACACATCGTATTATAAGTTTATAAGCATTAATTTTAAAAATCTAGATATGATATGGGTCAAAGGGTAATATTTTAAAAAATTAGATGATCGGTTAGTAGAGATTAGTGTATAAAAGTTTAAATCATGTAAAATATACCTATAATTTTCTTTTTCTAATATTTTAAAGAGAGATGATAGAGGCACAACAAAATTACACAACGAATTGGCACAACGATGATACACGCCATTGATTATTGTGGGACCTAGATTAATCAATATAGTTGCCACAAAAATCAACAGTATGGATCACCGTTATGGCAATTAATATTCGTTGTGTAATTTTGTTGTGTCTTTATCATTTTTCTATTTTAAACGGTCAGTTGACCCATACCCCTGATTGGAGCCGCCCCGGAGTAGAGTATAACTGTTAGAGATACACCTATTATATGATTTGTTGTTGTATTGTGACAAGTGTCACTCTTGTGTGTTGCCATGTGTAGGTTGTTACACATGTGCTAGATTTGGTGTTATATGTCTCTGTAAAATCCTCAATGTGTGAACATAACAAATATTTCCTTAAGATCCATTTCTTGTCTTGGTATCGGAGCCCCAATGGCTAACGCCGGCGAGACGGTGCCGCCTCCTTCTTTATCTCCAGGAACCACCGTTCCCCTTGAAGCCACCAACACCATCTCATCGTCACAAATCAGTGTACCCATTCCACCTCCTTTGTCACAAATCAGTGTACCCATTCCACCTCCTTCTTTTTTTCCTGTCTCTGTTCCTTTCCCGTTTATTCCGGCTTACTCCGGTCAAGGTACAGCGCCGCCATTGTCTCTGGGACAACTAGGGTCTGGTTTCTCCATGCCCTTTCCAAATATGACCTCAATTGGTTCTTCCACTATTCCTGGCTCCCCTTTTGCCGCTGCTCCGGTGACACCACCTTTTGGAAGTAATCTGAATCAGACATGCACAGTCAAGCTTTCTAGGTCAAACTACCTTCTATGGCGTTCCACCATTCTTCCTGTAATTCGAGGTCATCGGCTTGAAGGATTTCTATTTGGTACTGCTCCCAGACCCCCTTCAATCCTTGGTCATCCGGTTTGTTGGTGTGGAATCGAACGGACCCGTGCTCCTTGGATGGTTAAAGAGTTCCATGACCGAAGAAGCTTTGCTTGAAGTTATGAGCTGTGAGACATCGCATGAAGTTTGGAGAACTCTAGAAGCTCTTTTCAATAGTCAATCTGAAGCACGCATGCTTGAATTCAAGGTTGCTTTAGCAAAAGCAGAGAAAGGTGCTACCCCCATGCTTGACTATCTGTCCAAGATGAAATCCTATTCTGATGGACTTGCTTCGTCTGCTCGGTTATCCCATCACCTCCTCGAGCTTATTCGTCGCTCTTTGTGGTCTAGGAAAGGAATATGAATCGGTTATTGTGAATCTCACATCTAGAGTTGGTTCTTTGTCCTGGCCAGAGGTCCAATCCCAACTCCTTACTCATGAACGGCTGATTCTTCGTCTAAATTCGTCTACCATCACTGATCTTGCTCAGAATGCTGCTCATGTTGCCACAAGGACCTCTAATCACCAATCTGTCTACAATAACTCCAGAGGGTCCTCAGACAGTGGAAGAGGAAATAGAGGAGGTAGAGGTCGAGGAAGAGGTGGCAGAAATCAGTCAAACTCTGGACTGAAAATCAACAACAACAACAATACCAACAGGCCAACATGTCAAATTTGCAAGAAGGTTGGACACACTGCCGTTGAGTGCTACTTCAGGTATTCCAATTCCAACTCAAGTGGTGGTAGTGGTGGCAATCAGTCCAATGGACCAAGACAAAATGCTGCATATATGGCTACCCCTGAAACTGTGAATGACCCTTATTGGTATGCTGATAGTGGGGCTACAAGTCATGTGACTGCTGATCTCAACAATTTGCATCTCAACTCTGGATATGAGGGGTCTGAAACTTTGACTGTTGGATCAGGTGAGAATCTTAAAATTGATCACATAGGTCATTCCAAACTTATTACTCCTAATCAGTCCCACCTTCACCTTAAAAACATTCTTCATGTCCCTTCTATTACAAAAAATCTTCTAAGCATTTCTAAGTTGACTACGATAACTCGTTTTCGTAGAATTTCATGCCAACTCTTGTTTTGTGAAGGATACCCTCACCAAGAAAGTCATCCCGGAAGGAGTTCTTAAAGATGGTCTTTATCGGCTCGGTGTTCTGTCGGCTCCTTCAAGCCAAGCACCGGTCTGTCGAGAAGTTATTTCCCTTTTCTAATAATAGCACATCTCTAGTTGCTCATGTTAGTTCTAGGAATGATGCAAACTTATGGCATCAAAGACTTGGACATCCCTCTCGTTTCGTTCGTTCGAATCAAATTAAAAAAATTTGTAGTATGTCTTTTACTTCTGATGTTAACTTTTGTGAATCATGCCAATACGGCAAGCATCATGCTAGATCTTATCCTTTGTCTGTTTCTACTACTAGTTCTGTGCTTGAATTAGTTCATACTGATTTATGGGGTCCCTCTCCTGTCCATTCTAAAGCTGGCTATCTCTATTATATACACTTTCTTGATGATTATACTAGATACACTTGGGTTTATCCTCTTAAGCACAAATCTGATGCCTTTCTTGCTTTTAAACAGTTTAAAGCTCTCACTGAAAATCAGTTTAATACTAAGATTAAATCTCTACAGTCAGACTTTGGTGGTGAATTTAGGACTTTTATACCTTTCCTTCAAGATTGTGGCATTCAAATGAGGTACTCTTGCCCTCATGAACATCCTCAGAATGGTAAGGCAGAAAGAAAGCATAGGCATCTTGTTGAAACAGGTCTGACCCTTTTAGCCCAGGCATCCTTACCTCTTACTTATTGGTGGCATGCTTTCCATCATGCCATCAGCTTGATCAACATCCTTCCAACCCCTGTTCTCAACCATATCTCCCCATTTGAAGCCCTGCATCATAAATCACCAAATTATCTTACACTCAGGGTGTTTGGATGTGCTTGCTACCCTTTACTCCGACCATATAATTCTCACAAATTTTAATATCACACTGAAAGGTGCACTTATTTAGGTCAAAGTCCCAATCATAAGGGAGCCCTATGTCTCTCTTCCACTGGCAGGATTTACATCTCCAGTAGTGTGACCTTTGATGAGACCATGTTTCCCTTTAAGTGTCCTCCTACCTCCTCCAAAATTCCCTCCTCTCCTTCCATGACCACTTTTCATTTACCATCTATCACTGCTGCTGTTGTTCCTCATACTTCATCTACTTCAAATCCTGTCTCTATACCCTCACAATTATCTGTTTCTACATCTCCTCTATTTCACACTTCACAGTCTGTGCCTAATACTCCTCTTTCTGCTCCTACTTTTCCCCATTCTCCTATTCCTGCACCTTCTGTTGCTTCCACACCTCCTTCTTGCAGCCCTGCTTCTAACCCTAACTCCCCATCTAGTTCCAGCACTCCCTCTAGTCCTAACATCTCTGGGCCTATCAGTGCCTCTTCTACCCCACCACCCTCTCCTCTCCCTTCTCACCCTATACAAACCAGATCAAAATCTGGCATTTATAAGCCTAAGACCTTTTCTTTTCTTGCCACTAGGGTTCCTTCATCTTATCCTACAGAACCAACTAAAGTTTCAGAGGCTCTTGCCCATCCAGAGTGGAAACAGGCCATGGCAGATGAATATGCAGCTCTTATGAAGAATCACACCTGGGATCTTGTTCCCTACAGTCCCAGTCACAAGCTTGTTGGTAATAAATGGGTATTTAAAGTGAAGCTCAAACCTGATGGGACTGTCCAAAAATACAAGGCACGGCTTGTTGCTAAAGGCTTCCTTCAAACCCCTGGCTTAGACTACAATGAGACTTTTAGTCCTGTGGTTAGGTCATCCACCATTAGGGTTGTCTTGGCCTTGGCTGTAGCAAAGAATTGGCAAATTAATCAGATAGACATAAATAATGCCTTTTTGAATGGCACCCTATATGAATTTGTTTTCATGCCCCAACCTGAAGGATTTGTTTCACAAGACCACCCAGCTCATGTCTGTCACCTAAGAAAGGCACTTTATGGTCTCAAACAGGCTCCTAGAGCCTGGTTTGAGGAACTTAGATCACAGTTGTTACAGTGGGGTTTCACTCAAGCAAAATCTGACTCCTCTCTGTTTATCTTTAACATTAATACCACCCTGCTGTATGCTTTGGTGTATGTAGATGACATTTTGTTGACAGGAAACAGTCCGGCAATGATACAGAGATTCATTCAGCTTTTAAACTCCAGGTTTGCCCTTAAAGACTTGGGCCAACTCAGCCACTTCCTGGGAATCCAAGCATTCAGAGATGATACTGGACTATATCTCTCCCAACACATGTATGCTACACAGCTTTTGGACAAAATAGGGCTCACCAATCTCAAGCCTGTACCTACTCTTATGTCTGTTGGCAGCAAATTCTCTAAAGTTACAGGTACATTAATGCATAATCCATCCTTATTTAGAAGCAGTCTTGGGGCTCTTCAATACTTAACCTACACTAGACCGGATATTGTGTATTCTGTGAATACCCTTAGCCAGTATATGCACAGCCCTACTATCGTACACTGGCAAGCTGTGAAACGTTTACTACGTTATATTAAAGGTACTGTGCACTATGGCCTGCACTTTAGTCCTCATTCTGCGTTGAATTTAATTGGGTTTTCTGATGCGGATTGGGGCTGTGATCCTATGGAAAGGAAGTCTGTGGCTTGGGTACTGTGTGTATATTGGTGGATCTCTTGTTTCTTGGTGTTCAAAAAAGCAACAGGTTGTCTCTCGATCAAGCACGGAGTCAGAGTATCGTGCCTTGGCTCATCTTGCTGCTGAAATGCAGTGGCTAGGGTCACTGCTTTATGAACTGAAACAGCCTTTACAATCTAAACCCCTAGCTTGGTGTGACAACATTGGAGCCCAATCCGTAGCCTACAATCCTGTTTTTCATGCTAGGACGAAGCATATCGAGATTGATGTCCACTTTGTCCGAGATCAGGTTCTTAAAGGAAAGCTCCAAGTAAAATTTGTGCCTTCATCTGACCAAATAGCTGATGTTTTCACCAAAGCTATCTCTGGCTCCAAATTTGAAGAATTTCGTCACAAACTCAATGTTGTTTCCACCCCCTTGCGTTTGAGGGGGACTGTTAGAGATACACCTACTATATGATTTGTTGTTGTATTGTGACAAGTGTCACTCTTGTGTGTTGCCATGTGTAGGTTGTTACACATGTGCTAGATTTGGTGTTATATGTCTCTGTAAAATCCTCAATGTGTGAACATAACAAATATTTCCTTAAGATCCATTTCTTGTCTATAACTTATTTGTTGCAGTACCAGCTTGTTAATTTAGGTCATCATGAATGCTCTTAATACACTTTAGTAAATACGGTAAATACTTTAAAAACTTTATTTTAGCAATTTAGCATGCAGACAAAGTCTCTAAAACTTCATTTATATCTATCAAATCTGATGTATTAGATCTTGGATAGACACTTCAAAAATATAGTATTCGAAACAATAAAATAGAAAAACCGTTAAAGACGACGAAGTTCGGATATCAGGCCGAATTAACAAACACTATCATGGTAATTTATTTATTTTACACGAATGATATTCGATTTGGATCTGTACTGATGATATCTCTGTCGATTTTGAATTGTATCGTTGCTTTCATTGTCAATTTTTTTTTTTGATCGGTAATGATGATATCGCTGTCAATTATGAATCGCATGCTTGGTTTCATTGTCAATTTTTATATGGTGTCATTCTTCAGCCTAGAAGATTTCGTATCCCGATTTTCAGCTCCGACTATTTGATCTTTGGTACTTGCACGACCGCTCTAAAATTTATTATCTCGATCATGGTTCTTATATTGATCATGGTGAACTTTCTTTTGCAGTGCTGCAATTCGCATGCGATCTCTTACCTGTATCTATAGTGAAAACATTGAATTGAGAAACCCATTCACGATTAGGATTGAATCAATGAAAGATGATTAAACTGTAAGATGTGATTTTATTCTAACTTTTCCGGATTTTTATATAATTTGGTTGATTTTATTGTGTTCTCCTTTTGGTATTCTTTGTCCATTGTTTATATGTTGATCTTTTCACAGGTTGCAAAAAAAACATGTGATTATGATAAGCTACAAGTACTATATTTACCCGATTTCCCATGAAGCGCTCCATCAAGAATTCAATACATTGGTCTGTTTTGTTTGTTTGTTTGTTTGATTGTTTTTTAGTGCGCGCTGTTAGATGTGATGTTCGAAAGATAATTTTGTAATTGTTTTATTTAATAAATGAAATGATATTATTAATCATATTTATTATTCTCATATTCACCGATGTGACAATAGTATTTACACTACAGAAAACCCTAAAGTATATCGTTTATGTAATCACTTAACTCAGTGTATAGGACATACACGGGAGGATTGAGTTAGTGAAGATGTACTTAAAATACAATTAGCCCGTAGTGAAGTTAATCGAGAGTATCGGGTCTCTCCTTTAACGTGCTATTAATGCGCACAGAACACAATAGGTGTGATTGTCTTATCCGGGCTTTCGGTTAAGAGAACCTAGTGGGGCATTTATATATGATAGATATATCATATAGGGTTTGGACCGATTTGATTAGAGTTCACGATATAATTCCGTAATCGAGAAGTCTTATCGAATCAATGGATGATCATATTTATGGATATATCTTAATCCCGATGTGATCACGAATCAAGCCGCTTGAATCGGTATGAAGTTTGACTTGACGGTTAAGGATTACACTGAGTCTGTGGTCTGAATTACCCCATCTTGGCATTGTACTGGATTGAGTGAGTACTCTGTGTTATCACAGACACGGAATCCATTCCTTCCATTTATGGAAGTAGATAGACATTTCCCTTATTTGTTAATCCTAGAAACTGATCGATCGCGCGAGTTCATATTACACTGATTAGCTACCAGTGAGTTGTATGAATTAATTGATCACTAGGGGGTTAATGGTAAATAAGGATAAGAAGTTCTAAAAAGGGTTAACGGTAACTTCCCGATTTAGAATGAACAGTCTATGGAGGATTAATCCATATGTAATGATTATATCAATTGATGCTTATTATTATTCTCGTAAGGAGATAAATATAATCTCATAATCGGAGGAGTGCAGTCACGGGATTATGGTGGCATATTCCTGTGATTGATTTATCGAATATAATTATTCTGTTCGTAAGATAATTATTTATTTGATTTATCGGAGCCGCTGATTATTAGTCCATGGTCCCCGACGTGCCTCCTATATAGCATAGCTATTCTCGGACGTCGAATCCTGATAATATTAATTTAGTTCTTGTTGGACTTTATTAAAACGATATGTGAATTAATTGTTTAGTGGACTATTAAATTAGTTGGGCTAAATAATTAAATATGTGGAAAAGACATTTTCCATAATCTTGCCCCAATTATTGTGTTATGGCAAAATTAATATTGACTAGGTCAATAGTTGTAAATTTCGCCCCTTATTATTATTATGGAACAAGAAATTATTTTCTTGTGTATTAATAAGACATGTGCATAAAATATTTATTGGATAAATATTTATGGTAAGAAATAAAGATAAATATTATTCTAAATTTGTTCTAGAATATTATGGAATTATCTTTTATTTATTGGATTATTTATTTGCATAATAAAAATCCTTGGAGGTTAAGTTTTACTCTCCTATATAAAGAGAGTTCTCCCAAGCCTCATAACACACACATAATTCGACTTCACCTCTTAGAGAGGAGAAGAAATAAATTTCGGCCAAGGGGGAAATAAGGGGAAAATCTTGGAGGTTTTCCCGGGTAGCATATCGGAAGGGTTCGAGTCGAGAATTTCCTTCCACCGGGAGTTGCTTGGATCACACGTACGGAAGATCGTGGTGCTCTTCACACCTTTGTTCGTTCTTTCCATTGCGGTTCTTCAACTTGGATTTTGAGATCCAAGAGGTATGTTCTACAACCCCCTTGTAGATGTAGATCTAGTTATTTTATTACGTGTATTTTATAGATCTAGATCCTTAAATCGCTTCCGTTGCGGATGATATTACTAACAGTGGTAGCAGAGCCCAGGGTGATCTATATTTATACGTATAAAATATTAGATCTAGGAGTGGTAAACATGTAGATTTTTTTGTCCCAAATTTTTTTTAAAAGAGGGGCCGAAAATTATGTTTAATTTAATGTTTTTTATGTTATGAATGTCTTGGTTGAAGAGATGGATTGGGGTTGGTATTGTTTACCCGTAGATCTATTTTGTAACTCTTTGATTAGTATCAATTGAGCATAGGATGTGTAATTTATTTTTATGTCATGCGAAAATTTTTAAAAGATAGTACCTTTTGTATTTATTTTGGTTCCGGATTCGAGACGACGAAGATCATGGTGTTGAAGATCATCAAGAAGGTAAACACGGGAGGAGGCCGATTGTTTTATTTTATTTTTCCCGGCAAAAAATTTGGTCACGGCGGCGCGGCAATCACAATTTGGTCCAATTTTTTTTTTCTATGCGGCTGCCCTAGTTTGGGTTTGTCACATTTATTTTTTATTTTTTATTTTATTCCAACCCTTGGCCGAAAGGCCTGTTTGATTAAAAAAGAAAAAAAAAAAAAATTAGCTGCCGTGAATTGTTAAAAAATAATAATAATAATAAGTTTTTTTTATATAAAACAATTTGATAATATAGATATATTTTAAATATATTGGTATATTACGGCCTCCTCTCATCGTCGTTCGTAGTTCGTGTCAAGATCGAAGGTTCGAGATCCGGAAGTTTCAAGATCGAAGATCGAGATTTGAAGACTTAGAATTAGTTTTACTTTTCCTTAGAAAATAGGTTAGTCGGGGGTACCAACGATCCATCTCGGTGTTTAAATTTTCCGCAATTTATTTTTTTATGTGTTTGATCATAAAATAGATATAAAATCGGAATTGCCATGACATGCATCATATCATAAATCCACTCCATGCATACATGTAGAATTTTAATTTTGGTAATTAAAATAGGCATGTATACAAACTCGCGTAATTAGTTGAAATTTAATTAATACGTGGTAATTAATTAATTTAGTAACTAATTAAAGATCCGAGGACGGGTTATGAAATCGTTAAGCCTTTCGGTGTGTGTTCTCGGTGAACCGCCTTAAAGCCCAAACGAGATCACGTTTTTAATTCGTAGTGTCTACGAGATTGAATGATGGTAAAAGAACAATAAATCTTGGATAAAAACGGTTCGCTATAGGTTGGGTGGTTGATGAGCCTTATTTTCACCAAACAAATTTATAAGATACTCAAGACAACGGTGACTAAACAAGCTCTCTAACCGGCAGTGGACCGGGTCGATTG
Source organism: Gentiana straminea (assembly GCA_036785695.1). NCBI lineage: Eukaryota > Viridiplantae > Streptophyta > Magnoliopsida > Gentianales > Gentianaceae > Gentiana > Gentiana straminea. The sequence goes on along the minus strand of JAVUPR010000088.1, from coordinate 4,723,833 downwards.
CGAGTAAAGCTACAGGAGTCCGAGGTCGATCCCACAGAGACAAGTGTGTGTGAGTACCAAAGTGAACGTAATTCTTAGTCTAGGTGATCAAATGTTGCTTGGTTTGTCGCTACAACTATACCAAAATATAAAAGAGAAAAAGAAGATTAAACTACTAAATTTCAAAGAAAGATTAAAGGACATAGCCGAACCATGATCAAAATAGCTAATCTCAACCCTAGGGAAGACAAAACCGGGAGTGTGCAATTACAACCGAACTCTCACATTCAATCTCACGGGTGCGAACTCCTAATCCCGGTGCTAAGGTCTGAACAACTCTCTCCTAACACCTTATGCCATGTTAACTACCCTTCCCTAAGGAAAATTCACTAACAAGGCATGTCTTGCACTAGAGCCGCTTAAACGTGTAAACGAGTAACCTCACGATAAGCTCGGTCTAACAACTAAACCGAGACTACACCGCGATCTTAGAACCCTTTTCCCACACCCCTCTATCTGAAAAACTCTCAAGATTGATGTGTATGATTTTTGACCTAGGTGATCAATCTAGCCCAAATCCGTTATAACAAGTTCTAAGACGTGAAATATGCAAGATACAACAATAAAAAGAACTACCACTCTCAATTTCATCACCCAATGGGTAATTTCACCAAATTTCACATGACCCGGCTATGGAAAGGAATTAGCTACTCATTATACTAATTAAAATGCAATGAAAGTAGTAAATAAGAGACATAACAAATAAAAGAGAGAGGAAATATACCATAAATTGCAGCAAATTCGAGTTTGGAGATGAAAGGTACAAAATAGAGAATCACCAAAAAGTAGGAGACTTGTTGTTTGGAGTGAAAATCTAATCTAAGAAATGAAAAGATTAAGCTAAGATATGTTTGATCTACATAAAAGAAAAGTGTTACAAACTATTACAAAAATCGAGCAAGAAGGGGGCTAGGGTTTGCTAAGGGAAGAGAGATGATGTTCTAATGGTCAAAGGGGGGTATTTATAGTGCAGAGCAGAAAAATTCGCAGCAGCAGGGCCCTGGACGCCAGTCCAGGCATTCTGGACGCCAGTCCAGGGCTTCTGGACGCCAGTTCAGCTGAGTTTGCATGAAGATGGAAGCTTGTTCTTGAGTGGACGCCCGTTTGAACCCATGGACGCCCGCATCTCAACTCTCTGGTCTGAATTTGGCCTCCCGGACGCCCGTCCATATTTTTGGACGCCCGTCCACTCAAAGTCTCAACTCTCTGAACCGATTTTTGCATCCTGGACGCCAGTCCAGGAATGGTGGACGCCAGTCCAGGACCCAGCTCCAGTATTTTGCTCATAACTTCACTTCTAGGGCTCCAAATGAGGTGATTCAACATGCATTGGAAAGCTCTTTCAATCCTCTACAACTTTTATGAAGACGACAAGTCCAGAAAATGCCTCCAAGTGTGGCTAAAATGCCCATGAAGTGACTGGTTCCGGTTTCATCGATGATTCTTCACTCCACTCTTGTGCTACGAACATGTCCCTTTGTCCAAAACATCGCCTTCCGGGTCCTCGAGTCACCTAGGCCCTACAACATCATAAACGAACAAGACACACAAACCATTCCGGAGGGTAAAGGTGCTCGGAATGAGGTTAATATCAATAAAAAGAGGTAGTAAACCATCAAAGCGACGGAATTACTCCCCGTGCTATAAACTCACGATATTACCCAAAGATGGTCTAAATACACCAAGAATGTGCTGAAAATGTGATAAACGGGGATAAATAATGCACCGGAGTCACGTAAAGTTGACTCCCATCAACCACCCCACACTTAGCCTTTGCTCGCCCTCGAGTAAATTAGGCGTTTTAAAACCAACCAAGGTATTCAACTTTGTGATGTAGGTGCTACTACTCACACTCTCGAGATGACCGCAAAGTAAGACATACGAACATATACACACCGGTATAACATTATCAAGAAAATGAAGTGTGTGTTGTGCCAAGCTAAAAACCAAGTGCTCAAAATGATTGTCGGGCTTGAATCCCGACCAAAAGTCTACCAACCATCTCATACCTACTAGCCTCTCCACTAATCAAGGTTACTAAGTTTGGACACGATCGGGTAGGACTTGAAAGGTTATAATGTTAGGCTAGGGTGATTCCGGTTAATCGAAAAGGATATTTTGGGAACTGGAGAAAAAGAAGCACGAGTGAACCTAATCAACAAGTGTACCACTTCATCTCTACCATACAAACCATCCAAACTCCTTTTTGATTATTTTTAACACTTAGGGAACCATAGAATACTAACATACCCGAACTCATTGCCTAAATCAACTATGTTTCAAGTTTCATAAGGTGAGGTCGAATACATTAGCACCTATCTCACTATCCCAACTCCAACATCATAAGTATAACTTGTGAGCTCAACACTTTGATCCCAACCCTTTATTTTAAACTTCTCCAAACTTTTTATTCAATGAGAGCTAATTTATTTTGAATTTTGAATGATTTTTGACTCTTTTTTTTTTTTTTTGAAAGAATGAAGAATTTCACAGATTTTTCTTTTCTTTTTGGGCCAAACCCAAACATTGCACCCAAATGAGCTCCTCTTCTCCTTATAGCTCCAAACCAAGAAAACACCAACCCATTACAAGACTTCATTTCCCCCCACCCCACACTTGCCTTAGCAAGTGTGGCCTAACAAAAGACTAAGTCCACTCGTAGGGTATAAATGAAGGAAATGTGACCATAATTAAGGCTCAAGGTAGGTTTCTGACTAAGTAACAAAAACGGCTATAAAACGAATGGTGGTCAGACCATTCTATCAAGGCTGAGAGGGGCTACGAAGGTCTAATGTTTGGGATTAGGCTTATTTGGCTCTGGTTGGGTCAAAGAGACGCCAGGACCGTCATCCCGTATCCTACTTAGGTAAACCTTTCTATTTCGCCTCGAGACTAGTGGTATGAGAGGTGGTAGCAATCAAATTGTGCACAAAGTGTAGCTTACGTGAAATTAATAAACTCTATTCTCAAGATAATATCAAACCGAAGTGCATACGTTCGGGGCCCCACTAAGGTGGTCACCACTCGAATATGAAAATAACACAACAACACGGTGTTGAAAACCCTTGAAAATTTTTAAAAATTACCCAAAAATCGACTCGAGCCCGGTCATAGGCTAAGCATACCACACATTTAGCACAGATAAAAGCTAAAGCAAGAAAACGGCTTAGTCTCCCACCCCACACTTAAACGAAACACTGTCCTCAGTGTGTGAGAGATAAAAAGAGTAAAAGACTTAGCAGTTTGACCAAAAACCCGACAGAAAGGCGCACTCGTAGCTCACGTGACATCTTCTAGTAAGCTCCATCTCGAGTATCTAAAACCATAGAAACAAAAACCAAGGCAAACACATGCACGAGAAAAATCCACATGCCAAAAGATGGTGATAGATACGAGATATACAAAAATAGAAGCCATGCCACAAATAACGACTCGAAGCATATATATCAAGCATACTAGACGGGAATCGCACTGGATGTAAAGATAATCAAAACACAGAGCATCCACGCATAAAATAAGGCCACAGAGGCTCACATAAAAACATCCCCGTCTACGTACAAGAGCCGGAACCAAAAGGAAATCCTCACCCCAAACTCTCTTTTAAGACAAAACTCTCCCCTCTTGCACCCAAAGACCACTCCAAACTCATTATTACTACCAAAAAGGTGGGTTGCCTCCCCCAAGCGCCTTTGTTTTACGTCGTTGGCTCGACAAGATGGATTATACGGTGCCAACTTTTTCAAAGTTATACCGTTGGCACGAGACGAGAAAGGGTAGAAAGATGGAAAGATGGATTTGAAATTATACGTGTCAAGATTTAAAGTCCGTGACAAGACTTAAAAGATTCATCACAAGGTACGGGGTCCTCAAGAGTCACTATTTCTAGTGCTTCGTCGTAAGGCAACCTCTCATACCTTTTCAACCGCAAGCCATTGGTGGTGAATGTGCCAAACTTAGGATGGGTGATTTCAATAGCACCGGACGGGTAGACTTTTGACACAACATAGGGACCGGACCACCTAGACTTCAACTTCCATTGGAAAAGATGCAAACGAGTATTGTAGAATAAGACTTCATCACCCTCATTGAAAACACGAGGTTTAATCAACTTATCATGGAGTAACTTAGTCTTTTCTTTATACTTCGTGGAAAGGTCATAAGCACAAAGGCGGAACTCATCTAGTTCATTCAATTGGGCCATACGCTTCTCACCAATTAAGGTATCATCGAGGTTTAGCATTTTGATGGCCCAATAAGCCTTGTGCTCGATCTCCACGGGAAGATGACAAGATTTACCATAGACTATCATGTAAGGTGACATGCCTAAGGGTGTCTTAAAGGCTGTCCTATGGGCCCACAAAGCATCATCTAACTTTAAAGACCAACTCTTGACATTCGTGTCTACCGTCCTCTCTAAGATACGCTTAATACCCCTATTCGTGACTTCGACTTGACCACTCGTTTGGGGATGGTAAGCGGTACCTAACTTGTGTTTCACTCCATACTTCTCCAAAAGTTTATCAAACGGCTTGTTGGCAAAATGGCTTCCATTATCACTGATTATAGCACGAGGCACCCCAAACCGACAAAAGATGTTCTTTCTAAGAAAACGGATAACAACATTCCTATCATTGGTGGGTGAAGCTAAGGCTTCGACCCATTTGGACACATAATCACAAGCGACTAGGATGTACTTGTTACCACACGAAGAGGGATAGGGGCCCATGAAATCAATGCCCCACACATCAAAAACCTCACACACTATGATCGGCTTCTGAGGCATCTCACTCCTTCTAGATATACGACCGGACCTTTGACAAGCATCGCAAGATTTCACATAAGCATGTGCGTCTCGAAATAGAGTGGGCCAATATAGCCCACTTTGCAACACTTTCAAAGCTGTCCTTTGCCCCGAGAAATGGCCTCCGGCCTCTTTGTCGTGACAAAACGAAAGAGCACTCAAAATTTCACCCTCCGGGATGCACCTCCTCAAAATGCCGTCTGAACACAACCTATATAAACAAGGATCTTCCCACACATGCTTACCCACTTCACTAAGGAATTTACGCCTTTGGTCGAGTCAAGGTCGGGATCTATAAAACCGCACTCGTGGTAGTTGACAAAAGGAGCGAACCAAGGACTACCTTCCTTACCGACTTTTAGAAAGTTTCCTCTCTTAGCCGGAAGAAGGGTGTCAAGTGCATAAAGTTGCTCGTGAGGAAAAGAATCATTTATCTCCCTTTGTGCCTTAATCAACTCCTCACTAAGCTCCATACGACTTAAGTGGTCGGCTACGACGTTCTCACAACCTTTCCTATCTCGGATATCTAAATCAAACTCTTGTAAGAGCAAGATCCACCTCAAGAGGCGGGGCTTGGCATCTTGCTTGGCAAAGAGGTAACGCAAAGCGGCATGATCCGTGTGGACAACTACCCGAGAACCTACGAGATGAGACCGAAACTTATCAAATGCAAAGACGACTGCTAAAAGCTCTTTTTCAGTGGTGGTGTAGTTTTGTTGAGCCGGATTCAAGGTGTGACTTGCATAAGCAATGGGTTTGAAGATTTTGTCGATCTTTTGACCGAGGACCGCACCAACCGCGGTGTCACTCGCATCACACATGAGCTCAAATTCTTGATCCCAATTTGGGGCAACTAAGATAGGAGCGGATACAAGCAATCGCTTGAGCATAAAAAATGCTTCAACACAAGCTTGGTCGAAATCAAACGGGACGTCTTTTCCAAGAAGAAGAGTAAGTGGACGGGCTATTTTCGAGAAATCCTTAATGAACCTATGATAGAACCCCACATGGCCTAGAAAACCCCTAAGAGTCTTTAGGTTGGTGGGCATAGGAAGCTTAGCTATCGCTTCAACCTTAGCCTTGTCTACCTCTATACCCTTACTAGATATCTTATGCCCTAAGACTATCCCCTCCGTAACCATCAAATGACACTTCTCCCAATTTAGCACCAAGTTTGTCTCCTCACATCTACTCAACACTTTCTCAAGATTATCTAGACATTCCTCAAAGGAGTCACCAAATACACTAAAATCATCCATAAAGACTTCTAAAAACCTTTCTATCATATCCGCAAATATGGCAACCATGCACCGTTGGAATGTCGCGGGTGCATTACACAACCCAAAAGGCATCCTACGGAAGGCAAAGGTACCATAGGGGCAAGTGTAGGTAGTCTTTTCTTGGTCTTCTAAAGCCACATGTATTTGGTAATACCCACTAAATCCATCAAGAAAGCAATAAAAAGCATGGACACTCAATCTTTCTAACATTTGATCAATAAAGGGGAGGGGAAATGATCTTTACGGGTTTGGTCATTTAGCTTACGATAATCAATGCAAATTCTATGACCACTTACCAAACGCTTAGGCACCTCCTTACCTTTGTCATTGATTTCCACGGTCATACCTCCCTTCTTTGGCACCACTTGGGTGGGACTCACCCACTTGCTATCCGAGATGGCATAGATAATTCCTAGCTTCAACATTGTGACCACATCCTTCCTCACAACCTCTTGGAGGTGTGGATTGAGCCGTCTTTGGGGTTGCCTTACCGGCTTTGCTCCATCTTCTAGGATAATCTTGTGTTGACAAATGGTGGGGCTTATACCCTTGAGATCACACATCTTCCACCCAAAAGCACGCTTATGCTTCTTAAGCATCTTCACTAACTCATCTTCCTGCAAAGCTGTTAGTGTGGCAGAAATAACCAAAGGAAGTAAATCATCATTTTCAAGAAAAACATACTTCAAGTGGGGTGGAAGCGGCTTCATTTTCAAGTCTTTGGGTGGGTCCTCAATTGATGGCTTCTCCAATTCTCCTTCAAGACCAAGATCAATCTTCTCGGTCCACCTTTCACCAACGAAAGCCGTCTCTTCGAACTCTTTTGCTTCTTCTTCCAACTCCTCTTCTTCATCATGTTCCGTACCCACTCCTTCCATGCATTCCTCGGATTTATCTTTATATTCCTGCATGTCAACATGTTCCGAAACGCAAGGATATATAGCATCAATAGAAAAACGGTCCTCGGTGCTCTCCTTAGGATGTTTCATGGCTTTATAGACATTGACCGCGACTTTTTCATCTCCAACTCTCAATATTATCTCACCGCTCGCAACATCTATCAAAGTTCTCCCGGTATTTAAAAAGGGACGTCCTAACAACAAAGGTGTTTTGGAGTCCATCTCCATGTCTAGCACCACAAAATCTACCGGGAAGGCAAACTTATCCACTTTCACTATGACATCCTCTATCACTCCCATAGGCTCCCTAATAGACCTATCCGCCATTTGAAGGGTCATCCCCGTTGGCTCCAACTCTCCTAGGTTAAGACTCTCATATATAGCACGGGGCATTAGGCTTACACTAGCCCTCAAATCACATAAGACACTAGGAAAATGAGTTGTACCAATAGTAACCGGGATAGTAAAACTACCCTTGTCCCTAACTTTCGGGGGAATCCTAGACTTTCCATCAAAAATAGCAGAACACTTTTCATTTAAACACACAACTTCTTGCATTTTACCCTTTTTAGTTAGCAACTCTTTTAAGAACTTACAATAAGAGGGCATGTTTGCAAGTGCTTCAAGAAAAGGAATGCTCAAATCAATTTTTCGCAAAATCTCAATAAATCGGGTTTGAGCCTTATTCAAGCAACTTTGTCTATGATTCTTAGGGGGATATGGGAGAGTACTCAAATCAAAATCTTTAGAAGGAGGAGGGATCATACCTTTCTTACCTTTGGTGCGTGGGGAAGACGGCTCTTTCATTGGCTCTTTCCCTTCTCTCCTAGTTGGCTCCTCCTCTTTCACATCGATAACCACATAATCTCCCCTAGCTTGAGCTTCTTTCCTCTCAACTTCCTTTTTCTTGACATATTCACCGTGATCTTCATCATCTTCAATCCCATCTATGTCACCATCCATAGCTCCCGCTTCCGTCTCGATAGGAGATTTTCTAGCTTTGTCCTCCCATAGGACTTTCTTTTCTCCACTTGTCCTCAACACTTTACCACTTCGAGTTAAGATGGCGCTTACATTTCTTGGGTTCTTTTCGGTGTTACTCGGTAAACCGCCTTTCAACTGAACATGTTCCACCACTTGACCAAATTGAGTTTCAAGATTTTTGATGGCGGAACCATGTTTGTAGTTCATCTCAACCATGTCCTTCTTTATCTCTGCAAAAATTTTGTTCATTTGCTCCAATATGACATCGGTTGAACTTTTCTGAGGCATAGGAGCCAAAGGAGGAGGGTTTTGATAATTGTTAGAACCTTGTTGGTTATACCCTCATTGTTGTTGCCTGTGGTGTGGAGGTTGATAGACTTGCCCATGTGAAGTTTGGCTTTGATTTTGGCCTTGTCTATAACCTTGGTTTTGGCCTTGGTTTTGATTTCGGTTCCAACCTTGGTTGTTGTTATTCCTCCAAGAACCATCACCTTGATTTCCATAATTCCCTCCTTGACCTTGTCCCACATAGTTCACATCTTGGGATTCTTCATACGGTTGCCCACCTTGTTGCTCCCCCATATATTGGCCTTGATAGGGGCTTTGCACTTGATTTTGATATTGGGGCCCCGCATTCCATTGCTCCATCGAACAAATACTCATCATCCGCTTAGCTAACTCATTCATGTTATCTTAAAATAGAGTACTAGGTTGCCCATGAGTTGAGGGTTGAGGATAAGCCATATTTTGAGCTTTGGTCGTCATCCTACAATCCTTTGCCGAGTGTGGTCCACTACAAATTTGGCAAAGCTTAGAACTCTCATTCTCCTTTTGCAATCTTCCCAACTGTTGCTCCATCGCTTGTACTTGAGCATGATATTGGTCATTTGCCTCAACTTCTTTCACTTCAACCAAACCGGGCTTCTTGCTTCTTGTCCCCTTTCTACTCGACGGTATGTATTGCCTCGAGGTCTCAGAAATTTTCTCAATTTGGTTCATGGCTACTTCGGGTACCATACTCATAATATCTCCATTGCATGAAGCATGCAAGGTACTTTGATGTACTTGGTCCAAACCCCGGAAGAAAGCATGAACTACCTCGTAAGATCTCAATCCGTGCCCCGGGCACTCTCTCAACAAAGCTTTAAATCGATCCCATGACTCATGTAGCTCTTCTCCTTCATAAGCATTGAACGACATTATAGCTTATTTCATATCCATGGTCTTCGATGGGGGGTAATACTTGAGTAGAAAAGTCTTAACTACTTCCTCCCATGTGTGCAAGGAATCATTAGGTAACGAATCATACCACCACTTAGCTTGCTCTTTCAAGGCGAACGGGAAAAGCATCAGTTTGAGTGCCTCATCAGACACTCCATTGATCTTCGTTGAGTTCACTATTTGGAGAAAGTGATCAATGAACAAGTGAGGATTTTCTAAAGCTGTTCCCTTGAATATAGCATTGTCTCCCAACAAATGTATGATGTTCCTATTCAATTCCAAATTGTTGGCGGCTACCGGTGGCATTCAAATTGGACTATGTCCCATGTTTGCCGTAGGATAAATATGAGCTTGGCTCGACCGACTTAACCCTCCTAGTGTGATGTATGCACGGGGGTCCGGCAAGACTAAGCTACACCAGCGAGCGGATGGGTGATTCCTTCTTATCTCAATGGGGCTCTCTTGACCCGACTTCGTCCGACTGTCACATATGTTCCAACGAATAGGACGGGTAGGCTTGCCTACGTTACCGACACCATTTGGAATCCTGGATTTGATGTGCTTTTATGTTAACATCAAAAAGACGTGGTTAGTTAACCCACCACCACTTCCAAAATATTGAGTGGGAGCGGGGGAGGCGACAGCCAACCCCACGGCCTCTACTATAGATACAAGTAAGTGAGAGAAGGGTGACGCCTCGCGGCGCTTTGATTTCGTCCCCCTACGGATGGTGTTCACCCCTATCAACATTCATGGCTTGGTCTCCGAAAGGATAGGATTTCCGGGTACTCGTCGGGTCACTGACCTATCCTACGACGGCATACTCGGGGCGTACCTAAGAGATCCGATATAGTAGGTCACACTCATAAAGGATATTCTTGATAATATATAGGCTAAAAAAGGAAGGTAGTCAATGAATAAAGGGATGTTCGATTCTCGTGGGATGTTCGATTCTCACAAGTTATTCATTGATGAGATTGTCTCGATTTAACCGTCATCTCTTTGACCTACCCTACGGCGGCACTGAGATGCGAGGTTAAAACCTTGGAATGGTAGAGTAGACTTATTTTTTAGTTTACAATTCCTAAAATAAACTTATATAGTAGTGTTAAACTTGAATTAATATATGTTATTTTATTTACAGCATTATATCCCTTACTAAATTGCTTAAAAATTTATAATTGACTAGTATTAACTTCGTGGAAAGTAACTAGGACGTTGAACTAGCTAATCGATAATGCAATTATTTTTCGAAAGATATATTTTCTCTTAAGCCTTTTAAAAACCAGAGTGACATATAGGTATGTCACTAGTGTCATTCGAGTCAAACGGAAGACAAACTTAGTTTGATCAAAGGTGATTTCGGACTTTGAAATTCTTCTAGTGAATTTTGAGAATGTAGTGTTACACGAGTAATTTTCTAAATTCAAAAATCGGAAAATCATGAAGTATTACTAGTTTGACGATATTTGGAATCGATGAACTAGTGGGAGCTTTATGATTTATTGTTTTTCTAGAACATTAGAAAAGTGTAACTGCCTACACACGTAACCGTTCTAATTGAAAAACCGGAAAGTCGTGATATGTCGTTAGTTGGACGATATTTGGAATCGATTGACTAGTGGGAGTTCTATGATTTGTTGTTTTTCTGGAAACATTGGAACTATGTACGAAACATTTTCTAATCAAAAAAATCGGAAAATCATAAAAATAAAGCATTGCTCGTTAGACGGTATTTGAAACCGATAAACTAGTGGGAGCTTTAATGTTATGATTTGTTGTTTTTTCTGGTATATTAAAAAATCCGACAAGTCCCGATGAGTAACACTCGAAATAGACATCCCACGGTTCAAGAGTAGTGTCTACTCAAACGAACCGCTGGTTCAAGACTGTTTCCATTCACGGAAAGTCAAGAATGGGAGAATATGTCTAAAAGTGTTAAGTCACCTAAACTGAGAAAACTTTAAGGCTGAACCGAAAATTAATTAACTAAAAATCATAGGATAAGGACAGTGATTTTGGATCACCAACCAATGAATCCTTGGCGATTTTCTCGAGCTAAGTTCTTGGAAGAACAAAATAGCAGTGCATTTAACGATTAAAGGAGTGAACAACGGGCAGTTAATTTTAGCTAGAATAGTGGGAGTGATATAAGGATATGAATCTCGGATTCAATCCTTGGATATCGCGGAAAATTTATTTTCGGTTTAAGATTCGATGGAACGAATGGATTTACATTCTATTCGATAATTTGTTTGTCGTATAGAAAGTGAATATACCATTTGTAGTACGAATCCAAGACTCGGACTTTTTTAATAAAGTCAAAACCACTTAAAACTGCTGAAATATGTATATAAAACACATCTTAAGACCTATTAAAAGCAATTGGTTTCTATATTTAGATAAACGCTTCTTCATATTCCATAGTTAGTGCATAGTCCCTAAAAGACAAGACCTGAAGACTGGCTCAGGGTGATTCCTTTCTCCCAGTCTGGTTAAATTGTCTCAAAGGTTCAATGACTAAGTTTCCTTTCAATCGGGAAATGATAATGGTTATAAAGAAGTAACATAGCTTGTTCATGACGACCTTCGGGGTCTGATGAAAGACACAAGCTAGTAGGAGCTTCCTAGTAGTGACTTCTTGTCTGATAACTATTCAAACACTCCGGTAAGTTTATCCAAAATATTTTGAGGTTTCTCTGTTTTCAACAAAGATAGAGTATTCTATACTCGGAATAGGCCATTCATAGCCCTCGAGACTGATGCTCAGCCTGCCTCATTGTGACATGTTCTCACTAAGTGAGAAACCGTAAAATTGCCTTATATATTTTTTAGATGTGCTACAATACACTGCTTAACTCAATAAAGATATTGGAAGCGAAATAACGGTTTACATTGAAATGTAAGACCGAGAAGTCTACCTAGAATATGCTTTGGAATTTACGGATAAGGTGTGGATTCGGTTCACCCCACTTCCATAAATATAAGCATTTAGCACACGGTGCTTGAAGGCAAGACTGGGATTTTTGCGCATACGATCGGTCAATGACCATTCGTGATATATCTCTTAACCTATTGAGTATAAAGGTTAGATTCTTGAAATCGGGAAGGGACAGTTATACTGTTGCATCCTTCCTGATAGAGTCCATGAACAGCAAAACCTTGAACCTTGAAGTGCGTTTACTCAAGGTAGTTACTAACTGATTAAAATCAGACCACATCCAACATCGATTGTTGGTGATAACACAAAATACTACTAAACTAGATCAGAATTTCAATCCAGTAAGTATTGGGAGTATGGTTTATCCATTACCCATTACGGGTTTCTGCGAACTTTGTAGTCTGAGGATCGATTGATGACCTATGGCTCTTTTGTGAGCAGTATAGGATTCTGGATAATAGAGGTTGGTTTAATAGCCATAACCCTGTGAATGGAGTTCGGTACTCCAATTCTGTTCATGCTCTTGTAGAACCACCGAGCGTCTCAGGCCCAGTGGGAGTAATTGGATCTACACGGAAAAGAGTAGAATGAGTTCGGTATTGCATGATTTCGTTCAAAAGCAGAAAACAGGGGTGATTCCCTGAGACTTTCTTGCAAAACAAACGGAGTCTGGATTCATTCGAAATAGAAGGGTATTGCCTTATGAACTTATGACAGGATGACTGTCAAGGCTTATGTCCTTTGTGGATAAAAAGAAAACCTCTCGGTCATTGGAAGTCATATATTTCTACAATATATGGATTTGACTAGAATATTGATAAGTCTTTTGTAGACTGGATATCAATTTTAGTACAGTAGTGAATATATACATACATATATTAGTGTTTGTGAAGGATAACACTGCACCAGTTGCAATCAACATGGGTGTGTTATCTGAAGTCAGAATCTGACAATACCACAATTCTCTCGCAACGAGAGATTTGGACAACATTCTTAAGAGTTTGACTCGGTCGAATTCATTAGAATCAGTCACTGGTTTCCCATCCATCTTATTGGTTAAGATGATGCATCTGTGTATGCAACATTCAACGAGGAAGTTCTACCCTATGCCTCAGGAATGACTCTCTAAATCTTTGGATCAAGAGAAATGGGATAGATTCTCTTTCTAGTAAGAGATGGTCAGGTTATTGAACGTCAACTTTGATCGAATCTTAGATTCGGCGACAAAGCAAGTTTAGTATGTCCTTTAGTATTTTGAGAGAACGAGGAATAATATGCGGACATATTCATGTGAGAACTTGGATATGTGTGATACACTGATTTTGACTCTTTTTTTTTTAACGCAACTTTATTTCATTGAGAAACCAAATAAAGAGCTACAAAGTTAAGTGCCATATCCCGGCCCGCCCAAAGTTTACGTGATAGAGTGCATAGCATGGCCTCCTTAAACCCTATGTGTGGCAAACCCAGAGTAGGAAAATCCATCACATAGGGAAGAGTACTCGCTCTATGCACTCCCAATAAAATCCTCCCCCCATAAATAATTACATCGGTGGAAATCAAAGTGGAATAGATGCTTGTAATTAAATTCTCGCCCGTGTGTATATGATCTAAGGAAAGTAAGCCGAAGATCTCTTTGCACCCTCGTCTGAACTTGCGTGAGCAACAGAGGATTGTGGTACTTCCTGGTGAAATTTCGACATGTCCGGTCCGTAAAGTGATCAGCCACACCCATGTCAGACGCTGTACCAATTATATAAAGGGGTGTATCAAATACTAAAAAAAGTATGAGCATATCGTTTGAGGATGATCGTTAAGTTGATCTCGGGCTCAGTGTTTACTCTTGTGTTGAAGCTATTGCCTGGAGGAATCCAGCAACGCCAACTCGACTTTAACTAGTTGGGTGATTAGCGGCTTTTGTAGTAGCTAGAGAGGCGATATAGCTTAAGGATTTCCTTTTCATATCTGGAGTGATTCTAGATTTGGAAGCCGATACCACATCATTTTGCAAACGATGAAGGGGTAGCTTATAAGGTTTTTCGAAATCACTAGAGGTCAAAAGCATATTGGGAAAGTACCACATGATTAGATGGACCGGTAACGTTTCGATTCTACGGATCGTCTCAAGCCGACAACCTGACTAATCATTAAGACCCATGACATTTAGATGTAGGTACTTCCCGAGTCACTGACCTATCCTACGACGGCATACTCGGAGTGTACTTTGGAATCTGAAATGGTTATGATATGCTTAATGGGTACTAGAATACGGGATGGGTCTCCATTGCTTTAGAGCAAGTGGGAGATGTAGTTTGTTGTATTTTAAATAATAGGGTGTGCTCTAAAACAATTAATCACATGCTTTCGTGCAAGTGGGAGATTGTTAGGTGTGATGCCCGAAAGACAATTTTGTAATTGTTTTATTTAATAAATGAAATGATATTATTATTCATATTTATTATTCTCATATTCACCGATGTGACGAGTAGTATTTACACTACAGAAAACCCTAAAGTATATCGTTTATGTAATCACTTAACTCAGTGTATGGGACATACACGGGAGGATTGAGTTAGTGAAGATGTACTTAAAATACAATTGCCCGTAGTGAAGTTAATCGAGAGTATCGGGTCTCTCCTTTAACGTGCTATTAATGCGCCCAGAACACAATAGGTGTGATTGTCTTATCCGGGCTTTCGGTTAAGAGAACCTAGTGGGGCATTTATATATGATAGATATATCATATAGGGGCCGGACCGATTTGATTAGAGTTCACGATATAATTCCGTAATCGAGAAGTCTTATCGAATCAATGGATGATCATATTTATGGATATATCTTAATCCCGAGGTGATCACATCAACCGCTTGAATCGGTATGAAGTTTGACTTGACGGTTAAGGATTACACCGAGTCCGTGGTCCGAATTACCCCATCTTGGCATTGTACTGGATTGAGTGAGTAGTCTGTGTTATCACATATACGGAATCCATTCCTTCCATTTATGGAAGTAGATAGACAGCTCCTTTATTTGTTAATCCTAGAAACCGATCGATCGCGCGAGTTCATATTACACCGATTAGCTACCGGTGAGTTGTATGAATTAATTGATCACTAGGGGGTTAATGGTAAATAAGGATAAGAAGTTCTAAAAAGGGTTAACGGTAACTTCCCGATTTAGAATGAACGATCTATGGAGGATTAATCCATATGTAATGATTATATCAATGGACGCTTATTATTATTCTCGTGAGGAGATAAATATAATCTCATAATCGGAGGAGTGCGATCACGGGATTATGGTGGCATATTCCCGTGATTGATTTATCGAATATAATTATTACGTTCGTAAGATAATTATTTATTTGATTTATCGGAGCCGCTGATTATTAGTCCATGGTCCCCGACGTGCCTCCTATATAGCATAGCTATTCTCGGACGTCGAATCCTGATAATATTAATTTAGTTCTTGTTGGACTTTATTAAAACGATATGTGAATTAATTGTTTAGTGGACTATTAAATTAGTTGGGCTAAATAATTAAATATGTGGAAAAGACATTTTCCATAATCTTGCCCCAATTATTGTGTTATGGCAAAATTAATATTGACTAGGTCAATAGTTGTAAATTTCGCCCCTTATTATTATTATGGAACAAGAAATTATTTTCTTGTGTATTAATAAGATATGTGCATAAAATATTTATTGGATAAATATTTATGGTAAGAAATAAAGATAAATATTATTCTAGATTTGTTCTAGAATATTATGGAATTATCTTTTATTTATTGGATTATTTATTTGCATAATAAAAATCCTTGGAGGTTAAGTTTTACTCTCCTATATAAAGAGAGTTCTCCCAAGCCTCATAACACACACATAATTCGACTTCACCTCTTAGAGAGGAGAAGAAATAAATTTCGGCCAAGGGGGAAATAAGGGGAAAATCTTGGAGGTTTTTCCGGGTAGCATATCGGAATGGTTCGAGTCGAGAATTTCCTTCCACCGGGAGTTGCTTGGATCACACGTACGGAAGATCGTGGTGCTCTTCACACCTTTGTTCGTTCTTTCCATTGCGGTTCTTCAACTTGGATTTTGAGATCCAAGAGGTATGTTCTACAACCCCCTTGTAGATGTAGATCTAGTTATTTTATTACGTGTATTTTATAGATCTAGATCCTTAAATCGCTTCCGTTGCGGATGATATTACTAACACGCGCGTGTATGAATGCTGGTAAAAGATCATTATTTGGTTGTTTGGAATAAATATGAAGTTGTATTCTTTAATTTGCTTGATTGTAATCAAGTTGATAAAGTAAAAAGGGTTGCTTCTAAAAGCTGTGGAATAGTGATAACATTGGTATCACGAGGTTCATTTGAATATATTTTGAGAATATTTGGTGAGTATTGGAGGAATGATTTCTTGAAGAGTACAATTGATTTTTTAAGTCTTTCATGCAGAGGATAGACTAAGTGCTTCTGAGAGTTGGATACGTACAAAACTATTGTCTGTTGCTGCGTCTAACAAGGTTGGTGGAACTGTATATTTAGGAGTAGTTTTTTAATGTTATCTTAAACATTTTAACGTGTTGACAGTGTTGTTAATATTGTATTTTGCTTGAACATTTCATGATTGGTTAAGTCAATCAATTTGGCTAATTGAGTCTAAACAAAATGTGGATTGAATCTAATTTAGAAGGAATTCCAACATGCTGGATGCGCTAACCTATTGCTTCAACCGTGGATGGACAAAGCATCCGAGAAGGTCTAACTATGCAAGGTGAGTTTGTTTCCTGCTTAAATTCTTCCATGAATTCTATGTTCATATGCTTTAAAAGTCATGAAAAAGTTTAAAGTTTGTTTATCTGAATTGATTGTGGGTGATCAATTTGGTGTTGATACGTGAACTGCCATAATAACTAATAAGCAATATTTCAAGATATACTGGGAAAATATACTATAAATCTGATGGCCTTTGTACTCAATTTACTTTGTGATTTTCTTCTATTGTATCCAAAGCATTCAAAGGGAACGTTTTTTCATCTGCTGGAAAAAAGTGTGAAATCTTGCCTTTTATTTTCTCTGTTTTTTTCTTAAGGCAAATGATTAAGGCACCGGAAATTTGTACAACATATCCCCCGACTGATGAAAATTGTGGTCCAAAATTTGTACGTTTTATTTTTTATTTTTATATCCTAATTGTATGGTTCAGTAATATTTGGGAGAGCAGATCAGTGCACAATAGATGTGCCTCCATCACCATCCTTTTTTTAATCTTTTTTTTGATGTGAAATAGTAAAGTTTCTATTTTAACATGCAAATAGGTGGGTTATTTAGCATTATTTTTCAGGGCCTTCTGGAGTATTTATTGGGGTCAAGTCGATTTTTTGGGTCTTCAATCGTGTGAGTAAAATGTGAGCTCAACGATGAGGCTTTTGGGGTATGTTGAAGGCCATGGTTTCAATTTGACCTTCTCTTAAAGTTAAAGGTTCTTTCCTTACTTTTGCTCATGCTTTAATTTTCACTCAGTACGTATTTCTCTTTCATCCGTTCTTTCTTATATAGGGAATTGCTTCAAGGCTTAAGGATTCTATTCATGAGTCCAATGCCCTTCCCTATTCGGAGTTTGAAACTTATTAAGGTAAATACAGGACCTGACCTGAAAAACTGAAGAATTTGTTACCTTTGTGATCACTCTTGTATTCCCTTTATGGTGCTGACAATCTTTGTAGGATCAGGCACCTGATCTTCATATACATCTTGAAGATGTTGACGGGTATTATCGAGTATCTAAAAATTTCTACATAAACAGATCGACTTTTTAAATATAACGTTTTCCGTGCATCGCACGGATTTCCTACTAGTTTTTAATATTTTTTAAGGACTATATATGTTCACATTGAACTTGGGACCTACGCAATCTCTCTCTTTTTTCCTTTTTTTTTTTTTTTTTTTTGTAATTTACTGTTTTACTTTCTTAAATCTTTATTCCACTTTATCCTAAATCCTAAATTTGTTCGTGTTTTTTTATTCTTATTTTTAATATTTTTTAAGGACTTTTTTACTATTTTTTTGGAAAAAAATCAGTACTCTCACACTTAACTTATGTCATATCAAAAAACAAGAATATTATATTGTCTTTTATAAAATGATAGTTTTCCATCATTTTTTTTTTTTACCAAAATAAGAAATGATTTTTATGTTTCGAAAGATATTCCAAAATTTTATTAAGTCATATCTGTAAAACAAGCATCAACAATATTAGAGGCTGAGTCACTCCTCAACTAACTAAAATCTACCGTAGATAAACCTGCGTGGGCAAGACATTGAGCCGGTCTAATAAACACACAGGATAACTTTTAGCCAAGCTTAAACCATCGGAAACAAAACATCATAGAGAAGACGAGTCATCGCCTTAAGATGCTGATAAGGAATCCGTCTCGTTACAATCAGTTGACAACCTAAAGACGATGCGAAGAATAAAGCCTGGAGGATTGTTGTAAGCTCCAAAGATCACATCTAAATTACCCAGAATTATCTGTGAAATAGAATGTTGAATGTGCCCCTCGTGACAGCGAAGGATAAAACCAATCGTCATTGCATCCTTCACCCTGGCTGCATCAGTGTTAATCTTAAGAACCCAGGCGGAGGGGATCCTAGAAAGATGGCCAAATCGCCTCATCAGTCCGAAATTGATGCGCCCGCATAGCTAGACTGGATCAGTGATAGACCCAGAATTTTTTTTCAGTGGGGGTCAAATTCAAAAAAAGAAAAATGTTAAAAAAAATGCAGTAGCCGAGATTAGAATCAGTGACCACAAGTATAATATTAATACTTCTAACCAATTGAACTAAATAAGCAATAAATAACAGAATGTTGATCTCGGCATTATGTATCATCATTATCACACGGCTTGAATACAAATGGAGAAAATCTGAGACATATGCATGCACTGAAACCCGTGTACGCGTACAATGATTCCTGATAACCGACGTCGTTTCTCCTCGGGTCCAATATCACGACAATTTAGTTTGTCTGTGGATGGTCAGAAACAGCACTAAATTAATACAAAGCATATGGCCTGGCAAAACAACTATCGCACCAAATTGAACGAAAAACAAGCACAAGGCATTGTAACACCACCTTCAGAACTTTACACTGATTCCTAAACATCGTCTTTATGCACTGAACTTTACATAGTTGTCACCAAAGATGCAGAAGCTTACATTTCCTTATGGTTTGGTGCAAGAAAGCCATCCACTGCCTCCTGGCGGACACCAAAAGGGAGAGAAAATGTATTACAATGTGTTATCTTCGTTACGCGTCTTACAATGAAAAATTAAATAAATAAACTAATAAACACGGATTTGAATCGAATCCGATAAGTTCACTACCTTCTGTCACACTAGTCTGCGGGCTTTTATGGCTTTTGGTCAAAACATTAATCATCATCATGCATTTAAAAAATGTCTACCTCCGAGCTTCAGCTGCGATCTTCTTGATCAAGTATTCCTCTAGACCTGAACTAGCATCCACGATTTTCGTATAAGGCATTATCTCGACCTTCACAACGTCATCAAACCGACTGGTCAATTGATCAGAATCATTAGCATCAGAAACATGTGGCAAAACTTCTGCCCATGTGTCAACATGTGGAGATTCCCCGTGTCTCAAGACATCTTCCAACACTGCAAAAGCTTCTTCAAACTTGCCAATATGACAAAAGCCTTTCACCAACAAATGGAGACTAGAGTAATGATGAGAAAACCCTTTTGACAGCATTTCTGACATGAATCTCCGAGCCTCGTCGTACAAACATTGATTGCACAAACCCCTAACTAGTGTCCGGAAACCCCACTATTCTTGCAGAATTTCTAGCCGAACAATTAAAAAATAGGGTTTCATTTTGGAAAGCAATGAAAAAAGCTATTAAATTAACCGAACAAGCAGATACAAAAGGCATTCAAATTCAAATTTCAGGTCGGATTGATGGAAAAATATGATATGATTATGATAAAGGGTATATACCAAGGGATTGAGTATACTTATCCGCGATCGCGGAGTAATTCTATTCCGCCTTTTCCTTTTACTACCAACTCCAAAAAGCGTCAATTAATTAATTGTGAGTCAACCAGCTTTAGCTAGTACGCGGAAGTGGATACCATGATTCTTCTGTCTATCAATAACTGCATGCATTGCACGGTGGATGTGAAGAAGTAGGCCATTATCCCGATTATCCCTAAACCCAATGTGAGTTTTTCTATTTGGCTTTGCTCCCCCGCCGCGATTCAATGAGAATGGATAAGAGGCTCGTGGGATTGACGTGAGGGGGTAGGGATGGCTATATTTCTGGTAAGACACAGAATTCGGCAAGCATACATTAGAATGCATATCATCAAGAACCTTACAAGCGTCGAGAGCATGACCTTCTCGGCAAAAGCCCACAATGACAATGTTGTAATGAACTATATCAGGGTTGCAACCCTTTCTTTTCATTCTACATAGAAGTTATAAGCCTCCCTAAGCTGCTTCTTTCTACACAAGCTATTCAACAAAGTAGAATAACAAACGGGATCCGGAAAGAACCCCTTGTTAAACATATCTTCTAATAAATCAACAGCCTTGTTCACTTGACTCTTCCTACAGAAACCTTGAATCAATATCTTATAGGACTCTATGTCAAGCATAACATCCCTCTTGAGAATTTTACCGAAGAGGGAGTGTGCAATACTCAAATCACCACTCAAACAAAAAGCACGCATCAGAACTTATGAGCCGCCTTAAACAGTTCAAAAGCAGGTCTCAGAAAGTTTTGGTGAGCGACAAGGATTTCAAGGATGCGGTTAAGATGTTTGGGAGAAGGCTTTATATTGAACTCAATAATTTTGTAAAAAAATTCAAGAGCTTTCTCAGGGAGTCCCGCGTCGCCATAAATTTGGATAATTTGATAGGAGTGATGGGAGAATAGAGTAGTTTTGGGATTTAAGGGAGCATAAAACAGATTGCATCAACGAGAAGTGATGTGCGCGGCCTAACTTGAGGATAAGGGTATGATAAGTGGCATACGAGTGGCAGAAATTAGGCTGATGTGAAGCGAAATCAAAGATTTCTTTTGCAAGAAATGGGTCCGACTCGGAAACAATTAACTTTCTAATTCGAGCTGGGGAGGCGGCAAGCGTTTCTTCATGGTTCTGATCATGAACTGGCACTGAACAATAACAAACAGAATGTGCAGTAAAAACAGAGTAATTAGATATTATTGGTACTGAACTTCTACCATATGCTGTGCAGGAAAGAGTTCTAATAAACATTCTCCCAGGCTGTCGAGATTGTGACCGTCTGACCGGGGCAGAAACCTCTTAAAAAAGAATTAGAGCCCTTCAGTTGTCAGCTTCATAGCTATGTGACCCTGTAAAGTACAAAACAGCTGGGAAATGAGAAATGAGAATTCTTCAACAAAACACATAATAAATCAAATAGAAGATTTTAAATAAAGAAAAATGAAAAGGAAAGAATCTAACATTTTGGTTTCATTTAATAAAAGGCATCATCTGTTGTAGATTGTGGCTTATAAGGGAACAACAATGTCAATGTCAAAATAAAACGCAGAAAATCTGAAAACTTGATATGAACGTAGAATCGTGTAAACACTTTCCTACAAAAGTTATATTTGACCCTTATAAGATGCCTCGGGTTACACAAATACTTTTGTGAGATAAGACTATGTTTCCCTTCACTTTTGGCACCAAAAGAGAAGAATACTTAAGGAGTTTTATTGAAGTTGTTTGACTCTCAAAGATGAAGAAGAACTTGAATGATTTCATTCTATCCTCTCAAAATGATCAAGTTCGTTGGTTAAAAAAACGTTCTCACATATAGACACCTTTTTGGAAAGGTGTTATATGGAAGAAACTGTCGAAAACACTGAAAAGACACACCAATTCACAAAATCGAGTCACAGGCGGGCGCCTGTGGCTGGCCTGTGAACACCAGAAATCCGAAATAGAACCTGTCCAAAATTCCTCTTGAAAAAACTTCACAGCCGGCGCTGCGGGCCGGCTCCGTGACACGCTTTTTCCAAGAACGAATTTTCGTGTCTTTTAAGTAGCTTTTCGAACTCTACCTGATCATTTACATCCGTAAACTCGTAAACACTTATATGAGCGTATACTCCGTACCTCCAAACTCATTATAGCATTCCGAGTTCACCCATCTTTGTACCAAACCCCGATTACATAAATGAACATGGTAACACTTAAATTACCAACAATCCTCCCTCATTTAAGTGTAATCCTTGGTTTAGCTGAAGATCAGTCAAAACATAACAACTCATGCATCAATGATAATGTCACGAAGATTGAATTATCACCTAGTAATATTACACATTTCAAATATTCGAGTATTGGGGTGTGTCTAAGCATTGAACCCCTTTACACGTTTTGAATACATGAAGATAATATACACATGAGTTAAGATAATTCCAAAAGTTTATTCTTGACACTAATTAAACAGGCCTTGTGTCCATATCTATTCTTGAGCATACAGAAAGCCAACCCTAGAACATTCTTGAAGCGGCCAAACTTCATACTCATATAGGTGAATCTTTTATTGATCGTGCACCTGCAATAGCACTTTTTCAAAAGACTCATTAAGAAGAAACTCTTCAACCTTATTGACGTGGCCTTTTCTAGTGCTAATACCAGTCCTTAACCGACAGTGTATCGGGTCAAACTGTAGTGCTAGTATGGTGAGTCAGAGTATCGTATCCTCGTGGAACTTATTAATTCTTCTAAGTGTGGTTAAACACCAAAGAGTCATTTATTAACTCGATCTAAATCTCGCTTTATAACACGGATCACTACTATTTTACTTAACATAAAATAAATGCATAATTTAAAATTTATTCTAATATAATAGGTATAGATATATAAATATATATAGATATGCATAAGTTGCGTAATATATATATAGATATAAATATACGGATGCCAAATATATTATTAGAGAACTAGCCAAAGTTTATATAATTGATATATACGATCTTTTCGATGAATGGAATGTGCTCGATCTTTCCTTTTATATTAGGTTCAATTGAGTAAATGAAACGGTGCACTCCGAGGTTAACAATTCCTCCTCACATAAGCGTACGAAATTGTCATATGTCCATTGTCATCGAGTCCAAGATCCACAACTCGTTACGGTTTTTCGAACGGTCCCGAGTACGATTCTACCTTTGAATAAAAAGGAGTCATTCCGTTCGTCAAACGGTCAATTTTATTTAAAGGCTCCGGTTGTCAAGGCCGGGCGATTCAACTTTCCGGTTTAAGTTTCAATTAAACCGATGATTTAACATTATTACGATCTCGAGTACAAATTTCAATAAGATTCATCTTTTTAGGACAAATCGCCCCCGGGTAGGAAACGGGTTCCGTTGTCACGTTATTCACTCGGCCAATTTTACCCTCCGGTTTTTCTATTAACGAGTTCATAACCTAACTATCGAGCGTCAATTCATAATTAGATTATGAATTCTTTCGAATCAAACTTTATCAATAGAAAAAGATTCAATTAACTCAATTTTAGTCAATTTTACTTAGACAACATTCCTTTACCGAAAAGATCGAAATAAAACGATTACATAACTTTGGCTAGTTATTAGATTTAGCCTACTAACATTATACGAAAATAAAAACAAACATAACAAACACAAATACTTTAGAAATTTTACCCGATTACAACAATTGAATCAGAAGCTGTATTCTTCCGGATGCTACAACGACTTCAACAACATTGATCTTCTGATAATTTCTCGAGCATTATAACGATACTACTTTATTTATGGCATAAGGCCTATATACATACCTACTACTAATAAAAAGAGGTAAAGAAAATATATTTGGTATCCCCCTATGTGCCTGCAATGCTGCTCTATTTATAGGCAGATTTTTCCAAGCCGGATCGATCCGAGAAAGGGCCGGATCGATCCGGGGTTAAAAAATCTTATCCCCTGGATTTTTCTCTGCAGGGCCACATGCTGGGTAATCATCATGTCTCTTCGGATCGATCCGAGGTAATTCCGGATCGATCCGGATAGATTTTTTCCAAACTTGATCTGAAACTTGATAAAATCATAACTTGAGCTCTGGATCTCCAAATGTCATAATTCAAGATGCGTTGGAAAGCTCTTGAGAAGATCTACAACTTCCCTGAAGGACTTTTCTTCAGAAAATGCCTTTTTGATGGGCCATTTGTTCGTCGAAAATATAACTTGATACGGTGTCACGAACCATTGATCCACTTGAACTTTAAAACTCGTGGCACTTCCTTAATTCCTTCAAAAGATATGATTTTACTCCAAAAAGTGTCGTCACTCGGGGTCTTGGTTTACCTAAGATCTGTAAATAAAATACCAAAAATACCCACGTGAATCTGACACGACACTCCGGTTATTAACCCGGTACAAAATTTATAACTTTTTATCATTTTTACTTGATTTTTATAGTATTTAGATTTATTCATAACTATTAATATTTTATAAGATTATCGTTATAATTACTTATATTTTATATAAAAAGAGTCGATAATGTATATAAAACATCGTAATTTTTATCATATAAATGTTATACATCACTTATCTTGCAGGTCATAGCACACACCTTCGGGATAATATTATGTGCTCAAATCAATGACAATAGGCCTTCCACATTGAATTCTGCCTCTAACATTGTATTAGAGGGGAATTGGGTATCCTATCACCAAGATTTATATGGGTTGTAAACCCATCCCGATTGCCGACTTTTGTACCAAGTCTCTAGCCAATCCTTTGGTTAAGTGACCGGCTAAATTATGTTGAGATCTCACAAACACAACCGAAATCACCCCATGAGTTATCAACTCACATACCGCGCTATGTCTAACGCCCAGGTGTCGCGACTTACCATTATGCACTTGACTATATGCTTTAGACAAGGTAGATGCACTATCACAGTGGATAGAAATGGGTGTTATTGGTTTCGGCCACAATGGAATTTCATAAATCAAATTCCTAAGCCACTCAGCCTCTTTTCCGGCTGCAGCTAAGGCAACAAACTCGGACTCCATAGTCGAGCTAGTAATACATGTTTGCTTTTTGGAAGCCCATGAAATGGCACCTCCTCCAAGTAAAACACCCAACCACTAGTAGAAGAATAATCTTCCACATTGGATATCCAACTAGCATCCGAGTATCCTTCTATTACAGAAGGGTGTCCAACATAAGTCAAACCAAAATCCTTGGTAGACTTAAGGTACCTTAGCACACGAGTTACGGCACGCCAATGATGGCTGCTTGGATTACTCGTAAACCTGCTTAGCTTTCCAACCGCATAAGTAATATCTTGACGTGTGCTAGTCATAGCATACATCAAACATCCTATCACCCGAGAATACTCAAGTTGTAATATCGGATTTCCCGTATTAGTCATGAGTTTCTCATTAGGATCCATGGGAGTATAGGCCGGAGTGGAGTTTACACAATTGAACTTCTTCAACACTTTCTCAATGTAATGAGATTGTGTCAAAGAGAACCCTTTGTCACTCCTTTTTATCTTGATTCCTAGAATCACATCCGCCTCCCCCATGTCTTTCATAGAAAAGCTTGATGACAAAATGCTTTGCAAAGGTCAAGTTGATCTTGGTTAGTTCCAAAGATCAACATGTCATCAACATATAAGCAAATTATCACACCATTACCGGTATTGTCAAATTTGCTATATATACACTTGTCTGATTGATTAATCATAAATCCATGAGACAAGATAACTTCATCAAATTATGATGCCATTGTATAGGTGCATGTTTAAGCCCATACAATGATTTAACGAGTTTGCATACCTTATGCTCATTTCCAAGCATAACAAACCCCTCCGGTTGTTTCATACAGAAGATAACCTTTCAACACTATGAAAAGGTTGTCTCACAAATTTATTTAACATACAAGTATTACACTTATTCATATTCATGTCAAAAGATGGAATTAACTCATTTTTAGACATTACCAACATATGCTTATAATGAACATGTCCCAACCGAGCATGCCACAAAACAGAACTATTAACATCATGATTTGTGATAACCATATTTACAACACCATGCTGAATGAAATATATTGCTTGACACCGAAATAGACTCATCCATTTTCATTTTATGTTGTGCAAACTGACCCAAAACGCGCAGTAATTCGTTATATTGTTCCATTACCGACCTTGAATCTACCATGTTATATTTCATGAAATTTCCAACCAAGAACTTTTTACTGGATGCATCTTCATCCATGTATTTTGATTCTAATGAATCCCAAAGTTCTTTGGCAGATTCAACATTTTGGTAAATAACGAACAAAGCATCAGACATACCGTTTAGAATGTGGCCTCTACAAATGTAGTCATCATTCTCCCACTTGTTCTTCTTCCTCAGTTCCTCCAAAGGTCCATCATCCAACACTTCAGGCATTGGTGTACTCAACACATACACCACTTTCAATGTTGTTAGCAGAAAATGCATCTTCCTTTGCCATCTTCTAAAATTAACACCTTCAAATTTTTCAACTTACCAAAGTTTGCAGTCATCTCCTTGACAATTGACATTGCAGAAATTCTGAAAATAACTTTTGTAGATTGTTGTAGATTGTGGCTTACAAGGGAACAACAATGTCAATGTCAAAATAAAACGCAGAAAATCTGAAAACTTGATATGAACGTAGAATCGTGTAAACACTTTCCTACAAAAGTTATTTGACCCTTATAAGATGCCTCGGGTTACACAAATACTTTTGTGAGATAAGACTACGTTTCCCTTCACTTTTGGCACCAAAAGAGAAGAATACTTAAGGAGTTTTATTGAAGTTGTTTGACTCTCAAAGATGAAGAAGAACTTGAATGATTTCATTCTATCCTCTCAAAATGATCAAGTTCGTTGGTTAAAAAAACGTTCTCACATATAGACACCTTTTTGGAAAGGTGTTATATGGAAGAAACTCTGTCGAAAACACCGAAAAGACACACCAATTCACAAAATCGAGTCACGGGCGGGCGCCTGTGGCTGGCCTGTGAACACCGTAAATCCGAAATAGAACCTGTCCAAAATTCCTCTTGAAAGAACTTCACAGGCTGGCGCCTGCGGCTGGCCTGTGACACTGTTTTTCCAAGAACGAATTTTCGTGTCTTTTAAGTAGCTTTTCGAACTCTACTTGATCATTTACATCCGTAAACTCGTAAACACTTATATGAGCGTACACTCCGTACCGCCAAACTCATTATAGCATTCCGAGTTCACCCATCTTTGTACCAAACCCCGATTACATAAATGAACATGGTAACACTTAACATAATTTAGCCGGTCACTTAACCAAAGGATTGGCTAGAGACTGGGTACAAAAGTCGGCAATCGGGATGGGTTTACAACCCATATAAATCTTGGTGATAGGATACCCAATTCCCCTCTAATACAATGTTAGAGGCAGAATTCAATGTGGAAGGCCTATTGTCATTGATTTGAGCACATAATATTATCCCGAAGGTGTGTGCTATGACCTGCAAGATAAGGTTGAAGAGTTTCTTCTTAATGAGTCTTTTGAAAAAGTGCTATTGCAGGTGCACGATCAATAAAAGATTCACCTATATGAGTATGAAGTTTGGCCGCTTCAAGAAAGTTCTAGGGTTGGCTTTCTGTATGCTCAAGAATAGATATGGACACAAGGCCTGTTTAATTAGTGTCAAGAATAAACTTTTGGAGTTATCTTAACTCATGTGTATATTATCTTCATGTATTCAAAACGTGTAAAGGGGTTCAATGCTTAGACACACCCCAATACTCGAATATTTGAAATGTTTAATATTACTAGGTGATAATTCAATCTTCGTGACATTATCATTGATGCATGAGTTGTTATGTTTTGACTGATCTTCAGCTAAACCAAGGATTACACTTAAATGGGGGAGGATTGTTGGTAATTTAAGTGTTACCATGTTCATTTATGTAATCGGGGTTTGGTACAAAGATGGGTGAACTCGGAATGCTATAATGAGTTTGGAGGTACGGAGTGTACGCTCATATAAGTGTTTACGAGTTTGCGGATGTAAATGATCAAGTAGAGTTCGAAAAGCTACTTAAAAGACACGAAAATTCGTTCTTGGAAAAACTGTGTCACAGGCCAGCCACAGGCGCCCGCCTGTGACTCGATTTTGTGAATTGGTGTGTCTTTTCAGTGTTTTCGACAGTTTCTTCCATATAACACCTTTCCAAAAAGGTGTCTATATGTGAGAACGTTTTTTTAACCAACGAACTTGATCATTTTGAGAGGATAGAATGAAATCATTCAAGTTCTTCTTCATCTTTGAGAGTCAAACAACTTCAATAAAACTCCTTAAGTATTCTTCTCTTTTGGTGCCAAAAGTGAAGGGAAACGTAGTTTTATCTCACAAAAGTATTTGTGTAACCCGAGGCATCTTATAAGGGTCAAATAACTTTTGTAGTAAAGTGTTTACACGATTCTACGTTCATATCAAGTTTTCAGATTTTCTGCGTTTTATTTTGACATTGACATTGTTGTTCCCTTGTAAGCCACAATCTACAACATCATCTAGGATATTCTTTTATCAAGGATTACTAGTAAAAATCATTTTTAAATGTATTTGAGGGTGGGCACAATAATTCTATTACAAATGGTCTAAGTAACAACTGTTTGTTTGTTTGTGTATTTTGTATGATGTTGAATAAAGTTAAATAAAAGACATAATGCTACTTTGAAATCATAAAACCATACACAATTCATAAAATCATTCATTGCAAAAGATACAGTTCACATGAAGTAAATCATAATCACTATTCCAAGATATTCAACCTTAGCACATGTTTTCTTAATGGGCAGGAATAAAGGCAAAAGATAACACAACACAGCCATATGATATTAATATCCATTAATAGATAGATTGAAGATCTATAGCGGGCATGTTTTTGGGTTTTCTGACAGTCATTTCTTTCCCAAGCTATTCATGTTCTCCATTTATTATGTTTTCCATCCAGCTAGATTGAACCGAAGGATTTGACCATTTCTTGCAATTTGGAATCAAATTCATGGTAACAAACAAAATCAAGAAGGGTCACATTATATAAGCCCCATAAAAAGCTAAGAAACCAATATATACACTCCTACTACCCTGCATTAGTTTTCCATAATCGCCATAAAAAAAAAGTTATCGAAGAAAACACAACTTTTTAATTGCTGACACAAGCGTTAAATGGATGGAATGATAAAGAGAGGTAAGCAAAAATCTTATTACCTGCGTAAACATACCTAGTCATCAGACACAAGTATCTACATCCTGGGCCGGGACAAACATACAAATACATATTTTAAATTCAAAGTACTTTTCAGAGATAGTACATATAGACAAAAGCATCATCCCTATCCATTACATCTTAGCATTCTGTGACCATATTACCTCATCTTAGCATTACATATATACAAAATCATCTTCCATAGCCTTTGTGAAAGTTAAACATATAGGTAGAAGAACAAGATAACACATCAAGCTCAAGCCATCAACCATGAAGAAAAACAACATCAAATGGTGTAAATGGTTTGACAAGTAAATTATGGAAACGATGAATATTCAATCATGTTGGGATAGGTGTCGTGTGTGGAGTGATTTACGGAACCGTAATTTACGGAACTAATTATGGACTGTTAAATTAGATAATAAATAATGCGAATATAAATAGTCATATTATCTAACAGATCTAACACAATCTATACTATCATGCAGATCTAACTCAAACAAGGAACAATAAAAGTTTGATGCAGAAAATAAAGGACTAGAAATCAAACCGAGGCGAGTAGTTACTCTTTCCTTAAGACAAATTGCTCCGGTATGGTGCCCACGGTAGTAGCAACTGTCTCCCAAGATACAACGGCTTTCGTCTCGGATTTAGAGGCACTTCAAAAATCCGAGCTCCGGCGAACTTACATAGTGCTCCGACTTCTCTTTGACTCAATATCTAGATCTATATGACTGACTCTTTGTGGTGGAAAGACACAAGAGAAAATTTGTTGCTTCAACCTTCATCATTGGGGTTCTTTATATAGTGGAGAGGAGGAGCTAATGCTTGAATGTGATTGGCCAGAACACATCATCAGACTTTTCCCCTTGGAAATGAAATAGGGCCGAAAATATTAATTAAAATTGGCCAACTATTTCCACAATTCTGATTGGTTGGATGACGTGTCTTCTGAATTCTGATTGGTTGGATGATTTAATCGCTCGACTTTTCCCTCAAGAAAAGCAATTTCTGGCCGAAAATAATTAATTAATTTTGAATTTAATTTAATTAATTAATTTCGAATTTTTTAATTAATTCGGACCGATTTAACTTAATTAATCAGAATTCGTTTCCACATTATTCTGGAACCTTCCAACCGCCTCACGATTAACTAATTAATTTCCTGGTTAAATTCATACGAACTTTGTTCCAAAAAAATTAATAGACCGAGCCCGAGCCGAGACGGACGGCGGCGGCGGCGCGCGCGCGCGTGTGGAAATATCTAAGTCCTCCCTCCTGCACAAAAGTGTCTTGCCCCTTGGGGCACATTTATAAGAGCATACACTAGCCCTTATATATGGAGCTCAAGTCTCCCATGTTTCCAATGTGGGATATTGAGTTGAGGTACTCCCTTCAACTCTTATCTCCAACACATTTTCAACCAACTTTAGGCATTAATTTCTCATTCACCCGATATCCGAATCGAGTAATTCAAAAGTCCATCATCAACTACTCCGTATGGAGTATTTAATGATATCATTAACTCTCGATGACATACATCGGAGTCTATCCGTAAATCGCGCTAAAGTTGACCGTTCAACCCTTTAAAAGGGCTTTTTCTCCAACAATCCCCCACATGAATGAAAATTAATGCAAATGCAAATGCGTACTCAAGAGAAGTCGACGGAAAAATAT
Organism: Gentiana straminea; assembly: GCA_036785695.1. NCBI lineage: Eukaryota > Viridiplantae > Streptophyta > Magnoliopsida > Gentianales > Gentianaceae > Gentiana > Gentiana straminea. Next base: position 4,692,676 of record JAVUPR010000088.1, on the reverse strand, counting down.
TGCATCGGGAGAGGTAGCTTCGGCCTTGAACCCGCCTTAGTGAAGTACTATCGGATTTACTCGGCTAATCGCTGAACTAGGTCTTGAACTCGTTCACCTTTAGTGTAAACCAAGACAATAGCACTCACACACTATTTCTCCTAGCACCTTTCGGTTCTCATGGTTGTGTCCGTCTCGGCCCTGGACAACACTTGGTTTCAGAAAGTGCTTTAGAGAATTCAAGCCTCAAAATTCTCACAGAAGCGGCCCCACTTCGCACTTACATAGGTGACCTCCTATCAAGGGTATTCTGCCCTACCCCACTTGAATATCAAGCTATAGGAATCATTAAAAGCTAAGCTTAACCTCACACCCTCTACAGATATCACTTTTATTCTCTCAGAATGGGTAAGTGATGGACTGTTCCTTATAGCTTAGTTGTCCCTTTTGAACCATGATCTTGGGATCTCCAGTCAACATGGTTGGGTTGCCACTACAAGGAAACATGCGTAATAGGCTTCAGTCCCATTCCGGTTGTCAAAATTGACATCTGATCTCTAGCTAAACCTTTTGTAAGCGGATCCGTAAGATTCTCCTTCGATCGTATATAATCGATGGAAATCAAACCATTAGAGATCATTTATTTAATGGTATTGTGTCTCCGGCATATGTGTCGAGACTTACCACTGTACACACTACTCTGTGCCCTTCCTATGACCGACTGACTACCGCAGTGTATGCTGATAGCAGCTATTGGCATGGAACATCCTCCAGGAAATTCCAAAGCCATTCAGCTTCTTCTTCAGCCTTATCAAGGCTATAAACTCAGCTTCCATTGTGGAATGAGCTATGCACGTTTGTCGTGTAGACTTCCAGGACACAGCAGCACCATCAATCGTGGATAATCTTTTGTATCTGATATCCAGTTGGCATCACAGTATCCTTCTAATACTGCTGGATATCTAGTATATCGTAGTCCCAGACTCATAGTGTTCTTCATGTACCTCAACAACCTATAAAGGCTTTCCCATGATTATGATCTGGAGTACTCGTGAACCTACTCAGTTTCTTCACTGAACATGCTAAGTCTGGTCGTGTACAGTTGGTTATGTACATCAGACTTTCGATCACTTGAGAATATCTCAATTGATGCACAGGTTCATCTCTGTTCTTGACTAAGTGCATACTTAGGTCAAGTGGAGTGCTCACATCTGCAACTCTCAGGTCCTTCACATTGAGGTCCCTTGTCAACATCCATTCGTATTCATGATACTCTCATGAATACTTCCCATTATCAGCATGTCATAGACATACTATCACATAAGTGTGTTTTTAATGTAGACATATATATGTCCTACCCACTTGACAACATAACATTTTCAAACTCGATATGCCATTGCTCTGGCTAATATTCGATCCCACTGAGATACTTAACAAGTCTACACACCTAACTCTCTTGTCTTGGAAGTACGAACCCATCTGGTTATTCCAAGTATATCTCTTCTTTTAACTCACCATAACCATCCATTTGATGGATTTCTATGTTATAGACTTCAGCTATATCAATGAGAACCCTTATATAAGTAATTCTCGTAACTAGTGAGTAAGAAGTCAAGGCCTTCTTTCTGTCGATACCCTTAGGCTACCAACAACGCCTTACAATAAATCCATCAACCTTTAACTTCTTCTTGAAGATCCACTTGCACTCGAGTGGTTTATTTCCCGTTGGAAGACCAACCACTTCCAAGTGTGGTTTTGCATGATGGATTGTATTTCACTATTTACAGACTCTTTCCAGAAAGGAGCTCTGTAGTAGACATTGCCTCAGCATATGTCCTTAGTTCGTTTTTCTACCATATAGGTCAGAAAACTACGGTGGGGTTCTTCAAATTCTTGAGAATCACTCTCTTTTTCAGACTCATATGCCCGCTTAATCATGCTTGCTTCTTCTTTAACACTTTCCTTACAAGGAAATATATCTTCAAAGAACACAACATTCATACACTCTATGATGACATCATCATTTCGGTTTTATGCACCAGAAACTAATAGGCACTACTCTTGAGAATATATCCAATGGGTATACAATCAATAGTTATAGGTCCTATATCCACTCGCTTTGGTCTAGGTACTTCTCCTTAGACAAACACCCCCACATTTCCAAGAATCTGTAGCTAAACCACAGTTTATATGGGGTAGCACCCTTCTTCTTTGAAGGGATGTTGTTCAGAATGAATTCTGCTGAGAGGACATCTTCCCCCCCACAAGTTTTGATGTAAACTCGAACTTATCAACATAGCATCTATCAACTCTTTAAGAGTACGGTTCTTGCACTTAGCAATACCACTTGATTGAGGTGTGTATGGTGTAGTTGTTTGATGAATGATGCCGGGCCCTTAGCATGACTCATGAAACAATACCTCATATCCACCACAATCACTACGGATACATCTCATCCGTTTGCTATGTTTATTCTCACATTCATTCTGATAAATATCAAGGCATCATAAGCCTGATCTTAATATTCGGTGCTATAGTCAATAACCTCTAGTTTACACGAATCTAGAGGTTATGTGTTCCTTTCTACCGATAAAACGGTGAGTTAGCCAACATGGCTTCAAAACATGCTAGACACTTGTGATTAGGATCAAATTTCAAATTTGGACGAACGAATTTGAAGTTTCCAAGTCCTAGTCCAGTGTCACAAGCACGATTACTCGAGCATGTAAGCGGATCTTAAAGCCAACCTCAATGGCTATATACGGAGCATCACTTTGTGCTCAACAGACAGTTTCACTGTCGATATACTGGTCAATTCGGTTTGATCATTCAAACCATTGTTCGTTGCACCACCGAACTTTCCCATCCAAGGGATGAGATCAACCAGTCACCGGTGCAACGTCTAGTGCTACTATAGACATGTACACTTGTGTCACAAAAGACACTGTCACATTTGGATTCACCTCGGTGTATCCTTCATTTCTGTCTAACAACAGAAGATCAACAACATTTACTATGCTCGGACACCATTAAAAAGAAGGGCCAAAGACCCAAAAGGACACAAAACGGACTTATTGGACTTATAAGGACAAAAAGGAATCTGTTGGACTTATAAGGACACAAATTAGATAGATAGACTCAAATACCCTTAATGAAGAAAAAAAATATAAAATAAAATAAAAAAACAAGTGCGATTCGCTAGCTCTCAACACCAAAATGAAATAACAGAATTCTACCTTAACACCTGCTGCAATTACGGTTTATAATTATTAAGACAAAATCAAATCCAAAAGGGCCAAAGAAAAAAAATAAAAACTACCATTTAACACCTGCTGCAGTGAGACAAAAAAGTTCATTAAGCTAATGATGCTTCAGTAACACGTTTCTTCCCTTTCTTGCTGCCAGAAGTCTTCTCCTTTTCCTTGATCATTCTGGAGAAAATGTCAGCTTGCTTAGTGTTTCCCTCATTGGTTAGAGATTGAATCAAATCCTCACAGCAACTTTTATCAATAACTCCTCCTCCTTTCTCCATTATTATTATTTTATCTTTTTTGACCGATGTATTGACCATCGCAATACAATGACCACCCCCGATACATTGACCACCGCGATTCAATGACCACCGCTATGTATTGACCACCCCGATGCATTGACCACATCGATGCAATGACCATCCTGATGCATTGACCACCGCAACGCCCGAGGCGATGACCATCGCGATGCAGAGACACCGCGATGAAGTGACACCGCGATGCAGAGACACCGCAAGGCAGGGACTGATGACGGTCAAATTATACCCGTAAAAGTCATCAACGTTGACCTTAAATCGAGATTAATAATATATATTTCATATTAAATCACACGTTTATATTTAATATTTAATGTTATGTGATTTATATTATGTAAATTGGTATTTACTCGTTTTTATCCGATTTACTGTGCGATTAATGTTGATTTTACAGATCATTACAAATCGAGAGGATTAATGTCATTCAATCAATTATCTCAAGATAAGGAAGGAAGAGAATCGGAGCATTAAATGAAAGATTAATCAGATCAACACGCAAGCGTGCAGTGGGGAGCAAGATAGACGAGAAAAACGATTAACGTGTGCAAAAGTAGGTTCGGTCGACCGAGCCTATAGCTTCGGTCGACCGAGTGGGGTGCTTCGGTTGACCGAGTGTGTCAGATCGGTCACTTTTCGGATTTTTTCGTATTTACCTTCTAGATCCTCCCTAAGTCGGCAGAAACTCCTATATAAGCAGCAGCTTCGAGAAATTGTAAATCCCTTCATTCTTTCTTCAATTTCACAATTCATAATACAACTTTGATACAATGTAGAATAATGTGAAGGTTTCCAGCAGTTTAAAGGCTGCAATTATGTAAGCCTTTATTTTCTGTTTCTTTTATTTTAAGTAATTAATCCCTCCCAATTATGCTTTATCGTTTGAGTTAATTAATCATAGCTAGATGATGTAGATCTAGGCTATGACGTTAGGGATGTGGCGACGCCTTGTCTATGAGGATCCCGTAACTTGCGTCATACACTTAGTATTTATTCATGAATCTACTTGATTTAATTAATGCGTATCTATGTTAGTTTATATGAATGCTTTACGAATTACTGTTTAATCTGTTCTGTATGATGAAACGCTGAGAGATACGTTCAGGGATGTAATCTGGGGACGAAATTGATTCGGGTGATCGAATGAGTTCACTCGGTCGACCGAGCCCTATCATTCGGTCGACCGAGCCCAGTTTTATCCGTTAGATAGCCATGTCTTTATGGTTAGGTTAACTTAATAGAATTTATCATCTCAGTAGGTATGGCTACGGCTACGTTGCTCGTCTGTTTTAATTAGCGTATGAGTAGAAAATACCAATATAGGGCTCCTAGGTCGGCTCATGAATTGATCTTCCGGGACTTTCAGCGAGATCTAGATCTGTTCTGTATTAGGGAATTGTGCACATCTAGTTATACGTAAATCGTAGATTAACGGGAGAGACTAAAAAGTGAATGTTAATGGGACAGAGCCTGATGCGATCACTTAGGAAGTACGCCTAACCATAGGAATGTTGCCTGGTGAGGAATACGGTTAATATCGGCATCCTGAGAGTCGTAAGCGTGTGAGTTATATGAGATGGAGGCACTAAAAGGCGAAGTCACGTAACAATACCACAGTGATCTAGTGACCAACCGGTGCTAAGTCAAGTTGGAGAGGATGACTCCCGTAGCCAATCTAAGATAGATACAAACGGATTGACAGTTAATAAGTTCAGTTTATTATATAAATTATCTAGGTCCAAACGATAAAGACTATAATTGGGGAGGTTAATTACGTTGTGTCGAGTCGTGTCTTTACTTTTCTTGTTTTATGTTGGTCGTAGACCGCCTCTATGTCCTTGACATGTTTAATTAATTGTTTGTCTATAAGATGATCCACAATTGGTTCCCTGTGGGATCGACCTTGATTCACTATAGCTATACTACGATGGGCCTAGTCCTCTTGCTAGTATTGGTTTATGGTGGTCAAGTATATTATAACCTGATTGACCACGTCATCAAGTTTTTGGCGCCGTTGCCGGGGAACCAACGGTCAATTTTATATATAAATAATTTTTTATTCATGTCGAGTTTTATGTTTTAGAGTCTGTTTTTACGTTTTTGAGTCCCTCTGGTTGTCTGCTCTGTCTGAAAATTCCAGATTCAAAAAAATAATAAAAAAAAAAAGAAAAAAATTTTATTCGGTCGACCGAGAGACCTCATTCGGTCGACCGAGAATTTATAACTTTTTTTTGTTTTGTTTTGTTCTTGTCCTGTTCTGTTTACACAGTTTCTGAATTGTGTTTTTCGAGTCTGGAGTTTCGCGTGTCTGTTTATCCCCGTATGTTTAATCCGTAGGTCTGATAGTAGCATGGGAAACCATGTTAAAATCAGTCTATGGCTTGTTTGTTTTTTGTTTTTCTTCTGTTTGCAGAAACCAGGGAAGCAATATTCTGAGTCAGTAATTTTTCAAGGGCGCTGAGAAAATAACCCAACAACATGTGGAGCTACGAATCTACAATGGGAAAAGCAATGGAAGCAATACCTTTAAAGCACCAAGATGGCTCCGGAAAAAAAAATTAAAGGCTTAAATTCTTCGTGGTACAATGTTGAAGGCAAGGTACTACTTTTTTTTTTGCTTATGTTTTATTACCTTTTGGTTTTTTGAGCATAAGTTAGCCTATACATGAATCTTAGTAAGAATCTTAGCCCGGAGTTGGTTTGTAAGATTAATTTTATTAGTGTCGAAGGTTTTGCCCCATATCTGTCTCATCTAGAGGGTGTAGGGAAACATGTAGTAGTTGAAGGAAGCAGTGAATAAAGAGTTCCTCATAGTTCTATTAAAATCTCATGGTCCTATGCATGAAATTGCTTCTACTGGCCATGGGAGCAACAAATTGTGTAGTTTAAGCATTCGCAATCTAAAGAAGACGTTGAGTTTTGAGAGAACACCATCTTTTGCTTTCGTTGATGTTTATGGTGATGGCTTCTCGGTGAACCCACCTTAAACAAAAACGAGATTACGCTTTGGGTGACAATTTAGAAATCAAAGAATCTTTGTACATAGGTTCGGAAATGGTTTAACCATGGCTGGGCGAGTTCAAACGAGCTTCGGCTCAATCAACTCCCCTCCACGTGTGATGTACGTTACAGCAGTTCAACAAGACTTAGCATAGCCGATAAGCCTTCGGGCTAAACGGGGCTTATCTTGACGGGTTGGCCTGAACTGTCACATATGTTCCAACGAATAAAACGGCGTAGGCTTGCCTACATAACCGACCTTATTCGGAGTACTTTGATTCATTGTTTCTTATTGTCAAGGCCAAAACCGTAATTTTAACCGAGTTTCTTAGAATTCACTAATTCCTAAAACGAGAGCCGAGGTAAGAGCTTTGGATAAATGGTAGGGATAAATGTCGTTTCCTAGGTCTCACAACCAAGGGAAGGGTATTAATCCGCAAAAGCAACAAGCCCACCTCTTATAGTGCGCGAAGGGTTAAAGTCTGGCGATCCGAGAATGATAACTGACAAGGATACTTTTGAAAAGTCGAGCTGAGGACTTAAAACTCAGAACTACTTCTTTAAAACCCTTAGGATTTCTTTTTAGGATTTTAGGTTCTTTGAGTCCAATAAGAGTAACGAGACATATGTTGAGGTTTTTTATTTTGCCGTGTTCTGATGGCCATTGGGCTAAGGATGTGCAAAACTTTTTTACTCAATATAGGCCACGTGAATTAGAGTTCCGTAGGAGAGTCGAGAAATTGCTGAATAAAAGGAAATTTAGCAATCAACCTTAAGATGGAAGCATTAAGAGAGCTTGAGAATTACTGAAAATGTAACAGAGAATGATTGGTGCGAACAAGAACAATCTTGGTCAAATTCTAAAACTTTTTAGGTGATCCAAGTGAAAATCCAAAGTGGTGTGCAATTCATTCTGCAATTATCCTTATCTTTCCCTTTACACTTTTTCACCTTCAAACTTTTCGATCCTCTCACCAATCTGCCCCAACAGTTCACATTTCTAACCATTCTTTCATCGCCTCTCTTTCTTTCCATCCGTTTCACTCTCCCGCCCAATCTCGATGTCTTAACCATTCCAACCTACCCATAAACGCAATTTCTTACCCACCCTTTATCTTTTCTTCCCATCCTTATATATATCTTTTTCTAAACCCATCATACTCTCAACCCCATTTTGTTTACACAATACCCTTGTGTTGCGGAATTTGAAATATTGCTATGTTTTATTGATTATCTTTTATCATTTTGATTTTCATGATCCTAGTTGGGGTAAGTGTAGCTCTAACCCTAGCTAGATTTTAAAGGTTTTTGGTTCGATCAAAGTACAACTTATCTTTCTACCGGAAGTTTTGAATTTCACATTTTTTCCGTCTATTCCGGAATTTCTAGATGATAAGATTTGTTCTGAACTATCACACCGATCCGACCTTGTTGGTGACGGTTATGACTTTTACGTGACACATTGGGTTATTAGTAATTTCGAGGAGTAGCTACATCTCCCTAAGTTGTTGATATCCAATGCAAGCGAGAAGTTTCTGCGTTCAGTATTTGATTTTATCTTTAGCCAATAGGTCGCATTCGATCTGTTATACCTTACCAAGTTTCTCTTTTCCTGGATTGAATACCTTTTCGAGCGAGTCACCCTCGTTTTTTTTCCCACGTCGGGTAATGCTTTTTGATCTTTGTCTTCTCCACCCGGTTTTAAGAATATTTAGGCGGTGGAGGTTGTAGATGAAGACCACCATTTTTAGTTGCTTGTTTATTTTTCTTTCTATTTAGTATTTTTCTTGTCTTTGGTTGTATAAAATAAAGTGGCTTAAAATGTTTATCGGTATTCATACCTCTTTACTGCCACATTATTTTATACCTTCCATAGACATGGTATTTTACGGTTTCGTGGAGTTTGTTTGCTTATACAGGATGTGTCTATCTCTCCATGACGTGCTGACATTTACTCCGATATTGTTCCTTTACTTGAGAGCCATTTCCAGAGCTAAGTCTTTTTCTTAAATTCTCATTTTTATTTGTCATTGGGGACAATGCCATGTTTAAGTGGGGGGTAGGAGACTTAGCCATGCCATGTTATAATTGAAAATTTGAATGAAACGGCACATGATTGAAAAAATTGAATAAATACCATATTAGGTATCTCGTACCCTTAGAATTGTGAGTTCCTAGCTAAGAATTGATAGGAAAGGAACCAAGTTTCATGAGTACGTGATCATTTTATACTTATGTTAAGTAAATTTAAGGATATTCATGCTCGTTTTTGCAAGTAGTTATTTATTATTCAATTACTCAATCTGTGAATCGAGTATACCGCGCAAATCATAATAACTGAAGAAATTATGTGTACATTGCATAGATGATTGGTTATGTAAACTTAGTATCAATATCTATCTGCTGATGTATTCTTATCTTTTAGCCATTAAAGCAGAGTAATAAGCTTGAGACGTACCTGTGTTTTAGCAAAATGTTAGACACTGGGCTTGTAGTAACATTACCAAAGTAGCCCCGCGCTTGTGGTAATATTCAATGCTATATTTGATCTAAGATAGGGGGATACTTTAAAAAGTTTTCTTCCTTGAGATTAATAGTATTTGAAAAATATGAAGATATGAAAGAAATTCAACTTTTAAGAGGCTTTGAGTAGTACTCGGTCTCCAAGTCCAAAAACCCTATAGATACGCTCTTGCTTATTGCTCTAGTGCTTCAAAAAACAAAAGGCATAAGAAGTATGAATGCTGAGGTTGGTAGGTTGAGATTGCGAAGTCTGCATAAACTCTAATCTTGCCACATTTATATAAAACCAATGCACATGCACACATCACTTCGATTCATAGTGAGTAGTGAATAATGGATATCTTATGAGCATGACTAGTATGAGTTGACTTGAGTTTCTTGTGTAAGTATGACCTGACCATGGGAAATGTTGTCTTGGGAAATGACTTATTGATGCTTTGTTCGGGACGATCAAAGTCTAAGTGGGGGGTAGTTGATGACGGTCAAATTATACCCGTAAAAGTCATCAACGTTGACCTTAAATCGAGATTAATAATATATATTTCATATTAAATCACACGTTTATATTTAATATTTAATGTTATGTGATTTATATTATGTAAATTGGTATTTACTCGTTTTTATCCGATTTACTGTGCGATTAATGTTGATTTTACAGATCATTACAAATCGAGAGGATTAATGTCATTCAATCAATTATCTCAAGATAAGGAAGGAAGAGAATCGGAGCATTAAATGAAAGATTAATCAGATCAACACGCAAGCGTGCAGTGGGGAGCAAGATAGACGAGAAAAACGATTAACGTGTGCAAAAGTAGGTTCGGTCGACCGAGCCTATAGCTTCGGTCGACCGAGTGGGGTGCTTCGGTTGACCGAGTGTGTCAGATCGGTCACTTTTCGGATTTTTTCGTATTTACCTTCTAGATCCTCCCTAAGTCGGCAGAAACTCCTATATAAGCAGCAGCTTCGAGAAATTGTAAATCCCTTCATTCTTTCTTCAATTTCACAATTCATAATACAACTTTGATACAATGTAGAATAATGTGAAGGTTTCCAGCAGTTTAAAGGCTGCAATTATGTAAGCCTTTATTTTCTGTTTCTTTTATTTTAAGTAATTAATCCCTCCCAATTATGCTTTATCGTTTGAGTTAATTAATCATAGCTAGATGATGTAGATCTAGGCTATGACGTTAGGGATGTGGCGACGCCTTGTCTATGAGGATCCCGTAACCTGCGTCATACACTTAGTATTTATTCATGAATCTACTTGATTTAATTAATGCGTATCTATGTTAGTTTATATGAATGCTTTACGAATTACTGTTTAATCTGTTCTGTATGATGAAACGCCGAGAGATACGTTCGGGGATGTAATGCGGGGACGAAATTGATTCGGGTGATCGAATGAGTTCACTCGGTCGACCGAGCCCTATCATTCGGTCGACCGAGCCCAGCTTTTATCCGTTAGATAGCCATGTCTTTATGGTTAGGTTAACTTAATAGAATTTATCATCTCAGTAGGTATGGCTACGGCTACGTTGCTCGTCTGTTTTAATTAGCGTATGAGTAGAAAATACCAATATAGGGCTCCTAGGTCGGCTCATGAATTGATCTTCCGGGACTTTCAGCGAGATCTAGATCTGTTCTGTATTAGGGAATTGTGCACATCTAGTTATACGTAAATCGTAGATTAACAGGAGACCTAAAAAGTGAATGTTAATGGGACAGAGCCTGATGCGATCACTTAGGAAGTACGCCTAACCATAGGAATGTTGCCTGGTGAGGAATACGGTTAATATCGGCATCCTGAGAGTCGTAAGCGTGTGAGTTATATGAGATGGAGGCACTAAAAGGCGAAGTCACGTAACAATACCACAGTGATCTAGTGACCAACCGGTGCTAAGTCAAGTTGGAGAGGATGACTCCCGTAGCCAATCTAAGATAGATACAAACGGATTGACGAGTTAATAAGTTCGCTTTATTATATAAATTATCTAGGTCCAAACGATAAAGACTATAATTGGGGAGGTTAATTACGTTGTGTCGAGTCGTGTCTTTACTTTTCTTGTTTTATGTTGGTCGTAGACCGCCTCTATGTCCTTGACATGTTTAATTAATTGTTTGTCTATAAGATGATCCACAATTGGTTCCCTGTGGGATCGACCTTGATTCACTATAGCTATACTACGATGGGCCTAGTCCTCTTGCTAGTATTGGTTTATGGTGGTCAAGTATATTATAACCTGATTGACCACGTCATCAGGGACCACCCCCGATGCAGAGACACTGTGATGCAGAGATGCCGCATTGCAGAGACACCCCGATGAAGTGATACAGCGACGTATTGACCACCCGCGATGCAGAGACGCCTCAATGAAGTGATACCACGATGCATTAACCACGTCAGATCCATTGATCACCTCGATACAGTGACCACCTCCGATGCAGAGACACCACGATGCAGAGACACATCGATGCAGTGACCACCCCCGATGCAGAGACATCATGATGTTATAACATTTGACGATGCAGAGACATCGTGATGTAGAGACACCGCGATGAAGTGACACCGCATTGGAGAGACACCACGATGAAGTGACACCGTAATGCAGAGACGCCGCATTGCAGAGACATGGTGATGATACGGAACCTGACACGGTCCCATTATCCCCGGTCAACTCGTCTGAGGACATAAGTCAAACTCTTTCCCTGAGCATAAGCGCGCGACGTCGCCAACTTCTTGGCCATCCCGCCATCCTCATAAGCATAAGGGGGCCGCCCCGCAGCACTGCGGGCCCATTCCTATGAGAATATCAGTTAATGGAAAGTTCATAAGCTTAGATAGAATGCGAGGCCAATTGCCATCTGTCGGGCATCGGCGCCGCTTGCACGAGTAGTCTTTTACGCCTTTATCCTTTCCCTATAAATACCCCCACCGTGACATTAATGAAGATATAGAACAACTTTTGTGCATTTATTTCTATCAGCACTGTTCTCTCTCTCTCTCTCGTATTTATTGTTTTCATATTACCACCGCGAGCTCATCACCAACCTAGATTAAACGCCACCGTCCGACGGCGATAACCTCATTGATCGGAGCACCACGAAGAGGCCAGATATCCCACGTCCAAGTCTTCCTTCCAAACTACCTGACGGAAACGGACCCGTCAATTGGCTCCGTTACCGGGAAACGTTTTCTTCAAAGGATTCAACACCTTCGTGGACTCCATAGTTGCTCAGCTTGTACCGATCTCCGTCTCCCTTGTATAACAGGTTTGTTATTCCACTTTATCATCATCAAATCGGTTATCTTTGTCTTCACAGTCCGTTGAAAAATAGCTCATGTGTTTATGTAGACTATCCCAATCTTGCGTTTGAAGATTCACCACTATTGGGATAATCTTATATGAACCGCTAAGAAACGGCTGTGGTTAGCGTTTTTCCGATTTGCATGTTGATCGGGACGGTGTGAACGCCATAAAATTTGACTTGTAGCATATCTGTGTTGGGATCGATTGCTTGTAGGAGGGTAAAAGGTTCATCGGATGTTGCGCACATAAAATCTGACAGCAGATCACGTCACATCACGTCACATCAACTACCTTTTGAAAAGGATACTAGAGTGGGCTTGTGTCAGAGGCAATAGTCCCACTTGCTACCTTGGAAAGCTTGTTGTCAGGCTTGCATCAGACCTCCCATCATGGCTAACCCTTCGCCTAACCCCGTCACACCCAACCCGGCAGAAAAGCAGATCGCCCCAACGAGGTCTCATGAGAGCGACCCCGCCCGTACAACCGTCGATTACCGCGAGTTCTTAGAGTTAAGAAAGAAAAACACTCAGTTAGAGGCAGAGCTCGCCCGAAGACAGATTAACGCCGAGGGCCCGGACAAAGAGGCCCCCGCCCCGCCGGTTCCTAGCGAGGCCGATCCGGCAAGAATAAAGAGTTATGGTGAATACGCGGCGAAAATGAAGGCGACCAACGAGATCTTAATCTCCGCCGGCCAGCCCGCGCTAGCAATTGATCCTCCCCCAACCGTAGAGGGCATGAACGCCGGACCTAACGTCATCGCCCCTCCGTGGAAAGGGCCAAACATGGGGGAAACAACGCGAGCTCAGCATCACGAGCATCGAGGGGAAAGCGTATCCTCCTCTCGGCACGGTGAATACAGCCAAACTAGAATATCGGCGCACGACCGCCTGGGAAAACGTAGAGCTTTACCATCACCACCGAGGGATGAAGATAAAAGAACGCGAGGCAACGTCAGACGGAGACTGGGCCCCCTCAGTGAAAATCCCCGGAACATTATCCTGAGAAGAAGAGCACGGGCCGAAACAGAAAGGCTCAGCAGTGACGAGGACGACGCCCACTCTCAGGGCGCACCTCAAACCCAGACCAACCAGCGATTTGAAGATCTGAGGCTGATGGTTCTGGAGATGAAAAAGAACAAACGAGAAGAGGATAAGGAACCTAGCGCCGCTATGGATGCACTTTCAGACTCGCTCATAGCGAGCCTCCCGCGACGCCGAGTCTCCAACATCAACATAACAGATTATCAGGGTAAGTCAGACCCATACGAATGGATAGCCTCGTTCGAGAGCAAAATGATGCTCGCTACTCACCGTAGCGCGGCCTGGTGCGTGGCTATGGTTGGTTGCATGAAAGATAGAGCCTCTACATGGCTTCGCAAATTGCCGCCAGATCAGTTAACAGCTGGGAGGATATGCGGACAAAGTTCCTGACAGAATTCAAGACAGCGCATAGACCTCGCAAGACCACAACCGATCTGTTTTTGATACAGCAGGACACTGGGGAGTCCGCCCGGTCGTATTACGAGAAATTCGTCCAAGTTTACGATCAAACACGGGACGAGCCCGAACCCACGGTCATGATGGCATTCTTAACTGGACTGGTGGGCGGCGAACTTAAGACACACTTAACGATGCACGCTCCGACCAACTTGAGGGACATGTTGGAGCAGCCCGGAAGTTTACTACCGTCGAGGTCATCCCCGCCGAAACCGGGGCCTTCAATCGATCCCACGGCCCCGTCCAATAGTACTCGAGGCCGATCCCCAAAGAAAGGAGGAGGCCGTCAATCCGGCGAAAGAACGGACGACCGTGATTTCAAAAGGCCGCAAAAGTTCGACGTAAAAGATTACATTCCGCTGAATGCCCGACCGTCGGCGATCCTGAACGAAATTTCGGAACACATCCGGAAGCCCCGCGACAATCGTAGCGAAGACGGCGTTCGTAAAGCGGACACAAGCAAATTCGTGAGTTTCATAATTATCACGGCCATAACACGGATGATTGTTTTTCCCTGATAAGGATCCTAGACAAAATGGCCCGGGAGGGAAAGTTAGATCGATTCAAATTGGCAGGCGGTGCCAACCAGAGACTCGTCGCAGCCCAGTATGAGCGCGAGCTTAATGTCATCCACGAAAGCCCGCCTAGCAACAGGCAGATAAAAGAACAGATCAACTCGATCAACGAATTTGGACGTGAGCGGCCTAAAACTCTGCGACCAGATGAAGAGGCCTTGACTTTCACAAAGAGCGAGCTTAGCTTTGTTACGGGAGCAATGGAGATGCCCCTCATAATCAAAATCGGGATCGGCAAGTGCGGGGTTAACAGAGTCCTGGTGGATACAGTGCCGTCGAGAGACATCATCTATCTTGACGCCTCAAAGGTTTGAATTTCACCGAGGCCAATCTGAAACCGTACCTGGGCTCGCTAGAGGGTTTTACCAACCATGAGGTAAAAGTTAAAGGAATGATTGACCTGGAGGTCCGCATCGGAGACTTCGAGCCCTTCCGGATCGAAAAAATAGAATTTCTGGTGGTCGATCTCGCGCACTCGCTACCACATCATCCCGGGCATACCCGCGATGCGCAAATTTCAGATGGTGTCTTCCATTCCGCATCAGAGGGTCAAATTTTATACAGAAAATGGCAAGATAGGCCAGGCGATTAGCCGACCACAGACTTATCTTGACCACTTGGTAAAATCAAAGGCAGGGTTGAAAAGGGCACGGGAGCCCGAAGTCCAAGGTGTGCTAGGACAAGCTCATGCTACACCTCCCGTCGCACCAGCAGGGACTAACCCCATCACGAATTCAATAAGTCTGTTGGAAGAAGCTCTAGTGATAATCGATACAGCTGAGATCCCAAGTACCGCCGGGCGACTCAACCCCCGGATAAGTGAGTCCATGGCCGAGTTAGAGGCGAGCGCTAAGAAAAGAGCGCTGGGAAGCCCATATCGAGCGGGGACAAGGCACGAACGCCCTTCCCCGCTTAAGAAACAACAAAAGGAAATTGTATGCGACACATTGCAGATACGAGATGATCCAAGCATTGAAGCAGAGGGGGAGCTCGTCGAGGTAATCATCAATGAGAGATACCCCGACCAAAAGATCAAAGTCGGGGCGCACCTCAGCGAGGCCGATATGTCCGCGCTGATCAACGTGCTGAAAGAGAACCTGGAGGCCTTTGCTTGGGAGGTCACTGACATGCGAGGCGTCAATCCTGAGGTCGCACTCCACCGTCTTAACGTGAATCCCCACTTCAAGCCAATTCAGCAGCGGGCTCGCCAATTTTCAACCGCAAAGGAAGAGGCTGTAAAAATCGAGATCGCAAAACTACTTGCGGCGGAGATCATTAAAGAACTACAATATCCTACTTGGCTAGCCGACGTCGTTATGGTTTTGAAGCACAACGGCAAGTGGCGAATGTGCGTAGATTTCACCGACTTGAACAAAGCCTGCCCCAAGGATCCCTATGAGCTACCCCGCATAGACGTAATGGTAGATCGGATAGCGGGTTTTGAAATCCTCGCTTTCGTCGACGCCTATTCTGGATACCATCGGTCCGTATGGCCGGGGACGAAAGACAACTTACGCTTTCGTAGCCGGAGGCGGCATGTATTATTACAAAATGATGCCCTTCGGCTCGAAGAATGCGGGTTCAACATTCCGAGAGGATGATCAACCGGGTCTTCCACACTCAAATCGGCCGCAACATGGAAGCTTACATAGATGACATGGTCATCAAATCCGACGAGATGCGACTTCATAGCGATTTGAGGGAAACTTTCGCGAACGTACGAAAAAACAACATGAAGCTAAACCCGGTCAAATGCACGTTTGGGGTTAAAGCCGGAAAATTCTTAGGCTTCATGGTCACACGGCGCGGCATCGAAGCAAATCCCGAGAAAATCGAGCCATTCGGACATGGCACCTCCCACGACCGTGAAAGAGGTTCGAGAGGTTGAATGGAAGGATAACCGCTCTCGGGGCGTTTCATTTCGAAATCGGCGGACGGTGCCTTCCTTTTTATAAAATTTTGAAAGGCGGCAAGGGGTTTGAATGGACCGGAGAATGCACCGAAGCCTTTGAAGAGCTCAAGCAATACTGGTCGCCCGCCTCTTTTAGTAAGTACTATCATAGGCGACCGGCTTTATTTATATTTGGCGGCCTCGATAGGGCGTCGCCGCGAGCTCTTGTAAAGGAAGAGGGGACTCCCGAGAAGCCCGTTCAAAAGCCCATTTACTATGTTTCGAAGGCTCTCAGTCCCGTGGAAGGTCGATATTTTAATGCAGAGAAATTGGCTTACTCTCTTGTTATAGCAGCTAGAAAGCTCCGTGCATATTTTTCATCACATACGATCATTGTACTATCGGATAGTCCGCTGCGTCGGGTTTTACATAAGCCGGACCTCGCCGGTCGTCTCCGAAATGGGCAATTGAGCTCACCGAATTCGACATCAAGTACGAGCCTCGAAGGGCAATCAAGGCACGAGTGCCCCGGCCGAGTTCATTCTTGAAGCAAGCTTCCGAGAGCCCTCGACAACACAACCCACTTCCCCTTCGACCAACTCGCCCGACAAACCGGCTCCTAGCGGCCCACGAGGCCCGGCCACCGTTGGCGCTTGTTCGTTGACGGCGCTAGTGGAATTGGAGCTTGCGGGGCCGGCATCGTCTTGCTCGAGCCGGGAACGTCCGAAGAAATTTAGAAAGCGCTTCGCTTCGATTTCACGGCGTCAAACAACCAAGCCGAATATGAGGCGGTCATCGCAGCCTTGAGCTCGCCCTCGCAATGAGAGTTGAGAACATACACGTCTTTTGCGACTCACAACCGGTTGTCAATCAAGTGAATGGAGGTTATAAGATTTATTGTTCGAAACTGCAGCAGTACATCGACCTGGTCCAGAAATTACGTCGTCAGTTCGGATATTGCGAGCTCTCTTATATACCACGCACTCAGAATTTGAGGGCAGATTATTTATCCAAGTTATCCGACGCTGACGCGGCGCTCGCTCCTGACATCCCTTTGGAATACCTCGAGGAACCTTCTATCACCGTATGCGAGGTCATGGATATTCAACCCTCCTCGCGCTGCTGGGATCGATGAGGTCAAGGATTATATTGAGCATGGAGTTTTGCCTTCAGACAAGATAGAGGCGAGAACCTTGGCTCGCCGAGCAGCAAGATATGTCTTGCAAAATGGGATACTTTACCGGCGCTCTTTCTCCAAACCTCTGCTCCGCTGTGTCAGGCCGGAGCAAGTAGAGGGTATCCTCCATGAGCTTCATCAAGGAGTGTGCGGCGGGCATCCAGCCTGTCGAACCCTCGCACAAAGGGCGATCACCGCAGGATACTACTGGCCTACCTTGTTGAGGGATGCGCATATATTCGTTAGGGAATGCGACCCCCGTCAAAGGTACGCGGATATACCCGTGTTACCCTCGGTAGAGCGAGCATCGTCACCGCTTCATGGCCTTTCGAAATGTGGGGCATCGACCTCGTCGGTCCAATGCCTAAAGGGCGCGGAGGATGCGAGTACATAGTAGTAGCGGCTGATTATTACACCAAATGGACGAGGCGAAGCCCTCGGAGAGATCGCCACCACCCAGGTCATCTATTTTTTAATGGATCAAGTGTGGACTCGTTTCGGGGTACCTCGCATCATCATATCCGACCATGGACCGCGGTTCGAACGGAATTCGACGAGTTTTGTAAAGAGCATGGCGTCATTCATGCGACGTCTTCGGTCGCTATCCTCAAAGTAATGGTCGGGCGAGAGAACGCAAACAAACAAGTGCTCAGAGGCCTGAAACGCACTCTATGCGGAAAGAAAGGCAGGTGGGTAGATGAGCAGCCCGCAATCTTATGGTCGCTCCGGACCGCCAAAAAGTCTACCACAGGAGAAACCCCATTCTCCCTGACTTATGGTTCGGAGGCGATGACACCGGTGGAGATGTCTCTACCCGGATCGAGTGTCGCATTTCAACGAGGACACCAACGAACGATCGCGTGAGTTTGAGCTCGACATGCTCGAAGAAAAAAGACGCAAGCGGCGACCCGTTTGGCTAACTTCAAGATGGCCGCTAAGCGACATCACGATAAGAAGGTACGCCACCATTTTTTCAAGGCGGGAGATTTCGTATTAATTAAATGTGAAGCCGCCGGCCGCAAACCCAAAAAGTTAGACAAAGAATTGGGAGGGACCCCTTCGGATCTCTCGCGAGCTAAAGAAGGGGACATATTATCTCAAAGACAGAATGGCCGTGAATATGAGAATACTTGGCACGCCGACAACCTCAAGAGATATTACATGTAGTCCTCTCGTTTTTTGGAAGTTTTTGTTCCTTGTGTATATATTTTTCTTCCTTTTTGCGCAAAAAAAAAAAGGAGTAGGGGGACTGTGCCCAGCGCCGCCCCGACCCCGCGCACAGGCTTGTGTATTTTTGGGTTAGCAAAAACAAAAACAACTGAAAATACCAAAGCGAGAGAACAAAGGCATAAAACGAAATGGCCATGCAGCGGCCCCAATGTGCACAGAAGGAAAAGGATCAAAGTTAACAGGGTGGCGAGCCCCACATCAGCCGGAAACAAAAGTTAATATTACAAACCAACAAAGTTTTCATCAATAACAAAAGGAGAATCAAACGCTTCCGAAATCAAGGCCAGCTTGCGAATCTCCCGGCTGCGCCCCCTCCTCACCACCTGGAGCTGCCTGATCCCCCTCTGTATTGGCCCCATCCAAGATCGCCTGCACGAATGATCGCATGTTCTCTTTTGCTGCCGCTGCAAATGCCGCCGCCTGTAAACCATCAACCCTACATCGCTCGCGGTATTCCGCGATCTCCTCCTCGGAGTATGGAACCACGGGATGATATTGAATGAGCTCGGCACTGAAGGAATTCTCCTGAGTCCACGCCGCCATATCATGTAAGTTGGGGACCCTCTGCTGGTGCATCGACCTACGTACACACCTCGCCATATGATAGCAAATTTCCTTGGTCATAATTGTCACCCGCATCCTTCCAATATTCGGCGCCGTCCTTATATTCGGCAAGGGCGGCCTCAATTTTGGCCCGGACATCCGAGGCAAGGTCCTCGGCCCTTTTGATAGCTTCCTCGCCTCTCCGACGGGCATCCTCGCTTCCTTAGCGGCATCGGCGACGGCATCCTCGCCAGCGGTTTTCAACTTTTGCTCACGGCACCCAGGGCGGCTTCGACCTTCTTGCGATGATTCTTCTCATGAGTAACTTGGCGCTCCAACTCCGCTATCATGTCCGCCCAGGTCTTTTCTTTAGCGGTATATAGAGCCTTGGCACCGCCAACTTTGGCCTCCAGGTCCTTCATCGTCTGCGCCAACTCCTGGTTCTCCTGCGCCTTCTTCGCCAGCTCATCGCCCGTTCGCTGTTCGCTCTCCACCAACTTCTCAACGGTATCTAAAGCGGCAAGCATGCAACGCGAGACCTAAGAAAGACACAGTAAGCACTTGGAAAATAAAAGGAAATTCGTGCGAGGAAACATATTTACCTTGTGCGCCGACATCCCGTACTCGGCGACAGCAGACCTCATAGCCTCGCGGGGATCAATAGAGCTGTTGCCAATGTTGGCAGGAGCAATCCTTTTTATCAGTCCGGTCCCCACGGATAGGCGAGCCTCAGCGCTCCATTTTCTGGTAAGTAGAGGAAGAGGAGGAACCGCTGACAGAGCTGACTCCATCATCACACCCCAGTCAGGCGATGATTGATCGGCGCAGAAAGCCTCATCAAAGTATAAGGGAATGTCAGCGCTCGCCGAAGCTTCTTGCCGTGCGCGCTCCTGCGGCACGAATTCATAAACAGGTGCAAGGTTGAGAGGGGGAGAGTCAGGACCCTCTAGGTCGACAACCTCAGATGGCGCGTCCCCTCTTGGTCTTTTCCGGGAAAGGGGGACGTCTTCAAGAACATCTTCAAACTCTACAGGCTGCTTACCAGGGCGGTGCTCAGAGCCTTCAGCTGGCGGGGGGCGGACTTCTTCTGTAATCGCTCTGGCGATCGCAACACCAGAGGAAGTCCCCGCCTCAGACGATGTACCCGCCGCAGCAACGGTCACTCCCTGATTGATCCCCACATGAACAGTCGGTATGATCACGGGATCAGCCCTCGCTAACTCTTCCTCCCGCGTCTTCCTCGCGGCATTAGCAGCGGCAACATTAGCGCTCCTGCGAAGACCGGATGCCGGCATCACTGAAAAAAGAAAAACAAAAGAGGAAGCAGTCAGAAATGTACAAGTCAAAAAAAAAAAAAAAAGAGAGAAGAAATGGTTTTACCCTGGCGACTCGACCAATCGCCGCCACACTCTTCGCATTGCGTCGGAAAGTTCCTACCCAAGTGGCACTCGCCGACCCAGTCAGGATCACTAAGCTCCACAGATGGCGGGAGAATGTTCACGACAGGCAAAATCCCCGACTCCAAACAGCCCGGGATCCCTGCCATCCTCGCGCTACCCAGCTTTACGTTCGTCAACATCCGAACGCTGATCATGCGGACCTGTGCGGATCCGTCCGCGAGCTTATCAAGGCCACAATCGCCTCTACTTCTTCAGACTTGCGAGAGGAACCACTCGCCTTTGAGCCACTTGGAGTCTAGTCCCCGTGCAGCCCGACTCCCAAAATGCGGGAATGGCCATCCGACCCCGGATTGCACGCGCATCACTCTTTGGCTCCAAACTTTGTAGATTTTGTTGTCGGCGGGGTAAAAAGGGCGAGGCCTCCCCTCACGCGCCCTCACGCTCACCTCGACCCGGAGTTTGGGTGCCGACGAAATCATGGAACTCCCTAAACAGCCCAAGGAGGGCTCAATTCCATTAAGGCGGCACGTCGCAATAAACGCCGCCGGGGCCCTAACAAAGACATTAGGGTGAAAGTCCGCCGGCAAGGCTTCTAGCAAATACATCACCTCCACCAAAAAAGGATCGAAAGGGGGCCTGAACCCCGCCAGGAAATTGTCGAAAGGAACATACAACTGGTCCCTGGTAGAGCGCCCACAAGTATAATCATACTGTCGGCTGTCCATGCACGGACAAAAATGATAGTCGTCGGAGAGCCGGTATCGGGCGCGGATAGCGGTGTTAAAGTCAGGCGCCGCGGTCAACAAAGATCTCCATTCTACATCGGCGGCGCGATGCATGGCCTTCAGCTTGCCACCCTCTTCCAAAGACTCCGCAGTCTCCAAGCTGATCTGGATTTTCCCCCTCTGCGGGGCGGAGCTAGCAGGTTTGGGTGCCCCCACGGCTGTCCCCCTTCGCCTTTGCGGCTTCGGGGCGGACGCCGTCTGAATCCTTTCACCGGCGGTCTTAGAAATTCGCTCTCTGGGAGCTAAGTGCTGCAAGGATTCAGAAAGCAGCTGAGTGCCCATCGTTATAAGTAGCCTTTGGGCCTCGAGAGTCGCAGGGCGCGAGTCCTCTTCGTCAGAATGGGAAGGTGAAACCTCGCCGCCAGCCCTTTCCTCGGCCCCGCCATCCCCATAACTAAATTCCTCTTGATCGCTGTCGTCCCCGCTGTGCGACATGCTGCAAAATGAAGAGAGGTGGATCAACGCTTCGTTCAGGTCGACACCCCCCCCCCCATTTCCGCGCAAGCCAATAGCACAGGGGGCAACGGGGTCATAAAGAAATACTACACGGAAAAATTGAAAATTGCACCCTAATCCCTGAAGGCTTCAAATTCACAAAAGAAGGGCTTAGGCATACGGATTCTATCACCGGTTAGAAAACCTCAAAAATCCGAATATCTACGGGACAAAAAGCATACTTAGGATCTATACAGGCCAAGAATCAACCACAAAAAGACGATCAACAAAGAAAAATCCAGTGTTAGATCGGATAAAGATGGTACCTTTATGATCTTGATGGCAGAAAATTGGGAAGACAAGGATGATCGCTCCTATCGCTGAAAAAGGCTCACTCCGATGAAGTTCAAACACAGCCTCAGCCTCCGAATTCTGGAAACTTGGTTCTAAATCACCACAGGATGCTCTTGATTTCTGGCTTGATCAGCCTGGGAATTTTGGAAGAGGTTTTCGAAAAAGTGGCAAAAGGAGGGGCAACACCCCCTTAAATAGACAGGCATTCAACCAACCAGCGGCTGTGATTATCTTCATCCAACGGTTCGGGTTTACGCGGGAAAGTGAAAAGTTTCAGAATCCGACACGACGCTTTGAAATTTGAAGTTTGCGTAAAAAACGAAACGCCATCATTACCAGCCGTCACGTCCTACGGCGAAACGTCACCTTGTCAGAACTGAAAGGACGCCACAGTTAATGATACGCAGCATTCTGCAGCCCATTTGTATTGCTCCACGTGGCACGCCACCTGCAATAGCTCGCTTGTACAGTTTTCGCTCTCGCCAACACAAATGACTTCACCATCTCGCCTGGGATCGCAGAAAATGATTAAATCCCAGAAACTCAACATTTCGACCTCGGTCAGACCAACGAGCACGGACGATTTACATCGCAAGCTCTCAAGCCGCGCCGCGCGGCGACCGCAACGCTCCTCGCGGCATATCCGGATCGCTCTATGCTCGTGCACCTCAACATGTCGACCTCGGTCGACCAACGAGCACGGACGATTTACATCGCAAGCTCTCAAGCCGCGCCGCGGCGACCGAACGCCTCCTCCTCGCGGCATAGCCGGATCGCTCTATGCCGTGCACCTCAACATGTCGACCTCGGTCGACCAACGAGCACGGACGATTTACATCGCAAGCTCTCAAGCCGCGCGCGGCGACCGAACAGCTCCTCGCGGCATATCCGGATCGCTCTATGCGTGCACCTCAACATGTCGACCTCGGTCGACCAACGAGCACGGACGATTTACATCGCAAGCTCTCGCCGCGGCGCGGCGACCGAACGCTCCTCGCGGCATACCCGGATCGCTCTATGCCGTGCACCTCAACATGTCGACCTCGGTCGACCAACGAGCACGGACGATTTACATCGCAAGCTCTCAAGCCGCGAGCCGCGGCGACCGAAACGCTCCTCGCGGCATATCCGGATCGCTTTATGCCGTGCACCTCAAATCGCGGTCCGCGGTGTGTCATCGCATCTCCCCGCCGCGTCCACAAACCGTCGGGTATCCCAACGGATGGAACGGTTCAAAAGCCATCATTGGTGGTCTTCCCGAGTTTTAGCCGTGTTTAATAGGGCTACTTTGACTAGGGACTATTCTCGGACGAAAAATAGCCCATGATTACCCACCATAAATAACCGTCCCTTCGAATGCTCATAATGACGGTAAACCTCTCGATAACCATCATTACGCCGGTCATTATGATGTCTCTTCGTATAGCCGTCGTTCGTCCGTCCACCATTATGGTAATCCATGCCAAACACGCCACCTCCCTCTATAAAAGCCCCATTTCACCGCCTCCTCCACGATGCTTCTTCTCCCATTCGAATCACTCGTTTTTTCCTTACAAAATCCCAGAAAAACAAGAATGTCTCAGTCGGATAATGTTGAATACGAATTTATGGAGGATTACAAAGGCAACGAGCATCTGGAATCCAGCTTGCACTTCCTCCATAACCCTTCAGGGGAAGGACAACCCCCAATTTCAATACCACGAGTAGAAATGGAACAGAATCTTGATACCGCTGCCGCCTTCTTGCTGCCTGAGATTGCGGAGTTAGAGCGTGAGGAGGAAGCTGAGATAAGTGAATCCAGAGTCCTGCGGGCTCACATGAGGATCAGAGGTATTCATCGGCGATCGGATCCACAGACCGCACAAAGCAAGCTGTTCAAAAAGTTTGTGCGTCTAGTCCGGAATGGAAACTGCCAGGGGGCCATGGTCGACGCTGTCTGGGAAGAATGGCAAAGCGTCTTTCACCAGAATTGGGCCCCTTACAATCACCGAGTCCGCAAGCTGAGATCCAAGATGAGAGAGGATCGCTTCCTATATGAGGGGAAGACGACCCGGTAGGCCGCCGGATGAGAGAAGATCGCTTCCTATATCCGAAAAGGGGCGGCCCGGTAGGTCGATCCCTTGTTGCTTGCGACCGACTGCGAACTACCGAGCGCGACGACGACTCCAGATCACCACTAACGTGTACTAGGAGGAGGAAACCCGCTTGTAGTGATTGGCAAGCCTTTCGTATAGCTTCAACTTCACGAAGCGCTCGCGGGATATGTAGCATCAACTTCATGTCGCAACCCCACCTCGCCTCTGAAGGAGCGGTCTTGAGATTTCTGATACAAACTGAGAGTACTCTTTTCCCTTGCTTAAGATTTTTTCCCACTGGGTTTTTCTTAAGAAAGGTTTTGATGAGGCTCTACGAGTTTGTATCCCTAATCTAGAGTCCGCTCAACTTTTGTCTTCCAAGAGTGTTCGACAACGGAGACTCCTCGACCGGTATATTACTCTACGCCGCAACAAATTTCCGCCGCAGAGTAGGGGGCCATTGATGATACGGAACCTGACACGGTCCCATTATCCCCGATCAACTCGTCTGAGGACATAAGTCAAACTCTTTCCCTGAGCATAAGTGCGCGACGTCGCCAACTTCTTGGCCATCCCGCCATCCTCATAAGCATAAGGGGGCCGCCCCGCAGCACTGCGGGCCCATTCCTATGAGAATATCAGTTAATGGAAAGTTCATAAGCTTAGATAGAATGCGAGGCCAACTGCCATCTGTCGGGCATCGGCGCCGCTTGCACGAGTAGTCTTTTACAGCTTTATCCTTTCCCTATAAATACCCCCACTGTGACATTAATGAAGATATAGAACAACTTTTGTGCATTTATTTCTATCAGCACTGTTCTCTCTCTCTCTCGTATTTATTGTTTTCATATTACCACCGCGAGCTCATCACCAACCTAGATTAAACGCCACCGTCCGACGGCGATAACCTCATTGATCGGAGCACCACGAAGAGGCCAGATATCCCACGTCCAAGTCTTCCTTCCAAACTACCTGACGGAAACGGACCCGTCACATGGCGATGTTATAACATTTGATGATGCAGAGACACCGCATTACAGAGACACCACACCATGATGAAATGACACCGCAATGCAGAGACATCATATGATATTGAGTTATGCATTGACGTATTGTGATAGCGATTTATGCAGTGATGCCTTACGGTATTACTTTATGCAGTGACGTCTTATTGTCTCGATTTATGCAGTGACGTCTTTGTTGATTTATGCAGTGACGTCTTATTGTATCGGTGTATGCAATGACGCCTTATTGTATCGATTTATTCAGTGACGTCTTATTGTATCGATTTATGTAGTGACATCAATGTCACTTCATTAGTTATCTAATATTTGCAGTGACATCTACAGTGACATCAATGTCACTTCATTAATTGTCTAATGTATGCAGTGACATATGCAGTGACATCAATGTCACTTCATTAATTATATCAATTTGGCTTGTTTGGCAACGGAGAAACTCTAATGGCGTGTTTGGATTACGAAAATAGAATGGAATGAAATGTTTTTTTCATTACATTATATCAATTTGGCTTGTTTGGCAATGGAGGAATGTCACTTCATTATGAAGGGAAGACAACGGCTAAACAAGTTCTTGATGGTCAATGTGATTCAGAAAATAATGCATACAACGTGCTCGATGAAATGATGGATTCGTCTCAGTCCATAAGAATATAATCAAAAGGCAAGATCCCATGTATTCCCTGCTTTTTTAGCTCATTCATATGCTTGCAAACTAGTTCCAAAGCTTCTTCACCATTTTCACAAGTATAAATTTCTGCCCCCAAAAGAGAAACAACAGCCATAGCCAGCTTTCTTAGTACTGCATTATCTTCAGCAATCAATATCTTCTTCCCAATTAACGGCTTACTTCCGTTTTCATTTTCTGCATTTCCACCCACATTTTCGCTCGAATGATCTCTTGATTCAGCCGGCGGCGGTGATTCTAGTTTTGATCTCTGTGTTAAAACTGTGCCCTCGAATTCTAGTAAAAGCCCTATAAGTTGATATAATCGCGACCCGTGAAGAGGTTTGGAAAAGATCATATCAGTTAAAGGTAGTTTATCAGCATCAAGACCTTGAACATTTAAGCTATGAGCACCGGGTCGATCAATCCAAGCTACTTTAATGGACGCCGCATGAGTTAAATCCCTTCTAAACTCAGCAAGTGCTCTACTGATTTCACGAAACGGTCCAGCACTCGTGTCGATCACAATCAAAACATTATCTCCGAGCCTAAGTCGCCTGGGGCACTGTGGGTGGAAAACCCCACAAACACCCAAATGTCGTATTGTAGCATTTTGAATTAATAATGAACTTAAAAAATAACCAAAAAAAAAGCTTAAAGAATGTCATCAAGCCGATTGCTGCTGTATGAATGTTCTTTTTGTCAAAGGTTCGTGCAGTCGTGCTTGAAGGTCCTTTGTCCATTTAAATTGTTGTATTTGTTTAATCGTCAGCTAAAAAAGCTAACATCTTTGGCAAACAGTAGAGTAGACTATATGATGAACTTATCCAAGAACCTAACTAGATAACCAAAACTAAAACACGTTAGCTTTACAAATTTTGTTCATCTGTCAGCTGAATCCTTAAAATCTATAAACTGAATTTTTTATGCCATGAAATAACTTGTTTTTAATTGTATTGTTTTCTCCTTTGTAGACTGCAATTTCCGCCCTTCGGTCCGTACTTCAAGAGGATTTTAAGGCCAATGAGATCGAGGTATTTATTTTTATTTTTTATTTTGGTTCTGCTGTTTTAGCCGGTATGTTCTTTTCCTAGTGATGAATGTGTATTTGAGGACCTGGGACCTCTGTTCTTTTGCTAGTGATGAATGTGTATTTGAGGAGTAGACGTTGACATAAAGGGAGGGTAAATTAGTTAAGCTGAATAAAATGTGTCCTTATAAGTCCAACAGATTCCTGTATGTCCTTATAGGACTAATAAGTATAAAAAACTATATTTTTAAGGAATTAACCTTAAAAAGAATTGATGTTGTGAATCTCAGTAAACATAACTTTCATAATTGGACACCATATATTTACATCACAAACAATTTATCAATTCATATACCAACTTTTATAAAAGTTGTCTCTACCAGTACACCAGTCCTGTGAACTTTGGAACAAAATAAGAATACACATTACCACCAACTAGTTAGTTCACCGTACATATTCAAAGGTATAATATTTTACTTTGTTCAAAAGTTAACAAAGAAATAGTAACTAGTGTTGAATTATGGCTGCAATTCAAACATGTATACCCCTTTGCCGTCAACCAAGTAGCAATCATTCTAAACCATGTAACCGATGCACATTGTACTTGTTAAAGTTGATAATCAGAGCATTTACAATTACATCTAATGACCTATGAACACACTGATGCCATCACTTGTAGCTTTCACGGAGTACATATAAGGAATATATATATATATGTCTACGGATTTTATCTATGCAAAACAAACAAGTAATAAATTTATAATCCGGTTAACCCCAAGTATAAGGATCGTAGTACTAGTGGTTAATGCCGGATCGATCTTACGGGGAACTAAACGATTGTGGTTCCTAGTTTTTGTCTAACTAAGCTATGTCACGGAAAACTAAACTAAACAGCGATTAAACAAAACTAAACTGAACATATATGCTGAATATAAACTAGACAGAGGACGAATCCAAAGCTAGGGAGGTTTGGTTGCGAACAAATTACTCTAAAAGTGCAAATAGAAAATAAACTAACTAAACAGTTCAAGTCTCAAGGGTTAAATCAAGTTTAATACGGGCAAACGAGTATTGATCCACCTATCCAACAAACACTAATCTCTCATCCCGATTATATTGCAGTTTCTACCAAGTTGTGGTTCATTTTATCAAAGGTATGAATCCTACTTTCGTAGATGATTCGCCTATTAATTTCTATCTTTCGATTTACGGAAATTAACGCGTCATAACATAAACAAAGATGTAAACTTTAACGTTTTAACCTAGATTTCCAACCTATCAACTTTCGTTTGACATAGATTAAAGATCTATTCCTAAATCATGGTGATCTAATGTTTATAAAGACTTTCATCAAATATAAAGCATCATACATGCACATCTTTCGATATAAATGCAATTAATCAACATAAGACATGATAAAGGAAACAACTTGATTAAAAACTTACAATGTCACCGAAGAATCAAAATTAATGAAAGTTGGATGGCTTCACAATGCTCGTTTGATTGAAGCCTAGCCTCTTAGCATCCTTGAATAGCTTGAATTGTTGAAGTAAATTGCATAAACTAAACTAATTTTATCTAGGAATTTAAGAACATAAAACGGGAAAAAAGCGAGTAAAAACGCACCTATAGCCGCCCCTAGGGTTTAGGGTTCGAGAATTGTAGAATTGGTATCCCAATGTGTGAAAATAGGCAAGTATTTATAGAGATTTGAGGCGGTTTCACTAAGTCGGCACTCCGGACGCTCGTCCGGCTTAAGTGGACGCTCGTTTGATTGTTCTGAACTCCAATGTAGACGTTCGTCTGGATAGCGTCCAAACTCTCTGATCTTCTTTTTGCACCTTGGACGCTCGTTTGCTCCTTCTGGACGTTCGTTCAGTAAGTTCATGATGCCTCAATATTGAATTCTTCCTCTAGACGCCCGTTTGGATTGTCAGACGCCCGTCCACCCCTGGACGGGACTTGGACGCCAGTTTAGCTGGAATAAAACTTGATTAAATCATCTCTATCTCTTTCCTGTCCACTCCATTTGATCATTATCTCTTCTTAAATCTTTATAGCTCGAATTTTAACCCTTTTTGATCATCATTTGAGCACAATGAACATACCTATAACACATGGAAAACATCGCAAAACTGTAATAAAGTCCAATTAATTATAATTCACGATGAAAACACATAATTTATTCAATATTGCGATTAAGTCCTTAAAAACGTGAAAGAAATCAAGAAAAGTCGCTACAAACTTACCAAAGATGGTGAGTAGATGAAGATAATGCTTTGTAGACGTCGAAAACAACCCAAATTGACCCCAAAAATCCGATTTTTCTTGAACAAGGTCGGACTATATAGGTGGCCGATTCTCTAAAAATATGGAATGTTGGGGGATTTGGCTTTGAAAATCGATGAGAGGGTGTCAGGGGCGTCCTATAGCACTTGAAATCGCCCAATTTGGTGTTGAATCAAGGGATTTAGGTTGAGAGGAGGGCAAAAGTCGGGTGTTGCGGTTTGAAATTCGAAGGAATGAGGGTTCATGGCATGAGGGGGGTATATATAGACAGGTGGTGGACGCTCGTCCAACTCGGCGGACGGGCGTCTGTCTGGAAATGTGATGAACCGGACGGGCGTCCAAAATGCTAGACGCTCGTCCAAAGGCTTGATTTGAATACAGGATTGGAGGGAATTATCCGGACGGGCGTCCATATTTTTAGACGAACGTCTGGTCAAGAAGTCGAATACAGGATTGAAAAGCTCGTTTCCAGACGGGCGTCCCATATCTTGGACGGGCGTCCAGGAAAATCGAGGGCCGGACTGGCGTCCAGTATCACTAGACGGGCGTCCAGTCAAGAAGAATGCAAAATTTTTCTTTTCTAAAAATTATCATAAAAAACAACTAAATGCGAAACTTTTATTACTGATAATTTAAAATTCAAAAGTACAATACGGAAAATCATGAAAGAACTTGAAAATAAAACAACAAAAAGAAAACAGTGGGTTGCCTCCCACCAAGCGCTTCCGTTTTACGTCGGGGCTCGACGAAAGCAAAACTAACTAATGAAACACTAATCTGCGTAGATCTCGTCCCAATCCACTAAGCGAATGAGACGTCGAAGCATGTCGATAGCCGGAGGGAAGTCGTACTCATCTTGCAAACACCAATCCTCCCCGCCTACCTCAACACCTCTAAAATGCTCGGCCCGCGAAGACTAGTGCCAAATCCGTCGGCATAGGATCATTAAGGATCGTGTAAGGACGTCCTATGGCCTCCCGCAACTCCTCGCCGTGAAATCGCCGCTCCCGAACAAGGTGGGACAATGATAACGTACGTGATGGTCTTAACCCGAGTGCTAATGTCAAAATCTACATGAAGAACTATAGTGCCTCCCGGTCCATCATCTACCGTGATCGGCGGGATGCGACTAATGAGTGGGAACTCCTCGGGCGAACTCCGTAGAGATCCATATCTAGACAAAGACTACGACGGATCGAAACATAGAAGCTTAGTAAAACTAACCAAAATAACATACTAAAGCAAAAAGAACTAAGAAAAACTAAAACAAGATTGGATATCTAGGATGCCTCCTAGTGGCGCTTTTGGTTTATGTCGTTAGCTCGACACCATTTAAATTCAGCCTGGGTCAGGCCATTTGACTTTTCTGCCCGCCATTACCTCGTTAAAGTTCTGATCAGGATTGTGGCTGCAGAAACGACACCTAACGCATGGGATTAAAGCTTTGACAGTTTTCCAGATACGTGGAACCTTTCCCATGGTCGACTTTCTCCTTTGTAGATTTCTCTGGTGACGTTTGAGTTGTTGCTCCCTTGCATATTCCTCCATATCCCAACTACCGGCTAGAACTTCTTGTGATAGAACACTACCGTTGTCCTCAGAAAACAGATTGGGTGAAATCTCGTCAGAGGCTTCGACTTCATTAACACCACATCCAAGGATATCGAGAAATTTAACAATCAAAGGCTTGCCTGTAGGTTCTCCAATGTAGTGTTTGCACCTCTGACCATTAACTCGAAACCGCTGATCTTTATAACCGAGTAGTTCTAGAACGCCTCCAGAATGATTTTGAGAATCGTAAAGGGCCCGGACCATCGTGTCCTCGCCTTTCCGTAAAACAAATGTAATCTGGAATTATAAAGAAGAACTTGTTCCCCTACTTGAAATTCTCTTTTCTTAATTTTCGCGTCATGGAGGAGTTTCATCTTATCCTTGCTTATCCCGGCGCTTTCGTAAGCTGGAGTCGGAATTCGTCTAACTCATGCGACTTTCCGCGATCGATGTTTTCCACAAGTTTGGGAATCAAAGTTAAGAAACTTCGTCGCCCAATAGGCCCTATGCTCTAACTCAACTCGGCGCGGATGACATGGCTTGCCGTAAACCATCGATATGGAGATGTACCCATAGGGGCTTTATAGGCGATCCTATACGCCCATAGTGCATCATCCAATTTCAAACTCCGGTCCTTTCTATGACCGTTCACCGTCTTTTCCAGATTTGCTTGATGCTTTGGTTGCTTCGCTCAACCTGACCGCTAGTCATCGGATGGTATGGTGTGCCGGTCTTATGGCGAACACCATACTTTTCAAGAACTTTCTCTAGAGGTCGGTTGCAGAAATGCGTTCCTTCATCACTGATCAAGGCTCGAGGACATCCAAATCTCACAAAGATGTTCTTCTTCAGAAATTTCATGACCGTTTTATGATCATTGTGAGGAGTGGCCACTGCCTCCACCCATTTCGAAACATAGTCAACGCAGACTAAGATGTATTTGTTGCCACACGATGATGGGAAGGGTCCCATAAAATCGATGCCCCATACATCAAAGACTTCGCACTCTAAGATGGGTTTTAAAGGCATGTCGAAACGCCTTGTCAGAGTTCCGGTTCTTTGACACCTATCGCAAGCTTTACAGAAGGCTTCTGTATCCTTAAAGATCGTAGGCCAATAGAAACCGGACTGGAAGATCTTCGCAACCGTTTTCCAAGGACCAAAGTGACCACCTGTGGGTCCACTATGGCATTGCTCGATAATCTCTTGTTGCTCGGATTCGGAACGCATCTCCTAAGCAAACCATCTTTGCGGATCTTGAACGGATAAGGTTCATCCCAAACGAAATATTTCATATCGAGAAGAACTTCTTCTTCTCCCGATACGACATCTCGGGGTCAAGGTAACAGGGCATGAAGGTAATTCACAATGGACGAATACCATGGAACATCAGGAGAGCGGCCATCGATCAACATGATGTTTTCTAGAGGAAAGTAAAGATCTATATCTTCAGGATCACCCTTTTCCTCACTTATCATCCTAGAGACATGATCCGCCACTACGTTCTCACTGCCCTTCTTATCTTTGATTTGAACGTCAAATTCTTGGAGGGTCAGTATCCAACGCAGTAAGCGCGGTTTAGCTTCCTTTTTGGTCATGAGATAACGCAAGGCAGCGTGATCAGTCCACACAATCACTTGAGCACCTAGCAAGTAACTACGAAACTTATCCATAGCAAAGACTACGGCTAATAATTCCTTTTCAGTGGTTGTGTAGTTAACTTGAGAAGGATTCAGTGTGTGACTGGCATAATAGATAGGCTGGAACTTTCCATTAAGCTTTTGCCCTAAGACTGCACCAACAGCATAGTTGGATGCATCGCACATAAGCTCAAAGGGTAAGTTCCAGTCAGGTGAAATAAGAATTGGAGCAGAGATCAGACGATTTTTGAGCTCCTCAAACGCGTGCTTGCAGCTATCATCGAAATTGAACTCAACGTCTTCCTTGAGCAGAGTAGAGAGGGGCTTGGCTACTTTGGAAAAATCTTGGATGAATCTCCTATAGAAACCGACATGTCCGAGGAAACCTCTGACTTCGCGTACATTCTTAGGATAACTCATCTTCTCAATGGCTTCTACCTTGGCCCTATCTACTTCTATACCTTTGGCTGACACTTTGTGGCCAAGGACTATGCCTTCATCTACCATGAAATGGCATTTTTCCCAATTAAGCACTAAGTCCTTCTCCACACATCTTGACAACACCTGATCAAGATTATCGAGGCAATCGTCGAAGGATTGACCAAAGACCGAGAAATCATCCATAAAAATCTCCATGCACTTTTCAACTAGCCCGTCAAAGATTGCCATCATACACCTTTGAAAGGTGGCCGGGGCATTACAGAGACCAAATGGCATCCGCCTATAGGCGAATGTCCCGTAAGGGCAAGTGAAAGTGGTCTTCTCTTGGTCAACAGGATCGATGGGTATCTGGAAGTATCCTGAATATCCATCCAGGAAGCAGTAGAATGCGTGCCCCGCCAGACGCTCAAGCATCTGGTCTATGAATGGAAGGGGAAAATGATCTTTCAGTGTGACCTCATTGAGTTTTCTATAGTCAATACAGACCCTATAGCCTCGTAACGAGCCTCAATGCTATCTCCTCTCCCTTCTCATTTTTCTCAATCGTAATTCCACCTTTTTTGGGAACTACTTGAGTCGGGGAAACCCATTCACTTGTCGCAATGGCGTAAATGATTCCCATATCTAGAAGCTTGATAATTTCCTTCTTGACTACCTCTTGCATGTGAGGGTTGAGTCTTCTCTCGAGGTCGTCTAACTCGTTTTGCACCCTCCTCGCCTTGATTTTGTGCATACGGATGTCGGGAGATATCCCTCGGATATCTCCCACCTCGCCATCCAAAGGCTTTTTCATTTTTGCGCAAGACGTTTAACAATTTAAGCTCCCGTATACGAGATAGCTTGGCAGAGATGATCAAAGGAAGCTTGTCACCTTCTCTTAAAAACACATACTTAAGATGTTTAGGCAACGGCTTCAGTACCAAATCTACGGGAGGATCCTCTAGACTTGATTTAAGATCGCCACTCTTCAACTCAAGGTCGCTGAGCTTACTTAGTGGTCCTACCGCCAAGGCTTCTTCTCTTAGCTCATCCTTAAATTCAGCTGCTAACTGATCTAGATTGATCACACCATGATTGTTCAGATTATCAATCAATCGCTCATATTCTGCTTCTACAGCCAAGACTTGCGTATCCATGGAGTCATTGAAGTCATCAGACGTCTCCTCAATGGAACAACCGGTTGGAGATCCAGAAGGTACATTGATAGATTTAGAAACACTATAACTCACCTCCCGGTCACCAACTCGAATGGTCACGTGCCCACCATCACAATCGATAAGGGCTCTAGCCGTAGATAGGAAGGGTCTTCCAAGAATCAAGGGGACATTTTCACTTTTCTCAATATCTAAGACGTACCGATCAACCGGAAAGGTAAACCTATCTATTTGAACTAATACGTCCTTTAGGATTCCCGAAGCTTTCTTAGAAGATCTATCGAACCGCAAATTCATGGTCGTGGGTTCTAGAAGACTTTGTAAACCCAAATTTGCTTGCACACGATAATGGCATCAAGCGATAGATGCACCCAGGTCACATAAGGAATTTGGGAAGACTAGTCCTCCCATCTGCAATGTGAGCACAAATTTTCCTGGGTCGCTTCTCTTGATTGGTAAGCTTTCATAATTGACCAGAGAACACTCCTTACCAACTGCTTGATCCATTCCTGCTAACTTTTTCTTGGAAGATACAACATCCTTGATGAACTTTGTATACTTAGGCATCTCGACCAAGACCTCGGATAATGGCAGATTTACCTGAGTATTTTTCAGAAGGTTTAGCACCTTCTCGTACTTTTTGTCTTCAACCAATGGAATGTTGCTCTTCCTTGGTGGAAACGGAAGCTTCTTCAGATCACTCTCGGAAAAGACTTTCTTTGAGGATGCGCTGATAGCTTTGTCTTCCAAATCCTTCCACCGAACCGTCTTTTCAGAAGCATTCGTAGTCAGGGGATCAGCCACCTGACTTTCTTTCCCTTTTTCAGTCCTCGAGGGGTCGGCCACTTGAGGATTTCCAACTTGTTCGGTCCTCGGGGAACAAACCCACCGAGGATTTCCAACCTTTTCACCTATCGTGGGATCGGCCACTCGATTACTTGCTTGCGCCAAGGGGATGATGGGTGCTCAACTTCCCCTCCTGCCTTATCAATGGCAGGAGGGGCTAGTGGTTTCCCTGAAAGCCAGGGGGACCACTTAGCTGTGTACCGCTTCTTAAACTCATTGTACTGGCTTCCTCTTGTCCATAGTGCATGGTTGGTACGAGGTCAGTACATTGGCTGCTGCTTAAATCGGCCTGAGCAACATGACCGCCCTTAGGATTTTTCTCGGTAAAAGTGGGCAAATGCCCCGGGGGTCTTGATGCTAACTGCTCAGCCAGTTGCCCTATCTGTCTTTCAAGGTTCTTATTGGTACTCATCAGGAGCTGAATGTTCTTGTTTTGCTCCTCTTTGAATGAGTTCCATTCAAATTTGAGGTCATTGGAATTCGAGGAGCCTTGAGAATTGGAAAAATTTTGATTTTGTGGTCTGGCTGGGCCGATTCTGATAATTGGAATTGGAAATGGAGGGCCAATTCTGATTAAACCTTTGTGTTTGATTGGAAAAATTAGAGTTTTGGTTCGAACCAAAACCAGGGTTTCTATTGAAGTTCGGGTTAGAATTAAAGTTCGAGTTTGGATTCTGATTGAAACTCGGATTCTGGCCGAAGCCCTGATTTTGAGCATTATTCTGGCCAGAGAATTGGTTATTGAACCTAGGATTAGACTAGCCAGAAAAAGCATTCACTTCCGCGTTTTGTCCAATCATGGGACAGAAACGAGCAGTGTGCCCCGGATCATCACATACTTGGCATGTGACTGGATTATACTGTCCATTATTATGAACAGCGTTGACTTGATGAGCAGAGGGGGATTGAAATTGACACTGGCTGAACACGTGGCCAGGTTGACAGCAATTTTCGCAATACAGAACCTGAGAGTTCTGTGGAAACGAAAGAGTCTGAATACTCGGATTAGGAACATTTTGGGATGTTGTCAGTTGAGAGTTAGCCATTTGCTTTTGCAACATGGCAATCAGATTCTGCATAGTCACTTCCTCGACCTTAGGAGGAGGGGGAGGTGCCTGAATAGCTTGATAGGATGGAGCATAGTTATATTTGGCAATGTCTTCGAACAATGCCCATCCTTCGTCTGGAGTCTTCTTCAAAAACGCCCCGCCAGATGAACTATTGACCATGCCCTTAGTGAGCTCGGTCAATCCGCTAAAGAATGTATTGACTTGCCTTTGCATCGGCAAGCCATGGTGGGGACATTTTCGGAGGAGGGACTTGAACCTTTTCCAGCAATCGAAGAAAGACTCATTTTCCTGCTGACGGAATGTGAAGATTTCATTCAAATACTGGGCCGTCTTTGATGGAGGGAAATATTGACTCAAAAATTCTCTTTCAAGTCCGGCCCGGTCGTAATGGATTCCGAGGGAGAGAGTGATACCACTCTAGTGCTTCCCCCGCAAGGAAAATAGGAAAAGTTTGAGCTTGATTGCGTCCTCACTTACACCTTGGATACGGGTAGTACCGCATATGTGTAGAAATGTGTGTAGGTGAGTGTGGGGGTTCTCGCATTGATAGCCGTGAAAAATCGATGCATGCCGCATCATCCGAATAAGTCCCGGCTTTAGCTCGAAAGTTTGAGCGAATGGCCGGCATAACAATCGCGGGGTTGATGGTGACCGTGCCGGGCATGGCATAGTCGGCCAACGTCCGTCTATCTTCCGTCGCCATTATTACTATTCTTTCAATTTCTCCTGAAAGATAATGCTCAAATTCTTGATCTAGAGTGTTTCCTTCGTCGAACCGAAGTTTCCGCCTATTGGGTCGGACTATGGTCCGCTCGGGGTCAGGGGAGTAGATTAGTGGTCCCTTCTGACTACGAGTTTGCATACACCGAGATCCAAGATCAAGTTGTTGAGCAAGAAAGAAAGAAGGAGAGAAAGAGAACTATAAACTAAGAAACTAACGACTTAAACTAAAGACTTATAATCTAATCTAAGATCAAAACCTAGGGAAAAGAAAAGAAAAGAAGAAGTTGATAGAAGGAAAAGAGGAACGGACGGACGTCCAAAATTATGGACGAGCGTCTGACCAGTTTTCAGGATGGACGGGCGTCCAGAAGTATGACCGCTCGTCTGTAGGTCAGAATCTGATTCAGGATTGAGGGATTTTCAGAGGACGGGCGTCCAGTAAACTAAACGCTCGTCCGACTGAAGCAAGAACTGGACGGGCGTCTGGTAATACGGACGCTCGTCCAACTGGGCAGAAACGGATAGGAAAAACAGAGCGTGGTAAACAGAAAACAGAGGATAAATTAGGAGCAAAGATTTTATATTAACTACTAGCAAAAACGCAATTAAAACGACAGAAACTTGAACAAAAACAACTAAACTACTAACCACAAACAGAAATTGAAAATATCTAACCTAAAAACAGGAATTGAAAGCAAAATAAAAACTAGAACAAAAACTAGACAACCGTCCGGTTCCCCGGCAACGGCGCCAAAAACTTGTCTACGGATTTTATCTATGTAAAACAAACAAGTAATAAATTTATAATCCGGTTAACCCCAAGTATAAGGATCGTAGTACTAGTGGTTAATGCCGGGTCGATCTTACGGGGAACTAAACGATTGTGGTTCCTAGTTTTTGTCTAACTAAGCTATGTCACGGAAAACTAAACTAAACAGCGATTAAACAAAACTAAACTGAACATATATGCTGAATATAAACTAGACAGAGGACGAATCCAAAGCTAGGGAGGTTTGGTTGCGAACAAATTACTCTAAAAGTGCAAATAGAAAATAAACTAACTAAACAGTTCAAGTCTCAAGGGTTAAATCAAGTTTAATACGGGCAAACGAGTATTGATCCACCTATCCAACAAACACTAATCTCTCATCCCGATTATATTGCAGTTTCTAAGAAGTTGTGGTTCATCTTATCAAAGGTATGAATCCTACTTTCGTAGATGATTCGCCTATTAATTTCTATCTTTCGATTTACGGAAATTAACGCGTCATAACATAAACAAAGATGTAAACTTTAACGTTTTAACCTAGATTTCCAACCTATCAACTTTCGTTTGACATAGATTAAAGATCTATTCCTAAATCATGGTGATCTAATGTTTATAAAGACTTTCATCAAATATAAAGCATCATACATGCACATCTTTCGATATAAATGCAATTAATCAACATAAGACATGATAAAGGAAACAACTTGATTAAAAACTTACAATGTCACCGAAGAATCAAAATTAATGAAAGTTGGATGGCTTCACAATGCTCGTTTGATTGAAGCCTAGCCTCTTAGCATCCTTGAATAGCTTGAATTGTTGAAGTAAATTGCATAAACTAAACTAATTTTATCTAGGAATTTAAGAACATAAAACTGGGAAAAAACTGAGTAAAAACGCAGCCTATAGCCGCCCCTAGGGTTTAGGGTTCGAGAATTGTAGAATTGGTATCCCAATGTGTGAAAATAGGCAAGTATTTATAGAGATTTGAGGCGGTTTCACTAAGTCGGCACTCCGGACGCTCGTCCAGTTAAGTGGACGCTCGTTTGATTGTTCTGAACTCCAATGTAGACGTTCGTCTGGATAGCGTCCAAACTCTCTGATCTTCTTTTTGCACCTTGGACGCTCGTTTGCTCCTTCTGGACGTTCGTTCAGTAAGTTCATGATGCCTCAATATTGAATTCTTCCTCTAGACGCCCGTTTGGATTGTCAGACGCCCGTCCACCCCTGGACGGGACTTGGACGCCAGTTTAGCTGGAATAAAACTTGATTAAATCATCTCTATCTCTTTCCCTGTCCACTCCATTTGATCATTATCTCTTCTTAAATCTTTATAGCTCGAATTTTAACCCTTTTTGATCATCATTTGAGCACAATGAACATACCTATAACACATGGAAAACATCGCAAAACTGTAATAAAGTCCAATTAATTATAATTCACGATGAAAACACATAATTTATTCAATATTGCGATTAAGTCCTTAAAAACCTAGTATGCTCAATATTTCCATATAAGGGCCATTTATTATGCAATTAATCCAATTAAGAGGAAAAATACCGTAAAATATATCATAATAAAACATAGATTTTCACCCTTAACAATATATATATATATATATATCTCCTTCTCTATAAGAAGCTTGAGCAAAAGCTCAAGCTTGAGGCCACGTCGACTGCTTCTGGAATTTTTTCACGTAGAGATTTTCATTGTTGGCCGGCCCAATCCATCAGGTTAAAAAAGAGGCCCAATTCATGTACTTCACACAAATTGCTGAGGGTTTAAGTATAAAAGGCTGTTTCATCCATTTCTCTGCGATTTCTTCTCTCTCGTCAGTCGTCACAAAGGCGCCGCTCTCATATGTAAGGTAAATCTTCGCTCAAAATCCACTTATCTTTTTTTTGTGTGCTAATTTTGATGAAGTATTTTAGTTCTGAATATGTTTTTTAGTTGCTTTTATCCGTTTTTATGGAGGGTTTTTTGGCCGAACCTTTGCCTCCGTTGCGTATCTGAAGAAAAGCGTTCCTTCCCTTCGATTGAAGAAAAGCGTTCTCTACCCTTTAATCTACCTCTCAAGGCTTCAAGATGCTTTTTTTTCTTCTTCTCTATACGCTGGTGTCTCTTCCACGTCCACTCTCGCGTTTGGTTGATGGAACGGCCCGATTTCTGGTGGATGCCGACTTACTTTTATGGGGTTTGTGGTGGAAATTGCATTGCAATGGTGCTTACCTCGAGGTGCTGCTGAAGTGTTTCATGGATTTCGTTCTGCAGCCGGCCATGGATGATAGATTTCTGTGACTGCTGTGATGCATGTTGTTCGCTATGAAGAAAAATGGGTATGTTAGTACTCCTTTAATTGTTTCTTGATTAACAATTAGCTTTGTTTGTTAGGGTTTATAAACATACCTATCCGTATTTCTTTAAAGATGATTAGTTAATCTCTCGATTCTCACATTTCATATTGGGGTTTAGTTCATTCATAAGTCATAACCCTGAAGAGATCTTCTGGTGGTTGCATGAAGTCAGAATGAAAGTTATAGAGGTTTGTTTTGCTTCAAGTTTGATTCTTCTTATGAGTATTTCATGTTTGGAACCATATACCTTTTCATATTCTATTTATTGCAGGTTTGTACTTAGGGTTTGAGGTTGATTAATGTTTCTTTGATGTTCTAAAGTTGCAGCTTGGTTTGTTCATAACCAAAAAGAGATCTGTTGGTGTTGCATGCAGTCACAATGGAAGTTACATAGGTTTGTTTGGCTTCAGGTTTGATTCATGTCTGGAGCCATATTCCTTTTTCATTTTGTATTTGTTGCAAGCTTGTAGTTAATGATTAATGTTCTTTTAAGCTTTTGCAGATGGAAAGCGTAGGGTCTTGGTGTATAGAGATACAGCTTTTACTTCTGGATATTGTCTAATAATTTTGTCAAATACTGGTTTCAAATTCGGCTGGTCATGTTCGGAGTTTTCAAATGATTTTGGTTTAGCTCCGTTGAGATTGGCGTATGGAATTGCAATTTATATGTTATATATTGATGATACTCTGTGTATTATTGCAAAGAAAATGCAACTTTGATTTGCTAATTTGGTTTCGATGACTATTTGCAGTTGGCCTGAAATGCGTCTAATCCTATATCGAAATGGGCTGGTCGTGCTCAACCCTTCTGGTATGAATAATTGCACATTGCCTCTGGTTTATTTGTTTCGTTCCTGTATAGATATTTTAGTCCTGCTCCGTTGTTGAGAACCTTTGCTTTTTTTTTTCTTTCTAATTGCAACAACTCAAAACCTGCTGCAAATGAAGTCAATGGTATTGACTTGGGTACTACTAACTCTTGTGTTGCTCTTATGGAAGGAAAGGTATAATCTTTGCATGTAAGTTATCTTTTACTTGTAGACGACGGGATTCTTGTATCATTGACTTCTATGGTTCGTGCGTAACTCTAAGGTGATTGAGAATGCTTTGAAGGTGCACGAACAACCCCATCGGTGGTTGCTTTTACTCCAAAGGGGAAAAAGCTTGTTGGAACACCGCCAAGCGTCAGGCTGTCACAAACCCTACCAACACACTTTTTGGGACTAAGAGATTGATTGGGAGACGTTTTGATGATCCCGTGACTCAAAAGGAAATGAAGATGGTTCCGTACTTCATTCGGTCATGGATGACAGATTCGGCTGGCTTCAGTGATGCATGCTACAGGCTATGAACAAAAATTGCTATATCGGTACGATTTTAATTGTTTTTTGATCAACAGTAAACTATCTTCTCTAAGTTTTGGTGCCATTTTCCTCTTTAAATATGCTTAGTTATTTGCTCTTTTTTTGTTCAAACTGCAGTTTGGTTTCCTTTAGAATGAAAAGGAGATCTGCTTCTTATTCCAGTTAGTTACTGCTGTGAAAGCTTTAAAGGTGTGTCTTCTTTAGCTTTTGCTCTTTTTGCCAGTATTCAATATCAGGACTAATTTATGTTTACAAGGTTATTTTATTGCGGTTTTTTATTAAGTTTGGGCTTCATTGATGTTGTTTTTGTGCTTTTATATTCTTGGATTGAGGTAGTCAGAGGTGATCTCATTTTTAAAATAGGATCTTCTGAGTATGTAAGAATTATGGTTTTGGGGGGATATATTAAATTCCGTACCTTTATAAACAAACATAAACAAACATAAAGATGAGGCTTTTTGATGGTGCTCATGGCATTTGGTGTCTCTTTATGCTGTTTGGTGTGCCTGGTCTATTGTTTTCTATTTCAATGTTGTTAAAAATGTAGGTGTTGCACAGCCGTAGATGAACCTGTGCCAATAATTGTTGGTTTAAATCCTATTGTCAGTTGTTCTGTTGGTTTTACGACTTTAGATATGTGTTGTTCTGGTTTGCTTTAAAAAATGTACTATACATATGAGCCTAAAAAAAGTAATTGATGGTGTTGTGTTGGTGTTTTCCTTCTTTTTATGGGCTGTGAAAATAAAATTCATATTTCCTTCAAAGATATAATCTTTTTACATGGTCATTTGAATACTGCTCTTTGGCAACAAATATGTGAGCTTTGGTAACAGTGTTGATTAACCCGTGTTATTTTGATAGCCATAGTATAGGACTATAGGGAATACAAAGGATGTTGTGTTCACTGAAATATTGAAAATTAAACATTCATGCATAAAGGAAAAAGGCCATACCTCTACTACTTCTGCAGCACTAGCTTTTGTGTTACGGCCTTTATTTTTTGTTTAACCTGCGATCTGAATATTATGATTGTGCAATATTTCGTTTCGGGTGTCTGATGTTGTGATTTCATTGATAAAGACAAGAAATGAATGATATACTA
Source organism: Gentiana straminea (assembly GCA_036785695.1). Lineage (NCBI taxonomy): Eukaryota > Viridiplantae > Streptophyta > Magnoliopsida > Gentianales > Gentianaceae > Gentiana > Gentiana straminea. Next base: position 4,650,318 of record JAVUPR010000088.1, on the reverse strand, counting down.
GGCTCAGGAAGTTACTAAACTCAAAAAGAAGTGGACGGTGTTGGTCCAAGTTATTGAAAGGTGCAATGTTGAAAAAACCTTATCAACAACTAATCCAACTGTATATCGGAACTACTGCATAAGTGACATGATGGTACGTTGTTGGAAAATTATAGTGACGCATTGTTTGTATTTGTTGCTTATAACGGACCTTAATATTTGAGTTTTCCCTTAATGAATAGGGTACTAAGATCCCAGCTATTGTTTTTGGGGATGATGTAGACTTTTTCCAATGCACTTTGCTTCCTTACTATCGATATTATGTATCCAACACATACATTCTCCGCTCAAAAAAGGAGTATCGAGTAGGTGATTATATGTACACATGGTATTTAAACAGGTTAACACAGATTGAACCTATTACTGATGATGTACCGATGATACTGCAATGTCACTTTAACACAGATTGAACCTATTGCTCCTTTACAAGCAAGTATATGTTCATCTACATTCCTTAATTGTTGTTGCTATATAGACTTCGCCAGGGCAGTTCGTCGCCGTGCCTTGCACGGCCGGAACTCACTAGTATATATATATAAAAGCAGCTTACCATAATTGATATAATAAGGTAAACCATTATTCGAACTTAATTTTCCCTTTGGCTTGATCTAAACCACGCTCCATAGGGCTAAGCAAACCAAAAAAAAAAAAAAAAAAATATTTGAAGGAAAATTCCAAGTCTATTAAAAATGCACAATTTACTACTGTATGAGTGCTCAAAAAAATGTCACAATAAAGTACATGCCTTAAGAACTGTTGACTAAGTTCCATCAAACATCTATTGCGCCGATGCAACCACTTCAGAAATAGTACACCCAATTTCTTTATAATTGTGTAACTTTTACAGAGAACAAAACAATCACTATGCATATTCCAAAGCATAATAAAAAGAACTCAGTAGTCTCCGGCTACACAGGTCAAGTCTGAGATCGGTTTATACATAAATTGGTCTTTTTTAATTAAACACAGACAATTATTATTTCCGCAAGTACACTCGATCTCGAAGGATCTTAATCAGTACTGATTGCTATTTAACCATTTAACAATTTTGCCGCAATTAAGGATTCTTTCCTTAAACAAATAGACGCACCAAAACAAAACAAATAGCCATGAATCATCAACCGATTTGCAACCAGCAATATTCAAAACGAGAAAATAAATTGGTATCATTATTAGCATACTCGCGGCATATCTGTAATACTCAATTACTACTCACATTCAAAGCAAATTTTCAGCCACAGCACACTAAGAATCAACTTAGATTGGTATTCAGCGATTCAATAAATCAGATCTATCAAGTTATAGGTTCAATTGATCCTACAACACACGAATCAAAAAAAAATTGTCTTAAGCTTGTTGGGATAGATGTCGTGTGTGGAGTGATTTACGGAACGGATCCGTAATTTACGGAACTAATTATGGACTGTTAAATTAGATAATAAATAATGCGAATATAAATAGTCATATTATCTAACAGATCTAATACAATCTATACTATCATGCAGATCTAAATCAAACAAGGAACAATAAAAGTTTGATGCAGAAAATAAAGGACTAGAAATCAAACCGAGGCGAGTAGTTACTCTTTCCTTAAGACAAATTGCTCCGGTATGGTGCCCACGGTAGTAGCAACTGTCTCCCAAGATACAACGGCTTTCGTCTCGGATTTAGAGGCACTTCAAAAATCCGAGCTCCGGCGAACTTACATAGTGCTCCGACTTCTCTTCGACTCAATATTTAGATCTATATGACTGACTCTTTGTGGTGGAAAGACACAAGAGAAAATTCGTTGCTTCAACCTTCATCATTGGGGTTCTTTATATAGTGGAGATGAGGAGCTAATGCTTGAATGTGATTGGCCAGAACACATCATCAGACTTTTCCCCTTGGAAATGAAATAGGGCCGAAAATATTAATTAAAATTGGCCAACTATTTCCACAATTCTGATTGGTCGGATGACGTGTCTTCTGAATTCTGATTGGTTGGATGATTTAATCGCTCGACTTTTCCCTCAAGAAAAGCAATTTCTGGCCGAAAATAATTAATTAATTTTGAATTTAATTTAATTAATTAATTTCGAATTTAATTTAATTAATTCGGACCAATTTAACTTAATTAATCAGAATTCGTTTCCACATTATTCTGGAACCTTCCAACCGCCTCACGATTAACTAATTAATTTCCTGGTTAAATTCATACGAACTTTGTTCCAAAAAAAATTAATAGTAAGACCCGAGCCCGAGCCCGAGCCGGAGCCGAGACGGACGGCGGCGGCGGCGCACGCGTGTGGAAATATCTAAGTCCTCCCTCCTGCACAAAAGTGCCTTGCCCCTTGGGGCACATTTATAAGAGCATACACTAGCCCTTATATATGGAGCTCAAGTCTCCCATCTTTCCAATGTGGGATATTGAGTTGAGGTACTCCTTTCAACTCTTATCTCCAACACATTTTCAACCAACTTTAGGCATTAATTTCTCATTCACCCGATATCCGAATCGAGTAATTCAAAAGCCCATCATCAACTACTCCGTATGGATTATTTAATGATATCATTAACTCTCGATGACATACATCGGAGTCTATCCGTAAATCGCGCTAAAGTTGACCGTTCAACCCTTTAAAAGGGCTTTTTCTCCAACAAGTCATTCATGTCAGCAATGAATAATTCATAATGAAGGGATTGTTAATTGGCAGTGCGGGCATGTTAATCACTCGGTGCACTCTAAGAAAAGAAAATAAAAAAAGTATAGAACATTAGTTAATCTACAATGATGATACAAACCACCAAGATATGCTCTTGCACGTGAGTTGAGCTCTTGCACGTGAGTTGGGCTCTTTCAATCTCTCACAACAAACAAAGTAGGATTTTAGCTTAGCTCTAATTTATTAGTCTCTTGAGTGTCATAAAGCTTGACAAATTAAACATGGGACACATAACGTTCATTAAAAAAGAGAGAAATAAACAGAGAAATGACTGTTTGTGGAGTCCTTAATAGTAAACTATGGCTTTCGTTTTACAATTGACTCTTTAAAGTTGAAACCATGTGTACTCCTAGCTTAAGAAATTCAGTAGTGATTCATTGCAATCAGATTAAAAATAAAATAAAAAATCTAACAAAGAGAAACAATTAACAGAGTTCATTAAAATAAAGATGGTATAAACAAGCACATGTAATAATGTCCAAAGAAAATTGTTCTCTCAACTCAGCTATATACAATACATCAAAAACTAAACGTACTGGCTAAGAGTGAATTCCGACAGAATGCACAAACCTGGATCACTTCTTCCCGGATCATGTCAGGAATCAGAAGAACAGCTCAAGTACAGCTCATCACACACATTATCTAGCTGTGTTGTTTGTTCATTTTGTTAGTAAGTCGGTTTATAGCAGTTACATGTTGGTAGTCATTCTAGAAAAGTATATAAGAGCAACAACTTGTAAAGAACATTTTTATGCTATGAAATATCAATAAAACTACCTTCTTCCTGCTTCTACATTTCTTCTCCTTCTTTTTCCTCTCTTTTTCTAGTTCAGTACCTAACAAGTGGTATTAGAGACATAGATTCTCTGCCATGGCTGACATTCGATTAAAATCCGTAGACGAGCAAACGAAGAAAAACACCAAAGATATTGAGGAACTAAGCAAGCTAGTACTGGAAGTCAAGCAAAATTCAGAGAAATTAGTGCTGGAGGTCAAGCAGAACTCAGAGGAGCAATTTGTTTTCATGAAAGAGCAGTTTGCCACCATTGTTGCGGCCATGAACAACAAAACAGTACCTGTTCTATCAGAGCTTGAAGTTAGAACCGACCATGCACCTATTCACCAAGGAATACTAGGTCCTCCTCCGTCTGAATCAAGGTATGACCCCAATCTCAAACGCCCTAAGTTCGATTTTCCTGTGTTTAAGAGGGATAATCCCAGGGCTTGGGTGAGGAAATGTGAGCGTTATTTCCTTTTCCACTCCATTAAGGAAGATGAGAAGGTTATGTTGGCTGAAATGCATCTAGATGAACATGCAGAGCTGTGGTATAGTAGTTGGAAGGCTAATAAGAGAATTTTGAATTGGCAAACCTTCTGTAATGAGGTGTGTAGACGATTTGCTAATCAGACTTATGACGATGTTGTTGACGAGTTTCATAAATTGAGACAAACCAGTACAATGGATGCATACCAGGCTAAGTTTGAGGAGCTAAAATCTATGGTTGCTATTAGAAATCCTGGATTAGATGAGGCATATTTTGTAGCAAGCTTCATTGGTGGATTGAAGTAGGGCATCAGATCCATTATGAGAGTAAATAAACCAATAGATCTTTCTACTGCATTGGAATATGCCAGGGCCCAGGAAGATGTGTTAGATTCCTTAAGTCCTGTACCCCAAACGATTCCCAGAACAAGTATATTCCAGAAATCTGCTCCAATTACTGCCAAGTCAATAGAAAAAGGAAAGGAAACCACCAAGTATATTACCCATGCTGAGTTACAGGATAGGAGGACCAAGGGCCTGTGTTTCAAGTGCAATGAAAAATACTCTCCTGGCCATCAATGCAAATCCAGACAGTTCAACTTTATACTAATCAATGATGAAGAGGAAGAGGTCACTTGTGAAGAAGAGCATGAATCTCTTAGGAGTAATGAAGAGTTTGGATGAGACCTCACGAAACTATCATTGAGTACTATGGCGGGGGCAAGTGAGTTCTAATACTATAAGAATCCAAGGATCGTTAAAAAGAGCGGATCAATATCCTTATTGATAGTGGCAGCTCCAATACATTCTTAGATCAGAAGTTAGCTAAGGAACTGCAATATATCATAGAAGCTACTAAGTCAATGGGGGTGACTGTGGCAGATGGAAATAAGATGGTGAGTGATAGTATATGTCCAAATTTACCATGGACCATGCAGGGCATAAGGTTCACACATGATGTTAGACTCCTGAAGCTAGGCGGTTGTGACATGGTTTTGGGGGTTGATTGGATGAAGAAGTACAGTCCAATGGTTTTTGATTTTAACAAAATGGAGCTGTCATTTCAGAAAGAAGGAAATCATGTGGTCCTCAAGAGTCATATAGGAAGTGAACAGCTCAAATGCATCAGTAGCAAGGGTCTGGCCAAAAGTTTTAGACAGGGGACCAGTGGAGTTATGGCTTGCATCAATCTTATTCAAAGTGATTCAGAGCTATATTCAACAGATGTTGTGGATCCAAGAGTTCAATCCCTATTAGATCAGTACACTGATGTGTTTATGGCTCCTAAAACCTTGCCACCTCCTAGAGATCTGGTACATAATGTAATTCTGAAGGATGGTACTGATGCCTTCAAACTTAGACCATACAAGTATTGACACCATAAAAAACAAGAGATTGAGGAGCAGATTGAGCAGATGTTGAGCCAGGGGTTGATACAACCAAGCCACAACCCTTTTGCATCACCCATCCTGTTAGTCAAAAAGAAGGATGGTACTTGGCGGTTATGTGTGGACTATAGGAAGTTAAATGAACTTACTATTAAGGATAGATACCCTATCCCCATTATTGAAGAACTTTTGGATGAACTTGGAAGAGCAAGGTATTTCACCAAGATTGATCTAAGGGCTGGATTCCATCAAATCAGAATGCACCCTGATGCTGTACCAAAAACAGCTTTTGTTACACACCATGGACATTATGAGTACACAGTCATGCCATTTGGGCTCACAAATGCCCCTGCTACATTTCAGAAAGCTATGAATGAGTTACTTAAGCCCTATTTGAGGAAGTTTGTATTGGTTTTCTTTGATGATATCCTCATTTACAGCCCAGACTTACAGTCACACATCCAACACTTGGGAGCTGTCTTGGAATTGCTCAGAAAACAGAAGTTTTATGCCAAGTTGAGTGAATGCAGTTTTGCCCAGAATCAAGTGGAGTATCTAGGTCATACTATACAACAAGGGGAAGTAAGACCTGATCCTAACAAAATTCAGAGCATGCAGCAGTGGCCAATACCCACCAATATCACTGAGCCGAGGGGGTTCTTTGGTTTGACAGGATTCTATAGGAGGTTTATCCCACGTTATGGCATTATAGCTAAGCCCCTTACTGATCTCTTAAAAAAGGACAATTTTCATTGGGATGATATGAGCACCAAAGCATTTCAGCAACTTAAACAGGCCATGTGTGAGGCACCATTGTTAGTTCTGCCAAATTTTACCATACCTTTTGTAGTGGAAACAGATGCTTGCTGCAATGGTTTGGGTGCTGTACTTCAGCAGCAGGGGTAGGCCTATCTCCTATCTCAGTAAGGCCTTCAATACCAAGGAAATGGGGCTGTCAATCTATGAGAAGGAACTACTAGCAGTTATTATGGCTGTAAACAGATGGAAACATTATCTACGGGCAGTCAGTTCATCATTAAAACTGACCAACAGTCACTTTGAAGTATTTGCTGGAACAAAAGGTCACCACAGCTTTGCAGCAGAAGGGGATTACTAAACTCCTTGGCCTGGACTTCAAAATAGAGTATAAAAAGGGAAAGGAAAATGTTGTGGCAGATGCCCTGTCCAGACAGCCAGTCCAACAGGGAGTTTCCATGGCCATTACATCTGTGGTACCTACTTGGCTACAAAGGATTGTTCAGAGTTATGAGGGGGACAATGAGGCTCAATACTGGATTGGTGGTGTGCTTCTAGACCCTACTAACACACCAGATTACACACTCCACCAGGGACTTCTGAAACATAAGGGCAAAATCTTTGTAGGATCCAATGGGACACTCAGACAGGAGATCATGTCCCAGCTGCATGATAGTCCCATGGGAGGGCATTCTGGCATCATGGCATGTCTTCAAAGGATTTCATCCATTTTCTATTGGCCAAGCGTGAGGAAGGATGTTAGGAGTCTCATACAGAGCTGCATAATCTGTCAGCAGTGCAAAAGTCTCCATGAACACCCCCAGGGTCTTCTCCAACCCCTTCCCATTCCAGACCAGGCATGGCAGCATATTAGCATGGACTTTGTAGAGGGCCTCCCAAACTCAGATGGGAATGAGGTTATCATGGTTATAGTGGACAGGTTTACAAAATGGGGACATTTTGTTGCTATGGGGAAGGGATAGACAGCTGAGACAGTGGCAGAGTCTTTTTTCCACCACATTTACAGGCTCCATGGGTTACCCTCTACTATTGTTAGTGACAGAGACAGTGTTGAGTTCTGGCAAAACTTGTTTCAATTGGCTGGAGTGAAGCTTGCATTGAGTTCAGCTTACCATCCTCAAACTGATGGTCAGACTGAAAGAGTAAACCAGTGCCTTGAGATGTATCTAAGATGTATGTGTTTTCAAAGGCCAAAACAATGGACAAGATGGCTTACACTTGCAGAGTACTGGTACAATACTAGCCACCACACATCACTGAAAACATCACCCTTTGAGGCCTTATATGGATACAAACCTACTTCCATCCCAGTAGGCAGTTTCAGTAGTGATGCTTCAATGAATGTGGACAAGTTCATCCAGCAAAAACACCAACTTACAAGGGAGCCGAAGGAGCACTTAGAATTTGCCCAAGCTAGGATGAAGTATTTTGCTGATAAGGGCAGGACAGAAAGAGAGTTTGAGGTGGGTGACTTGGTGTTCTTAAAGCTACAACCATATAGACAAAACACTGTGGCTATGAGGAGGAACCTGAAGCTGGCAGCCAAGTACTTTGGTCCCTACAGAGTAATAGGAAAGATAAATCCTGTGGCCTACAGATTGCAGTTACCACAGAGTTTGAGACTACACCCAGTCTTCCATATCTCAATGCTCAAGAGATATAAAGGGGCTCATATACCAGCCTCATCTGAGCCACCTATTACTACTGAGGATGGGCAGGTTACTATATACCCTGAGAAGATTTTGGACATCAGAACAGTCAAGAGGAAGAATGCAGCAGTTGTACAGTGGTTAATGAAATGGCTCAACCTAGATGATTCAGCTGCTACTTGGGAAGATGCAAGATACATCATGGCAAAATTCCCAGATTTCCCTCCACCATGAGGACATGGTGCTGCTCAAGAGGAAGGGGATGTCAGGAATCAGAAGAACAGCTCAAGTACAGCTCAAGTACAACTCATCACACACATTATCTAGCTGTGTTGTTTGTTCATTTTGTTAGTAAGTCGGTTTATAGCAGTTACATGTTGGTAGTCATTCTAGAAAAGTATATAAGAGCAACAACTTGTAAAGAACATTTTTATGCTATGAAATATCAATAAAACTACCTTCTTCCTGCTTCTACATTTCTTCTCCTTCTTTTTCCTCTCTTTTTCTAGTTCAGTACCTAACTGATCGGATGCCATCTTCCGCCTTCATCTACACCAACAAGAAAATATAAGAACAACCTTAAACTAGAAAAGTCAAATTCGGAAGCTCCGAAATTATTTGTATTACTGTTATAAAAATCACCTAACTAACAAAAAAATAAAAATAAAAATAAAAATAAAAGAAAAGAAAAAGGGTAAAAAGACACAATACATGGTTTTTATTTTGAAGACGTTGAAATTCAAGAGATTTCATGATTTAAAAAAAAAACATTTCAAGAGATTCGAAATTAGGCCGCCGTCGTCATAGTCTTCGGAATAAGCAGTGAAATAGTCGCTCCTCTGCGACTTGGGAGCAATTCCAAACATCACTGCGGTTTGGTCATCTGCTGCTGTTGTACTCCACTGAGGATGTTTGAGGCGGAGCAGTTGATGCTAAGAGTATCTCCAACCAGGGAGGTTCTACTATGGAGACTCCAACATAGGGAGTGACTCGTGTGGTACAATTTGGACCACACAGTTTCATTCTCTAATGAAACTGTGTGATCCAGATTGTGCCACATGAGTCACTCCTTATGTTGGAGTCCTTAAGTTAGAATTCCCCTCCAACAATACACTTTTTAAAAGCTTTATTCGTGTGCCACGTCATACAATTTATAAATCTTTTATCTATAAACATTTTCTCTACAATAGATAAACCTTTTGAAAAGATTTATAGCATGGTCCCACTATACATAAACATTTTCTCTATTATTTTTTCTACCACACAAAGTAAAAAAAAATAAAAATTTCACAGACTTCAAATCGGTTTGTCTGCACAAACCTATTGTTGACTCAGCTTACTCCAATGCTCAAAAAGCTTTTGTAAAGCTTTAGAATTTTTTTTAAACCTCCTGGAGGTAGCCATAATCGGCTAGTCTGAGAACGGACGGTAGCAGTTACATGATTGGAGAAGTCTTCCTCGAACCAAATACCATTTTCTTTTAGTTTTTTCTTTTTTCTGGAACCTAAATAACTCAAGCAAGGAAACAATGACACATCAGCAAATAATTGCTTCATATGGCTGCCACGTCACCTCCTCACTTGCTTATTGTGGCACATGTGTGACATCCTATTTTGGGGTCTTTAGGGTAGGGTAGAATTTCCCTTGCTTCATAATGCTTTAATTAAGTTGAAAAAGCAGCTCCTGTCATTTTCATTCCTCAAATTCGCACTGCTTAATCTTTTTGATTTTTGAGTGAGAGCCTCTTTCACTTTCTCCTTCCTACAACCGTTGTATCATAAAATCTCTCCTACGTAATGGAGACGCTCTCAAATAATTCCTCTTCTCCAGCCGGGAGATAAGTTTATATAGCGTATTAGCGAAAGTTTGTTTCTTATTTAGTATTCTTGAGAAAGTTTCTTTCTTATATAGTACAGCGATGTAGCGCGACACCCGATATATTGACGATGTATTGGCGAAATGCAAAATCGCGAATGCCCTTGGCGATGTATTGGCGATACTTAGTGATCCCTGACGATCCTTAGCGATGAATTCGCGATGAATTAACGATATATCGGCGAGGTGTTTTTAGGAGGTATTATTTAGGAGAAAAAACTTTGCGAACGTAGAATTTTCCCTCTCCGAAACTTCTGATAAGATTTCCAAGACATGTGCCATTGGGTTCTGAGAGTGAGAGCAAATCCAAGAAGAGATCATCTCCATCCAAAAGTGAAGAATGTTCTTGGGATGGTTCTCTGCATGTAACTTTAGTGAAGAATGAACAACAAGAAGCCATTCCTTTGGATTTCCATGAACCGAATTCAATGAGCCCCGGAATATCATCAAGATTTACAATTAACGAATTCATAAGGTCGTCTTCTTGAAGCCCAGTTGCTGCATTGCCTTCCTCTGCTCCAAGAACCACTTCAAGCCTGCTGCCATTGAGGTCAAATTCGAGAAACGGAAACGGTTGGACAAGAACCCGAGTGAGTTGTCTGGATCGGGAAGCGGGTCGGACCAGAAAAAGGTAAGTGGTCATGAATTGATGGGCATACATTTGAGAAGGTCTCCTAGATTGAGTTTGAGTCTGGATATGCCTAATGGTACAAATTCCCAAAGCGGTTTACTTACATTGAGTCCGAAGTCCTTAAGTTGTGGGTCATCTCCAATGCGGTTAGATGAAGACAGAGAAAAATTGAGTAGAAGTGAATTGGGGAGCGTGGTTTCAAGAAAATTAGTTGTAAAGATGTTAAGATCTAGTGAAACTGAACTAGAATCAGCTAAAACATAAAATGATTCAAGAAATGTAGGTGACAAATTGTTAAGATCCCAGGAAATCGAAGCAGAATTAACTAAAACTCCAGATAATTCGAGGAAAACTGAATTAGATTTAGCTGACACCCCTAATGATTTCAGAGAAAGCATTTCTCCGCAGCTGGGCAGCAGCGATTCCCTGGAGAAATGCTCAAGGTCTACAGATGCTTCTCCTGGTGGTAGTAGTAAAGATAGGAATGTGAGACAGAAAAAATTAGAGTTGGATTTGACAAATGATTTAGGGTCAATCACTCCAGCAAATAACCACATTGGAGAAACAGATTTGAATTCTGGTGAAAGAGAGCTGCACATAGGGATAGGGGATCAGTCTACAGAGAAAAGTGTGTCTGATTTGTCGACTGGAAAGTGCTTGAGGTCTAGGAAAATTCCATTAAATGGGGAAAATTCAAAAACTGGACAGTCATCAATCAAGAAAAAGAAAAAGAGCGGAAAGAAAGCCGAATCCTTTTTCGTTGGGGAGCCACTTACTGAAGAAGAGGCTATGATAAGATGGCAATGGCGTTATGATTTAAAGGTATGTGATTACTTGACTTTCTGAGACATAGTTGTGCTTTTCTTTCACTTGTTATGTTCTTCCCCCAATCCCATTTTGGCTTGTCCTGTTTACATTTTTTAGTTATTTTATTGTAGAGTAGATCATGTAGGTTGCACCAGCACGAATATGCAGATTTGAATATACGGGTACACTGCATGGTTGCAAATCTGCCCCAGGCTTGTATACTAAGTATACGATGTGTATACGTATCAGATAGGGGACTCGGTGCCAAACAATAGTTTCCAATCTTCGTATTACCCATTCAAATATCTTATTTACTCAATTTCATAATTGTATTAGATCATCATAGGAAAGGAGGTCATAGGTAACCTTATCTATGTTACCATATGTGCATTGTTTAGTTGGGCCTCTCTATTACCTGTGTGCCTTATGTTTGCCTCGGTCCTAAAATGTCTTTATCCGGCCCCCATTTGCTTACCTGTAGGCGGGATTGTAATTCAACAGAAAGTATGCATGTCTACTGTAATGGTTACTTATATTAGTTGAGAGCCTCGCAAGCCTCTCCTATTATGTTTTTATTGGAACCTTGGTTTTGAGAGGGGGGGTGGGGGTGTTTGGTTCAGCAAGTACCATCAGTGGAGGAGTGTGCCCCTTTAGTTTTGTTTCCATTTTTATCATGGCATAGCAAATTTTTTATGATCTCGTCTTTATGGTAGACTCATTTGTAATATAATGAGATGACCAATTTGCAGCCTGAATTATTTGTTTGCAGAGTAAAGTAAACGGAACGATGGGGTTCTAAAGTGAGTGACACATCTGAATGTCTTGGCAATATTTCTGTGCATGCCTATTTATATATTGCTGGTATTTATGCATATTTTTTGGGTGCAGTGCTGGTGAAGAGGATGAAACAATATTGAATGTGGAATTCCACTATGCTCAAGCTAGTGTGGGTGGCTGCATTTTTAATGTTGCGGATTGTGCACTGATAAAGGTAATTCCTTTGAATTTTTCTGGATGCATATATCCTATTTCTTTATTCCTTCCTTTACAGCTTCATATTTTCTTACTATTTCCAAGTGCCATCTCTTAAGCCCTGTGACTTGTAATAGAAAGAAATGTTTAGATAAAATTATAAAAAGGGTAAGATTAACTTGGAAAATAAAGTGGTAAGATTTACACAATAAGCCATTTCTCCAGGGTGAAGGAAAACAAAGTCATATAGGCAAAATCTTGGAGTTCTTCAAAACAATGGATGGAGAAGATTACTTTAGGGTCCAATGGTTTTATAGAGCACAAGAAACTGTGAGCTCCTTTATCCTTTCACAAGTTTTTCCTTTTTGGCCTTAACACTTGTTTCAAAATAATCTGTTTACGGATTCTATTTTGTTCAGGTTATGAAAGAAACTGCTGCTACGCCTGACAAGAAGCGTGTATTCTACTCCACTGTACAAAATGACAATCCTCTTGACTGCATTATATCCAAAGTCAGCATAACTCAGATACCAAATGCGGTATGCTCCATAAATTGATTGGTTGATTCTCGTGTTTTGTTTGAAGCTGCCTCTTTCTTTACACCTTCATTGATGTTTATTACTAAGTGCAATCTTTTCTTTTTATTAGTAGTAAAGGTGAAATCTTGACATTTCTGCAATTTCCTGACGTTTTAGGCCAGTCTGAAGCAAGATGATATCACCTACGGATTTCTACTACGATATGGAGTATTGTGTCGAGTATTCTACTTTCCGCAACTTACAGTATGGTACGTGCTGCTGCTAGAACTTACATTGTTGTTTTTGATTCTTTTGTAGCTAAAAATGTTTGGTGAAAAATGTCTGTTCATATCTTGACTACAAGAATAATCAAATACATGATCTTTCAGGATGCTACTCATTTTCCTTTAATTTCATCACCAGTTAAATGACATCGTTTTCCTTTCCTTCCAATTTCTTTTGGTTGCATTGTTCAAGTGATAAGTTCAGTTTCACATCAAACTGACAATGCGTTTCATAAGCCAATCGCTGCAACTCCTTTGGCAATTTTGCCTAGTTGTGATTCTTTTAAAGCAGAGTTGACACTGTTTGATCTATTCTCTGGTTGTAGTGGCATGTCAACAGGGTTGTCCCTTGGGGCCAAACTCTCTTGATACGATCCCTACAGAGGTTCCCGACCCGTTGGCCCCGATGCAGCCGATCGATCATCTAGTTATTCGAGATGGGCCGATGACACGGCTTCAGAAGAGACGGATGCGTGATGCGTTGGACACGTTGATCATTGATATATGTCACGAGCAGGCACAAGTGAAGCCAGACGACGAGCAGGCTATTTGTTGTGTTATTTATGCTACGGAGCTCGGAGATCACGAGGACGGATTAGCTTGACGTCCACGACGTCATTTATTTTCTATTATATTATTAGGTTATTTTTGAGGATTATTTTATTTATTCCTATTATATTTAGGCGCCCCTTTTTAGGTATTACCAAACTACCCTTATGATTTTATTCTTGTAGCCTATATAAAGGCAAACCTATTATTTCAGAAGACAAATTTTTGATATTATTTTACACACAAGAGTTTTCTCTTCTTCCCTTGGTCTGTGATTGATCAAGAACATCGCTTGCGAGCGAGTGATCTCTTTGTCGTAGAGATTGCACCCCTTTTCGAGAGCTTATCAGCGTTCTTGAGCAAAGCGTTGAGTTGTTCTTGACCCTCTTCCTAGACTGCTGCCCAGTTAGGTTAGGGTTTCCGGCTCGTATTGATCCTTTCGTCGATCTCCTAGGATCGTATTGAATCAGTTGGTAGCAGAGCTCAGCGACGAAGGTATCAAATATCCTCTAGTTGTTCTTTTGTTATTCGAAAATCCAAAAAAAAAAATAAAAAAGAAATTTTCAGCTTTCATCGTGTTCTTGCATCGTTCATAGATAAAAAAAAAAGAAGACTTCCAGATTGTCTTGCGTCCATAGTCATAGTCAAAACAAATATATATATAAAATCAGACCCTTTTAAATGAACAGACCATTTTAAATGAAAAGAGCGCTGACTAGACCCTTTTAAATGAAGCTCCCTATATCTTTTGCTTCTTGTCCCTTTTTGCTTCCTGCATATACGTAGCCTTCATAGTACCCACAAATAATTTATTTAAGCCCTTTGATCTCTATTACTTATTGCGGCTCTATTATCAGAAAGCAAGTTAACCTAATTGTATTATTTTCGTTTGATTGATTTTTCTTTTAGCCGGCCAAAAAAAATAAAACAACACAACTCCTAGGATCCCGACTTCGCCAAAAAGTGAAATCCTACATCCTTTACTTAACTACAAAACTCCTAGGATCCCGACTTTCCCAAAAAGTGAAATCATCCATCCTTAATTACACGGCAACCTATTCTTGTACTATTACTTCTTTCTATAACCATTTTCCTTCTTCCAAACACTCTTTTCCATCCTTATCCTAGTGGTCACATCTAGGTAGTAGGTCTTATGTTCACTTTTCGGTTGCTCGTATTCTGATTTGCTCAACAAAGGGTGCTCCTACTACTCAGAGAACGAGGGTGAGTGATAAACACGAGTGAATTGTTAGGTGAGATGTCGAGGCATAGTGACGAGGGTATGAACGATGGTCGGTTTAAGATGATGGCCGACGGCCTTAAGCGCGATTTGCAGACTGATAATGAGACTTTTAAAGAGGAAATTCGGCGGGACTTGGCCGGATTGCGGAAACCATGGGCGACTTGGCGGCCGGGATTAATGAAATGATGAGAGGGCGTGCCGGTGGCAATGATGTTGGAGGTGGTGGTGGTAATGGTGGCAATAAGAATGGTGGTAACGATGTCCTTAGGAATGTGGGTGACAACGACAACACTGTTGTCCTTGAGGATGATCCAGTGGATAACAATATGAGGCAAGTTAAAATGAAATTGCCGTCTTTTTCGGGTTCAGTGGATGCGGATGCCTACCTCCAGTGGGAATCGAAGTTGGAGCAAATTTTTGAGTGTAATAACTACTCTGACGAGAAGAAGTTCAAGTTAGCTCAACTAGAATTCACCGGGTATGCCATGATATGGTTGAGGCAGTTGAATTTTGCTCGGCATTGTAGCCGTGAAGATGAAATTAGTACGTGGACGGAGCTGAAGAGGGAAATGAAAAAACGCTTTGTGCCTCCTTCTTATTATATTGAGCAATATCGCAAATTGCAACCCATTAAGCAAGGGGAACGTTCGGTTGCGGTGTATTATCAGGATATGGTCACACTGATAGCTAAGGCTAACATTCAGGAGAAAGAGGAGATGACTATGACACATTTCTTAACTGGGTTACGGACGGATATCGCGAATCGGGTCGAAGCACAAGCGTGTCCTTCGTTACAAGCGATGTTACATGCTGCTGAGACGCATGAGAGGCAGTTGCGGTGACAGAGGGGTGATTTATGCGAAATCTTCGGGTAGTGGGTTTTTGGGTTCGCGTCCCAATCCATTTAGAAAGGACTCGGCTAGTTTGCCCCAGGATACGCCGAGACAGCCCCTTGTTCCATATAGGGAGGCCCCTAGGCCAAATGAGAATGCTAAAGGGAAAGGTGTAGCAAGTACTTCGAAGCCATCTCACGAGATACGATGCCATAAGTGCCAAGGGATACGTGTCACCAAACAGGCGAAGATTCCTTTTAATATTGGGAAGTTTGAAGATGAGGTCTTGTGTGATGTGGTTCCGATGCATGTGGGACATATGTTGTTGGGACGACCGTGGCAATTTGATAGGAAGGTGATCTATGACGGGTATTTAAACACCTACACATTGCGTCATAAGGGGAATAAGTTTACACTTCGAGCATTACCTCCGCATGAGGTACATAAAGATCAACTCAAATTGGCTGCGGGACGTGTGGAAAAAGCAAAACAAGAGGGAGCTCAGTCGAAAAAACAAAGAGAAAAAGTAACGACTGGAGAGAAAGAAAATGAGGGTGTGAGCAGTCGAGTGGAGGGTAAAATAAAAGTTGAAAATAAAAAGGTGAGTGGGGGCGCTCTAGTACCATATGAGGGAGTTTCTACAGTTGAAAAGTCAAAAATGAGTGAGGGTGCCATTAGTCTCGAGGGAGTAAAGAAAGAGACAAACAAAAAAGGTGAGCGAGTGTTAGGAACTTTCTACATTAAGGCTGGTGAGGTTATTCGTGCTATCGAAAGTGGCACTACCCCTTACCTCTTTATTTATAGAGAGGCCGACCCCCTCCCCTGCCCTCTACCCCCTCCCCCTGTTTTATGATTTCCACTGACATAACGGACTCTCTTCCTAGTGTTGTGGTGTCGTTGTTGCAGGAGTTCCAGGACGTCTTCCCTGAGGAGGAGCCGAGTGGCTTGCCGCCATTACGTGGAGTGGAGCACCAAATAGATTTCATCCCGGGGTCGGCGTTACCCAACCGTCCAGCTTATCGGGCAAACCCAGATGAAACCAAGGAGATCCAACGGCAAGTGACAGAGTTGTTGGAGAAGGGCAAGATTCAGCGGTCCATGAGTCCTTGCGCGGTGCCGGTGATTGTGGTGCCAAAGAAGGATGGGTCGTGGCGTATGTGCGTGGATTGCAGGGCCATCAACCAAATTACGGTCAGGTATCGTCATCCTATCCCACGCTTAGATGATATGCTAGATGAGTTGTGTGGTGCGTCTGTATTTTCTGAAATTGATTTAAAGAGTGGTTATCATCAAGTGCGTATTCGTGAGGGTGATGAGTGGAAAACTGCATTTAAGACTAAGTTTGGGTTGTATGAGTGGCTTGTCATGCCTTTTGGTCTCACTAATGCACCTAGCACATTTATAAGATTAATGAATGAGGTACTTAGGGACTTTATTGGCAAGTTCGTGGTTGTCTATTTTGATGATATTCTTATTTATAGCCATAACTTGGAGGAGCATGTTAGTCACCTAAGGGCTGTCTTAGAAACACTTCGGAATGCACAATTGTATGCTAACCTTTAGAAGTGCACTTTTTGCATGGATAGGGTCGTGTTTCTTGGTTTTGTTGTGAGTGCACAGGGTGTTGAAGTTGACCAGGAGAAGATTAAGGCGGTCCAAGAGTGGCCCGAGCCGAAATCAGCCGCCGAGGTTCGTAGTTTCCATGGTTTGGCGAGCTTCTATAGGCGCTTTGTGAGGGATTTCAGTAGCATTGCAGCCCCACTAAACGAGTTGGTTAAAAAGAATGTCTAATTTCATTGGGGACCTAAACAAAGGGAGTCTTTCGAAACTCTTAAGTCTCGTTTAGTTTCTGCACCCATACTTGCTTTACCTGATTTTAATAAAGCTTTTGAAATGGAATGTGATGCTTCGGGTGTGGGTATTGGGGGTGTGCTTATACAAGAGGGTCGTCCTATTGCTTATTATAGTGAGAAATTGAAGGGTCCTCAGTTAAATTATGATACTTATGATAAGGAGTTGTACGCTTTAGTCCGGTGTCTTCACACATGGAAGCACTATTTGCGACCTCGAGAGTTCATTATTCACACTAACCACGAGTCACTTAAATATCTTAAGGGTCAGGGTACGTTGAGTAAGAGGCATGTGCGTTGGATGGAGTTTATTGAGTCTTTTCCTTACGTGATTAAGTATAAAAAGGGTCAAGAAAACGTCGTAGCTGATGCTTTGTCCCGTAGGCACTCTTTGATCACTACTATGCAAACTAAGTTTCTTGGCTTTGAGTTTATTAAGGAATTGTATGCACTTGATCATGACTTTTTGAAACCATTTGCGGATACTAGTGAGGCGCCTACTGCTAAGTTCTTTCGGAGTGATGGTTTCTTATACCGTGAGCATGCTTTATGTATACCTCAGTGTTCTATACGTGAATTACTTGTTCGTGAAGCACATGGTGGTGGTTTAATGGGTCATTTTGGGGTTACTAAAACGCTTGATACGCTTAAAGCTCATTTTTATTGGCCTAATATGCGTAGTGATGTCGCTCGTTTTTGTGATGCTTGTATTGTGTGTAAGCATGCTAAATCCAAATCCGCACCTCATGGTTTATACACTCCACTGCCTATTCCCACATCCCGTTGGACTGATTTGTCTATGGATTTTGTTTTGGGTTTACCTCGTTCTAAGGGAGGTCATGATTCTATCTTTGTGGTTGTGGATAGGTTTTCTAAGATGGCACATTTCATTCCTTGTCATAAAACGAAGGATGCTACTTTTATTGCTGACTTGTTCTTTAAGGAGATTGTTCGATTGCATGGTGTCCCGCGTACTTTTGTGAGTGATAGGGATGTGAAATTCGTTAGTCATTTTTGGAAAGTTTTGTGGCAACGTTTGGGTACTAAGTTATTGTATTCTTCTGCATATCACCCCCAAACGGACGGACAAACTGAGGTTGTTAATCGAGTATTGGGTCAATTGCTTCGTACTGTGGTCCAAAAGAACTTGCGTAATTTGCCATATGTGGAATTTGCTTATAATCGGTGTACACATTCTGCGACTCGTTTTACCCCTTTTGAGGTAGTATATGGCTTCAACCCCGATACTCCTTTTTCTTTGGCTCTTTTGCCCGCAGGTATGCAGGTTAGCTTGCATGGATGGTGAAGCCAAGGCGGAGATGGTGAGAGAATTGCATGCGCAAGCTCGTGCGAATGTAGAGAAAGCTACAGCTAGGTACGCGAAGCAAGCCAACAAGGGACGCAATGAGGTGATATTTGAGCCCGGTGATTGGGTATGGTTACACTATCGCAACGAAGCAGCGGAAGTCCAAGTTGCATCCACGAGGTGATGGTCCATTTGAAGTCTTGGAGCGGATAAACAACAATGTCTACAAGATCGCGATTCCTGACGATTGGGGCATTTCTAATTCCATCAATGTTGCGGATTTGATGCCCTTTGACAACCCCTACGATCTGAGGACAGATCCTTCGCAACCGGGAGGGGATGATACGATCCCTACAGAGGTTCCCGACCCGTTGGCCCCGATGCAGCCGATCGATCATCTAGTTATTCGAGACGGGCCGATGACACGGCTTCAGAAGAGACGGATGCGTGATGCGTTGGACACATTGATCATTGATATATGTCACGAGCAGGCACAAGTGAAGCCAGACGACGAGCAGGCTATTTGTTGCGTTATTTATGCTACGGAGCTCGGAGATCACGAGGACGGATTAGCTTGACGTCCACGACGTCGTTTATTTTCTATTATATTATTAGGTTATTTTTGAGGATTATTTTATTTATTCCTATTATATTTAGGCGCCCCTTTTTAGGTATTACCAAACTACCCTTATGATTTTATTCTTGTAGCCTATATAAAGGCAAACTTATTATTTCAGAAGACATATTTTTGATATTAATTTACACTCAAGAGTTTTCTCTTCTTCCCTTGGTCTGTGATTGATCAAGAACATCGCTTGCGAGCGAGTGATCTCTTTGTCGTAGAGATTACATCCCTTTTCGAGAGCTTATCAGCGTTCTTGAGCAAAGCGTTGAATTGTTCTTGGGATCTTCCTAGACTGCTGCCCAGTTAGGTTAGGGTTTCCGGCTCGTATTGATCCTTTCGTCGATGTCCTGGGATCGTATCGCATTAGTTGGTAGCAGAGCTCAGCGACGAAGGTATCAAATATCCCCTAGTTGTTCTTTTGTTATTCGAAAATCAAAAAAAAAAAAAAATTTCAGCTTTCATCGTATTCTTGCATCGTTCATAGATTAAAAAAAAAAAAAAAAAAAAAAAAAAAAAAAAAAAAAAAAAGAAGACTTCGAGATTGTCTTGCTTCCATAGTCATAGTCAAAACAAATATATATATCTTTTGCTTCTTGTCCCTTTTTGCTTAGTGCATATACGTAGCCTTCATAGTACCCACAAATAAATTTATTTAAGCCCTTTGATCTCTATTACTTATTGCGGCTCTATTATCAGAAAGCAAGTTAACCTAATTGTATTATTTTCGTTTGATTGATTTTTCTTTTAGCCGGCCAAAAAAAAAAAAAACAACAACAACAACAACAACAACACAACTCCTAGGATCCCGACTTCGCCAAAAAGTGAAATCCTACATCCTTTACTTAACTGCAAAACTCCTAGGATCCCGACTTTTCCAAAAAGTGAAATCGTCCATCCTTAATTACACGACAACCTATTCTTGTACTATTACTTCTTTCTATAACCATTTTGCTTCTTCCAAACACTCTTTTCCATCCTTATCCTAGTGGTCACATCTAGGTAGTAGGTCTTAGGTTCACTTTTCGGTTGCTCGTATTCTGATTTGCTCAACAAAGGGTGCTCCTACTACTCAGAGAACGAGGGTGAGTGACAAACACGAGTGAATTGTGAGGTGAGATGTCGAGGCATAGTGACGAGGGTATGACCGATGGTCGGTTTAAGATGATGGCCGACGGCCTTAAGCGCGATTTGCAGACTGATAATGAGACTTTTAAAGAGGAAATTCGGCAGGACTTGGCCGGATTGCAGCAAACCATGGCTGACTTGGCAGCCAGGATTAATGAAATGATGAGAGGGCGTGCCGGTGGCAATGATGTTGGAGGTGGTGGTGGTAATGGTGGCAATAAGAATGGTGGTAACGATGTCCTTAGGAATGTGGGTGACAACGACAACATTGTTGTTCTTGAGGATGATCCAGTGGATAACAATATGAGGCAAGTTAAAATGAAATTGCCGTCTTTTTCGGGTTCAGTGGATGCGGATGCCTACCTCGAGTGGGAATCGAAGTTGGAGCAAATTTTTGAGTATAATAACTACTCTGACGAGAAGAAGTTCAAGTTAGCTCAACTAGAATTCACCGGGTATGCCATGATATGGTTGAGGCAGTTGAATTTTGCTCGGCATTGTAGCCGTGAAGATGAAATTAGTATGTGGACGGAGCTGAATAGGGAAATGAAAAAACGCTTTGTGCCTCCTTCTTATTATATTGAGCAATATCGCAAACAACAAACCATTAAGCAAGAGGAGCGTTCGGTTGCGGTGTATTATCAGGATATGGTCACACTGATAGCTAAGGCTAACATTCAGGAGAAAGAGGAGATGACTATGACACGTTTCTTAACTGGGTTACGGACGGATATCGTGAATCGGGTTAAAGCACAAGCGTGTCCTTCGTTACAAGCGATGTTACATGCTGCTGAGACGCATGACATGCAGTTGCGGCGACAGAGGGTTGATTTTGCGAAATCTTCGGGTAGTGGGTTTTCGGGTTCGCATCCTGACGATGCTGGATTTTGTCATGTATAATTTCGGGTCAATTTAATCTAGGGATGATCGAATCAAGGATGATTTTGGGGGTGATTTTAGACTGAGCCTGAGAGTCTCTCTCGGGTTGCCTACGTATCCTATTGTGTTCCAGGAATCAAGTCACACGTAGTTCCTGGAAGTTTATATTTATAGGGAGTTCACTACCCTAACCCTAAACCATGTCGGTTTGGGTAAAATACAGTATTAGCCCTTTGGGCTTTTACCAGCTTATATGGGCTTTACCCACTTATGCAAAAGTAACCACATGGATAATGGGCCTGCGTGTTTAGAGTGGACTTTGTCCGCATCCCGAGCTTTCCGACTTGCGGTATCAA
The DNA here is from genome assembly GCA_036785695.1 of Gentiana straminea. Classification (NCBI taxonomy): domain Eukaryota; kingdom Viridiplantae; phylum Streptophyta; class Magnoliopsida; order Gentianales; family Gentianaceae; genus Gentiana; species Gentiana straminea. Next base: position 4,628,643 of record JAVUPR010000088.1, on the reverse strand, counting down.
GATGGGCCCATCGTCTCGGTTCACTGATCACGTCGATTGTCGATGTCTCAACTCGTAACTCGACCCTTGGGCTATCACTTATTCTCGTTTCAAGAGGACTATCTCCTGACGCCACGTGTAGGTGCGATATTCGGTATCGTCATATGCCCCCCAGATCTATCTGAGCTCTTGAGGTCAGGTCTGATCTGTCAAAGGTGTATCTCGGCCACTGTCATCCAATGCTCTGAACTTAAATCTGCCCTGCGGACTTACTTCCCGTGGAGTCCGACATACGGACTTTCCATGTCTGCTTTGTAGACTTTTTTGCCTTAGCATTATTTGTCCCTTGGACTTATAATGTGTGGCTAAGTTGACATCCACTTCGATGCCGTAGCTGTCGAAGGAATGATGAGATGTCCAACTTGGGACTGTCTCGGTTGAAATTGGCTTCGATGCCGTAGCTGTCGAAGGAATGTTGAGATGTCTGCAGTTGGGACTGTCTCTGTCGAGGTCGACTTCTCTGAAGAATTTGACTTGCCCTGACTTTGGAGTACGGCATGCGGATCTTGAATGTCAGTCTAACAGTCTTGAGAATTTGCCTTAGCGCCAAAGATGATGCTTCTTCTTAGCTTTGCCCTTTTTAACCAAACGTTGTCGTTGGCTTCCATCTGAATAAACATTTAGCTGGTCATTTGGATTTGGCTTATTTTTTCCTTGAAAAATTGTTACATTTTTCATTCTTTTTCTTTTGTCTTTGATATAGACTATCTTTCTTTGTTGCGGCCTTTGGCCTTATTCGCACATCAACTTCTCTCATGTCGATGCATATATGTCGATATCTGCTCCCCAAGTATCATGAGAACCTTAGGTTTGGATCATATTTGTATTTTATTGGGCATGTTGTCCGACCTGCGGACTCTCCCTGTCTGCAGTGCAGACCTTTTTACTTTAGCAACATTTGTCCCTTGGACTCGTTTTGCCTTGAAGATGTCGATTGTATGTGCACTTTGTCCGACATGCGGACTGTCCTTTTGCCTCGGCCTCTTTTGCCTTTTAGGCTCGTTTGGCTCTTGGCTGGTGTTAAGGGACAAATTCATAGTTATTATTATAACTTTTTACCCCACTTCTGATATCATTTTGAGTATTATTATATCATTTCGAGTCATAAATTCCTTAGATTTATCTAAGTATGTTTGTAGTAATAATTATATAAAATATCGTGTTTTTATATGTTTTTGTACGGTTTAGTAACCGGAGTGTCGTGTCAGATTTATGTGGGTATTTTTGGTGATTTATTGCAGAATTATAAGATGACCAGTATCCCACGTAACGACATGTTTTGGGGCCTAAGAGAGGTATTTTGAGGGATAGAAGAAGATGCCACAAGCTTACGAGTTCGAACGGATCAAGCTTGTCCTCGGTGCTTCTACCGTAATTCATCTTCAACGTACATTTGACCTAACTTAGAGGCATTTTCGGAGAAAAAGTCCTGGATGAAAGTTGTAGATCTTCGAAGAGCTTTCCAACGAATATTAAATCATGTCAATCGAGGGTCTACACTCGAGATAGGTTTTTACGAACATCGATATGTTGCATGTCCGGCACGCGCCGGAGAAGGCCGAATATTGCAGGAAAATCTCTGAAATTGGGCCCACAAGATCCTAATGATTAAAAATGCACTGTGTAGCCGGCACGTGCCGGTGATGCTCCGGCACGCGCCGGCCTTGTGGTCTATAAATACTCCTCTTAGCTCATTTGATCAGCCTGCCCCTTTCTTGGCCAACTTTGGCCACCCCATTCTTCTCCCCATCCCTGTTCTTCTATTTTATTATGTTTCGGGGCCTAGATATATATATATATATATATATATATATGTCGTTGTAATGTCGATGTAATAACTCGACTAGTTATCGTTTCATATATATATATATGTATCTATTTATGTATTTATATCTCGTTGTTACTTTCGTTGTTGTAATGAGTGGTTAAGGCTCGGTGCTAGGACCACCCTTGTGAAGCCACCCTCATCAGATTAAATAAGGATTTATGCATTTATTCGTAAGATTTCTTGTTCTTCCTTCATGTTTAGACTTGTTTAAAGTGTAATGTAGTGTTGCATCTTTGTTCGAATTTAGAAACACGATAGTTGATAAATTCGTCGATTACCGTGAAGGAGAATGATGATATTTTCCGAACATACGAAAGTTGAGGGAGAATGTTGTTAGATTAGGATTTTATATCCAAATCTTTGTTTCGTAAAATCTTTAGTTGTACCCTGTGGTAAACTAATCAACGGGCGCTAAATCCGACAGAGAAAGTACCGCCTCTTTAGCAGATTATTAATCCAAGACTTACAAATGAATGTGTCTTTCTTGTTAATTTCGGTGGGGTGGTGGAACAATGGTGTGTCTTAGTTGTTTTAATTATTATTTTTGTCTTTGTTCACTTTGGTATTTACAAACCACTTATCTCTTGGGATCGACCTCGTACTCCTGTAGCTATCCTAGCAATTGATCCGGTACTCTGCTGGTTAGAGAGTTAGTTTACCCACGGTTGTTTTCGAGTCTTTTATAAATTTAAATTTTGAAGGGTAGATTTTTCGCTCAACAGTTAGTTGGCGTGTTTTTCTCTCAACAGAATTTTTGGCGCCGTTGCCGGGGATAAGTGTGCTATTTGTAATATCTTCGTGTGTGTGTGTTTTCTGTTTTTTTTTTTTTTTTTTTCAATTTTCGTAAAAAAAAAAATATCACTCGGTAATTACTGAGAGAAAAAAAATATTATTGTTTTCTTGTTGTTTTCTGAGATCTTGCAGTTTGAGCTGAAATGGAGGGATTTTTCAATCAATACTACTCACCTGAACAACAATACCCTTACCAATCTCAGGCTCCTGAACCATGTTATCAACAACGGTATATGCACGAGCCTCGGTATCAACGACGAGTAACCGGGATTTTTGGTCCTATAATTGCCCTAGTGCATACCGGGACCGAATTATGGCTATTCGAGTTATGAACCACAATATTATGAGGGTTGTCCAAACCCTGTGTGCTTATCGAATTACGGTGTTCATACTCAAAGCGTTGACAATTCTGCACATATTCAGATCTTGCAAGAGCGACTGCTGGACATGCAAGAGTTCAATATAAGTATTGGCTCTGCCATAAAAAATCTTCAAGAGAGGGTGGTGCAGTTGATTGAAATAATGGGGTTCGAGCGGGAAAAACGGGCGGTGCAATAGAGGTGGCTAAGGATGATGAGGTGCTCATTGAAGAAGTTCGGGTTGAGGATGAGGTTGATGATTCAATTTGCTATAAGACGAGTTAGAGGAGCAAGATCGGCCATCTTTGGTAGAGCCACCGGGAGAGTTGGTAATATTTGATATAACGGTCCCGGATTACTATATTCGTCCACTCGTGAGGATGAATTTTATGCGGTCCGGTTGTGTACTCCCCGATGGATGAACTTTATGGAATAGCAAAGAAGATGGTTCGACGACTTGATAAAAGAAGACTACATGGGCGGGAGGAGTTGGCATCGAGGACTAAAAGAGGTACGTTTCTAGACAATTTAATTTCTGTGGTTCTCGCATTGTTAATTTTTCTTAAGCTATTGATCTTCTTGAGTTCGGATTTTGGTTGATGATTTGTAATTAGTCGAGCCAACGACGTAAAACAAAAGCGCTTGGGGGGAGGCAACCCCGCCTTAATAAAACTATGTGAAATTAAATAGTTGCTTGTGTGTTTTTATTAGTCGAGCAAACGACGTTAACCAAAAGCGCTACCGGGAGGCAGCCCGTTAATAATAATAATAATAATAATAATAATAATTTGGATAAGATTATTCTTAATGAAATGTAGAATCTGTGTGGAAAATTAACACTAAGTACAACTAAGTCTCGAGATGAATGTTTGAATATCATTTAAACGGGAACGATTAGGTGGTTATCCGAAAATCCTGAGGTAGAATACAGAGAAAAATTCAAATGCTTCATTTCTTGGACTTAGGTTGTTAAACCCTTGAGGATCTGGGTATAAAAGACTCAATACTCTTTTCACACATTTCATTTTACGATTTAGTCTGTTTCAAATTTCTGGTCGTTGTAGTATAGTGGTGAGTAGTCCCACCTTAATAAAACTGTGTGTAATAAAAATGAATTTAGGAATAGCTGACTTGACTATGATATATGCTCATGTGATACATATATGCTTAGATGTTCTGTGCTTTACCCGTGTGGGTTATTTTTCCATCTAAAGCTATATATATACTGCCTATCGAATTTTCTGACGTAACAGGGCCATTATCTTATTATTCCCATATCCCTTTTGCATATTTTGGCACGAGGACCATGTCTCGTGTTTGCTTTGTTTTGGTTGTTTTTGTTTTTGTATAGGGATTCGGATCGTGCTTTCTCATGGCTGTTACGGGATTCGATAGCATCTTTCTGCCTGGGTTATAAGCTAAGTCTTCCTCTCTATCTCATTTACACTCTGAGAATAATGTAAAATCGTAAGTGGGGGGTAGAGTCTTGGTTGGTTTATAAATGGCTTTAAATTTAAAACCCTTAGTTTTGATTTTTTGAGCATTAATGAGTTGATTAAAATAAATTGTATAAGGCATATATTTCATAGATTTGAAGATGTAATGATCAATTTGGATATGTATAACCAATGTAAACCGTAAGTGCATTGTAATTCCAAATATATTTGTATAACATGAATTCCTTGTTCACGTAAGCCTTTGATATTGAAGCAAAAATTTTAAACTGTATCCATTCAGTAGCCTACTGGTTATTTTAGAGATAGAAGTAACTTAGTACCTAACTTCTGAACATGTACTGTGAATATCTGAAGGTTTGAATGTGATAGGAAGGATATAAGTTAAGTTTATTGGGAAAATGAAATGAAAGTAAAAGATGAACTATATTTATATGTCGGGTGTAGCTACCAATGATTTGAGTGCGGTAGGGCGTTATCACGAAACGTCCTATACCACTAAGAGGTTTAAAAGCTCCCGACTGCCCAATGATAGTAGTCCAGCTAGGGTGTTATCACGAAACATCCTATTGCTGGGAATGAGGGCAACCGCCTGATGATAGTAGTCCAGCTAGGGTGTTATCACGAAACGTCCTATTGCTGGGAATGAAGGCATACGCTGCAAATGTTAAAAAAATATAGTTCATAAATAAAAATAAAAAATAAAAAATAAAATAAATTTGATGACAATATGGAAATATGGTTGAAAACTTAGTTATCTTCTGACTATCCCCAGTATAAACTGAATGATATGCTTTAGGGATTATCCTAATAAGTACACGGGAGGACGTTGTGTGGGCTATTCTTGCCATACCTAGGAAAGTCATTAGGACTGTCTGAATGGATATTTGTGCGTATTGCTTGAATCATTCAAGAGAGGATAGTGGAAATTGAAAAGGCTTGTCACACACTCACTCTGTTATACATTTATATTAAGGTTAACGCCTGGTTGTAATTCTAAAGGTTGCATCATCTGGTTGTCCTTTACATCTTATCTTTTCATGAATTTATCCCTTATTCATTTTTATTTTATCGCTTGTTTTGCTCGAGGACGATCAAACGCTAAGTGGGGGGTTGTTGTTAAGGGACAAATTCATAGTTATTATTATAACTTTTTACCCCACTTCTGATATCATTTTGAGTATTATTATATCATTTCGAGTCATAAATTCCTTAGATTTATCTAAGTATGTTTGTAGTAATAATTATATAAAATCTCGTGTTTTTATATGTTTTTGTAACGGTTTAGTAACCGGAGTGTCGTGTCAGATTTATGTGGGTATTTTTGGTGATTTATTGCAGAATTATAAGATGACCAGTATCCCACGTAACGACATGTTTTGGGGCCTAAGAGAGGTATTTTGAGGGATAGAAGAAGATGCCACAAGCTTACGAGTTCAGAACGGATCAACTGTCCTCAGTGCTTCTACCGTAATTCATCTTCAACGGACATTTGACCTAACTTAGAGGCATTTTCGAGAAAAAGTCCTGGATGAAAGTTGTAGATCTTCGAAAGAGCTTTCCAACGAATATTAAATCATGACAATCGAGAGGTCTACACTCGAGATAGGTTTTTACGAACATCGATATGTTGCATGGCCGGCACGCGCCGGAGAAGGCCGAATATTGCGGGAAAATCTCCGAAATTGGGCCCACAAGATCCTAATGATTAAAAATGCAACGTGTAGCCGGCACGTGCCGGTGATGCTCCGGCACGCGCCGGCCTTGTGGTCTATAAATACTCCTCTTAGCTCATTTGATCGGCTGCCCGCTTTCTTGGCCAACTTTGGCCACCCCATTCTTCTCCCCATCCCCTGTTCTTCTATTTTATTATGTTTCGGGGCCTAGATATATATATATATATATATATATATATATGTCGTTGTAATGTCGATGTAATAACTCGACTAGTTATCGTTTCATATATATATATGTATCTATTTATGTATTTATATCTCGTTGTTACTTTCGTTGTTGTAATGAGTGGTTAAGGCTCGGTGCTAGGACCACCCTTGTGAAGCCACCCTCATCAGATTAAATAAGGATTTATGCATTTATTCGTAAGATTTCTTGTTCTTCCTTCATGTTTAGACTTGTTTAAAGTGTAATGTAGTGTTGCATGCTGTTCGAATTTAGAAACACGATAGTTGATAAATTCGTCGATTACCGTGAAGGAGAATGATGATATTTTCCGAACATACGAAAGTTGAGGGAGAATGTTGTTAGATTAGGATTTTATATCCAAATCTTTGTTTCGTAAAATCTTTAGTTGTACCCTGTGGTAAACTAATCAACGGGCGCTAAATCCGAGAGAGAAAGTACCGCCTCTTTAGCAGATTATTAATCCAAGACTTACAAATGAATGTGTCTTTCTTGTTAATTTCGGTGGGGTGGTGGAACAATGGTGTGTCTTAGTTGTTTTAATTATTATTTTTGTCTTTGTTCACTTTGGTATTTACAAACCACTTATCTCTTGGGATCGACCTCGTACTCCTGTAGCTATCCTAGCAATTGATCCGGTACTCTGCTGGTTAGAGAGTTAGTTTACCCACGGTTGTTTTCGAGTCTTTTATAAATTTAAATTTTGAAGGGTAGATTTTTCGCTCAACAGTTAGTTGGTGTTCGGTAAAAACTAGTTTTATAATTTATAAACCGAAACACCCCAAGTATAAGGATCGTAGTATAAGGTGTTTACGGGTCGTCCTAAGGGAGTGGAATGTTTATCGGATCAAGGAACAATTATTCTAACGATTATGTCACAATTATCTATCTAAACTAAAGCTGAAACTAACTAAAACCTAAACCTAAGAATTAAAACTAAAACAGGAATAAAAAACAAGCAGAAAATAAGAAAACAGAAAAACGGACGAGCGTTTGCTAAAGTGAACGAGCGTCTGAAAACTAAAGCTAACGGACGGGCGTTCGCTATTGCGGACGAGCGTCTGATTATGAACTGAAGCAGAAAATTGCAGAAAAACGGCAAGAAACTAGGGTTTATAAAACTAAAACTTAAACTAAACTTAATCTAAACGATTTGATTAAAACAATTAAAGGAAAACACAGCAAGGCGACTAGATTCCACCTATCAACCAACAATCCCAACTAGATGGTGATTAAAAAGACATAGTTTTTAGTAGTGATTTACTCACGAATTCAATTAAATATCTTCAATCAAATTCTAGGGTTTCATTTATCTTTTCAAACAAACTAAACATGCAATCAACACGAAATCACGAGATCGTTTCCAAACTCTTACTCAACTAACATGCCTAATCTCTTATAACATGATTAGATGCATTACTTTGAATAAAAGAGAACTTAAATAAACATACTTTCATAAATTTATTCAAGCATAAATTAAACATAGATCGTTTCATCAAATCTTAATTCAATAAAACTTAAACAATACAAAACAGATCCAAAGTAATGAAAAACTATGAAATAAACTCACTAAACTTAAGCATCGAACTCTCTAGTTGGTTTGTTGCTGATAGGCTTCCTCCGTCGACTCACTGCAGGATGTTTAGCCAACAATCATGATGAACACGATTGTTGAAGGGGAGATTTGCATCTCTGTGTAAAAACGGCTCCTTAGGATTCTAGGGCGCAGCTGTGTGTATATGAGTAAATAGTGTGTAAAAGATTAGGGTTTTAAGCTTCATAATGCGGTGCTTTTATAGAGTTTTAAGTCGGCTGGAAGTAAGTCGGCTTCGAACGCTCGTCTGGTCTTGTGGACGCCCGTCTGGTGGATCTTGACTTTGCTCTAGACGTCCGTCCATGCTTTGCGTCCAAACTCTCTGTATGTGATTTCCTCTCCTGGACGCTCGTCCAGGAAATCAAACGCCCGTCCAGTGGACGGAATGTAGACGCTCGGCTGGACTGCTTTGAGGTCGGATTTCATCATCTTTATCCAATTTCTTTAAGCCAATTCCAACTCTATCTCTTATAATTCGACTTGAGCTTCATTTATCCACTTATAGCACTCGAAAATCAACACCTACATGATAAATTAACAATGCAAAAATGTAATAAAATCCAAATAATAATAATTCCATTAAATCAACACTTAAAATCATCAATTTTGCATACAATCATCTTAAAATCATCTTTATTAAATAATTACACTTAAACCCTTAATTCTCATGCAAATTATGCAAATGTGGAGAAAATAATAATGAAATAAACCTTTAATAATCATATAAATATGGCCTTAACAACTCCCCCACACTTAACTTTTTGTACGTCCTCGGACAAAACAATCAAAACTATAGCTCAACTTTATAAATAATCCACATAGATCTCTAACTCACGTAACGAAAGATACAACGACTATAGCAAATGATACCAACACAGAGATAGATTCGGTGTAAGTGTGACAAGCCATTCTCAATCTAACAAGCCTTTCAAAGAATTATCCTTTCAAAAATTCCAATGACTATCCTAGGTACAGACAGTAATAGCTCCACTCAAAGCCTTCCCACGCACTCAGTAGGATAATCCCTACAGCATATCATGCGGTTCTACTGGGTATAAGATCCATGATAACAAAGACTTTACTTTATTTTAACTCATCATTTTTCAAAATTTTAAAATTTGACGCATATCAGAATAAGCTCTTACCCATCATAGTAGAATAGGACATTTCAAGATAATCCCCTACCTACTCAAATCATAAGGTAGCTTCTCCTGACTATCGTGAGCTATTGGTCATCATAGTGGTATAGGACATACGAGGTATACCCTACCGCACTCCAATCATTAACCAGCTTCCGACAAACGTATTTATTAATAATTGCTCACTCACTTTATTCATTCACTTTTCAAAGTTATAAGTTACATCTCACCTATCACATTCAAACTTTATGATATTCACAGTACACGGTCTAACTTAGGTGTTACTATACTGACCTTCCTAAGATAAATCACTAAAAATAATGAAAGGATATAATTCAAAAGTCATGCTTCAAAATCAAAGGCTTTCGTGAGTGGAAAACGAAACTATCTCCATAAAAGTAAAACATGCTATAGTTATCTCACTAAGTCACATACTATCATCGTTAGAAAACTACAGCTAGCAAGCATCAAAGTTCCAATTATATGCTCGAGACTCACAAAAAATTTTAAATTTCGCAGAAATTTAACATTCACTCATATTTCAAAGGATATAGCATAAAAACATACCCAAACACCCCCCCACACTTAAATCACATTATGTCCTCAGAATGTGCAAATATAAAAGAAAAGAAAACTTAGCTGGTTTCAACGGTGGTTGTCGGATGAAAGTTGGCAGAGGTCAGGCCGGAGCATGAACATACCGCGACAACTCGAATAGACAACACTGGACATAAAAGCTTGTGAACCTGCTCAAAAGTATCTGCAACACTCGACATACCATATAATCTCGGGGTACACGGGGTATATGAGCAACACATAACACAAAACACTTACAATGAACGTAAGAGGAATAACCATCAACACAAAATCAACTAAAGTATTATTTCTAAAACAATAAAACAAACTAAGAAAAGAAAACAAACAAAGAAAACTAGGTTGCCTCCTAGGAGCGCTCTTTTAATGTCAATAGCTTGACACAAAGTTCAAAAGATCAACCCGGATCGGGCCACTTTGGTTTGACTACCGCCACCTCAGTATCAGAATCAGGAGCACTGGGGCGGAAATGATTTTCACCACAACAACAAGTCAAGTGTGCAATAATTTCATTAAACTTTTCTCTCCAAACGACACTGACTCTCTTCTTCTTGTTCTTGCGCACGATAGGCATAGACATAGTGGTATGATCAGAAGTGTCAGCAGAAGGTACCTCACGGGTGGATATAGGAACGTCATCGTCATCTGACTCAAAGAAATAAGATGGAATCTCCTCACAAATCAGGACATCTGTACTCTCATCTCCTCTTTGGAAATAAAGAATCTCAGGCTTTTCCTTTGGTTGGCCAAAATATTTCTTAAGTCGATGGCCATTCACTTTAAAAGCTTGATTACCATACCCGTTCAAAGTAATTACTCCACTTGGATTAACCTCGAGAATCTCAAAGGGACCAGACCATCTAGACTTAAGCTTACCAGGAAACAAGTGAAGTCTAGTATTATAGAGTAAAGCCATTTCACCAACTTTGAATTCTCGGTCCTTGATCTTAGCGTCATGGAGTACCTTAGTTCTTTCCTTGCTGATTTTAGCATTCTCGTACGCACGGAGTCTGAATTCGTCGAGGTCGTTCAACTGTAACAACCTTTTCTCCCCACAGAGTTGGCTATCGAAATTTAAGAATTTAATTGCCCAGAAAGCTCTGTGTTCAAGTTCGACAGGTAAATGACAAGCTTTGCCATAGACCATTTGGAAGGGTGACGTGCCCATCGGGGTTTTAAATGCAGTACGATAAGCCCACAACGCGTCATCCAACTTAAGACTCCAATTAGATCAATTATTGTTCACGGTCTTCTCCAAAATTCTTTTCAAGCTCTGGTTGCTTACCTCGACTTGGCCACTAGTTTGAGGATGATATGGTGTACCAATCTTATGTTTGACACCATACTTCTCAAGGATCTTGTCAAGCGGCGCATTGCAAAAGTGAGTACCTTCATCACTAATGAGTGCTCTCGGACAGCCGAATCTAGTAAAGATATTCTTTTGCAAGAATTTCTTTACGACTTTGTGATCATTAGTTTGAGTAGCTATGGCCTCGACCCACTTTGAAACATAATCCACACAGACGAGGATATACTTATTACCACATGAAGATGGAAAGGGTCCCATAAAATCTATGCCCCATACATCGAAAACTTCGCATTCAAGAATGGGCTTAAGTGGCATTTCCATCCGACTACTCTGCCGTCCAGTTCTCTGGCACCTATCACAACCTTTACAAAAGGCTTCTGCATCTTTAAACAGAGCCGGCCAGTAGAATCCAGCTTGAAGAATCTTTGCAACCGTCTTTGGTGTTCCATAATGACCTCCGGTAGGACCGCTATGACATTGCTCCAGAATATCCCATTGCTCGTGTTCCGGAACACACCTTCTAAGCAACCCATCTTTACAGACTCTGAACAAATAAGGATCTTCCCATACGAGATATTTAAGGTCAGAAAAGAACTTTTTCTTCTCCTGATACGTCATGTCCTCTAAATGACCACTCGCTAAATAGTTGACGTAGTCAGCATACCACGGCCTAACCGTTTCAAGCTTCATCAATTGCTCAGTCGGAAAATCAATGCCTATATCATTGTGATTCTCTGCACCCTCATTTACTAAGCGAGATAAATGATCAGCCACAATATTCTCACTACCTTTCTTATCTTTAATCACAAGGTCAAACTCTTGTAGAATTAAAATCCATCGAAGTAACCTTGGTTTTGCATCTGCTTTGTCCATAAGGTAGCGTAGAGCTGCATGATCTGTCCATACAATCACTTGAGATCCTAGAAGATAACTTCTAAACTTGTCAATGGCAAAAACAACAGCTAAGAATTCCTTCTCAGTCGTAGTATAATTGCATTGAGCCGGGTTCAAGGTACGGCTCGCATAATAAATGGGCCTGAACCTTTTATCAACTCTTTGACCTAAAACTGCGCCTACGGCGTAATTGGAGGCATCGCACATCAACTCGAAAGGCTTGGTCCAGTCAGGTGCTACTAAAATAGGGGCACTGATAAGCTTGTCTTTCAGACAATTGAAAGCTTCTTTGCACTTCGCATCGAACAAGAAATCAACATCATCTTTCAAGAGATTTGATAAAGGCTTGGCAATCGTAGAAAAGTCTCTAATGAAACGCCGGTAGAAGCCAACGTGTCCTAGAAAACCTCGTACCTCCTTCACTGTCTTAGGGTACGTCATCCTTTCGATGGCTTCAACCTTAGCCTTATCAACTTGAATGCCAGCATTGGACACCTTGTGTCCCAGAACGATTCCTTCGTCTACTAGAAAATGGCATTTTTCCCAGTTAAGCACCAGATTCTTCTCAACGCAACGTTGGAGTACCATATCTAGGTTCTCTAAAATTTCATCAAAACTATCGCCGTAGACTGAGAAGTCGTCCATGAAGACTTCCATGCATTGCTCAACAAGTCCATCAAAAATGGCCAACATACACCGTTGAAAAGTCGCGGGTGCATTGCATAGACCGAATGGCATTCTACGGAAAGCAAAAGTACCAGATGGACACGTAAACGTGGTCTTCTCTTGGTCATTAGGATCAATGGCTATCTGGAAGTAACCAGAGTATCCATCGAGAAAACAATAATACTTGTGACCACTCAGTCTTTCAATTAGTTGGTCAATGAAGGGTAGGGGAAAGTGGTCATTGGCAGTAACCTCATTAAGTCTACGATAGTCAATACAGACTCTGTAGCCTGTCACGAGTCGTAAGGCAACTTCCTCCCCTTTTTCATTCTTTTCAACCGTAATACCGCCCTTCTTTGGCACAACTTGAGTAGGGCTGACCCACTCGCTATCGGCGATTGCGTAGATGATTCCCATGTCAAGCCACTTTATAACCTCCTTCTTGACAACTTCCTGCATATGCGGATTCAGCCTTCGCTGAGGTTGTCTTACCTTTTTAGCTCCTTCCTCCGTTCGGATTTTATGCATGCATATGTCCGGGCCGATCCCTCGGATATCACCCACTTGCCAACCGAACGCGAGGATGTTTTTCTTAAGCACTTCTATCACCGTGTGCTTCTTGCTCTTGGTCGAGTTTCGAAGAAATGATCAAAGGCAATTTATCTCCATCCTTAAGAAAGATATACTTAAGGTGTTTTGGAAGCGGTTTAAGCTCTAAATCAGTAGGTGGTTGCTCAATACTAGACTTTAACGGACCACCTTTCTCTTTGTGAGCTTGAAGTGGTTGACAGTAGAACACCTCATCTTCCCGAGGCTCAACCCCAGAAAGGTACTGGATTAAATCATCCATCGGAATCCTCCAGTCAACACTTGTTTCCTTTTTCTTGTGATCGATCATTTTCCTTAACTCTTCGTCTTTTAGCTCTTCTGCCAGCTCTTCCCAATCATCTACTTCCCAATGAGTAGCTTCTCTCCAAAACTCTACCTCGTCCCAACTACCCATCAGAGCTTCTTCTTCACCAGGGATGAAGTCTTCCTGACTCAGTTCTTTGAAATCATCGTTTGTTGCTGGGCATCTCCATGCTTCTAACTCAATAACAGGCTCAGTGGGAGCGAGTGAAGATGACTCGTCAATGCCTACGGCTTGAAATGAATTAGAAGATGGTCCGCAGTCAGCCGGATCCTCAATGTCCAAGACTTCAAAAACACCTATCTCTGTAAGCTCCATTGCATCTTCATAATAGGCATCTCCGCCGTCCTCATATATGGCTTCGACAAACGATATTTCATCAATTACGGCTCTTTCAGGATGTGTCCCTCGTGTGAAGGTGACAGATGTGTCACAGACTCTAAGGGTAATCTGTCCTTTGCAGAAGTCGATGAGAGCGTTAGAAGTGTCTAAAAAGGTTCGGCCTAGAATTAGAGGCATCTCCTTATCAGGTGGATAGTCTAGAATAACGCAGTCGGTAGGGAAGACTAAATGTTCAATTTGAAGGAGAACATTAGCTACACAACCGGCTGCAGTCCGGCTAGATTTATCTACCATCTGAAGAGAAATCGGGCGTTCCCGCATCCTTTTATCTAACCCGAGCTTCTTGCATACATTTAATGGCATCACATTGATGGAGGCCCCTGAGTCGCATAAAACATTTTCGAACAAATGGCCTTCAATCTCACAGGAGATTGAGGGTCTGCCAGGGTCACCTCGCTTAACAGCTACTTTTTGTGAAACCATTGCGCAATCTTCTCGAAACACTTCGTCAGCCATCCCCTGAAGCTTTCTCTTGCTCCCACAGAATTCTTTAAGATACTTAGTACATTTAGGCATTTCAGACAATACCTCAGCTAAAGGCATACTCACTTTAGTGTCCCTAAGTATCCTCCTCACTCCAGCATACTGCTTGTCGTTAGTGAGGGCTTTCTCTTTCCTTTTAGGTGGATAAGGAAGGGCTTTATCATTCTTCGTGGCCTGATTCTTTATCGCCTCATCCTCCTTATCCTTCCATCTCACAAACTTTTCTTCCTTTTTCTTAGTCAGGGGTACAGCCTCCTGACTCTCCTTCCTTTCCTCATCATCAGAATTATTTTCATCCTCCGAAGAATTGTCACTAAGCTCCTCATCGTTGCTTTCTTCGGCATGTGGTTTCTGATTTCCCCCTCCTGAACTCATGGCGTCAGGAGGGGCTACTCGTTTCCCGACATCTTGCCGGGTCCAGCCTGTTTACCACTTCTCAGAGTTACTTCGTTCAACTCCTCTTCTTGTCCATACTCCCACTGAGGTGTAATGGCAGTGCAAACATTCACATCAGCTTTCGGATTTCTCTCGGTATAACTCGGAAGTTTACCGTGAGGTCTCGCTTGCTTGCCGGTGATCCGCCATCGACCAACTTGTCTCTCAATTGCTTTAACACTAGTAGACGAGTCTTCACCATGTCTACCACGGCTCATCGAATTTGTGTTGAGGGACACATGAGGTGGTATGATTATTGTTCTGAGTTTGATTCCAGCCACCTTGAGGCCTTTGGGAGTTCTGAACTGGCCTTTGATAGTTCGAATTGAAAGAATTCGAATTTGAAGGGCCAGGTGGTAACTTGGCTTGATTGAAGTTTTGTCTTTGAAATCCTGAATAGTTCTGGTTCTGGTTGAAGTTTCGGAAGGGTTGGTTTTGATTATCCATTAAGTTTACTTCTTCCGTCATCTCCGTTCCTACCTGCATTCCCAGATCAGAAGGCTGCGTCTGAAGATTGGCCAGCTGCTTGCTTATCAATTCCATCTGAGCAACCAACAGTTGTGTATCAGGATTGCTTGCAGTACCTTCTTTCTTAACAATATTGGTCTTCTTAGGAGTCGACCACATATTGTTCTTAGCGATGGTCTCAGCCACTCTGTAGGCAGTCTCATCACCTCCCCCTAAGAAGGATCCATGAGCTGTGGAGTCAAGATAGTCTCTATTAGGTTGAGAGACACCTCTGTAGAATAGTTCCAACAACTCATGTCTATCATATCCGTGATTGGGGCACTTTCTCATCAGAAGATTCAATCTTTCCCAAGCTTTGCCAACAGTTTCATCCTCCAACTGCTCAAACGTAGCTATTTCCCGTTTCATCTCCATAATCTTGCCTGGTGAAACCCACTTAAGAGCGAAGGCTCTTTTGACATCATTCCATGTATGGAGGGAATGATGTGCTAACGACTTAAACCATCTGCTTGCTTCACCCTTCAAAGCAAAAGGAAATAGCTTCAACTTTACGATCTCAGAATCAACACCAGGATAATGGCCTGCTTCACAGATTTGTACGAATGTGGACAAGAAGTCGTGTGGATCTTCCTGAGCAGTACCATGGAAAGAGCTATTCTGAACTAGAGCAACTACTCCGTTCTTTAGATCAAAGTTCGCTCCTCCCATGTCGGGAGGACGAATAGGTCTATGTCCCTCGAGAAAATCTTGATTGAGATATGGAGTGTAGGGGTCCTGGTTCAACTGATTAAGCTGGTTTTGGCGGAATTGTTGAAGTTGTTGATTTATGCCAGCTTGCTGATTCTGCTGTTGCTGCAGAGCTTGCATCTGCTGAAGGATTAAATTTAATTGAGCTTGGGGATCAGGATTTGGAATTGGTGGATCTTGATCCGCCATTTTGTCCAAATCAGGGAGAAGCCTTCTTCTAAGGATAGATCGTTCAGGTTCAGGATCAAAGATCAGAAGTCCCTTCTTACTTCTCGTTTGCATAAACCAGAAGAAAGGAAAAGGAAGAAATCAACCCTTTGGGGTTGATTAGAATAGGTTTAGAAAAGATTAGATGGTTTAGAGGAAGAAAAGAAAAGAGAAGAAAGAAAAGAAGTGATGATTGAACAGACTGAACTGGCGTCCAGTGTTAATGGACGTTCGTTCAGAACTGAACGCTCGTTCAGTTGAATGAACGTTCGTTCAGAGGACAGAATTAAGGTGGACGGGCGTTCAAGTTGTTGAACGCTCGTTCAGATACGAAAACCTAAAAACTAAGGTTACCAGAAATTAAAACGAGGTAAAAATAAAAGCAGAAAAGACTTATGGAAATAAAATCAAACAAATCTATAATTACGGAAACAGATCTAAGCTATAAAAAAAAAGTAAGGAAAATAATTGAAAGAAAATCAAATAAAATAAAACAGTAAGTTTAAAAACAAGAAGAACACTAAGACGGTAAAAAAAAACGTGTTGAAACCTTCTAGGGCCAAAATGGAGGGGAAAACAGTGGATTTTGACCTCGAAAACGCACTGAACGGCCTACGGCAGTTCACCACGTCGTCGGCGTCGGAACGAGCTTTCCGAATTGGGGTCCTGTGTTCCAAACGGACACTCGAGCCGAAAGTTACGGCCAAAATACTACTGCGTGCTAAAAGCGATCCCTTTTGACTCAGAAAATTGTCCTAAATAGAATCCGACAACCGTTACCGACTCCCCGGCAACGGCGCCAAAAACTTGTTCGGTAAAAACTAGTTTTATAATTTATAAACCGAAACACCCCAAGTATAAGGATCGTAGTATAGGGTGTTTACGGGTCGTCCTAAGGGAGTGGAATGTTTATCGGATCAAGGAACAATTATTCTAACGATTATGTCACAATTATCTATCTAAACTAAAGCTGAAACTAACTAAAACCTAAACCTAAGAATTAAAACTAAAACAGGAATAAAAAACAAGCAGAAAATAAGAAAACAGAAAAACGGACGAGCGTTTGCTAAAGTGAACGAGCGTCTGAAAACTAAAGCTAACGGACGGGCGTTCGCTATTGCGGACGAGCGTCGATTATGAACTCGAAGCGAGAAAATTGCGAAAAAACGACAAGAAACTAGGGTTTATAAAACTAAAACTTAAACTAAACTTAATCTAAACGATTTGATTAAAACAATTAAAGGAAAACACAGCAAGGCGACTAGATTCCACCTATCAACCAACAATCCCAACTAGATGGTGATTAAAAAAGACATAGTTTTTAGTAGTGATTTACTCACGAATTCAATTAAATATCTTCAATCAAATTCTAGGGTTTCATTTATCTTTTCAAACAAACTAAACATGCAATCAACACGAAATCACGAGATCGTTTCCAAACTCTTACTCAACTAACATGCCTAATCTCTTATAACATGATTAGATGCATTACTTTGAATAAAAGAGAACTTAAATAAACATACTTTCATAAATTTATTCAAGCATAAATTAAACATAGATCGTTTCATCAAATCTTAATTCAATAAAACTTAAACAATACAAAACGGATCCAAAGTAATGAAAAACTATGAAATAAACTCACTAAACTTAAGCATCGAACTCTCTAGTTGGTTTGTTGCCGATAGGCTTCCTCCGTCGACTCACTTTGCGGGATGTTTAGCCAACAATCATGATGAACACGATTGTTGAAGGGGAGATTTGCATCTCTGTGTAAAAACGGCTCCTTAGGATTCTAGGGCGCAGCTGTGTGTATATGAGTAAATAGTGTGTAAAAGATTAGGGTTTTAAGCTTCATAATGCGGTGCTTTTATAGAGTTTTAAGTCGGCTGGAAGTAAGTCGGCTTCGAACGCTCGTCTGGTCTTGTGGACGCCCGTCTGGTGGATCTTGACTTTGCTCTAGACGTCCGTCCATGCTGCGTCCAAACTCTCTGTATGTGATTTCCTCTCCTGGACGCTCGTCCAGGAAATCAAACGCCCGTCCAGTGGACGGAATGCAGACGCTCGGCTGGACTGCTTTGAGGTCGGATTTCATCATCTTTATCCAATTTCTTTAAGCCAATTCCAACTCTATCTCTTATAATTCGACTTGAGCTTCATTTATCCACTTATAGCACTCGAAAATCAACACCTACATGATAAATTAACAATGCAAAAATGTAATAAAATCCAAATAATAATAATTCCATTAAATCAACACTTAAAATCATCAATTTTGCATACAATCATCTTAAAATCATCTTTATTAAATAATTACACTTAAACCCTTAATTCTCATGCAAATTATGCAAATGTGGAGAAAATAATAATGAAATAAACCTTTAATAATCATATAAATATGGCCTTAACAGTTGGCGTGTTTTTCTCTCAACAGCTGGGACGTTTGGTCCGACCTTGCGAACCGTGCTTTCGCCTTAGCTTTTTGGTTCCATGGAACTTTTAGCTTCACTAGCTGTCGATCGAAATGATCATGTTGCCCGGCCTCGATGCCCTAGTAAATCCTCTCCCTTAGGAGTCAGATTACGTCGCTGTCGACTTGGACTTCGATGCCATTGCGTTTTCATCCCATTAGGACTTATAAACATTGACTATCGACACTGAAGGCGTCCGACTCGCGGATCCTCGTAGACCGTTGATTAGATCCTTTATGGAGTAGATCCTCGAGATACGCAAGATACTAGTCACAAAGTCGCAATAACCATGGGGATAGTTCCCGAAATAAAAAGGCTCGTCCCGCCATGCTCGGCTAGGAGAGTTCCAAAATAAGATAGCACAAACCTCCGTGGGGAGAGTTCCCAAAACAAGAAGGCTCGTCCCGCCACGCTCGGCTAGGAGAGTTCCAAATATGATGCCTAGCTTTATTTTGCTTCAATTTTTGCAGTATTTTGCTTTTCTTCTTTTTATTATTCATCTTTTATATCTCGATGTCTTTTAGCTCTTCGCTTGTCGAGCCTCTGGCTCTGTCTGCTGCTTTCACGTTTCGTTGTCTTTTAGCTCTTCGCTTGTCGAGACTCTGACTCGCTTGCTGCTTGCTGCTTGCTTTATCGATATCGTGTTGCCCCCTGAGTGTATTATGAACCTTTGGTTCTTATTGCACTTGTGAGTCGAGTTTAATTTGAGATCGACTGGATCACCTTAGCATTTTTTGGAATTTTCTTTGTTGTTGCGTAGTAGAAGAGATGCCCCTGGCTGCCTCCATTCGTTTGTCGAAATCGATGCCCTTTCGGCTGTCGATATACATTTCCGGATACGATGTCCTAGTAATTACTGTCTAAAAAGCCTGGTAATACGTAACTGTCGCTCCGGATCTCGGTGTCGTGGTGTTTCTTTGTCGTTCATGACTCATGACACATGACTACCGAGAGATTTGGACATGATCCGAACTCGATGCCCAGCTTTATTTTGCTTCAGTTTTTACAGTATTTTGTGTCCTTTTCTCTTTTTCCTCTTTTCCACATCTTTGCGTTTCAGCTTTCGAGCCTTGGCTCTGTTTTGCTTTTGCTTTATTTTTCGCGTGTCGATGTCTATGTTGCCCTCCAAGTGTGTTATGAACCTTTGGTTCTTATTGCACTTGTGTGTTTTAGCTGAGATCGACCCGTTTGCCTTGGCATTTTTTGTCCTTTGGACTATGGTTGCTATGGGCGGGTCGACGCGCAGGATGTTTTGGCCCGACTTTGCGAACCGTGCCTTTGCCTTGGCATTTTTTGCCTCATGAGCTCGTTTGGCCTTTGGCTGAGCGTTTTAGTCCGACTATGCGAACTGTCCCTTTGCTTTGGCCTTTTTCGCCCCTCAGGCTTGTTTGGCTCTTGACTGGGACATTTGGCCCGACTATGCGAACCGTCCTTTGTCTCGGCCTTTTTCGCCTCTTAGGCTCGTTCGGCTTTCGACTAGGACATTTGGCCCGACTATGCGAACCGTCCTTTGCTTTGGCCTTGTTCGCCTCTTGGGCTCGTTTGGCTCTTAGCTGGGACATTTGGCCCGACTCTGCGAACCGTCTTTTTGCCTTTGCATTTTTCACCCACTAGGCTTATTTTGCTTTTGTATGTACTGAGGGATCTGACTTGCGGACTTTTGAATTTTGAATTCTGAATTCTGACCCTTCCTTTGAATGTTGTTTGTGTTGTTGAATATTTGCCTAGGGTGTAGTCCTTTGGACTTAATTCCCTTGCGACGTTGTTTTATAGGGTGTAGTCATTTGGACTTAATTCCCTTAAGCCCCTCGAAGTGTAGTATTAGTGCATGACTCATGGTACACTTGAATATGAGTCGACCTAGCGTTGTACTGCCTCATGGGCTTGACTTGGCTATTTGGTCGGAGCTCAATTCGACTGTCATGCCTCGTCAGGCTTATGAACTGGTCGAATTAAATAACTCCTTATTCGACTGTCGCACTTCGTGGTTCTTATGAACTGGTCGAATAAGGTATCCATCGTGGGATCTTCCAACTGCCTCGCATCGTGGCTTATTGGCTGGTTGGGAGTGATATAAGCACTGTCATTGACTTGGCTTTATTCACTATTTTATTCTAACTCCATCATGTCGAGGATTAGTTGTTGTGGTTGACTTTTGCCTCTTATATCTTTTAATCACACGGACTTGTAAGCAAGGCATAATCTGAAAAGAAAATCACTCAAATAAAATGCATCAAAACCAATTGTCGTGTCGACTTATTACAAATAACTATGAATGTAAAAACTGCAAATAAGATAGGTCGATCCCGGCGTGGGGAGAGTTCCCGAAATAAAAAGGCTCGTTTCGCCAAGCTCGGCTAGGAGAGTTCCAAAATACGATAGCTCGACCCGCCAGTTTGGTAGGGTGAGTTCCAAAATAAGATAGCTCGACCCGCCAGTTCGGTAGGGTGAGTTCCAAAATAGTATAGCTCGAAGATAAGATGCCTAGTCGAACTCGGACTTATTAAAGATTTGCCCATCGGTGAGCTCCAAATATGATGCCGAGTCGAGCTCGGACTTATTAAAGATTTGCCCATCGGTGAGCTCCAAATATGATGCCGAGCCGACCTCGGTTTTATAGAATATGACGCCGAGCCGAGCTCGTTCTTATTAAAGATTTGCCCATCGGTGAGCTACAGATATGATGCCGAGTCAAGCTCGGATTTAGGGCAAGACGGGTCCGTAGAGCTCGAATGCCGGTGCTCGATATCTCGAGTCTTTGTGGTGCAATATTATTGTGATAAAAAACATTACACCTATAATAAAGACTTACAAATTGTATAAGAATTTCAAATAACGATTGTAAGAACCTGGAGAGCTAAAGAGCTCGGCTCGATCCTTGGAGCTCGAGAACTCTCTTCGTGGATAGCTAGATACGGTAGATAATTCACAGCTTTCCCGGGCGCCACAACAGTGTCTTTCCGGTGGCAATCAGACCTCGAAACGGATTCCGATCGGCATGAAATTTGGAGGGATCGTTCTTCCCTCACTTTTCTTCGATGTGACCGGTGGAATTGTTCTCTCGACGGCGCAATCTCCGGGAATAAGCCGCCGAACCGCGGTGGCCGCTCCCAGAATCCTGCTGCGTTTTTGGTGCCTGCAGTAACTTCTTTGCCACGATCGAGAAATCAAACGAACTCCGATCGGCCTAAAATTTTGAGGAATTGTTCGGTCCTGATAATTCTTGAATCTGACCTGTGGAAATCTTGTTCCAACGGTTCAATTTTCGGGAATATTCAGCCGACTTGGAATCTGCAGATTAGGGTTTTTCTGCTTTTTTGTACGTAACTGCAACTTTTAGGCGATGATCTGGCATCGAAACCTACTCCGATCGGCATGAAATTTTTAGAGATTGTTCTTTTCTCTGTATTATTTAATATGACCGGAGGAATTTTCATTCCAACGGTTGAATTGCTGGTAACAGGCCGCCGACCTGAAACTGCTGATTAGGGTTCTGCTGCGTTTCTATAATACATCAGCAACTTCTTTGCGACGATCGGGCGATTAAACGAACTCTGATCGGCCTGAAACTTTTAGGTCTTGTTCGTCCCTAATAATACCTGTTTATGACCGGTGGAATTGTTTTTCCAACGGTCCAATGGGCGGAAATAGGCTGCCGACCTGTCTGCTCCCAATTAGGGTTCTGCTGCGTTTTTGATACAGAAGCAACTTCTTGGCGACGATCGGGCATCAAGACGTGCTCCGATCGGTCTGAAATTTTGAGACCTTGTTTTGCCCCCCTTCGTTTTCCATTTGGCCGGAGAACTTTTTATTCCAACGGTTCAAACTCCATAAATTAGCCGCCGATCTCTCTGCGTTTTTGGGGTGCTGCATTTTTGGTGATACAGCAGCATCTTTCCGGCAACGATCGGTTATCTAAACGGACTCCGATCGGCACGAAATTTGGAGGGTTTGTTCGTCCCTCCTACTTCTTCAATCTGAACGGTGGAATTCCTGTTCCAACGGTTGAAACTCCGGCAATAATCTTCGGATCTGACTGCGTTTCTGGTATGTTTTTGCCATTAACTTGATCACCATCACTCTTGATCCATCACCGATAGAAGGCCCTCCTTCTAGCGCCAATGACGATGCTGGATTTTGTCATGTATAATTTTGGGTCAATTTAATCTAGGGATGATCGAATCAAGAATGATTTTGGGGGTGATTTTAGACTGAGCCTGAGAGTCTCTCTCAGGTTGCCTACGTATCCTGTTGTGTTCCAGGAATCAAGTCACACGCAGTTCCTGGAAGTGTATATTTATAGAGAGTTCACTACCCTAACCCTAAACCATGTCGGTTTGGGTAAAATACAGTATTAGCCCTTTGGGCTTTTACCAGCTTATATAGGCTTTACCCACTTATGCAAAAGTAACCACATGGATAATGGGCCTGCGTGTTTAGAGTGGACTTTGTCCGCACCCCGAGCTTTCCGACTTGCGGTATCGAGATGGGTTCATCGTCTCGGTTCTCTGATCACGTCGATTGTCGATGTCTCAACTCGTAACTCGACCCTTGGGCTATCACTTATTCTCGTTTCAGGAGGACTATCTCGTGACGCCACGTGGAGGTGCGATATTCGGTATCGTCACGTCCCAATCCATTTAGAAAGGACTCGGCTAGTTTGCCCCATGATACACCGAGACAGCCCCTTGTTCCATATAGGGAGGCCCCTAGGCCAAAGGAGAATGCTAAAAGGAAAGGTGTAGCAAGTACTTCGAAGCCATCTCACGAGATACGATGCCATATGTACCAAGGGATGGGTCATATAGCTTCCTAATGTCCGTCAAGGCGTCGCATTATGCTTATTGAAGAGGCTAATGGTGAGAGTAGATATGCGTCGGCGTCTGAGGAGGAGGAGGACGATTTTGTGGGCGGTGATGGCGACTTTGAGCTTGATGCAGTTGACTGGGATGTGTCTCAGTCAATGCTTGTGATAAAGAGGGCGCTTAGTAGTGTGGTGAAGACTGAGGATAATTTGCAACGTGAGAACATTTTTCATACGAGGTGCTTGGTGGCGGGAAAGGTGTGTGTGATGATTATTGATCCGGGAAGTTGCACAAACGTAGTTAGCGCGGGTTTTGTATCGAGTTTGGATCTTCCAACGATTTCCCACCCTCAACCATACAAGCTTCAATGGTTGAATGATGTCGGTGAGATACGTGTCACCAAACAGGCGAAGATTCCTTTTAATATTGGGAAGGTTGAAGATGAGGTCTTGTGTGATGTGGTTCCGATGCATGTGGGACATATGTTGTTGGGACGGCCGTGGTAATTTGATGGGAAGGTGATCTATGACGGGTATTTAAACATCTACACATTGCGTCATAAGGGGAATAAGTTTACACTTCGAGCATTACCTCCGTATGAGGTACATAAAGATCAACTCAAATTGGCTGCGGGATTTGAGGAAAAAGCAAAACAAGAGGGAGCTCAGTCGAAAAAACAAAGAGAAAAAGTAACGACTGGAGAGAAAGAAAAGGAGGGTGTGAGCAGTCGAGTGGAGGGTAAAATAAAAGTTGAAAATAAAAAGGTGAGTGAGGGCGCTCTAGTACCATATGAGGGAGTTTCTACAGTTGAAAAGTCAAAAATGAGTGAGGGTGCCATTAGTCTCGAGGGAGTAAAGAAAGAGACAAACAAAAAAGGTGAGCGAGTGTTAGGAACTTTCTACATTAAGGCTGGTGAGGTTATTCGTGCTATCGAAAGTGGCACTACCCCTTACCTCTTTATTTATAGAGAGGCCGACCCCCTCCCCTGCCCTCCACCCCCCTCCCCCTGTTTTATGATTTCCACTGACATAACGGACTCTCTTTCTAGTGTTGTGGTGTCGTTGTTGCAGGAGTTCCAGGACGTCTTCCCTGAGGAGGAGCCGAGTGGCTTGCCGCCATTGCGTGGAGTGGAGCACCAAATAGATTTCATCACGGGGTCGGCGTTACCCAACCGTCCAGCTTATCGGGCAAACCCAGATGAAACCAAGGAGATCCAACGGCAAGTGACAGAGTTGTTGGAGAAGGGCAAGATTCAGCAGTCCATGAGTCCTTGCGCGGTGCCGGTGATTGTGGTGCCAAAGAAGGATGGGTCGTGGCGTATGTGCGTGGATTGCAGGGCCATCAACCAAATTACGGTCAGGTATCGTCATCCTATCCCACGTTTAGATGAGTTGTGTGGTGTGTCTGCATTTTCTAAAATTGATTTAAAGAGTTGTTATCATCAAGTGCGTATTCGTGAGGGTGATGAGTGGAAAACTGCATTTAAGACTAAGTTTGGGTTGTATGAGTGGCTTGTCATGCCTTTTGGTCTCACTAATGCACCAAGCACATTTATGAGATTAATGAATGAGGTACTTAGGGACTTTATTGGCAAGTTCGTGGTTGTCTATTTTGATGATATTCTTATTTATAGCCGTAACTTGGAGGAGCATGTTAGTCACCTAAGGGCTGTCTTAGAAACACTTCGGAATGCACAATTGTATGCTAACCTTAAGAAGTGCACTTTTTGCATGGATAGGGTCGTGTTTCTTGGTTTTATTGTGAGTGCACAGGGTGTTGAAGTTGACCAGGAGAAGATTAAGGCGGTCCAAGAGTGGCCCGAGCCGAAATCAGCTGCCGAGGTTCGTAGTTTCCATGGTTTGGCGAGCTTCTATAGGCGCTTTGTGAGGGATTTCAGTAGCATTGCAGCCCCACTAAACGAGTTGGTGAAAAAGAATGTCCAATTTCATTGGGGACCTAAACAAAGGGAGTCTTTCGAAACTCTTAAGTCCCGTTTAGTTTCTGCACCCATACTTGCTTTACCTGATTTTAATAAAGCTTTTGAAATGGAATGTGATGCTGTGGGTATTGGGGGTGTGCTTATACAAGAGGGTCGTCCTATTGCTTATTATAGTGAGAAATTGAAGGGTCCTCAGTTAAATTATGCTACTTATGATAAGGAGTTGTACGCCTTAGTCCGGTGTCTTCACACATGGCAGCACTATTTGCGACCTCGAGAGTTCATTATTCACACTGACCACAAGTCACTTAAATATCTTAAGGGTCAGGGTAAGTTGAATAAGAGGCATGTGCGTTGGATGGAGTTTATGTCTAGGCTAGAAATGAATCTGCTGCAAATTTTCTTGAGCTATTAAAAGGTGGGAAAAGCTTTGCCAATGGTATGTTTTCAGTGATTCAGAAAAGACTTCAGAAGCCGAATCAAATAATGAGGCAGAAGGCGTAAGTACTGAAGATGTTGATTTGGACAAAGATGAGGACTCAGATGCAGAATATGAAGTTTCGCATTTGGTTGATATTTGTCACGGTGATCCCAATGACACGGGGAAGAGTGATCTACCTTTTAGGGTAAATGATTTACTCATACCAGACGGTTCACAGTAATACTTCATTATGTCATAACTGTGCAACTATGATGCACCGACACTTCAATATGGGCGCCGTGCGCCGTGTCCGACACAAGACACGACACGACACGCTCCGACACGCTCCGACACCGTGTCCGACACGTGTCGGCTGATTAAATTAATATTATTTAAAATTTTAATATCCGACACACCTCCGACACGTTGTCGACACACCTCCGACACGGTGCCGACACCTCCCGACACCCCCGAACACAATTTTTTCAATGTTTTTTTGATGAAACCCGAAAATATACAATTTCTATTTTGATTACTCGTATTATGTTTATATGTTTTTTGTTATAGACAATCGTTTTTACACTTAATTTGTAATATTTTGAAAGCCAAATCATAATTTTCTTTTTACTTTTGACACCGTATAGATAACAAATATCTATTTTAGATATTGATAGAGTTTAAGTATTACATATCTTATATATATATATGTATATACAGATGTATATATGTGTGTATATACATATATATATATATGTGTGTATATATATATATTATATGTAACGTGTCGGGGCCGTGTCGTGTCCTTAAATTTTAGAATTAGCCGTGTCGCCGTGTCCGTGTCGTGTCGTGCGGCGTGTCCGTGTCCGTGTCCGTGCAACATAGCTGTGCAATGATAATTAGTATACTGTAAAAAGGGATATATATATAGTGAGTTGTGTTGTACTGGGTGTTCTGAATTTCTCTTGATTGTGCTTCTAATCTTGCCTGATTTCGTAGGTTTCCTGGAAGGGATATGGACCGGATGAAGATACATGGGAGCCAATCGAACGATTAAGGTGTTTAATCATCTACTTTATCACACTGCCAATCTCACAATACATACCTCTTTCAATAATTTGAACTTGTTCTTGCAAGCCATTACTAACATATCCTTCAAAAGTTGAATTTGCTTTCGATTAATCACGGCCTATTTGTAGTCATCGATGCATTTCATAGTTTCCAAATTTGTTTGGAAACAAGAAAAAGAATTACTATACATCTTCTAACAGTCATTTGCCATGATCTTTCCCATTTT
Organism: Gentiana straminea; assembly: GCA_036785695.1. Lineage (NCBI taxonomy): Eukaryota > Viridiplantae > Streptophyta > Magnoliopsida > Gentianales > Gentianaceae > Gentiana > Gentiana straminea. The sequence goes on along the minus strand of JAVUPR010000088.1, from coordinate 4,601,476 downwards.
AGTTGCTTTTCTTAAAAGATTATTCTCCAATTATGGAATGTAGTAAATGGTTTCCCATTAAGGCTCCTCTCACCTTTTCCAGTAACTGCAAGGAAAAAATAGTTGATTTCGTCAAGATGGATTGAAGTCTAAAATCCTTCCTCTTCCGGTAAGTTCTTCTAAATTGGATGTTGTCATTTTCCATTCTTTCTTGCATACTAAGTTACAGTAGACCACTTGTTGTGATAAATGGTTCAGGGGGACGTTGATGTCATATGTGGTGGGCCACCATGCCAAGGTATTAGTGGTTATCACCGCCATAGAAATGTCGATTCTCCTTTAACAGATGAAAAGAACCACCAGCTTGTAGTCTTGATGTGGCCCAGATAATACCCGATTCAAGAGGAAGATTGAGTCTTTTATTTAGTCTTTTAATTGGTCTTTTATTATCCCACATTGGTTAATTGTCTTTTATATTTATTATTATTTTTAATTATTGTTATTTTGTCCCACATTGCTAAAATGGCAATTGAACTTTGAGTCTGTAGCTTTGTATAAGGCGTTTTTCTGTATTTGAATATGTAGGCTTATTATTGAATAAAAAAAACTATTTTGGTTGAAATTCAGAGATTGAATTTTTATCATAAGAAACTTTCAGAGATTGGGTTTCTTTCAAGAAGTTTTCAGAGATTGGACTTCTTGCGATTATCCTGAGACGGGGTAATTGGTTGGTGTTCCATCTCACCGTAGTAAATATTCTGAGATGGAGTATTTACATATCCTTTAGTTACTTTCGTTATATATATATTCAAAAAGCCATAAAAATATACTTTTCAAAGCTGAATCGCTTGCTGTGCTTTAATCAACGATCCTACGAGTTCCGGTTTACACCACCAAGTGGTATCAGAGCTCAGGCGATTAAAGCAACAACAGCTGCTGCGCTCTTGACAGAAATCTGCAGCGTATTATTAGAGTTCCTGGCGTTCTTGTTCTCCGAGAAACTCTAACTGCAGCCTTATATTCGTCACTTGCTGCTGCATTCGATCCTTTCTTGATCATCATCAAGAAGCCCTAATTTGGCCGACCATTATCACAAGGTAATCAAAGCATCCGAAATAGCTGCGTTCATAATCTGCTGCATATTTTCTGAATCTTTTCTAATTTCGTTCTAGTCGTTTCCTAATCAAATCATATCGAAAAATTCTCAAAATTTACCAGTAGATAGAACTTTGTATTGGCTGTCTTTTGTCTCTTTGACACTTTTGCAAATTCGGATTTTATCTTGATCAAATTTGGATCGGAATATTCTGCTCGATTTTCTGGAACAGCTTGTAGTCGACTTTGTTTTTAGGGAGTTGTGGTGGTCGGAATTGAATGAAATTTTGTGAGCACATAGGAAATTCATTGTTCTACAACTTTGATTCTTTGAGTTTTTTCAGAGTCCCGACCGGTTTTGCACAATAGTCGCCGTCACCTAGTTGACTGTTTCTGTCAAAACCCGTAACCCGAGAGTGATCTGTTTACGAATTCAATTTGAGTGGGTTATACCTGTCCACAAATTCTGAAACTTAACAGTCTGAATCACAATTTCGTTCTCTACAAGTTTTGTTCTTTGTGTTTTTCCGAATTCCATACCGTTTGGTCGTGACAAGTGCCGTTCGTAAAGCTGCTGCGTTTAAAGCTGCCGTTTGGCGATTAAAGCTGCTGCGTTTATTGGAAGAAATCTGCTGCGTTCTTGAGCACCAAGAACCCTATTGCAGCCGCACTCAAAAGCTAGGTGCCGAATCTTGCAATATATGCTTGTGTTCTTATTAATTTTCCAGAAAATTATACATAAAAGTTCATGACTGTTCATCTTCTTTCATACCCTACACACATCGAAACAATCTGAAAATTTTTCCACAACTAAATCACCTTGTGACATGTATTTTCTCTCTTTACATCAGATCGAAATTCGAAGTGTATCAAATCGAAATCTGCTCCCCAACACGAACGTACGTTCTATAATTCTGCGGACCGGATCATTATACGATTTCGATTTAGGTGCTTTAGACGATTCCAAATCTTCTGAAAATTTGTGAAATTATAGAAAATTCCCTGTTCTAAAATTCTGATCTTTTGATTTTTTCCAGAATCGTCATCATTTGATCACAATCGGCCACCGTAAGTCACTGCTATCAATCTGGAAAATTTTGACAGATTGCACCGATTGACAAACTACGGTTGTTTGGTCGACCTATCTCGCCCGAAACGATCTAACATTTTTATATCCTCTAGAAAACACATAAATCTACAACTTTCATTTTTATTTCCGTAGCAATTCATCATTGTTTGGGCTGCACGTGCCAATAAGTGCGAGTTAAATTCGGAAATTGTTGAGAGCATCTTGCTTACGGTTTGCTCGACTTTTTGATTTATTTGACGGTTACACTTCCCTAAAGCAAGCGTTGAGGGTGAGTGTAAACACGAGAGATTGTGAGGATCCAATATTTTGGGTCATGGCTTCCAACAAATATTATTCCAATTGTGATATGGGCAAGACGTATTTCCGAGGCTCGAGGATGTTGGAGCAGCACATCATTGCTTTACCCGGCAAAATCAATCGGATTTTTAAGCAGGCTTTTGATGGATTTAATGGCAGTGTATGGGCGGAGTATAAACGACTTTGTGCTATATATGACGCTGAACAAGCAATGAAAAAGGCCACAAACAACACGCCAATTGTGGACAATTGTGCTTCCGTTGTGGAGTTGGCTTGTGCCGGTGTGGGTGAGGTAGTTCCCACGACCGAGGCTCATGTTGACCTTCTGTTGCGGATGTTGTTGTTGTTACTACGGAGGATGAGTTGGTCGTTGAGGCCGAAGTAAGTCCGAAAGAGGTTGAGGTTCCCACGAATGAGGTTGTCATTGATTTTAATGTTACGAGGGATATTGCGATGCTACTTTGCGTATGAAGAGGTCGTTGATGTTGAGGTATTTCTGAAGGTGGAGGTATTAGTTGATATACCTGAAGCGCATGACACTGGGATCTCTGATACACCCAATCCAGCCCCTATTCGTCCTACGGTTGATATTGACATTGTTGAGGGTGGTGGAATACTGAAGTACGAGTTTGTTGACCCATATTTGGAGCAGGTTGATGCCTATCATGATTTACATTTCTATGTTGCATCACAAGACGTCATTCATATTTCTCTCAAGCCACGTGCATTTTCTCATGTTTCTTTGGTGAAGAATGGTGTGACCCATTACTATGTTATTGATACGAAGTTGTTTATTCGCGTTAATTTTGACCCCGGCATATTTTTGGGGTTTATTGTGGAGTATCATGGTGTGAGGCTTGATGGTGCGGACTTCTATGACATCATGTTGATTCGAGGACGAATCCTTTTGACGAGGGAGGGAATGATGTGGCCCAGATAATACCCGATTCAAGAGGAAGATTGAGTCTTTTATTTAGTCTTTTAATTAGTCTTTTATTATCCCACATTGGTTAATTGTCTTTTATATTTATTATATTTTTAATTATTGTTATTTTGTCCCACATTGCTAAAATGGCAATTGGACTTGGAGTCTGTAGCCTATATAAGGCATTTCCTTGTATTTGAATAGGTAGCTTATTATTGAATCAAAAAAAAACTATTTTGGTTGAAATTCAGAGATTGAATTTTTATCATAAGAAACTTTCAGAGATTGGGTTTCTTTCAAGAAGTTTTCAGAGATTGGACGGGTAATTGGTTGGTGTTCTTGAGATGGGATCACCGTAATAGTAAATATTCTGAGATGGAGTATTTACATATCCTTTAGTTATTTTCGTTATATATATTCAAAAAGCCATAAAAATATACTTTTCAAAGCTTCATCGTTTGCTGTGCTTTAATCAACGATCCTACGAGGTTCGGTTTACATCAAGTCTTCATGGACATAGTGGAGTTCCTAAAACCAAAGTATGTATTGATGGAGAACGTGACGGACATTTTAAGATTTGGTGGAGCTTCTATGGGAAGGTACGCTTTGAGTCGTCTAGTATGCATGAAGTATCAAGCAAGGCTTGGAACTATTGCTGCTGGCTGTTATGGTCTTCCACAGTTTCGACTTCGTGTTTTCCTTTGGGGTGCAATTCCCAGTGAGGTAAAATTCTACCCTTTCAAACAAATGAATGCTTACCCATACTTTTTTACTTTAAATGGAGCCATATCCCTTTAAATGAATCACCTCATTCAGCTTTTCAACATTTGAGACAAGAAACCGAAAGAGAATGTTCACAAATTGGATGTTCCTAATCCTAACTAGATGGATATGTTATAAGTCACTATATCATCATAAAGTTTATTTGTTTTTATGTGCAGAAATTTACCACCCTTTCCTCTTCAAACACATGAAGTAGTAGTGAAATATTGGCCTCCACTGGAATTTGAGGTACTATATAGGCGTAATTTGTATTTGTTTGCCTTGTCAATGCATGCTGTATTGTAGTGGATCCATCTTTTTGTTGCAGAGAAACAATGTCGCTTATGATGAAGGACAAAAACGAAAGCTTCAGGATGCTGCTATTCTTTCTGATGCCATTTCCGATCTTCCAGCTGTATGCATGTGATTTTCTCTGCTGTCCCCCCTCCCCCACCCCCCACCTCCCTCCCTCCCCCCAAAAAAAATCCGTTTTTTATTCAGGTTAGTTTATCCTCATTTACTCATAAATTGTAGGTTACATGCAACGAAAAGCTAGACGAGATGCCATATAGTATGCCTCCAGTTACTGAATTCCAAAGATACATCAGACGTACCAAGGAAGGTAATGATTTTCTCTTGCAAGATTATGAGATCCTTGTCAATCTGGGAACATTGTTTAGCTTAAATTTTTGTTTTTTTGTTTTTTGGGTTTCTGGAGTATCTTGTTTTCAACATTATTCAGGAAAGTTGCTTTATTTTGTTTCAGTCCATTTGTTTGAGTTCTTCTCTAACACAAAGTACATTGCCAAATAGCTAGAGACAACTTTGTTTGGCTACTTCCAATTTCTTGAGTTTGTCGGTGGCCATCTTTTATATTACTCAATGTGTAACAGGGCCATACATTGTGTGAACATGCATCATTTTAGTTCTGAATTATTTGAATGTTCATTATATACGATATTTTGAGGAAGAATCTTCTGTTTCCTGGTTTCTGCACGTGTCTAGGCTTATTCTACTATGTTTGCCTTTCCAAAGATGATGGGTATCACATCTCCTCAAGATACTGCTACAAATGAACCGTTTTTATACGATCATAGAGCATATCCGTTTCTGAAGACAACCGCATACGAGTTAGTCAAATCCCACGCAGAAAAGTTAATCATCGACTATTCTTCTTATAAACTATGATTTTTTTGCATGTTTTGCTGTTATTCATTTATTATCCTACAGGGAGCCAATTTCAGAGATCTTGCTGGAGTAGTTGTGGGAAATGACAACACTGTGCGCCGTGATCCAAAGATTCCGCCACCTATTCTGCCTTCCGGAGAACTATTAGTCAGTAGTTTCCTTATTTGTTTGTCACAAAAGTACTAATTGTTTCAATTCATGTTGATTTATCCTAAATCTCTTCACCTTTACTGCCTATGTTAACATTAAGACTTCTCCTTTTTAGGACGATGTAGTATTTCTGTGAACTTTCTTTTGTTTGCTATGGTGAAGATTACTGATCTTTTACTTGTTTCCATCATTTCAGGTACCGGACTGTGTCTTCAACTACGAAAAAGGGAAATCTAGAAGGTCTCGAGCATTTTTTAATCCGCTGGGGCGTTTTAAAAAGTTAATTTTTCATTATCATGATTTCTGAATCTTTCTCGGTTGTTTCATGTTTTTGGGCCATTGGGTAGATTATGGTGGGAAGAAACAGTACCAACTGTTTTAACTTTCCCTTACTTTCTAGCTCAGGTACCATTTCATCTCTTCATATGAAGAAGATTCTTATAAGCCCCCAGTAAAACACCATTTGCTTTCTGATTAATATGGATAACACCATTTGTAGGCTATATTACATCCGGAGCAAGACCGTGTTCTCACCATACGAGAGTGTGCCAGATTGTTTTAACTACAATGATTCAATGCTTTTAGTAATATTTCGGGTAATTAGGCACCAAAACGATTATTAGGAATACCCATTTAAGTCATATATTATATTAAATTCTAGCCTTTGAAGGTGGATGATAATAGAAGTAAATTGAAAAATAAATTTTATCCACACTTGTGCAATGAGTATGTACAGGTATTTATATTTACAATACAAGCCTCTAGGATGATCTAGAATATTACAAAGACAACTTAATATATTTTACAAATAATGATTATATAGAACATTTACAAATATATAAAATATAATATTGCTTTCACCCCCCTCAAGTTGGCCGAGGGCGGAGGCCAAGCTAACTTGCCGCACTGAAGATGAAAAAGGGGCTGGGACAGGGACTTGGTGAGCTACCAACCAACTGATCTTGTGAGTGAACATGCGCAATACGCAATGAGCCATGTTGGACTTGATCAGATAATGATAATCAATAGCTACATGCTTCATGCGAGAGTGAAATACAGGACTGGAGCAGAATTGGATAGTGCCAAGATTATCACAATAGATCACGAGAGCCTGGGAAGGAGGATGGCCAAGATCACAAAGCAGAAACGAAACCCCAAGTGAGTTCAACGGCATCAGAGGAAACATACATGTATTTGGCCTTTGTAGATGACCGGGCAATGATGGATTGCTTCTTGGAGCTCCAGGTAACTGCATTTTGACCCAAACAAATAACATATGCACTAGTGGAAGGATAGGCATCTTTATTACCACCCCAATCAGTATTAGAAAATGCATGCAACGTGATTGACGAGTGGCGATAAATCTGAATGCCATAATCAAGAGTCCCGCTAGATACCGAATAATACGTTAACATGAGCCCGATGAACATCTGTGGGACAATGCATAATTGGGACAGCTTGTTAACAGTAATTGCAACATCCGGATGGGTAAAAAAAATGTACTGCAAACTACCCAACACCATGCGATAATGAGAATGATCATCAATAGGCATGCCAGACTTGGCAGTGAGTGCCGAAATATCAGTAGATAGCGGGGTTGCAATAAAATTGGCCTCATGCATGTTAAGTTGGGTGAGAAGTTCCAAAGAGTAACCTTTTAGAGATAGAATGCAACAATCAGAGTTTTGAATAACCTATACACCCAAAAATAGGATACGGAGCCAAGATATTTGAGGGCACAACAAGATTCTAATAAGCAAATGAAGTCCTCAAGGGAGGAAGCATGATTAGATGTGACAATCAAATCATCGACATAGACAAGAACATAGAGAATAGTAGACCCAACATGATAAATAAAAAGTGAAGTATCAGCCTGTGAATTTCGAAAACGCTTAGAATGAAGAAAACCCTTAAGCTCATCATACTAAGCCCCGAGGGCTTGCTTGAGACCATAAAAGGCCTTACGAAGCCGGAAAACATAATCAGGACGATCCGAATCAAAAAAACCAGGAGGTTGTGCAAGAGACAAACTCATGAAGGTTATCCTGTAGAAAAGCATTATTAATATAGAGTTGGAGGAGACACCACCCCTGCAACAAAGCCAAAGTAAGAACAACACGAACAGTAGTAGGCTTGAACACCGGACTGAAAGTCTCATAATAGTCAATACCAGGATGCTGAGTGATGCTTTAACAACAAGACAAGACTTATAATGATCAATCGAACCATCAGCATTATAATTTAAACAAAAATCCATTTAGAACCAATAATATTGTAAGAGGGATCAAAAGGAACCAATTCTCAGCATTGTGCATTAAAGGGTCATAGTCTTTTTACTGATCATTTCTCCATTTTGGGTGTTTCAGGGCTTGAGTGATAGTGGTGGATTCAGTGTCGATGGAGAAGAAAAGTGACCATTGAGGTTGATCTTCTAGATAAGCTTACGTATATTTTTTTGGGCACGGGTAAGCATGTGATGGGAAGGAACGGGAGAGGGAGGATGGGAGGAGAATGTGGTGGAGAAGGGGGTGCAAGGGGAGGTATGGCCAGGGAGCCGAGGGAGAGGGAGGGGAAGGTGGTGGAGTGGGGATGACATGAGGAGGAGTGGGAATCCACACTGAGAGAGTAACATAAGGAGGTTCGTGAGGAGAAGGAGGAGAACGAAAGGGGAAGACGGTTTCAAAAAATTTAACATGACGGGAAATATAGAGGCGTGGGTCAAAAGGATCAAAACAAAAGTAGGCGTGCTGGTTAATAGCATAGCCTAAAAAGACACAAGGTTTAGACCGAGGTTGAAGTTTGTGATCAGTGTACAAGCACAACCATATATAATAGAGACAAGCAAAGACTCGTAATTATTGGTAATTAGGATAGGAACTAAAGAGGCATTCATAGGGAGAATGCATGTTAAGTGTACGTGTAGGCATACGGTTCATGAGATAATCAACAATTGCGAAGGCTTAGGTCTAGAAGGTAGGGGAGAGAGGCATGAGAAAGGAGAGTAATCCCATTTTCTACAATGTGGAGGTGACGATGTTTGGAGTGACCTTTATGTTTGGGTGTGTGTGAGGGTGTGATGAATAAAGAGATGTCATTGGTGGCCAATTGAACTGATGTTGCCGAATCAGATCAAACCGAACCAAGCTATTTAACTCTGATGATGGCCTGAATGACGTCAACAAAGCTTTGGCTAAAGCCTAATTCGGGCAAGAGGCCCAATAATGGGTTAAGTCTAGATTGCCCATTTAACCAGTATGGCCCACTCAGAGTTCTAAATGTGCTACTTGTATGACTTTTATGTCGTACCAATGTCAACTCAAAAGCAAAAGAGTAATCAATTTATTAATAGTTAACAAAGAAAAATGAATTTATTTGATATATATCTCTATCTCTATCTATCTATCTATATATATATATATATATATATATATATATATATATATATATATATATATATATATATATACTATTCTAAAAGTGTGAGTGTGTTTTTTTTAAAAAGTGTTTCTCCCTACTTTAAATAATTACAATAATTGAAATATTAAATTAAAATATAAAAAATCCATCATTCAATCAGATTCTAAAAAACGAAATTTAAAATATAAAAAAAATAAATCTCTAAATCTATCTCAACTATTCTAAAAGTGTGAGTGTGTTTCCCCTACTTTAAATAATTACAATAATTGAAATAGTAAATTACAATATAAAAAATCCTTCATTCAATCAGATTGTAAAAAACGAAATATAAAATATGAAAAAAAATGAACGAAATATATAAAAGACCGCTACTGCTTTACGCCTTACTAACAGCTATACCACACTAACTCCGTATATTGCTCCTATAGGTTCTGCGGAATCGAAACTCCCTTTAGATGGAGAAAAAGAAGACTTTCTGCCGCTCGTCCCTTCTAGCCAAGAAGAATCCAATCCGCGACTAGTCTTGGGATCAAGGCTTCTTTCCTTTGCTTTGAATCGGGAATAGCCGACTCCGGGTAATTTCCTAGCTCAAAGGCGATGACTAGTAGATTCGGGGGTACCTAGAAAGCGAACAAATGTTCCCACGGTCATGATTGTTGACTAAACTGCCCTTTCTCTGATTCCACTTGCCGACTCTGAACGAACTCATGCTTGAAATATATTAAAGAATCCAAACAAAATCAAAACGAAATTAATTCATTTAATCAAATCAAATTGTAAAAAGACGAAATATAAAATATAAAAAAGAATCTGAACAAAATCAAAACGAATTTGAAACAATTATAAACGTGCATCTTCATTCCAAATATAAAATATAATAAATTCAAACAAAATCAAAGAAGATTCTGGATTCAAAATAAATTAAAATATAACCATAAAATAATTAAACTATAACCATAAAACCTAAAAACAATCAACAAATCCTAAATAATTAAACAAACGAAATAAAAAAAATTTTAAAATTAAACAAGATCCTTGATTCTTAATGTATAAAAAATCCTAAAATAGAAATACGAAATAAAAAATCTTAAAACAACAATAGTAAAAAAATCTTGATTTAATTAAATTATAAACAATGAAATTAAAAAAAATATAAATTATTACTCACCACGTGCATTTTATGATTCCCTAAAGATTGCAATTTAAGATTCCCTAAAGATTGAAACTTATAAATTCTTCGGTAACTACAATAAAAAATACTCTCGATAGCAATCGGAAATCTTAAAATTTAACTCTCTCAATAGCTATTGAAAATCCGGAAACAATACGGTGAAAGAGACATCAACCACCAAGGGCAAAGGTAATGCATATATCTCCTTTCGACCAATATCCGTGAATGATAATTTTATTATTACCAATTTCAATATTGTCAACTTTATCGGTATACTATGATGCTTATTTTTTTGTTTTGTTCTGAGTGAAGGTAAAGAAAATGATATGCACAAACTAGAAGTTAAACGAAGAAAATATTCTCAATTGACCACCGAGAAACGATACAAGAAGATTAGAAGTGCCGTGGAAACTAGAAAAAGATGAAAAGCTGAATTGATGCCTGCACACAATCGCAATGGTATGTGCTGATTTCTTGTACGTATGGTTAAACCTTTATCGTTCTTATAAAAACACATACATATATCAAAAAGTAGAGCATATAATGTTTTCGTCAAGTCTTATACCTTGAATGGATGCTATGTTATTCAACATATTGTTGTTGGCTTTCTTTACGAGTGATTTTCAATTATTATCGATCCAAGCTAATTTGTTTGCAATTATGTATGTAATTGTGTGTAAAATTCTGTTTGAAAATTAATCATTATTTGCAAAATTATAAATGAAACACTTTAATTGATCATAATACTCAATCAATTGAACACTTGAACCAAGTATTCTTTGCAAATAATTGAACGGTTCAATTTCTACCAAGTATTCTAACAATTGAACACTTTAATTTCTCCCATAATTATTGCAAATTAATCATTATTTGCTTAAAATTGTGTTTCAACACGATTTGAAAATTCCGTTTGCTATCGGTAATCGATCAAACAATGTATTCAAGTCTTTTATGTTGCACTTCTAAAAGTGTAATATAAATATAAGAAAATAAAACACGTTTGATAACTCAAAATAAAATAATTGTAGCGTCTTATTAAATCTTATAGTCATATCTTATTATTTCTGAGACACGTATAATTACGATAACTACATGTATAATGTCTTATTAAATTCTATAGTCATGTGGTCACCAGACGTTGCCAACTTGTAAATTTACAACTAATTCCTATCATATTTCATGTATCAATTTGGAATCTTCCCCCAGAGGGTAGCTCAAAATCAGCAGTCAAGCATATCTGCATGTCATTTGGTAAGGTCATTGATGTTAAATCTCCTAATACCAGCAGCATGCAAAGCAATTTCTTTAGATGTCTAGTTGAAATCGACCTCACTAAACCGTTGCTTAGGGGAATGTTTGTTACTATGGACAAAGATCGAATATGGGTAGATTTTAGATATGAGAATTTGGCTTTTTTCTGTTTTTACTGTGGCGTTATTGGACATGCATCTCGATCTTGCTATGTTCGAGGCTTGGATCTAAAGAAGGATATCTTTAAAGAGGACCAATATGGTATGTGGCTAAGGGCTCCAACTGCGAAGGAGGCTGGACTAAAGGATAAAGTAGATAAGGGTCAAAGTGCGCCAGAAAAGTTTATAAATCAAAGTTCCAGTGGTATTAGAAGCAAGCAAAAGATGAATCTGGAAACTGGGCAAACCTCTGAGGCCAGTAGTGGACTTCTGCATACTAGTAGACTTATTATTCCAGAATTTGTACTTGATTTAATTAAGAGTGGTGGCGGTCTTCTCTCCTCTCCAGTAGACCTTTCAGCGCATGTGCAAAATAGCCTAAGGCAGCCCCTCATGCTAGAATGGAATTTTGGAGGACCATGCCACCCAAATGAACTTGAAAGAGGCCAAAACAGAGATATTACCGTCACTGAGGTAAATGATATGGAGCTACCAAATGACCATGAAATATCTACCCAGTCAGAGGGAGCACAAAACACATCAACTTTTTGGACTGCAGGGTTCTCTGCATCTGGTGGTAATGATGACGATATGGCTGTTATTGAAATTGAAGCCCAAGTCCCTAGTGGTTCTACACAAGATGCAGATTCTATGTTGGCAGGAAACAATGCCGTACAAAGCGATACTCTATCTAATAGCAATGATGGTATCCGTATTCCACCGATCGGCGGCCCGTCCGAAGTGTCTTTAATTGATAACAATAACACTTTAAACCTTACCTCGCCGGATGGTGGGACTGAGGGGGGAGATGGTTCTATCTTATCTCCGATTTCGATTAGATACCCCATGGATCAAGATTGTGCAGCTAGGCTCTGTTTTTCCAAAAGGAAGCTTTCAAATGTTAACTCTTTTGTAACGATTCTTCTATTGAACTCCGACATGAAGAAACTTTGCATTGTAGAAAGGGTGGAGGCGGCCGGCCCTGAGTGGCTCCCACCACCACAATGAGAACTTTGGTGTGGAATTGTCAAGGCTTGGGGGGGTCCTTGGCAGTTTCCCAGCTTGAGGAGGTTTGCAGACTCCACTCCCCAAACTTGGTTTTTCTATGTGAAACAAAGAACAAGTCCCACTTCATCAAAAAGTTATGTTCCAAGCTCCACTTTTTTGACTATTGTACTGTTGAGCCAAATGGTTTGGCAGGTGGCCTTTGTCTTTTGTGGCAACAAGGTATATCTATTATTTCGTTATCACTACTCATTGTACTATTGAAGCACGTATAAGGGATCCAAACCATGATGTTAACTCGGTGGTTTGTGGGGACCTATGTTAACTCTAATCCTATTGAAAAAAGAAAGTGTTTGTCCTTCTTGTCCTCTAGAATGGCTTTGTGGGGTGATAATTTTTTAATTGCGGGTGACTTTAATGATATTTTGTCTTCCAAGGAAAAACTCGGTGGTGTCCGGAGATCCGAAGCCTCCTTTAAGGACTTCGAAATTTTGTCTTCAATAATTCTCTAGTTGATCCTGGCTTTCATGGCCACTTTTGGACCTGGAAGAGGGTTTATAAGGGTCAAATTTCCACCTATGAAAGGTTAGATAGGTTTCTTTGCTCTAACTTTTGGCATGATCTTTACCCCGCATTTCTATGTACTCATATTTACACATTTGCATCGATCACTTTTTTTATTTTGGGAGACACTAATCCTCTCTATAACAAGAAGAGGAGATCCTTTATTTTTGATCAAAGATGGCTTCATATGGAGGGGTTTTCTCGAGGTTTGTTTGGGCGGGATGGAACTCTAATTTTGTTGGCTCCTTTATGTACAAATTTCGATGAAAATCAAGGCAATCGTCAGTGCGCATTCTAAAGTGGAAGGGAAGCAAAACTTCTAATTCGGCCAATAAAATAAAAGATCTAAAATCAAAGATTGATATGGCCATTAACTCCTTCTCGACCCCTCTCGCCATTCTTAGTCTTGAAAATGAGCTTAAAGAAGCTTATAGTCGGGAAGAGTTGTATTGGTCCCAAAAGGCTAGAGTCACCTGGCTTAAGGAAGGGGATAAAAACTCTAAGTTTTTCCATGCCACTGTTTCGGGCAAAAGAAGGAAGAACCATATCGATTCTCTTAAAAAGGCTAATTCTAATTTGTGGTGTCAGTCTATTGATGATTTCTCTAATGAGTTCACTGATTATTACTCTTCCCTTTTCGCTTCTTCAGGTAATGTTGACAATCTGGGGAGTTTTTTTGACAGTATGGACAGGCGGGTTACCTCCAGCATGAATCAGAAACTTATGAAACCTATCACCGAAAGAGAAGTCAGGAAAGCAGTCTTTAGTATGAAAACTCATTCTGCCCCAGGTCCCGATGGTATGAATCCTCTCTTTTATAAGCATTTCTACAATCTTATAAAACATGACCTCTTGTTAATGATTCAAAGTTTCTTTTCTTCTGGGAAATTGCTTAAGGAGTTGAATCATACTTGTCTTTCCTTGGTTCCTAAGTTAGCCTACTCCTCTGAGGTGTCTCACTTTAGGCCCATTAGTCTCTGTAATGTTTCCTATAGGATTCTGTCTAAAGTCCTGGCTAATAGGTTTAAGAAAGTCCTTCCCTTTTGTATTAGCCCAAACCAATCTGCTTTTCTTTCTGGAAGATACATATCTGATAATTATATCCTTGCCCATGAAGTCCTCAACTATATGATGCATAATGGCTCAAAGAGTAATGGTTTCATGGCTCTTAAACTGGACATGGCTAAAGCTTTTGATAGGATTGAATGGCCTTTCATCAAATTCATTATGGAAAAGCTTGGTTTTTGTCATGATTGGACTGCTAGAATCCTGGAGTGCATTACCACCACTTCTTTCTCTTTTATCATTAATGGTTGTAGAACTGGTTTTATTAAGCCTTCCAGGGGCATCAGGCAAGGGGATCCTTTATCTCCTTATATTTTCCTTATTTGTGCTGAAGGTTTGAGTCACCTTTTACATGCTGCTGAATCTTCTGGTCTTATTCAAGGGATCAAACTAGCCAGATCTTCCCCTTCAATCTCACATCTTTTCTTTGCCGATGATAGTCTGGTGCTTTGCAAAGCTGGTGTTTCCCAAGCCAAACATCTCAGGGACATTTTAGAAATTTATCAGGACTGTTCGGGCCAAATGGTAAATGTCCAGAAATCGGGCATCTTCTTTAGCAAGAATATTAGTGGTAATCTTAAAGCCTCTGTCTTAGACCTCTTTCCTGGGATTTCTCTTGCACCCCATACAAAATATTTGGGCATGCCTCTACTTCTTGGTAGATCTAAGAGGGAAATTTTTTCTTATCTTTAAGATAAGGTTGCCTTAAAACTGTCCTCTTGGAAAAACAATTTTCTAAGTCAAGGTGGAAAGGAGGTTCTCCTTAAGTCTGTTATAACCATGTTAGCTTCCTACCCCATGTCCGTTCTAAAAATTCCTAAGGGCCTTTGCAAGGAAATTTCTTCTCTGATGTCTAATTTTTGGTGGGGCAACCACACTGAAGCTAAAAGAGGCATTCATTGGGTCAATTGGAAACTTGCTTGTCTTCCCAAAGGTATGGGGGGCCTTGGTTTCAGGGATTTTGAAGCTCTAAACATGGCTTATCTTTGTAGGCAAGTCTGGAGAATTCTTAACAATCCTAGTTTGCTTGTTTCTAAGGTCTTAAAAGCAAAGTATTTTCCTTTTTCCACTCTCCTGAGATGCTTTAATACTTCCAACTCCTCATATTTTTGGAAGGGCATCCTTTCTGTCATGCCCTATTTCAAGGAAGCTATTTTCTGGTCCGTTGGAAATGGGGAGTCAATAAGAATTTGGGATGATAATTGGCTCCCAAATAACTTTAATATGAAGCCTATAACTCCTGCTCCCTTATCTTCTCCTGTTTTCTGGGTAAAGGATTTGATGTCGGGAAATAAATGGAATGAAGGGAAAATTAACTCTATTTTTTGGCCTGTTGATGCCCAACAGATCCTCTCTCTCCCCATTAGCTGCTGCAATAATACTGATGGCTTGTTTTGGAAACCTTCTGGCAATGGCTATTTTTCTCTTAAATCTGCCTATGCTTTCTGTTTTGGGAAACTAAATGGTGTTTTTCCTTCAATTGGCGATGCTCCCTCTGTTTCAAATAATCATGACAAGTTCTGGAAGCTCTTGTGGTCTTTGAACTTGCCCAATAAACTCAAACATTTTTTCTGGAAATGTTTAAGAAATGTTTTGCCTTGCAATGCTAATGTAGCCAGAAGACTTAAGACTTGTAATATTTCTCCTGGTTGTTGTTTTTGTGGAGATAGTAGGGAGACTGTGGAACATATCCTAATCTCTTGCCCTAGAGCTAAGGATATTTGGTCTCATTATCCTCT
This sequence comes from Gentiana straminea, assembly GCA_036785695.1. Lineage (NCBI taxonomy): Eukaryota > Viridiplantae > Streptophyta > Magnoliopsida > Gentianales > Gentianaceae > Gentiana > Gentiana straminea. The sequence goes on along the minus strand of JAVUPR010000088.1, from coordinate 4,585,620 downwards.
TTCTTGGCCTATTTTTCAACTCCCTAACCCTAACATTTGCGATTGGTGGGATTCTCTCACTAAGGATAAGGGTTTCTCCGGTCTAAAAGAAAATATTGAGCACACAATTTTCATCTTTTGGGGGATTTGGCTCTCTAGAAATGATTGGTTGTTTAACAGAAGTATTGCTGATCCCAATTCTGTGGCTTTCGCGGCAAACAAAGATTTTCGTGATTTCAATGATGCAGCTGGTTCTATTACTTTGCCACATAACTTTCGGACTGATTACTGCTATGATACTCCTACTAATTCCGCTTCTGATCCTTGTCCTCCTCCTCTGTTTTCTTTTGTGTTACAGACAGATGCTTTGCTTGGAGGAATCTAAATGTGCCTGCCGGTGGAGGTGTAGCAATCTATGATAAAAATTACAACCTGGTTGAGATTTGGGGTAGAGCTTTTAATCAGCTGGACTCTCCACTTAGAGCTGAAGCGGAGGTGGTGCGCTGGTCTCTTTTGACAGCAAGAGACAAAGGCTGGGATCATTTGCTGATTAAAACTGATTCTCAAGTCCTAGCAAATATGGTGAATGGCAATATTTCGCTCTCGCCGGATGTGTTTGCCATTGTTTTGGACATTAAGCAGCTGGTTTCATCTTTTAGTTTTTGTAAACTGATGTATGTGAATAGGAAAGTTAACATTATTAGTCACCATGTTGCTTCTTTTGCTACAAAGCTTGTTACTCCGGCATATTGGACCGGGGTCTTCCCTTCTTGGATTGTTTCTCTGGACCAATCTGAGAAGAATGTCAGAATGTTGTAACCCATGGAGTTTTATATCAGTAATGAAAATCTTTCGTTTCTCGCCCCCAAAAAAAAAAAAAAAAAAAAAAGTATCAATTTGTTCTTCTAACATTGATTTTTGATATTTTTTTCTACATCATGTCAACGTTTCGAATAAGGGACGCAGATGGTTACTGTACTAATAGTGGTGGGGATTAATAGTAGTGGGTCAGAGATGGTACAAGAAGTGGTTAGGCTGGATTAAATTAATAATGCGTATTTAATATGCATGACGCCTAATTTACTTCTTAAATAATACATGAAATTGCTTTACTTTCACTCTTTAATAATAGTTGTGTCTATGCATGCTTTAGTTTTGACTTTAATTTTAGGAAACTATATTGTTTTTGCTTTCCTACAACTACCATTTTTCAGAAGGACGAAAAAAATACTTCTGATCAATAAGATAACAACGGAGCAAATTGACTGCTCAACCAAATTAAAGGTCCCGAGACAAGGGTTTCCAGAGCCAACGGCCAAAGATAAAAGTAAAAAGTATCAACCAATTTATAGTAGGGTTTTAATAAACATTTCACATGTAAAAAATCATAGTATTTTTAAATAATGAAATTCTTATTATTTAAAAAAAAATGCAGGGTAATCTTACTATAAATTTTATTATCGTAATATTGCTAATCTTTCTTTCATCTTATTAGATGTCTTGGGAATTTTGGTTGACTTGAAGCCAAGTACCACTGTCAAAACCAAAGGATCAATTGAAAGGGCAGACGTAAAACACATTAAACTGATAAACACTCAATAAGCTATTCCAACATGATACCCACACAAATATATTACATTCTTCTATTTTTATAAACAACACCTCAATTGTTTATGCAGAGGTGACCTACTAACGGTGACGGTATGGAAAGACATGGCAAAAAATGAAGGAAAAATGCTCGACTCACTTTCTGATGACAAACTTAACATAGCGATTACGAATCTAAGAAGAGATAACTATGAAGGTGCTTTCAATATGACAATTTATAGCATTCTATTACGCAGTTACACTAAACATTCTATACACGTAATTAATACATACATCAATAATACATGTCCGCACCTTGAACAAGAAAGTTCTATGTAAATATTGCATGTTATGTCTTGTAGGTGAATGGAAAGTTAACACGTCATCCTCATCCACACTTCATCTTGCGCCGTAAAGCAAAGAGAGTCGAATGCTACAAAAAATGGTAAATAATTTAGCAAAAGCAATTATATAAAATTCTTACTTACTACCACTTAATTACAACATAATTGTGAAAACTAACACCATTTTGTTAAGTATATATATTCAAGAAAAACAAAATTGCGGACAAAGAAAAGTTTCACAAAGTGAGTATCACCAAAAATAAACACACCAATCAACGGAGATAAATTTAACGGATGTTGCACTCGGTCATCAATCACTTTCTAAGGTAAAATAACAATCAATTTAATTGTACAAACAATCATTTAAAAGGCATACTGTGTCGTATAACTCTCATTATTATATAGGGTGTATACTACAAGTTTTCAGCAAAAGTCATAAAGGTCAACAATATTCCTAAGATTTGGTACGACTCATGCATGCATTGCACAAAATCAGTGCACGAAGGACCAAATGGGTGGATTTGTTCAAACTGTAGAAACATTGTCTCAAAACAAGCACCAAGGTTATCTAAATTATTGTGTTTATCCTTAACCATTAAACATGTACAACTAACAGTAATTTTTATGTGGATTGGGTATCGAGTAAATTTGACGGCTAAATATGAAGACCAAACTATAGAGATCACTTTATACGGGGAGACTGCAAACACATATGTTGGATGTGATGTATCAGAATACATGAAGGCGAACTTCAAGGTAACATAGCCTAATATCTCTATTAAATAAAATCTTCACATACAATTTCTTTATGTTACTAATTTATGATGTGATGAACATGCATACACTTGAAAAAGACAATTCTGAATACTATGTCAAACTGAGTTCGCCAGATAGATCAAAAGAATACAAATTCACATTTAAATTCAAAGGGAAATTGGAATATACTTATGGTATAAATGCTACACCAAAGCTAACAGCATAAGAGGTGCAAAAAAACACACACACATCAACGGTACAATCAAAGAAAATAAATGAAGAAGAGCAAAATTAATGCAAGAAACGACAAAAATCAACTTACAACCACAAAAGATGAACACACAACCTCAATTTAAATCGATGACGATGAGCCGATTGGAACTATTAAGAGAAACATTAGGTTAACAAAAATCAAACAAGAAAAGGACTAAGTGCGTTAGATTTGTTTTATTATTATTATTATTTACATTTCGTTTGATTTTTTTATTTTTCCATTTGAATTTATTTGATTTACTCTTTTCAGCAAATTAATTAATTAATTAAATGTTTATGATTGCTCGCATGATTGGTGTACAATATCATACATTAAATGCACATCACGTGCAACGCATGTGCGCTTTTACTTATATATATATATATATATATATATATATATATATATATATATATATATAAATAACCATTCATACAATGTCATACTTCACCTTCAAGTTATAGCACAAAATGGTAGCTCTTACAAGTATGCAATATCCATTGCATTCACAGAAGGCAGTTAAGTTAGACTAAGTTCGGCCATTGGGGTTGAAAATCGTTGCAGAATTTACCACCGCAATAGTTGCAACCATATTCTTTCATGGCACTCATCAGGTCTATAAACATAACAAGGTTGTTTGGAACATTCTTCATCTTCATCTTTATCATCTAAAAGAATCCAATCTTGATCAAGTATTCCTCTAGACCTGAACTAGCATCCACGATTTTCGTATAAGGCATTATCTCGACCTTCACAACGTCATCAAACCGACTGGTCAATTGATCAGAATCATTAGCATCAGAAACATGTGGCAAAACTTCTGCCCATGTGTCAACATGTGGAGATTCCCCGTGTCTCAAGACATCTTCCAACACTGCAAAAGCTTCTTCAAACTTGCCAATATGACAAAAGCCTTTCACCAACAAATGGAGACTAGAGTAATGATGAGAAAACCCTTTTGACAGCATTTCTGACATGAATCTCCGAGCCTCGTCGTACAAACATTGATTGCACAAACCCCTAACTAGTGTCCGGAAACCCCACTATTCTTGCAGAATTTCTAGCCGAACAATTAAAAAATAGGGTTTCATTTTGGAAAGCAATGAAAAAAGCTATTAAATTAACCGAACAAGCAGATACAAAAGGCATTCAAATTCAAATTTCGGGTCGGATTGATGGAAAAATATGATATGATTATGATAAAGGGTATATACCAAGGGATTGAGTATACTTATCCGCGATCGCGGAGTAATTCTATTCCGCCTTTTCCTTTTACTACCAACTCCAAAAAGCGTCAATTAATTAATTGTGAGTCAACCAGCTTTAGCTAGTACGCGGAAGTGGATACCATGATTCTTCTGTCTATCAATAACTGCATGCATTGCACGGTGGATGTGAAGAAGTAGGCCATTATCCCGATTATCCCTAAACCCAATGTGAGTTTTTCTATTTGGCTTTGCTCCCCCGCCGCGATTCAATGAGAATGGATAAGAGGCTCGTGGGATTGACGTGAGGGGGTAGGGATGGCTATATTTCGGTAAGACACAGAATTCGGCAAGCATACATTAGAATGCATATCATCAAGAACCTTACAAGCGTCGAGAGCATGACCTTCTCGGCAAAAGCCCACAATGACAATGTTGTAATGAACTATATCAGGGTTGCAACCCTTTCTTTTCATTCTACATAGAAGTTATAAGCCTCCCTAAGCTGCTTCTTTCTACACAAGCTATTCAACAAAGTAGAATAACAAACGGGATCCGGAAAGAACCCCTTGTTAAACATATCTTCTAATAAATCAACAGCCTTGTTCACTTGACTCTTCCTACAGAAACCTTGAATCAATATCTTATAGGACTCTATGTCAAGCATAACATCCCTCTTGAGAATTTTACCGAAGAGGGAGTGTGCAATACTCAAATCACCACTCAAACAAAAAGCACGCATCAGAACTTATGAGCCGCCTTAAACAGTTCAAAAGCAGGTCTCAGAAAGTTTTGGTGAGCGACAAGGATTTCAAGGATGCGGTTAAGATGTTTGGGAGAAGGCTTTATATTGAACTCAATAATTTTGTAAAAAAATTCAAGAGCTTTCTCAGGGAGTCCCGCGTCGCCATAAATTTGGATAATTTGATAGGAGTGATGGGAGAATAGAGTAGTTTTGGGATTTAAGGGAGCATAAAACAGATTGCATCAACGAGAAGTGATGTGCGCGGCCTAACTTGAGGATAAGGGTATGATAAGTGGCATACGAGTGGCAGAAATTAGGCTGATGTGAAGCTAAATCAAAGATTTCTTTTGCAAGAAATGGGTCCGACTCGGAAACAATTAACTTTCTAATTCGAGCTGGGGAGGCGGCAAGCGTTTCTTCATGGTTCTGATCATGAACTGGCACTGAACAATAACAAACAGAATGTGCAGTAAAAACAGAGTAATTAGATATTATTGGTACTGAACTTCTACCATATGCTGTGCAGGAAAGAGTTCTAATAAACATTCTCCCAGGCTGTCGAGATTGTGACCGTCTGACCGGGGCAGAAACCTCTTAAAAAAGAATTAGAGCCCTTCAGTTGTCAGCTTCATAGCTATGTGACCCTGTAAAGTACAAAACAGCTGGGAAATGAGAAATGAGAATTCTTCAACAAAACACATAATAAATCAAATAGAAGATTTTAAATAAAGAAAAATGAAAAGGAAAGAATCTAACATTTTGGTTTCATTTAATAAAAGGCATCATCTAGGATATTCTTTTATCAAGGATTATAGCAAAAAGGGTCTGTTCGTTTCGTCTTTATGTAATGACTTTTCATTTCATGATATTGTTCGAACAACCTGATTGTAATGGAATAGACTCTGAATAAAAAATACAATCATCCTAGGATTTGGAGAGCTCAGAGCAAGAATATACAATCAGCCCTAGTAAACTAGGGATGGAAATTTTCCAGGTAACTTTAGACTTAATGATGCCCCCCACCTAGAAACATAGAATCTAATGGTATTTGCGATATTAGCCTCCAAAACAAAACAAGGACTGGGCTTCTGCTAAAACACTTGGGCATTTCACGTTCCCTTCAAATCAAATAAATAGCAATAGCAAAAGCAGTCTAAAATTTCAGAAACCTCATGTTCTGAACCAAGAGCTGATGCAGTGAAAATAATGCTCAGCTCAAGGTTCCTCAAAACTTGAAACGGAATCCTCCCAGTGAAGGGGCAAATAAAATAAGTGACCGTGAGATTCCACCGCCTTAAAGCAGAGGACAGTAGGACACAAGTGTTAGATTGTGTCACTCCCCAAGAAGCAGTCCAAGACACAGTCTTTAACAACAAGCAAGCCAAGCTATAAATGCATTAACGAGGCATGCACTTTTTGTGCCAAATAATCTTCCACCATTTATTCACTTGCTTGCTTTCAGCTTCAATCATAAGAGAACTTTGAAGGGTGAAGATCCTTGAAGCCTCTAGTGTCCAAATAGTCTTGACATGAACATGTCTGTGCAAGAGGAGAGAAGGAGATAACATTTATAAGTTATCTCTCCATTGCAACTCCCTTCTACACATGTTATGTAACACATAGTGACGGATCCAGGAACCAGAGTCATTGTGGACACGTAAAAATAAATTGAAGGGGCACCAGAGGCACAAAAGGTACATATTCTTCTTGTTTAGCAGTAAACTACATCATTTTAATACCAAAAAAAAAAAAACAATCTGAAAATCCACCAGGGGTAAGTGCCCCAGTGCTAAAGCATTAGATCCGCCGCTAGCACTATCAGGGACGTGAGGGCCTATTTGAGGTTTATTTGGATTAAATACAATAACAAAAGCATAACAGCAGATCATAATATTTGTCTATAGTAGTTTGATTTTGACAATGGAGCTCAATAGCATCAACTTAAGGAGAAATGGACACTTCACCTGCTTAAATATTCTTTGAAATTCAATATATTTCATCAACTAATCCGACAACAAAAACCTAACAGAATGCCATAGATAACTTATGTGATAATTCATATGCCACATATTGGACCAAAACATAGAGATTTAGTACAATACGCCACTAGTATATATATTCTCTTCACATCCCTGTCAAGGAGTCAAACCCAAGCTATAATTTGCATAACCCTTTCCCCAGCATTGAAGTGAACTGCTGAAAGGGCATTATTTAACAGAACAAAAAAAAAAATCTTTCTAGGAAAGGTTACATTAAACTTGTCATGGGACAATCAAGGTTCTTAGTCAAGCAATCGTTGATAAAATGCACCCAGAAGATTCCAAACAGACTTATAGCAATCCCCACATATAAAGAGTCGTACATATAAACAAAATCAAACAAGATAAATCAAGTATCAAAAGCAAAAGCAAAATTAGGTGAGTGTGTTAGACAACCCTTGCACAAGTTCGGCACTTACATCATTTATCTCTTCCAACCACAACCCAGATCAATGTTTTTGGTTTCCCAAATGGGATTTTAACCTTTCTGGACCTAGCTAACCCTTAATTTTCAACAATCCATCACGAAAGTGATTCAAAACCAATCACTAAAATTGTCATGATTCTCTCCACAACAACAACAAAAAAAAACATCTCTCCATTTCTCTTAAATTGTCAAAATTACGATCATAGAACATGATACTCCTGGTCGCTATTTTTTGTTTCAGCCTGGGGAAAAGGCAATTGCTCTAGTATACAATTCACAAATAATTTCAAAACAAAAGCTGGAAAAAAAAACTAACTTAACGACATATATACATCACGCATAGCTAAAATGCACCATATAGTGCAAACTCTGAAGCGTGAAAAAAAATTTAAAAAAAATACGGTACCTAGCGGCAGATTAGGGAAGCAAGGTAGAAAGCTATCTTAGCGACGGCAAGTACTAAATCATAAGCCAGTGGCGACGCTGATTTCACACCAGAAGGTAGAAATTGGTTTCCCATTAAATTTAGGGGAAATTACCCATAAGAGCCGTTTCCCAACTTTTCTTGCGTCCATAAGCTTCTCAAAAAGAGGTTTTAGAAAAAAAATATAAAAAAATGAGAAAAAAAAATACATAAAGACATAAATGCCCTCGTTTATACAACTAATCCATCCCATTCTTCATCCCTTTCCCGGTCATTTTTTCATCCTTCCACCTGGTCGCTCCTAATCTTCACCACCGTCTTCTTCGCCGCCGGTCATTTGCTATGAACATTATGCTGTCAACAAAGCAGCTTTACTTGGCTTCAAATCCAAATCATATCAGACGCATAAAGCTTTTCCGGTCATGGATTTTCACCACAGATTGTTGGCTGTTGCATCACCTGGAAGGCATAGCTTGCGACCCCTTTTCCGGTCATTCTTTCTCATTTCGGCCTAGTCTCCGGCGATGGTTTCATTGTTGATACTTATATTACTGCAAATTTATCTGCTTCATTAGCCAAATTCTCTTATCTTCAGCTACTTGATCTTATTAATTTAAAGGATCTCAAAGGTCCGATTCCTCTGAATCTGGGAAATTAACCCGGCTGGAATATATATTTCTCGACACAACTAAGCTTAATGGAAGTGTTACGACCACTTTACGCCGTCTAAAGTGGCTGAGGAAGATGTATTTAAGTGATAATGGCATATCTATCGGGTATTGTTCCTTCAAATATATTTCAATCTTGTTATTATTGTTTACTGTGTTTTGTGCTGATTACTTATGCGGTTTGTAAGTACTCTGAAGATATTGAGCTACTCAGTTGAAACAGAGATCATACGAATTGGGAACTCTATTTTCATGTCATGTTAGTATTTTACTCACTTCATAAAAAAAAGCTCATTCTATGTCCGTGTCACGGTTGGAAGATCAGATGATCATTACAATGTTGCCTTTAAATTTGCCCAGGTATCACCTTGCTCCCCATTTTATTTTTAATTTTTCTTGTATAATTAACAAGTTCCTCTTATCATTAGGCTGCCCATTGATTCTTTCCTCGTCATGCTTGACCTGTGTCTTTTTTAAGTTTTGCTGATATGTCGTTCTCTCGTAAAATTGCAGGCATTGGACTGAAGTTTTATGTTCCTGAAGATTTTTTCAGCAATTAGTATCATATTTGGTTGTTGGACCTGAGTTTCATAGTCTATACAATTTATCCTCCCCCTTTTAGTATATGTACATATTTTCATTTTGATTTTGTTGTTGTTTAGTGTCATTTTGTTCCCTGAGTTGACACTTGTTTGATTCATATGGTCTAAGTTTAATTTTCTATCATTTTGTTGATTGCCTTGTGATGGTCTACCGATGCTTGATTTACAACGTTTAATCATAGCGAATTGCAAAACTGTTGCTAGTTTCTATGATTCTTTGAATTGCTAGTATTCAACGGTTATTCACGTATGCAGGATTACAACCGAAGATGGCAATAGGAGAGTTAATAAGAATGAGAGTTTTTCATCCATGAGCTCATGGCCGTATTTAAGATTTTCTACTTAAAGGTCTGAAGTTTTACAACACAGAAAGCTATTACATAACACTCGAAAATACGAAAAATATATTAACACAAATATGATGTTCCACAGCAAAAAGTTCGGATTACTTCTATGAAACGGGGAGATGGGAGTTGGAGTACAGATGAAAGGGAAGTACAGGAGATGATGAGAGACTTCTTTATCAACCTCCACTCACGAGAAGATGATCAGCATATTTGCAATTGTGCATTTGAATTACCTACTTTAAATGCCCATGATAGAGACCACTTTAATAGGCAGGTATGCGAAAAAGAAATAGGCTGTGCATTTGAATTACCTACTTTAAATGCCCATGATAGAGACCACTTTAATAGGCAGGTATGCGAAAAAGAAATAGAGGAAGCCTATTTTGACATGGGCACATACTAGGTTGCAGGCCCGGATGGGCTTCCTCCCATCTTCTACAATAAATGCTGGGGAACCATCGGTAACTCGGTTATATCCTTTGTCAAGCGGATTTTCGAAACAGCCCACTTCCCAGATGAGATGAATGAGGTGCTTATTACTCTCATTCCCAAAGTTGATCATCCTGAGACCCCGTCACAATTTCGCCCAATAGCACTGGCCAACGTGATTATTAAACTAGTCACCAAGGTGATTGCTAACCGAATGCAGAATATTAATGGACAGCTCGTCAACACCACTCAAAGTGCATTCATACCAGGAAGGGGCAGCTCGGAGAATATTATTTTAGCACAAGAAGTTATCCATTGGCTACATGGCAAGAAGGCGGGCAAAAAAGGTTACATGGCTATCAAGATCGATCTTGAGAAGGCATATGATAAAGTGAGTTGGGGATTCTAGAGAAGTTAATCCAGAAGATTGGGGTTTCGGATCACTTACAAAAACTCCTGCTGCATTGTATCTCATCCTCCCGCCTCTCGGTCCTTTGGAATGGTGAAAAATTACAATCTTTCACTCCTAGTCGTGGCCTACGCCAAGGTGACCCCATAGCCCCTTACATGTTCGTTCTCTGCATAGAAGTACTCAGCTCAAAAATCCAGACCGCAGTTAACCAGGGACGATGGAAACCGATCAGATTGTCTAGGGAAGGTCCCCCGATATCACATATCTTCATTGCGTATGACCTCCTATTATTTGGCGAAGCTATCCTCAGCTCAAGTGATAGAGGAAGTTCTAATGGATTTTTTGTACTTGCTCAGGCCAGAAGGTAAGTACCACGAAGTCTAAATTTTTTACTTCGAGCAATGTGGGCAATGGTGTAATTACTGCTCTATCGCAATGCCTTCATATGACATATACTAAAAACTTGGGGAAGTACTTGGGAGTACCTTTACTCCATGGCAGGAAACGTGTCTCTCATTTTACGTATATAGAGGATAGAATGAAGAGTATACTGGCAGCTTGGAAGATGAAAAGCTTATCTCGATCGGGTAAACGGATCCTCATACAGAGCTCGCTTGCTACACAGGTCTTCTACACGATGCAAACCACATTGCTCCCTATCACTACCTTAAATAGTTTGGAGAAAACGTGCAGAGGTTTTTTCTGGGGAGACGACACGAGTGGACGCAAAATGCATACCATCGCCTGGGATACTATTTGCCGACCTAAGGATGAAGGAGGCCTCGGCCTTAAGAAATTGTACCAAATGAATATCGCTTTTTAAGGAAAACTGGTGTGGGACTTGATCAAGCAGAAAAATACACTTTGGGTTCGGGTTTTATCTCATAAATACAAGCAACTATCTAGCCACCCTCGGCCCGGATGCTCTCCAACCTGGAGAGATATTTGCAAAGCCTTTGTACAACTACTGGAGGGTATTGAGGCAACTGAAGAGGGCTACGTTTGGGAGGAGGACCCTAAAGGCAACTGCTCGGTGGCCTCGGCTTATGAACTATAGATGCGCCAGCCTGAAGTGGTGGAGAAAGAAACTATCTGGGAGAAAATCTGGGAGCTCAAAGGCCCTACGAGAGGTAATTATCTTCTGTGGACGGTCGCCCACGAAGTTCTCCCGATGAACGAGATGCTTTATACGAGACATGTTAGTGATGACCCCTCATGTAGTATCTGCAGAGAAGGCACTGAGACTATTCTCCATGCGGTCAGGGACTGTGCTTGGGCTAGAAGTATTTGGGATCAATGTGTACCATTTAGAGAGAAACATGTTCTTTGGAACTAGAAGCGCCAAAGAATGGCTGAGTTTAAACCTGGCAGGAAGGGAGCGCGGCACATTTACCACGAATAAGTGGCGATATATGTGGAGAGAAGCTGTTTACGGTATTTGGATGTGGCGGAATAAGACAATTCACGGTTACGGGGAAGAGAGGCCCCCACCCCATGCCTTTCTTGCTAATATAGTGGAACGTGTCAGAAACCTAAGATTAGTCTGGTGTATAGATTAGAGATTCTTTTACTGTTTTTAGACCTCTTTGATAAACCTTTGTAATTTTGATGACGCCTCGTTTGTAGGCTTGATTAATAAAAATAAATATATATATATATATATATATATATATATATATATATATATATATATATATATATATATTTATATATATATATGATGTTCCACCATTTTGTTTCCCTCAATGATGCTTCATTCATCTTTTTCCGCCGGTCAATGAGTTCAATTCTCCCCCACACACAACTCCTTAATGTCGATCTCAATGTGTTCAAATTTATGATAGATTGAGAAGGACGTCGTCATATAATTACACTGCTGACAAAAGTTAACACAGTGGCTCCTAATATTGAATGCACAAACACAAAACATGAGATATGTTACAGAAGGAAGTGTGAGACCTTGAAATACACAAATAAACTCTGCTTTTCATAGCTCTTTGTTTTCTTGCTTAGGCTTTCAATGATATGGTAGAACCTGTAATGCAAGTTCTTCTGCATGTTTTCCCTTTGATGGCTCTTGCAGGCTCTTGTGCAATACAGCAATCCCACAACAACTGAGTAGTTCATTTTGAATCATGGAGCAGCCTAAGGATTACTTCAAGTGAAATGCTCCTGATGCAAACCTTTGACCTTTTTGGCCACTATCAAGTCAAATTAGCTGAAAATATTTGAAATCATTCTGGGATGAGACATGAATAAATATAATAGTTGCAAGAATTAGTACGCAAGAAACTAACTACTCAATCATCTGAACTACAAATTCTATCCGTCTTCCGCTTACCCAATAATGAACACTGCGGTCAAGAGATATTGGAAATTGTATTTAACCAAACAAGCAACAAAAAAAAGCACTGTCATAACTTCAAAATGAATGTCACTCACATTAATCATTGTTAATAGAATTCATGTAAAGTAAACAAATGAATCCAATCACGACATTTCCCCATCAATATCAAGGCAAAAGGAAATGAAGTCAATCATAATATCATTGACAACTACAACTCAAAAGAGCCGTAAGAGAATCCGTAAGTATAGGAAAAAGGGCCGAAAATTGTGATACTGACTTTGCATTTTCGTTAGCTCTCCTTTTTAATAGATGAAGCGTTAATTAAGAAGCTACTATTTTCAGATCCATGAACTACCAATAATGCATCACAGTTTTCATCACGAAAATTTAAGCTTTTGATAAACAACTATAAATCAAATTGCATAAATTGTTTCATACTAATCAATTCTTTATGTTTGTCGACGGGGCGGACTACCTTGTAATAAGGCCCCCCTCGGATCCGAAAATATGTATGTTGTGTATTATTCGTTAGAGAAAATCCGCAGTGAAGATGATAACGAAGGGGCTCATCTTCTGCATTGCAAATACGGATTAGCATTTAAATTTTAAAAAATACGGTAAAATAAATTCAAAAAAGTTACATTGCTAAAGGACACTTTAATCAATTCCACAAATGGTATGGCCTTACCAATGGCTCTACCCTTGACCTTCAACACGGTTTCATTTGAACCCTTTCCTACAAATACAAGGGATCAATATCGTGAGGCCAAAGCACAAAGAAACAAAAACAAGCATGCGTTCAACAATTGGAAACCAATCAAAGGTATCCTTAGATCCAAAATCTTACTTAACAATCCCCAAAGCAGCATAAGCGAACTCACCGATTTCGAGGGATGCTGACTCTACGCAATCAATTCGAACTCTGAAGGATGAAGATGAGTAGAACGAGGTCAGAGAAGTGCTTTAATGCCGATGAACGACGAGGACTAGTGGTGTGGTGGTGTATGGTGGCGGTTTGGTTAAGGGTATGGAGTTTTGGAGAGTGGTGTGGTGGTGTATAGTGGCGGTTTGGTTAAGGGGTATGGAGTTTTGGAGAAAAGTGGTTTAGATGGAGCCGAAATAAGAGTTTTAAAGTTTTTGATTGATAGGTTATTCGAGGATATTGGCGGGGCCGAAAAGAGAGGTAGAGAGAAAAGTGCGGGAAATAGGTGGGTTTTTTTTTTTAGGTTAAAGGTTGTGAAGGACTGTTTTTGTTCTAAAATGAGGAAAAAGGACAAGAAAAAAAGATAGTGGTCGAGAAGGACAAAAACGCTCATGTTACTACATGTTGCTACAACCAAATGTAGTAACACATGTAGTAACAGACGCGTTTTTGTCCTTCTCAACCATTATATTTGTACTAGAGGTGCCAGCATGTTAGTTAGTCGGTTTCTGGAACTATTTGTGGGGTTTTGTTAAATAATGAATTCCCTATTTTTAAAACATGTATCACATGCTTTGTACGTTAGAACCTTCCCTAGAAAAGCATGGTTCTGATGCTGCTCGTGTATGTAGGTATTGTGAGGAACGGCCTTTACTCCTTGGAAATACTGGAGTGGGCGCTAGACTGTGCACTTACTACCAGAAGTTAAACCCTGGTGATCAGACAGGAAGCTTGATGAGAAATGAAAATAGTGGTTTCGGAAATGTCTTCACATTAGATCCTTCTGATAAATCCCCTTTTCATAGGGACATAAAACCGGGTTGCAGCCAATCACCTCTTGAAACAAACATGTATAGAGCACCAATATACAAGCATAAAGTGTCACCAGTTGATTACTTGTTGGTACGATCTGCAAAGGGAAAACTTTCAATTCGACGCATTGACCGGATTGATGTTGTGGGACAACAGGTTACCTATTGCTTGATGTCTTACAATTATCACATTGAAACTTATGATTAGATGCTGGTAGTTTCCTGCTTCTGTGCATCGGCAATGTTTTACATCTCTTGGAAATAATTCTTTATCCATGTATCATTGTTTACCCGACTCCAGTTGGTGGGAATAATACTTGTGTGGCATTGTTGTTGAAGCATCAATAATTAGCCTGCACTGGGATGGCCATCTGAAATTCAAATGAAATCCTTTGAGACTACTACCCATCCAACAATAAAATATTGTTCAAGATTAAATAGAAATGTAATCTAGCAGTTCCTGCAATTCTTCTAACTCTTCTCCTCATGCCGGCCCTGCCTACAAAACTCAAATTGGCTTGTTAAGGAGTTGCTTCACTCCTGTACTCTTCTAACATAAATACACTGATGTTGTTAGGGACTGCCCTGACAAATCCACCTTTTTTTGCTGTAAATTATGTCATTTTATTGAGTATCACCATTGAAGTTTCTAGCCTTTGTTAATGCCCTTTAAAATCCACCTGTTCACATGGGGTTTCATAGCAATATTAAATGATTTCACAATTTACTTAAATGTCCTAGCTCCTCTTGGTTTTACTGACTTATTCCAAATGTATATAGAGTTACTACACTTGAAAAAGAAATGTCCCTGTGATTGAGCATACTTGGTTATACCCTAAATCGTTTTTGGTGTATCCTTTTCTCTTTCTTATATGAGGTGCAATCCAGATTTGCCTCTACTTTTAGATGTATGGTTTCTAATTGTTTGTGAATACCTGAGACATTGTCCGATTGTTTATCGATTGATTAATATTAATTGCTTATTCATTGTATTATTGTTGTCACGAGTAAACAGTTCATTATAGGTTATAGAAACATATAGTTACACCAAATCTGATTCTCAATGTTCTACATGTCCCAAATTATCATGTAATCTAATCTCGCTTAGCGTACTAATCTCATAAAATCATTGTACTGTGGTGTTCATTGTGAATGATTGTAAGTTTCTGTTTATACACCCAAGGAGGATGATTGACAATGTTAAGATGAGTGGTGGTCGCTACATTCTTGAGGGTGATGAAATCTTGCAGAATAAAGATGTCTCCTGGTATAGGCGCTACAATACTTCTAGTAATCTTGTTAAGGATAGTATTATGATGTGGCATTTCAGGCTTGGCCATCCTAGTTTTCAATATTTACAAAAAAGAAAAAAACCTTTTCCAGGTTTTACTTCATATTTACTGCCTGGTTCAATTTGATTTGTATTCCTGGCTGTTTTGGGTTAACTAGTAAAATACACGTGCATCCGCACGCGTGGTTTTGTGAAATGAACTTTTAAAATTTGAAAAATAACAATATTAATTTAATACATACTTTATTAAGTATTTCTTCCTCGTCATTATAAAATATAAATATGCTATTAATCATAATTATTCAAAATTATCTTATAATTTTTTCGTTAGTATTTTGAATTTATATATTCATATACTTTATGGAAAAAAATATATATTCATATAGTCAATACATTTATCACCCTTTTAAAGGTAATAAGATTATGAATTTACAAATCTGTATTTAATATACATCTACAACATGTTTTTCATAATTATCTTGTAAACCCGTGGAAATTTACAACATATTTTTAAGCAACCTTTGCAAAGATCTTACCCCCGAACATAAACAACTCATTTTGATAGAGTAAATGCAAATAATATAGCATGTGAGTTTCATGTGCCTATAATTTTATGTGTTAATTATATGTTAGCTATGAATATAATTTAATAATTGTAAAGTAACACTTATTAAACAAAATAACATTTGAGATAAAGGTTAGTATATTTAAAAAAATTGATGAATGAATCTAGGATTCAATTTAAGTAGTATGACAGGAAAAATGGTGAACCATATATAGAATTTTATTGTATGTGTAAAAGGTTAAACATGTACTTTAAACATTATAACTATCATATACTTTCATCGATTCTTAACGCCCTCATTCCACTCGCAACCCAACCCCCATGTGAGGGCTCGACGCCTATCTTTTCCTATTTAACCGATGGAGTTGTCAAAACAATGCATACCAATCCAACATATCTCCTTGTATAACGAATGTGTTCCTATTTAACGGATGGATTATGCAACCTGAAATTATTTATTGTCCTCAATCTTATCCGTCATACTATCTTTGAAGCAGACATGATCAACTTATATTTGATACCCTCATTTTTTCACTTTCTTAAAATATCATTTTGTTTATCACCCAGGCAAAGACTTCTTGTGAGTCATTGAGTACTTTATATGATAAATATGCAGAGACGTCCCGTGCACAAATCAAACAAATAGAACAATACCTCAAATCTATGCAAAAAGGTACTCAAACAATCTCTAATTATCTTCACGATGTGAATACTAAAGCCAATGAATTAGTCGACAGATCTGGATGATCTTGTGAATTTTATATCGGGCAACTTGAGAGATGACCATAAAGAGTTGGATGAGTTTTCAAGTACATGACATCCCCATTGATTTTGAAGAGCTCCATGAATAGCTACTTAATTATGCGACGTCTAAGTTGCGTACTGTCGCCTTTATCGGTCTTGCTACGACTCATTCGACCGTATGACATCCCTCTCTTACCGCAGGTTTGTTTTCACATCCTAATATTCCTAATCTTGGAAATAGACACAAAATAAACTCTCGTGCAAGAGGCCCTAGTTTTCACCCTAAAAAACCTTACTTGGGTATTTCCAGTGTGCAAAGTGCAAGGACATTCAGAGATACGGAGCAATTATTACAAGGTTCAACATCTTACAATTTTTTCTCATTCGGTCTAGCCCTCTAACATTGCGTCCTCTTCAGACACCTTTGGATGCTCTGTCAGTTTCTCTCTGGCTTCTTGATAGTGGTGCTATGCATTATGTTACCGCTTATCTCAGTAATTCAGAATTACACATGCCTTATTCTGGAATGAAGACATCATGGTTGGTGATGGAAATAATCTTTCCATCACACATATATGTTTTGTTTTTATCTTCACTCTTCAAAATGTTTTACATTGAATGATGTTTGACGAAGTCTGAATTTGTCCGGGCTACAGTTGAGTTGATATTCCGGTAAATGGACATCTGAGTGATAATCCAATATTTTTTTAGAGTGGATTTGAGAGTGGGCCTACAAAACATACAAAAGCGTGAAGGGTCCCAGAGCTTGCTTCTAGGGGAGACTCCGACGCTCAAGTTAGTACATGAATAGAGGAATTTCTATTAAACCAATAAGTGAGAATGTATAACAAGCATAGTATATGCGTACCATGTAATTGAGGATTATGATCCTTATATGGCTCTCCCTCGTTGGGGAGTGAATTATGATGCATTGAAGTAGTGGTCAAGGGAGTTTACTACGTATTGATGTAACGGAGCCTGTTATGAAGCAGATATGACTTAGATTATAACGAAACATATATTTTAGATCCATCACTACAACAGTTACTATCATTGAGTAATATATGTGTGAATTTCGCAACAATTATTGAAGAGAATGTAATCGTTGCTTGAGGTCGAGGATGACTTGTGTTGCATTGAGCATATATGACTTAGTGACCTACACGACGTCGGAAATAAGGGACCGTAGATTCCTCGCATCTTGCCAGTTATGAGGGATAAAAGGCGGCCTACGGCTTGTCACACAGAGGATGGCCTGTGTCATGTTGGCAGGATATAAGGTCGGCATGTGTTGTACTAAAGACGGACCTTGCTGGTTGAGGCCCGAAATCGAGTTGAGCCCATGTCGACCCACATGCGGATCTGGCATTTATCACTTTATTCGAGAACGAATGAGTGCCACGTGTATGATGACCGATCTCACTCATGCCAATGTTCGTTGTGTTCCCAGCATGTCTCATAATTTATTATCTATCTCTTAGCTTTGTCGAGCCCATAATGTTTCTTTTGAATTCTTACCCTTCAAATTTATTTTAAGGTTCTTCAGACCATTATTATTTTGATGTAATGACCGCTTAAAAACCGATTGTATGAATGACCAAATTCTCCCTTCTAGCTTTTCCTAGCGAGTAAAACATCAAAAGTGCTTGGTATCATCGTCTTTGTCACTCAGCTACCCCCATTTTCAAGTTATTCTTTGTCAAAATGATGCGGACATTGTCACCACGACTGCTTCTTCCCATCGTTTGGTTTGTTGAGAGAATAAAAGTCACAAACTTTCTTTTTCTACTTCTATTTTACGTTCTTCCCACCCCTTAGAGATTAATTTCACTGATGATCAGACATCTCCAATTGTGTCGTGTGATGGTTTCAAGTATTACATAATTTTGTTGTTAATTTTACCAAGTATACATGGTTCTATCCATTTATTTATAAATATGACGTGGCTGATGATTTTATGCATTTCAAGTCTCTTGTTCAAAAATTCTTTTATACTACTATTAAAATTGTACTGATACAGAGGTGAATACATATCCTTAAAAATTTATCTATCAGTCATCAAACCACACTCATGAGCACAATTTTTTTCTGAGAGACATCATCTTCATCTTATCTTATTGCCACATATTTTATCAATGTTATTTAATATTTAACAATGATTGTTATATTTACTGAAAAAATTAATTAAGGATTTTGAGGAAAATATTTAGGAAAGAAACACACGTACACTTCTTTTATATCTCTATTTCTATAAGTTGGATAATGATCAAAACATTTGTCATCCACACTAATTATCTATGTTATTTGATACCTACCAATGATCATTATATTTAATGATATATAAAGTAATTGGGAGAAAGACTTTTTAAGGGAAACTCGCTCGCTTACACTCAAAACTTTATATAATTTTCACACTCAACATCATATTACCACACGTTTTCCATATGTAAAATAAATTTTAAAAAAAAACACATTTGCTCACAACCACAAGATGATGTTGAGTCTAGACATTATGTATATCTTTGGGTCTAATGCATTAAGTTGAATAATGATCACCGCATTTGTCATCTATGTAGACACCATTTTTATCTATGTTATTATTTAATAAAAAGTAAATTCGCTGGACAAAAACACTTTCTAAGGGAAACACTTACGGAAAACAAGTAGTCACTTTTAGTATATTTCTATATCTATAAGTTGGATAATGATCTGTAAATTAAGTTTGATAATCATCGATCAATACATTCTCATCTATATCAACAATTTTTCATCTATCATTACTATAATATAAGTGTCAATGAAATGTATTCATTAGAAGGAAAAACTTAAACGGAAAACACATTAACGCTTATTATCTAATAGTGATTATCATCTTTGATGAAATAAATTAGTTAGAGAGAAATAATTTTGGGGGGAAACACACCGGCTCAAGTAGGGAGGACACGCTTTTAGGGGAAACACTTTAGGGAAACACATCGACTCTTTTATTATATTAATGATAATGATATGTAGACCCCATTTTTATCCATGTTATTTAATATAAAATGTTTATTACATTTAATAAAAACAAATTAATTGGAGAAAAACACTTTCTATGGGAAACCCTTACAGAAAACACGTAGCTTGTGTTTGTTTTGCAATGTGGTTTTTTCGGGAGTTTTTTTAACATCACATCACCAATCATTTCTTACAATTATCCCACCAATCAAATCTTCAACTACAAATAAAAAAATATTAAATCATCTCTTATCATTTCACTTTATCAACTTTATTACATTTTTTATCATTATTTTATTCATTATTCTACTTTATTTCATCAATCATTTCATAATCAACACCAATCATTATTCTACTTTATTTTACCCCATCAACTTTCTAATCATTACTTCAATCACTTTATCTAAAAAAACTTCCAAAAAGAACTCCAAAAAAAACCCCACCCCAAAACAAACGGAGCCGTAGGGTCTCTTAGTATTTTTCTATATCTATAACTTAGTTAATGATCAATAAGTTAAGTTTGATAATGATCTATCAATACATTTTCATCTATTTCAACAACTTTTTTTCCATCATTAATATAATAAAAGAGTCATTGTTGTATTTATTGAAATATATTCATCAGAAGAAAACACGTGGAGGGAAAACACATTGACTATGAATATCTAACAGTGATTGTTATCTTTAATGGAATAAATCAATTAGGAATCATGAGGAAACACTTACAGTGACAACACACATTTGCGTGGTCTTTTTAAATAAACAAATTGGAGACATATCTAACACTGATTATTATTTTTTAAGAAATAAATTAATTAGGGATCAAAAGGAAACACATAGAGGAAAAACACACTTTCACGTGTTCTTTTTAAATAAATAAATTAGGGACACTTACGGAAAACATGTAGGCACTTTTAGTATCTTTCGATAAAAGTATAAGTAGGACACATTTTCATCTACATCAACAAATCTATCATTGCTATAATAAAAGAGTCATTATTAAGGAAACAATTAAAGGGAAAGCACGTTACAATGAATATCTAACCTTGATTATTATCTTTGATGAAATAAATTAATAAAGGACAAGAAGGAAACACTTAGGGAGAGGGGGGGGGGGGGGGGGGGGGGGGTTGTGGTGGAAACACACTTTCATGTGTTCTTTTTAAGTAATAAATAAACTGGGAGACACGCTTCTTGGGAAATTAACTTGTTTTTTCTACATGTATCGTTTAATTGATTGATTTTTGTTATTCTAATTTGATTTTACGATTAATGATTTATCCCTTAACTGGTTGATTTTTTTTAAAGATATAACAATTTCTTTTGTTTCAAACCAAGGTGTTTAGATTTAACGTGTGCTTTTATGTGATTGATTTTTTTTTTTTGAAAGATTTTATAGATGTTTTCTTTTGTATTTTTTTTCGTCATAGTTTTCTTTTGTATTAATTTTTCCTTCAAAAGATTTATTTTTCTTATTATAATAATTTGATTGGATGATTAATGGAATAAGTTTTGCAACATGTACGTGTGTTTCTAATTTTTTTAAGGAACATGAGCAGAATCACATTCCCACCCCCACCCGATCAGTTTACAATGTGTATTTAAGAGCCATTGTAACTCTTTCTAGTAAGTCACGTTGGCACTTGTTTAAAAAGACGTGTTCACATCGGCAATTTTAGTGTCATTTGTATGTGCTCTATACTCTATAAGATTAGAACTTCCTGTATATTCCCTTAAAAAAAAAAAAGAACTTCCTGTATATTTATTTTTGTTATATAATCATTATAAAAATAAAAAAATAAAAAATAAAAAAATTATTAAAAAGCATCATGTTTTCTTCTTCTTCCCAAACAAACTCCCCATCCCCGCATCCCCTCCCGTCAAACCCACCACCACCAGCTCCTCACACACAGTCCGGCTACCAGCACACAATCAGACCACTTCTTCTTCTCCTCTGATGGTAAGGGACAAGAAACCGTCATAGAGCCGGTCCCATCGTCCCCGTCGAGCTGCAACTCACTCTCCGGCCATGTCTGCCAAAGCCGCTGGACGTTCTTCGAAAACGAAGATACACCTCTCCCCTTCCACTAATTCCCGTTCTACCATCCCCTCTAAATCCATTCCCGCCTCCATCTCAGATTTAACCCCCACTCCCACTCAACCCCATAACCACACCATCCCAGCCACCACTCCCTTAACTTCCAATTCACCCACCCACACTCCTAAACCAACCCCTACAGCCATGAGCACACCTCAGCATCTACCTTCTCCAACCACAGAATCCCTACCCGACACTCCACTTGCAATTTCAATTGCAAATCCTATCCAGCCCCAGCAAACTTCCCCACCCCAATCAACTACAACCCCATTAATTACTACAAACTTCCGCTCGGGGACAGAAATGCGCAGCCACCTCCACGGCAAGCTCCAAATCCGCCGCACCAACCCGCGAGAAGAATCGTAAGGCAATGGTAATGAGACATTACTACCTTCCCGCAATCAACTCCGTGGATGTCTCACATCCAAGACGCCGACCGAAAAATGCAGGTATAAGTGATTTTCTCAGAAACAAGTTATCCCTTGCCATTTATTTCAGGGTTAATCTGATTTTTAGTCCTCTAACTTTCCCTGTTTTTGTAAATAGTCCTCTTTTTGCTCCGGTAGCATTTTCAGTCCTATAACTTTCTATTTTCTGGATTTTTAGTCCTTTTTGCCAATTCATCACCGGAGCTCCGGCGAAGTGCTTAGGTGGCTGCCATGTGGTAGCATTTTCAGTCCTATAACTTTCTATTTTCTGGATTTTTAGTCCTATAACTTTCAATTTTCTGGATTTTTAGTCCTTTTTGTATATACCCTAAGCACTTCGCCGGAGCTCCGGTGATGAATTGGCAAAAAGGACTAAAAATCCAAAAAAACAGAAAGTTATAGGACTGAAACTGCTACCGGAGCAAAAAGAGGACTATTTACCAAAACAGGGAAAGTTAGAGGACTAAAAATCAAATTAACCCTTTATTTCACCTAGAGACTTTAGAGACATTGGGTGTTTTTGATGAGGTGAAAGAATACTTGGATAATATTGGTTGGGGTGCTTTTCTGTATGTGAAGAGTCTTCCTATATTGAGTTAATAATAATGCATGAATTTTACTCCACCTTCATTTTAAGTTACCCACGGAGGACACTTTTGACTCGCCTTCTGTCGTGCACATTCGCTTATTGGGTCAAGTTTTCAATTTGTCATTGTCGGAATTTGCTATTCATTTAGGCTTTTACACCGAAAAGGAGACACACTCCGTCTTATGCACATTATAGAGTGATTGAAATGATTTTATGTCGAGCCAACGACGTAAAACAAATGCGCTTATTGGGAGGCAACCCAATGGTATACTAAGAATAAATCTCGTTTTAGTTTGCTTCGCTAAACGAGTGCTTGATGTTTGTTGTGGAGCCATTATTACCTTGTAGAGAAATACGAAGATTGCGAAGAATCTAAAATCGAGGAGGTGGCATGCGTGTGAATGGGCATCAAAGTGGTTAATTTTGGTGATGAGGACATGTTTGCTAGGTTGGATACTGGTGGGATCCTAATCAAAAAAAGGTACTCCCTCCGTCCCGCAATATAAGTTCTTTTAACTTTTTTTTGATGTCCCAAAATATAAGTCCTTCTCATATTTCATTACAAGATTAATACATTGTTTTCATTTTCACACTAAACAATGCAATATTATAAGTCACTCACAAAAGTCAATACAATATTTTGCCTTGAAATATTAAAAAGTAACTCATTTATGATTTTTCTTAATCTGTGTGAAAAGTCCAAAAGGACTTATAATACGGGACGGGGGGAGTATATCCAAGGGGATTTAATAAGTGATTCAGGAAATCTCATAAACGGAATGGTGGGATCCTACTGTTCTGAAAGTGAGAAAACCAAAATGCTTGGAATTTGGGAAAAAAACTAGAATAAGATATGTTGAGATCCTAGCATTCTTGGGGTAAGTAAGCATGATAATTGTTTCACTACTGCCAAGCTAATGTGTAGAATAGTAGGATCTTATCATCATAGTTAGGTTTTATTCAAAAAAAAAAAAAAAACAAATTTAATTATAAATTAAAACTTCCAGCCGTGTTACAATGTGTATTTAAGGGCCATTGTAACTCTTTCTAGTAAGTCACGTTGGCACTTGTCTAAAAATACGTGTTCACATCGGCAATTTTAGTGTCATTGTATGTGCTCTATCAGTTCGTTGTGTCATTTAGCCATGAGCGTAAACTATGCTTTACATCTATAGTGAGATTGTTTCCTTACTGTGGTTTGCTGCAAGTTTGAGTTGGTCCTCATTTGTTTTAATATATGTGTCATTTGGGACTTGTACCAAGTGTTACTTAAGCTGCCAAAGTTATCAACAACAAAAAAAAAAATCACAAAAAAAAGAAAAAAAAAAGAGAAAAAAAGTGCAGCTATCAATAAAAGTATGAAATCAAAGTTTGAGTTTGAGAATAATTGTAGTCCTTATATATTTGGAAGTGTTGGAATAATTATGATAGTGCATCGGTTTGCCAATATTCTGAGAGATGAGCAACATGATTTTGTAGAAACATAAATTATAAAGATGAACACGTTGCATGAAAACTATATTCATATATTCATGATACTACAACACAGAGAACAAAATATGCATAAAGCAAAATATAAACGCCAAAAATTATTGTGACTGAGGTGATTTTAGAACTCTGTCCTTAAGACATAATTGTCCCGCCTATGGTGCACACGGTTTATAGCAATACGTCTCCCAAGATACAACAATCTACCTTTCCGGGTTCTTGCACTTGAATGAGGAAAGCAACGAACTGATAGGGCCTTTGATTATCTCTGACAATGCAAGTGTGTGTTTATTTCTGCAGAGTAATGGTATGAAAAAAAAATGTTGTGTCCTTTTTCATTCAGGTATGTTCTTTATATAGGCAGAGTGTAGGAGGCAATGAACAGAAACATCTGTTCAAAATTCATAGGAAAAAGGGTTGTATCTGTTCAAAATGACTGTTAAAGCTATTTTCTTTCACCAACAGATGCATTAGGGCCGAACTGATGCCTTCAGATTTCCGAACAAGTGCATGTTTTCCTGTTGTATTCATTCAAATTTTAATGCTGAGCTAGTCCAAAAAATTTAATTCTTGAGCCGAGCCGAGCCACAAGCTTGAGCCTGAACCGAGCTGGCCGGACGGCAGCGGCACGTGTGAACCAACAAGCATCTAAGTCCTCCCTCCTTCACAAAATTCTCTTGCCCTTTGAGGGTTGCCCTTCTATTAAACTCTCCCACTTATATAGTGAGAATCTTTAGTTTCATTGCCAATGTGGGACAAATGGAATACACTTCCATTATAACACCCACATAAATTACTATACCTTTAGGCATTAATTTCTCATTCACCCGATATCGGAATCGAGTGATTCAAAATCCTAACATCAACCACTATCTTAGTAGTTTCCAATAATAGTTTTAGCTCCCAGAAATTCATTCCATAAGTCATTCAAAATCAAGCCTAAAGTGGACTGTTTTTCCACTTACACATAGACCCGGTTTGAGCTAAATTACCATTATAGTTCCAACAATCCCCCACATGAATGAAAATTATTGCATATGCTATGCAAACTCTGTAGAGATAACAAAATAGAGTTCTATTGCATCGGGCGAGGTGGTTTGCTGCATTGAACCTTCCCTAGTAGAATACCGTCGGACATACTCGGTTAAGCAGTGAACTAGGTCTTGAACTGCTCAGGCTTTGGTGGATGCCTAGACAATGATACCCACACAATAGACCCCCTGGCCTTCTCAAAGTTCTCATGGTTGTGTCCATTTTGGCCCTGGAACACATTGGTTTCAGAAAGTGTGTTAGAGAATTCAGCCTTCAAATTCTCACAGAAGCGGCCCCACTTCCACTTACATAGGCGACCTCCTATAAAGAGTACTCTGCAATACCTCACTTGGCTTTGCTAAGATATATGAATCATTAAAAGGTTTATGCTTAACCTGAACCCTTCAGCAGACAACACTTTTGTTTTAACATAATGGTTAAGTGCTAACTGTCCCTCATAACTTAGTTGTCCCTTTTGAACCATGATCTTGGGATCTCCAGTCACTATGGTTGGGTTACCATTATAAGGGAACATGCATAATAGGCTTCAGTCCCATTCCGTTTGTGAAAATTTGACACCCGGTCTCTAGATAAACCTTTTTATAAGCGGATCCGCAAGATTCTCCTTCGACTTTAAACAATCGAGGAAATCAAACCATTAGAGATCAATTAATAAATGGTATTGTGTCTACGATGTATTAACCGGGACTTACCATTTTTCATATTATTGTGGGCTTGTTCTATCACTTACCGACTATTTCATGCTAATAACAGCGATAGAATCTGATCTTCCAAGAATTGCAATATCTTTCCAAGGATTCAACTCCTTCCCTTTTCATTGCTTTCGTTATATAATTTTATTTAGGTAAATTTCCTTTACCAATCACCCCCACATTTCCAAGAATATGATGAAGTCTAAACCAAGAGGATATTCTTCCCTCACAGGTTTTGGGTAAACCTTAAGTCAATCATCAACATTTCGCAACATTATTTGATTAAGTATAGTTCAACGATTTGATGAATGTTGTTGGTACCAAAACAAAATTCATTAAACCTTGAATCACACTTTTCCACCTCTTGATCATCACGAATTGATTAACTTGCTATTTCAAGTTAAGCGTCTCAACAAACACATAAACAACTTCATCTCCACATCTTGAAATATACAACACAAAACCGAAAGCAAGTCTATTAATAATATGAATATAACTACCAAGATATGTACATATATTTATGGTATTAACATGTCACATAAACATATATAACATTAAGGTGTTTACTTAAACACCTACATACAGTACATACAAATTTACACAAATATTACACATCTATAATAATGTATAAATTAAATTGTTTAGTACAAACCATAACTTGAATTTTAAATACAACAAAAAAAGTTCATTCACCAAGTTCATGCAATCATTACGCGGACAGATTCAATTCATCCATAGAGTCAGTGACTATTTCTGCCACGTTTGATTGTTCAACTTTCCGAGACTTTCGGCATTCATTCTTGCGGTGTCCTTGTTTCCCGCAATTAAAGCACATACCATTGAATTGCTTTGCCTCTTGATTACCCTTTGAACTTTCACCCTTGAACTTTCTCTTCTGTCCTTTGCCATTATTTGCACTGGAACTGGACTCCACCATATTTGCCTTGGATTGTCCAAAGTGCCCTCCTCTGTCAAGTTGTCGGTTGTTCTCTTCCACACACACAACTTTACCACCAATTTGTTCATCGTTATCTCCTTGTTTTTGTGCTTCAAATAATTCTTGAAATCTCTCCACGAAGGTGGAAGTTTCCCAATTATTACAGCGACTTGGAATGGTTCATTAATAACCAAGCCTTCCTCATGACATTCGGAGATAATTATTTGCAACTCTTCCATTTGGCTAACAACGGTTTTGGATTCCACCATCTTGTATTCCATAAACCTGTCAACAATGTACTTCCTTTTCCCAGCATCTTCTGTTTTGTATTTCATTTCAAGTGCCTGCCACAACTCTTTAGCACTTTTACTCATACAATAAACAGTATATAACGTATTGTCAAGACAAGTAAGGATATATTCTTGCATAGAAAATCAGAATGTTTCCATGCATCCAATGCTGTAACGGAAGTCTTATGGTTTTCACCCTATGTATCTCAGGAGGATCTTCAGTCAACCATTTTTCCAAACTTAAAGTTGTCAAATAAAATAGCATTTTCTGATGCCATCGCTTGAAGTTCTGCCCGTTGAACTTCTCTGGTTTTTCATGGTGAGACAAATTTGTTCCTTGCACAACAGCGGGTTGCACACATGACATAGGAGTTGTTGAATCCAATGTTCCTTCCATTTCTGTTCATAAACAGAAATCAACAATCAAAGTTGCAAAACAGACTCTGTAATGCATATTTTTTCCGATAATGGTATATCACAGTTTTAAAAATTCACGAACACTTTATACTTATAAATATGAACATATTTGTGATCGACAGCACCATATAAACAACTTTCGTTCTTTAACTTTTTGGAAATGAGCAAGTAATTTGGACTACAACACAATGTAGGCAAATTTTCCAATTTTCCAGAAAGTCGTGTCTATTTTTATATTTTTGGCACAACAAAATTTCCAACCAAATTTCAGATTTTTGTTACCAATAAACTATACTCACATATTAGTAAAACCATGTTAACACAAAAATCAAATTGTTAACATGATTTTTCAAAAAGGTATACATGACAACATGTTGCATTTTTACATAAACATAAAGTTTTTCAACAATTTCATGTTGCAGATTTTTGAATGATCTTTTCACATCTCGAAAATTGATACCAACACAATTTAGAAGATTTATAAGATCACACATATGGTTAGAATAAATTTACAGAAATATTCGCACATAAACATGTTGTTGTATCTTACTAACACATATGCATCCGTTCAAAAGCAAAATTTTCTGCTACAACTTTTTCTAAAGTTGTTTTAAAAATTCACGGACACTTTTAACAAATAATAATAACGGATTTGTAATCTATAACACCTTAGGAACAATATTTATTCTTTGAGTTTTCAGAAAATACGTAGTAATTACAAAGTATTTTAGCTTTGAAAAAAATGTATTTAGTCGTGCCAATTTTCTGAAATTGTGTAAGAATTGTTTCTATTACTTCAACCTTTCCCGATGTTATTTTTGATTCAAAAAAAATGATACCGATACAACACTGAACATGTTTCAGAAAAAGCACATAACAAGAAAAACGAATTTACCAAAAGGTCTGCACATAAACATGTTCATGTTAGCATACAGGAACAAAATTATGTCTTAAGATTGTTGGAATAATTATAGTAGTGTATCGGTTTGCTAATATTCTGAGAGATGAGCAACATGATTTTGTAGAAACATAAATCATAAAGATGAACACATAGCATGAAAACTTTATTCATATATTCTTGATACTACAACACAAAGAACAAAATATGCAGAAAGCAAAATATAAACGCGAAAACTTATTGTGACTGAGGCTAGTTTAGAACTCTGTCCTTAAGACATAATTGTCCCGTCTATGGTGCACACGGTTTATAGAAATACGTCTCCCAAGATACAACAGTCTACCTTTCCGGGTTCTTGCACTTGAATGAGGAAAGTAACGAACTGATAGGGCCTTGATTATCTCCGACAATGCAAGTGTTTGTGTTTATTTCTGCAGTGTAATGGTATGAAAAAATGATGTGTCCTTTTTCATTCAGGAATGTTCTTTATATAGTCAGAGTTTAGGAGGCAATGAACAGAAACATCTGTTCAAAATTTGTAGGAAAGAGGGTTGTATCTGTTCAAAATGACAGTTGAAGCAGTTTTCTGTCACCAACAGATGCATTAGGGCCGAACTGAGGCAAGTTTACAACTCTGTCCTTAAGACTCAATTGCCCTGCCTATGGTGCACACAGTGTATAGAAATATGTCTCCCAAGATACAACAGTCTACATTTCCGGATTCTTGCACTTGAATGAGGAAAGCAACAAACTGATAGGGCCTTTGATTATCTCTGACAATGCAAGTGTTTGTGTTTATTTCTGCAGAGTAATGGTATGAAAAAAATGATGTGTCCTTTTTCATTCAGGAATGTTCTTTATATAGGCAGAGTGTAGGAGGCATTGAACAGAAACGTCTGTTCAAAATTTGCAGGAAAGAGGGTTGTATCTGTTCAAAATGATAGTTGAAGCAGTTTTCTATCACCAACAGATACATTAGGGCCGAACTGATGCCTTCAGATTTCCGAACAGGTGCATGTTATCCTGTTGTATTCATTCAGAATTTTAATGCTAAGCTGGTCCAAAAAATTTAGTACTTGAGGCGAGCCACAAGCCCGAGCCGGCCAGACGGCGGCGGCGGCGGCGCGCGTGTGAACCAACAAGCATCTAAGTCCTCCCTCCTTCACAAAATTCTCTTGCCCTTTGAGGGTTGCCCTTCTATTAAACTCTCCCACTTATATAGTGAGAATCTTTAGTTTCATTGCCAATGTGGGACAAATGGAACACACTTCCATTATAACACCCACATAAATTACTCTACCTTTAGGCATTAATTTCTCATTCTCCCGATATCGGAATCGATTGATTCAAAAGCCTAACATCAACATAGTAGTTTCCAATAATAGTTTTAGCTCCCGAAAATTCATTCCATAAGTCATTCAAAATCGAGCCTAAAGTAGACTGTTCGGCACTTACACTTAGACCCGGTTTGAGCTAAATTACCATTAAAGTTCCAACAGGAAGAAATGTAAGGTTCATTGAAGTTGTAAGCGGTTGCTCTTGTTGCTTGATGACACACTTTTAACCCATTTTTTTCCTTTTCTCCACCTTATTTTCAATCCCAGCCCTGTTACAACCTTATTAAAGACCTCTTGATTTGTGTGTTGGAATTCGAATGTGTAGTGGTGGAGATTAGATTGACATGCAAACATATGGTAATGCTTGGTGTTGGCGTTGATTTTAGTGTGAGTGAATTGTCCCTTTTGCATTTATATAAATTGAGTGATAATCCGTGAGGACAATTGAGGTTTATTGATTTTCCTACTTGAAAATTTGTGAACCAGTGTGAAACGTGATGAGTATGAACACTAGGGTGTTGTATGCATTGTTTGATTGTCCTTTGATTTGAGTTGTGATATGCGAGATGGATGATAAAGTTTGACATGGGTCATGTTTGGACATTAATGGTGTGTTGCATTCACGTTAGTTGTAGGTCATGCATATCATTGCTAGGTCCCTTAGTGCACTCTTTTTTTTTCTTTTGGGATGAGAGTACGATGCTTGAGGACAAGCATCCATTTATGTGTGGGGGAACTTGATAGGTTCGTTTTTTTTTTTTTTTTTTTTTTGAGGAAATATAGGTTCGTATTTGACTACATTTATGGTGCAATTTTAGGGCGTTTTCTGCGAAAAGATCTCGCTTGGGTGGATGTTTTTTTGTGTATTTCAGGTTTAATATGATGGAGACATGATTTTGGATGTTTTGAGGCATTTTGGAGTCATTTGGAGCTATTTAGACAAAGTGGAAGTGAAGCGTTTGAGTTGGAAAAGAAAACAGTGCTGAAAAGCTAAAAGCTGAACGGTAGGATCCTACCATTAGGCAGCGAGCTGGGCAGAAACGAATCGAGCTGGCTGCATTTCTGGTTCATTGCAACATCATTAAACACTCTTTTTTTTTTTACATATTCTGACTTTATGGATGAACCGTACTTTATTATTTTATTAATTTTTATTAGGAATATTCCTTATTTCTGATTGGATATTGAATATTAGAAAATTAAATAAGGAATGAGGCATTTAGTCGAATTCAGAATTTTGAGTCGACGTTTTTTTCATCAGCGTATGCGACTTGGAGCAGCCCCATTGTCGACTTTCAGATTTTTCTTGTCCTAGGGTTTTTCTTCATCAACAACTCAATTCCTTTTTTATTTTGTACAATTGATTAAGGTATTTATTATTATTTCTTGTCTTTTTCATGATTATGATGAATAGCTAATCCCCTTTTTTCAGTTAAAGCATTGTGAATCCCTAAATCTAGAAATTGTGAGATCAAATTGATATTTCTCCTTGTTTAATTTTTGGTATCGTTTTATTCTCTGTTTTAATCGAATTAGAATTAGAAGATCAATCTAATTTCCACTGCTGGTTTTTTAGGTTAATTGTCTAGTTCATAGCCATAATTTACACCAAGACGGTTGTTTAGGTGAAATTAAAAGTGGTACACGATAAATTTCTGCCGGATCGCCTCCCGTGGGAATCTATTGTGAGAATTAAGCGTTCTATGGTTAAAGTTAGACCGGTTGGCTTACTACCTAAAAATTGGGTTTTTCTGCTAGTTAATGTTGTCGGTTCACCAACTTCTAGCGGTTGTTAGGAGTGTGATTTCGATTAGGGGATAATTAGTAGCGGTGGTCTTAGTTATCGGTTGTAGGAAAAACCGCGGTTAGCTATAACCAATTTATCAAGCATTAAATGAGTCATTTCTGCATCAATGATCAATTGTGTTGATTTAGGGAGGAAACATTGGCTTTAACTGAATTCGTCCCTCCTTGATTTTTCCTTACTTATTTGCTCTATTCTGCTTCTATTTTCACGTCAGTAGTTAATTCTGCATGTTCTTTGATTTTATACATAATTGTAAAGTTATCACACAAAACTCATTTTGTTACTGTTCTGAAAAGAAATAATCAACTGTTCCTCGGGGGATCTACTCTTTCTCGCCCTATACTAGTTGTAAGATGAAGGGAAATAATTTTGGTGAGTTAACACACACCAGGGAACTTCATGCCGATGGTCTTAGTTCTCATTTGGGGTGAGACAAGACAATTAGTAGGCTTGAAGAGAGATATTTCTGGCCACAACTGATGAGAGATGCAGGGAGGATCGTGCAAAAGTGTTCAATCTGTCAAACTCAAAAGGGTCAAGGCCAGAACACTAGACTTTATATGCCGTTGCCTATTCCCGATCAGCCTTGGAAGACTTATCTGTGGATTTTGTTTTAGGTTTGCCTTGTACTCAGAAAGGTTCTGATTCTATCTTCGTTGTGGTGGATCGTAGGTATAGAGTAGTTTCATACACTCGTATGAGGGGGAACTACATGCTTAAGAATGCACCGTTTCACACTTTTGAGCACCATTGGTTGGAAGGAAGGAAATCATTCCCATGATACTACGAGAGATTTACTAGTCTACGCATTGTTTTGGTTATGTTTCTTTTATCATTTATCACCCTTTGTAGTAATAGATTCTTAGATACATTTACTTCCTTGAATTATTACGACTTAGATCAAGATAATCATAGCTTTTCGGTGTTCAACCTCACAATCCTCGTGGATACGACCTTGACCACTAGATTATACTACAATTGTCCCGGTACACTGCCGGTAAGATTGGAACCCTAGAAAAGTCCGATCAGAGCTCGGAGCTTTGGGTTTCTCCCTTTGGTGATCCATGGCCGGCGATGAAGGAAGCCAAATTCGCGACGTTGCTGGGGATTCAAAGATCCGTTGGGATATTCCGTCGAAGCCTTATCGAAAGTTCGATTCTTTCACGTCAGAAGCGAAACGAGACGGATAGGTTGAGACACCACTTGAAGCACGATTGCTACTATCAAATGGGACGAGACTTGCCTCGTACCGTTGCGGGAGGAGTCGGCGAAGGTCCTCTACACTGCAGCTACAGTTTGAACGAGTATAACCATAGTTGGGTCAGAAAAGAACTACCAATTTTCCATTGTACATCACATATTGAAGATCTCTATGTGTGGGTTGATGCAATTGAAGCATATTTTGATGAGAACAATATACCCGAGAACCTCAAGTGTATATTGGTCTAAACTATACACTCCAAGGGGGAGGATGAGATTTGGTGGCAGCAATTACAAATAAACAAAATGAAAGAATGTAAGGCAAAGATCACCTCTTGGTCAAGAATGAAGGCCCTCATGTTTAAGTGCTTCATGCACATCAAGTGTTCGACAAAATGTTCATCAGAAGTCTATAGCAGCAGCAGCAAAGTTGTGAATTATGGGCGCAACATGCCTGAAGGTCTTGTGCTGCAAATTGAAGAGAGAAATGAAGGAGTGGTGAAAGGGGACTTCAACATAATTTTTGAACGAATTGATGGCAAATATAAGTGACCATTTGCTTATTTTTCCTTCAGAGGTTGCTGAACTGACCACCCTTGACAAAAATGGTTGAACATCAGAGGTTTGTGGGACCTTAGGAAGAAATTCAAGTTGTCCATCCAATTACAAGAGATAATAGAACACCATGTGGATGATGTTCTGGAGGACAAAAGTGACTCGGACAGTGGGCATGATTGTGATATGAAAGTCACTAAGGAGATGAAACAGGATTACAAAGTGACCTTAAAAGAAAGCAGACAACTTCCCATTGATGCGCCGATGTTGCTGCATATGACTAGTAGGTTCTTCAATGTGTTATAGGCCCAGAACTAAGAATTATCCTTTGAAGCATGGAAGCAGGGAAGGTCACGAAATCATGAAATGGCTGATTGGTTTTAGTGTGGTTATGAAATTCTTTCTTGATGACGACAGAATTATGACGCCTCCGGTTTTTGGTAAGTACATGAATCCTAATTATACTACTCAGATCGTATCATTTTTATTTGACCCGGGCGGAGTTATTGCGAAAAAGGGAAACTTTGGGAATTATCCCTCTCTTATCCTCCTTGGCATATTACTGGATTGCACTGTTTCTCAAAGTGATGTGACAACTGACAAATGAAGTCTTTTCGATTAGAAGCGACGGTACTGGGAGTTCTTGCATGATGTTGAAGGACGAAATATGTAAGAGAATGGGATTATGTTTGTGCTCACACATTGTAATCGTTTAGAAGACTAGCAAAATCCACGTCTTTGCACGTGTTCAGCTAAATATATTGTTGATTATGCGCTTAATTTATAAAATAAATATATGTTCAATAATGATAATTATATATAGTGACTTAATGATTGGTAGAATTATTTTATTTATCTCACTCATACGTATTGAATCAAACTCGTCATTTACATTTTCATTTTTTTAAATATGATAAGCTCCCTTAAAATTATTATAAGTTTTTTATTTATAGTTATAATCATGTATTTTATTGGGATCAAATAAAAATTTGTCTCACGTATCTTTTATATATGTAGATACTCTCTAAGTTCATTCAAACCTAAAAAACATCATCAAAGAATAATGTGTCCGAAAAATTATGTAATGTTTTAATTGCGTATATTTTTATACTAACATTATATTACAACTGCAAATACTCTTTGTCAAATAATTTACTGTCAGTTAACTTTAATAATCATAAAGACATAGAATCA
Source organism: Gentiana straminea (assembly GCA_036785695.1). NCBI lineage: Eukaryota > Viridiplantae > Streptophyta > Magnoliopsida > Gentianales > Gentianaceae > Gentiana > Gentiana straminea. Next base: position 4,550,742 of record JAVUPR010000088.1, on the reverse strand, counting down.
TTAATTGGGTCATATGAGTATTGTTGAGTTCAAAAAAAATCAAGGGTTTAGCAAGAATCCCATATGGGGTGCAAATCTCTTCTATATACATGTTAGGCCAAAAAATCCTCTCGATTCAACCACATTATAGGTTTGAGGCCGATTTGACATAGCTTGAATCTTACTTGGGTCAGCATGCACTTCATCCTCAGCATGCACTTCATCCTCTTGTATGACATGGCCCATGTATACCACCTTGGTTTGTCCAAAAGAGCGTTTCAGCAATTTAGCATAGTATTGGTTTCTTCTTCAAAACTTCTAGAACCAGTTTAAGATGTTGTCTACGTATGGGAAGCCATGTCAAGGTTGAAGATTAGGATGTCACCAAAAAAATATCAACACAAACTTCCTCAAGTAAGGTCTCAACGTCTCATTCGTACTTCTTAGGAATGTTGTCGGGGCTTTTGTGAGCCCAAATAACATCATTTTGAATTCAAATTGGCCATACTAAGTTACAAAGGTGGTCTTCTTGACATCATCTTCATTCATCAAAATTTGATGGAATCCAGACCTCAAGTTTATTTTAGAAAATATCTTTGCACTTTCTAACTCATCCAATAATTATCAATTAGGGGAATATGGTAGCCATCCGTGACAGTTAAGTCACCCAACCTTTTTTAATCCTCACAAAATCTCCAGGTTCATCTTTCTATTTCACAAAGAGAAAAGGTGATGAAATTGGACAATTATTGTGTTGTATAATCCCCCGTTGTAACATTTGATCTACCAACTGCTCAATTTCATACTTCTGATAGTGAGCATGTCTACAAGGTTTTAGTTTCACAGGTTCAACATATTCATTCAAAGTGATGGGATGCTCATAGCCCTTCATTGGTGAAAATCCTTTGGAATTCGCAAACACCTCATGATATTCTTCTTCAATGGGAATAGGATACAGAGCTTGTTCCTGTATCAAAGTGAGGCACCTTAAGAGTCTATGGGTTTTCTCAAATTCATGGTAATGATTTTACAGCTTGTCATCTTAAGCTGAGTTTCTTCTGTGTAACTTCTTAGCTTTATTTGTTCTACCTCATTAGTGAAAACAAGCTATTTGTAGAAGTCAAAAACCATGGGAGTGTACTTTTTCATTTAATCCACCCCTAATATCATGTCACAACCTTCAACTTGATTAATCTCACGTCTTGGTAGAACTTAACCCTTTTGCATGATTCATGGCAAGCCAGGACACTTAAATTCACTCATATTTTGTTTCCATCTACTATCGTGATTAACATAGGGTGAGTTGGTTATGTCACACACTGCACTTCATTGGCAGCTTACTGGTCTAAGAAAGTGTGAGATCCATCACTGTCTATGAGGATGGTAATTGCTTTTTTTCTTCAAGAGGCATGTAGTCTTAATGGTGTTAGAGGTGACCTATCTATAAGGTGTACATGGATAACTAAGTAGTCTCAGATGATCTAGAATTCCATTCCATATCCTATTTATCTACTACAATCTCTCCCCAAACTTCATCATCCCCAGCTAATAGAAAGCGTATGTGTTTTTGCTCGCACACATGACCGGGTGTGTATTTTCATCACATTTAAAACACAACCCCTTGGCCCTCTTCTCTCGTAACTCCTTATGAGTAATTGTCTTATGTATCACTGGTTTATTCTCAAGGCATGGTATTTTATTAGTCACCTCAGTGATGAATGAGGAGAACCTGGGCGGCAAGGGTTAGAGTAATTCTTACTCGCTTGTGCATGTCATTCAATGCCATTATAATAGATTCTTGGCATATGGCAGCATTCATGGAATTATACATGTCCTTATGCATCATCAAACTCACCGTATACTAAATTTTTAGCTTAAGGCCTCTGATAATTCATTTGTCTCCATAAACATATGATTCTGTAACTACACAAAGCTTCTTAATGCCTCAAACTCTGATAGATATACCTTTACTGCAGTCTTTTGTCTTAGTAGATGGAATTCATCTACTGCCAGTCATAAGACTTACCTCCAAATCGTCTCATAACTTCTTCTCTCAGTAATGCCTAATTCATACTGGAAAACTTAATCTCGGATTTCAAAACCACACATCTGCTTTTCCTCGAATATGCATTTCTATTAAACCGACTCTCTCATCATCCAAAACATCATGCATATGGAAGTATCTTTCACTATGGTGTTTCCATTCCTTAGGCTATTCTACATCAAAAGGGAGAAATCCACCAAAGGAACCTTAACTCCCGCCTCAAAATTCCCATTTTTTTTATCTTATTTGAAGTTAGCTTCATACATATGTGACGTAGGTAGCAAGCCGTCATGAATTGATGGGTGAGTTCCAGTTTAATGAGATGACAACGAATGTGCTTGTGAAAATGTCTCACTCATACTATCAATCTTCTTTATCCACAACTGTAACATAGACGTCAGAGAATCCTTCTAAGCTTGCATGGCAGCTTGATTCGCAGCTCACAGACGACCGGAACAAGTCCATTTTCGCATGCACCGCATCAATTTTCACATTACAACCATGCACCTCCTCCATGCAAACATGAACATCTTTTTCTAACCTATTATAGTCCTTCCACAACTCATCCATTGCCTTCAAACCTGTACTTTCAGCCATGGAGATTCCACAGGGGCAGGATATGGATCTAATACCAGATGTTAGTAATGATCCTAGAGCATCACTATGGAAATAGGACGATGCAATGACAATGCCATTGATGATAAACATCATTGAAATCAACATAAGCACCACTTTACTCTATTTGTAAATGGTAAACCATATGTGGGTAAGGTTTGAAACATCTTCTAAAAATGTAACCGAGTATATGTTGTATGCAAACAATATTTTACTATGGAACAAAGTGCATGTTTAGAAAAAGAATTCTACCACGCAAATAATATTTAGGAGGAGAGAAATATATACATACCATTGTCGATTGATGTGGCGGTCATTTGAAAACAATGACATGATGTTGATGTCTTTTGGTTCTTGGTTGGATTGAAACTTGAATACAATTCGGTTCGGGATCAATTTCTTGGGGGCACCAAGTTGCTTACACCCCGAGGTATTCTTTAGGCTTTTAGAGAGTCACGTTCTACAATATGATGTTAATGGATGAAAGAGGTGAACAAAAAGGAGCTATGTTTGTGCCTTCAAATAGCGAGAGGCAATAGTAGTGGCCGCATTTTATGCGGTCAAATATGCTCCCATTGCAACCGAACGAACCATACGATGCATAATTTCGGCTAATGCTTGGTAAGCCTACATGCAAAGCATTTCATGCCCAAGCATTCTTTCAAACGACCATTACCTTCGAGTTAATTCAGATATCTAAAGAAAAGTATGTCAAAATCAAGAATCAATCAATGAGCTTAAGTCCTTCTTCCACCTCATTATTGTTTTATGGATTAAAATACTACCTCCGTTCCAAAATATAAATCTTTCTAGGAGTTTTCACGCAGATTAAAGAAGTGGTTGAATGTCATAAATTTGAAGATTAATGTCTAAAATGCACCCTAGACCATAATTAATGCAACAGGAGTTAAGTAATGAAAAGTAGTTGGATTGATAATAAATTAGGGGTAAGATATAGAAAAGAGTAATAAATGTTGCATTGGTAATGTGGAATGACTTTTATTGTGGGATAAATCTAAAAGTGTATGATGACTTATATTTTGGAACGGAGGTAGTAATAGTTATAAGGATAAAAGTATGACATAGCAATTGCGTGTTTGAATTCCGAGAATGAAGTTTTCCGTTAAGATCCATCATGTTTGCAATTTCAAATGCCTTATAGATGTTTGTAGTACTTGTTCATGCAAATGTGCTTCGTACTTTGCGGTTATTGATGTAGAAGCACTATGTTATGAATATCTGTCAGGTTGTTGTATTGATTTTATTAACAAAGATTCAAATACAACTGTAGTTCGTGAATAAGTGATACATCGTAATTTATGCAGAAGCACTCGGTTATGAATATTTGTGCGGTAGTTGTATTGAATGTATGAAAACAACATGAAATACAATTGTATTTTATGAATAAATGATACATCGTAATTTATACAAAAGTATTTTGTTATCATGAATGAATATTTGTTACGTAGTTGTATTGAATGTATGAAAACAAAATTGCATAGCTGATCAACTAATTAATTAAACTAAATTTTAATATGGGAAACACCTCATAAAATATTGTTGGCCGTAATGTTATATTTCTATTCTTGTCTACATAAACTATTTTACAGATGTAATTACATTTAATTAAGACAAGTCTTGATTCATGAACTATTATTTAATTATTATTTTATATTATTAATAATATTTAAAATTATTATTATTTTTTGACGGTATGTATAATTTTTTATTATTATTTTGTTGGCGGTATGTATAATTTTTTATTATTATTTTATTGGTTGTAATGTAATATTTATATTTTTTTTTCTATATAAACTACTTTACAGATGAAAATATATTTAATTAAGATAAATATTAATGCATAAAATTTGTACATACTAATCGTGGATAATGATAGAAATTAAAAATTAAAAAAAATGAATATGCTTGCTAGAGCGATACATGTATTCTTCTAAAAAACACGATGCATGTATTTATGATATGCATTCCGTAAAAGTCTTGATTGAATTGTCAAACAATTTTTTTTTTTTTTCGTTGATTCTCGACGAATTTCGACAAATTCTTGGATGTTTTCGTAACTTAATTTTAGTCGAAAAGTCTTTTTTGACCCAGGTATTGAGTATGAAAAATGATTAAAATTCTGACTTGAATTGAGTCAGAATAATTTAATGTGTGAAAAGATGTTCCGTTTCGGCTAATGAGATGAGATAGTGATTATTATTGATGTTTTTTTTTTGAGAAAGTATTTTTTTTTCAGATTGTGATTATTATTGATGTTTTTTTTTTTTTTTTTTTTCAGATAATGATTATTATTGATGTTTTTTTTCTTCTTTTCGTTGTTAGTTATTATTATTATATTAGTATATTAGATCTATATGATGTTCGGCTAATTACATGATATAGTGATTATTATTGCTGTGTGGATTGATTGATTTTTTTTCCCATAACGTGTTTTCTATTTTTTTTTTTTTTTTTTTTTTTACTTTAGATTGTTTGATAATTAATGGTATTATATATATCTTTTAAATTAATTAATTAATATTATATTTATTAATAAATTAATTATGAAAAAACTCTTTTTAGGGGAAACACTTTTAAGGGAAAACACATTGGCTCTTTTAATATAGTTAGTGATGTTTCCATCTCAACAGAACAATTTCGATTATGTTTACTACAAGGTGGTGCCGAATCAATCATCAAATGTTGCAAGTTTATTATGACGCAAGAACTTTCTGAGTTTCAGGATCAATTGAAGGTGCATGAACTTGATGATTCTGTCAAGGACGAGTTTTGGTTTTGATGCAGTTGTGAGTCATATGACCGCTTCAACGAGGAGTTAAAGAGTTGGACGACTTCTAAGCTACTTAGGGAGCTTGTCCATGGATTAAACATGCTTCTTAAAATGCTCTTGGAGCCAACACACTCGGTCTATAACAACAACAACAACAACAATAATACAAGAAACAAAAACAAAAACAATAAGAACCATTAGACCAAGGAGGTGGAGGTGGAGGTGGAGGTGGAGGTGGAGGTGGGGGTGGGGGTGGGGTTATTCTTCAATCCACAGGCATAAAGATCATTTTTCCCCGTTTTTTTTATGAACTTGGATAGTTGGTGCATCAGAAGTTAAGAGTACGAGTGGCGTTTGTGTCCTCACTGTGATGTCCTGTTTTTGGACACACAAATGCTGCTAGTGTTTAAAAAAAAAAGGTCAAGTGGGTTCTGAATCCAATTTTGAGTGATCTGGAAGTGCTTCCAAAATATGCAGAAGGTTTGGAAGCCGTGAATGGGACCCTGCTCTAAATAAACGACCCTGGGGACTTCAATGAAAAATCATAAAACATTAGAGAAAGGTTGGGGATGTGCTTCAGCATAGTATCTCGGATCATTCTCCTATCGTCATTGCTATACAGCAGAATTTAAATCCTGATCCCAAAGCCTTTTAAGACTTTGAAGAGTTTGGCTTAGATATCTGTTAGAATTAATCTTTATGATTTGTCCTAATACTCTCTCCTAAGTCTTAATTAATTAGTTAATCTTGTAATTAGTTTAAAATCCTTAAGGGAATTCCTTTCTATCGGGTCACAGCACTTGGCTGCAATTCCAAACTAGCCGTTGGGACTTGACAGCCAACGGCTGGTTTCCCTTTTGTCTATTTACTGGGTAATGGTTGTGTATATAAGCAACCAAACCTCTCTCGTAATAATTAAGCTCTATTCTTAATGAAATAATAAGTTGTTTCACTTCATCCAATCAAAGCTTCCGTTCTTACAATATCCTCAACTTCTTGAGGAATGTGCAGGCAATGAATAGGTGATGTTTCGTTAAAATTATGACGAGCTTGAAGGGTTCCCTAGAGGGAAACAAAGAAGAGACAGTTTAAGGGTGCGTTTGGATTGCTGGAACGTAACGGAATGGAATGAAAATGATGGAATGGAATGCAATGAAACCGATTACATTCCTATGTTTGGCATGCAATGGAATGAAATATGCAAGATTGTATTATATGTGACAAGTAACACGGTGGGTGATGAGCGTGCATGATAACGAGTGTAGCAAGCGGTGGTGGGTGGCGGAGGATGTGAGGTGTGCGATAGTAGTGGTTGTGGTGGTGGTGATGGTGGTGATGGTGGTTGTTGTGGTGTGCGATAGTGGTGGTTGTGGTGCGCGATACCATTGGTTGTTATGGCGGTGGTGGTGGGTTGTGACGGTTGTGGGTTGGGTTATGATGGAGGATGGTGACGAGTTGTGCTGAGGGTGGTGACAGGGTGTAGGCGGCGGTGGTGGAGGGTGGAGGGTGGTGATGCGGTGGAGGGTGGTGGCGGTGGATTGCGGTGGGGTGGGCAAGTGCCACGGGAGGTTGTGGGCGGGCAGGCGGTGGGCGGTGGTGGTTGATTTTTTTTATCACTAAATTATGCTTACATTTCATTCCATCAAACCATTCCGTCCATTCCATCTATTTTTTGATGGAATGAAAATGGTAAAAAAATCATTCCAATGCAATGAAAACTCATTCCATTCTCTCGCAACCAAACACGCCAAAATGATAGAATGGAATAAAAAAACATTCCATTCCATTCAATTCAAGCAATCCAAACATACCCTATTGGTGAGGTTTTTGGGTGTTGGCAAGCTGAACTGAGAAATGCCCGACATTCTTCGTAGTTACTACTTCGGTTTTAGATCTTCACTTTATTTCGGATAATGTGCTGTTGATTCCTGTAATTTTTCAAGCATATACTAATAATCATGCTAAAAGTGTCTGCTAACTAAGCACCTCGTCACCACTTTCTTGATGGACATCGATAGCGCTTGGAATCAAAGAAACTGCGTAAAATAAATGAGAGGGAATGGGAAAACAAATTTGCTATGTGCCACAACAGACAGTCCGATCTAACATTACCAACAGCAAAAGGCTTCTTAACACGCTTATCCAAAGTTTGACGCGAATCTTTACTTGACTTTGCAACGTCTACTCAAACAAAGCATTAACTAGAAAGCTTTAGAAAAAGACTTGTTTAAATTGCTAATCAGAAATCCAACGAAAATGAAGATTCGATCTAAAAGACTAGTTACACTCTCGAGAATGTTACCGTCGAAATTTTGGACGGTCTGGACAGCGATTTGGTTTGGAGGGCGATACTAGGCGGTCAGGAAGGTGAGGAAAGCATGGGTTACTACCAGTTTTCCCAAACTTAAGGGTGTAAAATTCGAATTCCATAAACTTTTTAGTGTTAAAATTGAATTTTCAAAAATAAAAAATAAAAACAGAAACTAAACTAAAGAATTAGAAATGTGAGTTTTAAAAAGCAATCAGGAAAAAAAAACAAAAAACAGACAGACTCAGACACCTATGTTAGGAAAACGAGCCAGAGCTTACGTAAATTGATTTCAGATCTGTCCGTGATTGGGGAAACAAATCATATCTTCAATGAATAAACCTCCACAAATTTACCTAAATTTGAGGGTAAGCGCCACCCACACACAACCAGAGCCGACTTTCGACTTTCGTCTAAGAAAGTCCCTACAACTGCTAAAATTCCTTTCATACTGCAAATTCATCTATAAGGGGTCCACAGAAAGACCATTAAACCATATGTTTTAATACTATAGGCAGAAAAGTGATCGACAGAATACAAACAAACAGTAACTTCACATATTTCAAAATTGCAGCACGCCCCGAAATGTTTAAATTTTAGCAAGTCACTAATACAACCTACCTCTACACTGTGTAGAACCACAGTAACAGCTCTTAACCTTGATCTTTTCATCGGAATCACAGACTTCTTTCAGCAGGTAATTGTAATCGAACGTAATCTCTTGAAATGGAGGAATGTTGACGGCTGCAAAAAACATGACGTGTGCCATATTTTTATCGTAGTGATCATAAAGCACCTCTTGAGCATGAAGATTTGGTGAGCAGCTGTGGTTGATGAAACGTCCCACATTTCCGTACATGGCTGCATTGACTGTATAGCTATCAGCTTCTTCAACAGTTTCCATGTCGTTGGTAGAAGGGTCGGGCTTCTTCTTACCAATGCCAAAAAGATATTCATCAGTTCCGGCTCTTAGCTCGGGTTCTCTGTCATTGAGGAGTTCTCCTGCATATTCACAAATGAAGCTTCCAGAAGGTATAGAAGTTAAGGGTCTTACACCCCAACCCCGGTTTTCGGTTTTGAAAATCTCCAGCTGGATTTTGATTCCATGTTGGGATACTCTGTTGATGCAAGTAGGAGGGCATGTACAAGAGGGCCCACATTCGTAAACAATTGTCTTAAGTTCGACTAGAGCACCATCATGATTGTAGGGTATCTTTCCTCCGTTTTTCAGTCTACATGAACATTTTTCAGAATCGGAACATGTAGTTCTGCAGCTGCAGCCTCGAGGAAGGGTGAAAATGATCCCGCAGGGATATTTCATTTCACGGATATAAATGAAGGCCGGTGGTTTCTCATCGTCTATTGAGTTCACTGCACGTATCGGAGATTTTTCTTGTCCTCCAGATATGTCAGCGTCCTTCACTTCTTTCCCAGCAAGTTCTTGTTCCACAAATCGTCTCAATTCGAACTTATAAACCATCTTACCATGTGATCCTTTTTCCATCCAACACTTTTCTACTGTGTACAGACCTTTATAAACATATATTGTTTTGACCCCCTTAGAAGAATCAGAAGCTTTCGTCTCTTTCCCTCCACGAACAACGCGTACCGGATTCTTAGTTTTTACACTATTGAACAATGCCAAGTTACCTTGTTCCAGCTTCTGGTCTTCGGGTTTATTTACTTTTTTCCCGACTACGTTTCCTCCTTGTCCAGTATATATTAAAACATCCTCGTCTTTCCAGTTATCAGAATACGCCCCAGAAGCAACAATACTAGTTGCAATGACCTTACCATCTTGTTTTATAGTATCTATACCTGCTTGATGTAATCGATGGAGACCTACAATTGCAAGTTCAACCCGGTATTGGAACTCGTCACCAACTTGAACACCTGGAACAGATCCAATAAGGTTTTTATCTGGTTCAATCTTTCCCATTATCTCTTCTAGCTTATTTTTTGCTCTATGATCGATCCTGCTGCTTTTTTTGACTTCTTCTGATTCTGATTTTTTTTGCGGCGATAGCTCACTCAAGATTAAGCGATACAAACAGAGGGTCTCTTGTATTTTATCGCGAGCCTTGGTATGTTGGCTTGAACTGGAACCAGAAGGAGAGATGTTCACTATAAGACCCTTTTTGTGACCAGTTACCGGGTCTTTCTGCAGCTCGTCAGAACGGGCCCCATCCTTAACAACCATAGCATGTGATGTTTCAGTAACATCCTTTTGGACAGTTGGTGAATTGTTCTGTGTTTTGATAGGTGATCGGTTTGATGAATAAGCTGCAATGCGTTTCTTAGCCACAACTCTGGACTTCAGCCAATCTGGTTTTCTTTTGTAAATCTTAAGTTTGGTTTTCCCATCTTCTAAACTGGCATTGTCAACTTTACCTTCAGTGTTTCTAAGTTCGGTTTGCAAATGTTCTGTTTTGCTGCCAGTTAATGTCTCTGTTTCCAAAAAGATTTTGGCACGGTCCCTCTTGTCCTTTGACGTTTGATAAGCCTTATCAGCAACCGGAATCTCCTTCGATAACACATGAACAAAGTGTAGAAAAAGCAAAATTCATGAGTTTATTAGGAGTGTGTATTAGCATAATGACAGATGAGCATGCTAACGAAGCAAATATAGAAGCGAACATAAATGATGATGATGACGATACCTTTTGTTGCAATCTTTCATTTTCCTCCTTCAATTCCTTCACTTTCTTCTCCAATTGTATAATGTAAGCCTGACAATCAATCAATCCAAAATGAGTAAAAAAAAAGTACCAAAAACATGAATAAGCAAACAGAAAATCAGAATTAGATGATGAAATAAGGAACAAGAGATGCTGTGAATTAGACTTAAAAGTACAAGCATTGCAGAATTGTGATGGCAAAAATAGAAGTCCACTTATTCTTTCATCCTATAATAGAAACAACTTTGTTGCTCACTCTGACATAAGCTCATCAGAAGTAACTTAATTCAAATTTCAACTATGCACTCTCGATGTCATGAAGTATATGTATATCGATTGAATGTTGTCTTTTGGTTTTATAGTAGAAATGAAACATCACAAGTCTCCTTTTCGCCGCCTAGTCGACAGCCTTATGCGCAAAGGCAATCGCCTAGTTGACCACTTCACTCCACCTCACATCTTGCTCGCCTCGCCCTGAATCAAGGAGGTGACCCCCAGCAACTATGGGAAAAACATTGATGGTAAACGGTAAAAAAGCATAAACTAAAAAAACTGGAAAAAAATCTACTCGGGAAAATTTGAATAAGCTCGAGCTCAAACTCGAGAAAATTTGAATATGCTCGACTCGTTTAGGGAACTACTCGATTCGACTTGTTTACCCCCTAGATGCATTCGAGCAAGAACAACAAAAAAAATATTTGTCGTACACATTACATAACATGGCATAAAATTATAAGACATAAAATAGCTTAACTCTCCGTTCGTTGACAAACATAGCTTATGTTTAGTTGTAATTTTCCGCATAATCCTTGGCAGATGGGATGCTTATCAACTATAATTCTAATAGTTGGTCGAAAACTAAAGATTCACATGAACATGATGGTGCCTTTTATTCAAAAGCCAGAAGGTCTCTACTATGATAAACAAACTTTGGTCTTTACTTCCCAACTGTAACTTACCAGTCAAACAGGTACCCCTTGTATTGAATAGTTATCATGACAAAAAGAAGACTCAATAATAACAAGGCAACAAAAACCATCTAGCACGTTAAGAAACTACATACAGCAGCACTTGCCCGAGCAATCTGCTCATCCCAGGCGGTATCGTTATGATCTTCCCCGTTGAACTCCTTGAAGTCGCTAGTCACGTACGCTGTATTCCCATCCACCTGTGATAAGAAAATAAACATAAAATTAGATGTTTTCATATGCATGTACTGTTTCTCTAAAAGCAAAGGAAATGTTGCAACCAAAGGAAGCGATTCTCTATGATGTGGGGTATTCAATATAATTTAATGAAAAGGTATCAAAAAACTACGCAAGGGTCTGAAGATACAAAACCATCACAGGTCCAAAACCTCAGAATACAGTTCGACATGATATTATAAACAAAAAAAATAAACAAATTATCATAAGGCCCAAGTAAAAGCACGTTTATGTGTACCAAGACCAAATAGATTTGACATCTACCAAACAAATATGGTTTGTATCAATTCTTTGACACATAAATACAGAGAGTTTTCATCTCAAATCAAAGCCTAAAAGGACATTCTTAAGTTGTTATAATGCACACAATTGATAAACGGATACAAGCAGCTTAACTATATATCAAACCCACTAATTCCAGAGTTTTTGAAAGAAAGAAAACCGTTTTTTCAGGATAAATCTTACGAAAGTACTTTTTTCATCTGAAAAACGTTTTTTAATCTCTTATTTTACTCCTCACAATGTACAACACCCAACATACTTTACACAAAACCCAATATAATCCATACATCTCACTTGAATAGCAAAATCTCATACCCAAAACGGACCCTACACTTTTCAAGCTCTGTTAAATTTAAAGTAAAATCAATCTTATCAGAAATTGGGACTTCACCAACTATTACCTGAGTCAGTTTTTCCCACACTAAGCCAGAATAATCCTTGAAGACTTGGTCTGTTGCCAAAACATATAAAGCACCTTCAAACTGCATATATGAATTTCGATTAGGTGCATGGAAACTCATTTCAAGAACCCAGAAAAGGAAAGAACTGACCGGTATACTGATCAGACCTCAATGTTAAAATGCCATAACACAAACCAACCTTAAACATGGTGTTGAAGTGATTGTTTCTGAAGAGAACGCATAGTTCACCCTCTTCCAAATCATCTTGCAATTTTTTGAGCCTGTAGGAAGAAACCAAATTTAACTAAGATTCTCTTCTCTAAGATTAAAAGAAAATACACGAGGTAACATACCCAAATATGGTCAGTTGGTTCGTGTTGGAAAGAAGTTGTGTATCAACACCCCTGTGAAGATGTAAAATAGAATAAAAGGGCATGTTTAGGTTTAACAATGATAGAAATATTATTGAAACAAAAGACGGAAGCAAGAGTAGATGGTCAATGAAAAAATAGAGAACATACCTTCTTCCGGAGTTGAACTAACTGGTGTGGCAGCTGTTGCGGCTGCAAAATCAACACGCTCCTCTTCAGACTTTTCCATGCTCTCAGTCTTTGTACCTCGATTGTCCAGGGCAGCAAGCTCATTAGCAAGATCATTGTATGACTTGGAACCAATTACTCTTGCAGTATCTTTGTCCTAGACACAAGTAAACTTTTTAATCAATATAATTAATAACGTTATTCATAACAAATAACAAAATTTCAAAAACTCTAAGGGCCAAGAACAAATAACATCAAGCAAAAGAGAAACTATTGAAAGGAGGCAGTAAATTGAATTTCGAGAAGAGAACACACCTTGGTATCCATTATCCACCCATGATATAGTGGAATATCCAGAAGATAAAATATTTCACGCTCCAGAGTCAATTCAAAGTCATCAATTCTACATAAATAATTAGTTAAATAAAAATTAATGAAAGAAAGGCAAATGAAGATCTTCTATGGACAAAACATAAACCTTTTAAAACCGATGTTCATGTGAATCCCTTTAGCAAGTTTAGGAAGCAACTCAATTGCAGCATCAATCTTTTTCTGCCAATATCTTGCCCATCTTCCATCTTTATTCTATAACATAAACATACAATAAATAAATCGAAAGTCAGTGTGACGGATTTGGGCTATTTTAATTAATCCGTTATATGTATTCCTTTTTAAGTGTTGGAGTAGAATTGGTGCTGATGTCAACTGTGAGAGTAAAGTGCCATGTTATGTTTAAACACATCTGTTTTCCCAGCTCAATACAATTTCTCCACCTTCACCCCCATTTTCTTCTGCTCTCTACCCTAAATTACCCGGTTATATGATCATTTCGTGACAGTCAGGTTCATAAATTACAGAAGACACGAATATTTGTTTTTACTAGGTTAACAAAATAACAAGGAAAGCAATAAAGAAAGTAACATCGAATACCCCTAGAAAGTAACATCGAATACCCCTAGAAAGTAAGAAAGCACGCACGTATAGTATCATAACCCTTACATTGATGTTACTATGTGTATCAAGCAGTCGCGCAGCAACCAGCGAGAGCAAATTTTCTTGAGAAATCTTGGAAATACTAGTACTCACACCCAATTCGCCCTTCAACGATAAAAAATTACCTATTAAACCAGCAAAAGAACATATCAACACAAAAACACGCACAGATTGCAAGGATTATAAATCTTACTGAATAATCGAAAAACATACATATAGCAAGGAGAGGACAGGGTCCGTTGTCCTTCTGCAGAATAATAGGAGTGTTGCGACCAAAAAACTGAATGATTTTAGTCTCGTGCACCGCCTTTTCCTCCTCCGAAGCCGCCTCCGGTGATGCTGACGACGATGCCATCTCCTGATTATATCACCCGATTAATCTTCAATGACAATTCGTTCCTTTATCAATTCAGGCATGGAAGTAATCAATGCCGAATTTCGGAGTATCTTCGGGGAACTTTGGAAACGGAATACAGAGAAAGAGAAACAAGTAAGAAAGTAAGGAAAAAGGTTTATACGGGGATGGCGTGCCGGAGGGGAAAACTTTGGATGACGTGTCACGAATTGAAGTTTAAAAAAACTGAGAAAATGCAGCGGGAAATAGGAGAATAAAATCAATCAACCCAAACTTTGGTTGAACCATTGATTTAATTTAAATAAAATAAATAAAAAACCGACTCATATCATGACTTTACTCCCCTCTTAAAAAACTGCTTTGTCCTCAAGGCAGAATGAATTTAGAAAACTGCCTCTTGATGAAGGAAAAGTCTTCCCAGGTTGCTTGTTCCTTGTCCAAATTGTACCATTTTACCAGCCATTGCACAGGGAGGTTATTGCGTTTGATGGTCTGATATCCAACCTTTCTTCTAGGTATAGCACTAGTTGACCATCCACAGATGTGATAGGTGGGGAGGAGATAACTGGTGGTACAGTACCCACAAATTTCTTGAGCATGGAGATGTGAAACATTGGGTGTAGCTGGGATGTAGCTGGTAAACTCAGTCTGTAGGCAACAACACTAATCTTCTTTTCTATCTGATAAGGTCCAAAGAACCTAGCTGCCAACTTGACATTTCTTCTTACAGCCAAAGAGCACTGCCTGTATGGTTGCAATTTCACCAAAACCCAATCCCCTTCTTGAAACTCCTTCTCTGTCCTTTTTCTGTCTGCATTTGCCTTTATTCTAGACTGTTCCTGGATCAAATGATCCCTCGGCTCCCCTATTAAAACCTGCTTCTGCTTTAAGAATTCATCCACAGTAGCAGATTGTGTGGTGTTAAAATTGCCCAATGGTAAGGATGATGGTGGATAGCCATAAAGGGCTTCAAAAGGAGTTCTATTAAGGGAGGAGAGTTGGCAAGTATTGTACCAATGTTCAGCAAATGGAAGCCATGCCTTCCATTTCTGGGGCCTGTGAAAAGCCATACTCCTCAAATACATTTCCAAGCACTGGTTTACCCTTTATGTCTGTCCATCCGTTTGTGGATGGTAAGAAGAGCTCATCTTGAGGTCCACACCAACTCTTCTCATCAATTTGGACCAAAATTTAGTTGTGAATACTTTATCTCTGTCTGTTATAATTTCCTTAGGCAAGCCATGTAGCTTGTACATATTCAAGAAGAATTCAGAAGCCACCAAATCAGCATTGTACTGTTTAACCAAAGGGATAAAATGTGTATACTTAGTGAACCTGTCCACCACTACTAGAATCACCTCCTTACCTTCAGAAACTGGTAGTCCCTCCACAAAGTCCATTCCTATACTCTCTCATGCCTGCCCATGTATTGGTAAGGGTTGTAAAAGACCAGAAGGATGTTGATGCACATCTTTGCATTGCTGACAGGTCAAACATCTTTTTACCATATGTTCCACATCTTTTCAAAGGCTAGGCCAATAAAAAATAGAAGATGCCCTCTTGTAGCATGCTGAAATCCCAGAATGGCCCCCCATTGGTGACTGATGGAGCTGGTGCAAGATCTCAGTCCTTAGTTCCTCTATGGCTCCTATATAGATTTTGCCATGATACTACACTATTGCCCATTTGCACTTCATATGGCTTTTTCCTTTTAATTTATATAATCTCAAGTTGTCAAAAACAATTGTCAATAAAAAAGTTTTAGGAAGTTCTAGACTTTATATGTTTCGTGTTTTTAAAAAATTTAGAGTAGGAGAGGGGCGTTTTTCGGGGGAGCTCTCAGGACGGCAACCGGGCCAAAGACTGCAGAGTTCGGTTTGATTGTTCCGAGTTCATTTTGCATGTCAGAGTGCTGGAATCAAAGCAGATTTGGTTCCAGAATCCGTTCTATGTTCATCTTTCAAAGGTAGAGTCTTAATATTTTCTCGTTTTGTTCATTTCATTGAACTTGATTAGGTTAGAATTCTTAGTATTCCTCTTAGATACGTTTTGGTCTGTATATTCGCGTAGTTTTGGTAGTTAGCTGTTTTTCGGTTCGTAATTCCGTTCTTCTATAAGGTACGGAGGTCTTCTTACAAAAATGAATTGGTTTTTATTATATTGTTTTAAAGTAAATTGCTTTTCAAGTTCATGCACGTAATTTGTTAGTTTAAGGTTACGTGGTGCATCTTTACGGCAACTGCTAAAGTATTATGTATTCTATGTTCTACAAAGTATTTTACGTGTGATGTATTTTCTCGAAATTTATGCACTTTGTTTGCTATGCTTTCATTTAGTAGATATTGATTAGGTTTTGAATGTTTTGTGTTGGCTATGGTTTGGGCTTTTTATGTGATAACCTAGGTGGAAAGAAAGATGTAAACAATGAACGTGACTTATATGCTTTTATGTGTTTTGTGAGGATGGTTATTAATGGTTAGATACTAGATAAGAAACATGATGTACTATTCAGGTTCTGACGGGTCCGTTTCCGTCAGGCAGTTTGGAAGGAAGACTTGAAAGTGGGATATCTGGCCTCTTCGTGGTGCTCCGATCAATGAGGTTATCGCCGTCGGACGGTGGCGTTTATCGATGTTGGTGATCAGCTCGCGGGGGTAATATGAAAGCAATAAATATGAAAGAGAGAGAGAACAGTGCTAATAGAAATAAATGCACAAAAGTTGTTCTATATCTTCATTAATGTCACAGTGGGGGTATTTATAGGGAAAAGATAAAGCTGTAAGAGACTACTCGCGCTAGCGGCGCCGATGCCCGACAGATGGCAGTTGGCCTCGCACTCTATCTAAGCTTATGAACTTTCCATTAACTAATATTCTCATAGGAATGGGCCCGCAGTGCTGCGGGGCGGCCCCCTTATGCTTATGAGGATGGCGGGATGGCCATCAAGTTGGCGACGTCGCGCGCTTATGCTCAGGGAAAGAGTTTGACTTATGTCCTCAGACGAGTTGACCGGGGATAATGGGACCGTGTCAGGTTCCGTATCATCAATGGCCCCCTACTCTGCGGCGGAAATTTGTTGCGGCGTAGAGTAATATACTGGTCGAGGAGTCTCCGTTGTCGAACACTCTTGGAAGACAAAAGTTGAGCGGACTCAGGATTAGGGATACAAACTCGTAGAGCCTCATCAAAACCTTTCTTAAGAAAAACCCAGTGGGAAAAAATCTTAAGCAAGGGAAAAGAGTACTCTCTGTTTGTATCAGAAATCTCAAGACCGCTCCTTCGCAGGCGAGGCGGGGTTGCGACATGAAGTTGATGCAACATATCCCGCGAGCGCTTCGTGAAGTTAAAGCTATACGAAAGGCTTGCCAATCACTACGGGCGGGTTTCCTCCTCCTAGTACACGTTAGTGGTGATCCGAGTCGTCGTCGCGCTCGGTAGTTCGCGATCGGTCGCAAGCAACAAGGGATCGACCTACCAGGCCGCCCCTTTTCGGATATAGGAAGCGATCTTCTCTCATCCGGCGGCCTACCGGGTCGTCTTCCCCTCATATAGGAAGCGATCCTCTCTCATCTTGGATCTCGGCTTGCGGACTCGGTGATTGTAAGGGGCCCAATTACGGTGAAAGATGCTTTGCCATTCTTCCCGGACGGCGTCGATCATGGCCCCCCGGCGCTTTCCATTCCGGACTAGACGCACAAACTTTTTGAACAAACTTGCTTTGTGCGGTCCGTGGATCCGATCGCCGATGAATACCTCGATCCTCCCGTGAGCCCGCGGGACTCGGATTCACTTATCTCGGCTTCCTCCTCACGCTCTAACTCCGCAATCTCGGGCAGCAAGAAGGCGGCAGCGGTATCAAGATTCTGTTCCATTTCCACTCGTGGTATTGAAATTGGGGGTTGTCCTTCCCCTGAAGGGTTATGGAGGAAGTGCAAGCTGGATTCCAGATGCTCGTTGCCTTTGTAATCCTCCATAAATTCGTACTCAACATTATCCGACTGAGACATTCTTGTTTTTCTGGGATTTTGTAAGGAAGAAACGAGTGATTCGAATGGGAGAAGAAGCATCTGTGTAGGAGGCAGTGAAATGGCTGGCTTTTATAGAGGGAGGTGGCGTGTTTGGCATGGATTACCATAATGGTGGACAGACAGAACGACGGCTATCTGAAGAGACAGTCATAATGACCGGCGTAATGAGCATTCGAAGGGACGGTTATTTATGGTGGGTAATCATGGGCTATTTTTCGTCCAGAATAGTCCCTAGTCAAAGTAGCCCTATTAAACACGGCTAAAACTCGGGAAGACCACCAATGATGGCTTTTGAACCGTTCCATCCGTTGGGATACCTGACAGCTTGTGGACGCAGCGGGGAGATGCGATGACACCTGCGGACTGCGATTTGAGGTGCACAGCATAGAGCGATCCAGATATGCCGCGAGGAGCTGTTCTGGTCGCTGCGACTTGAGAGCTTGCGATGAAAATCGTCCGTGCTCGTTGGGTCTGACCGAGGTCGACATGTTGAGGTGCACGACGCATAGAGCGATCCGGATATGCCGCGAGGAGTCGTTCGGTCGGCCGCGATCGCGGCTTGAGAGCTTGCGATGAAAATCGTCCGTGCTCGTTGGGTCTGACCGAGGTCGACATGTTGAGGTGCACAGCATAGAGCGATCCAGATATGCCGCGAGGAGTCGTTTCCGGTCGCCGCGATCGCGGCTTGAGAGCTTGCGATGAAAATCGTCCGTGCTCGTTGGGTCTGACCGAGGTCGACATGTTGAGGTGCACGCATAGAGCGATCCGGATATCTTTGCGAGGAGTCGTTCGGTCGCCGCGATCGCGGCTTGAGAGCTTGCGATGAAAATCGTCCGTGCTCGTTGGGTCGACCGAGGTCGACATGTTGAGGTGCACAGCATAGAGCGATCCAGATATGCCGCGAGGAGCTGTTCTGGTCGCTGCGACTGCGCCTTGAGAGCTTGCGATGAAAATCGTCCGTGCTCGTTGGGTCTGACCGATGTCGACATGTTGAGGTGCACAGCATAGAGCGATCCAGATATGCCGCGAGGAGCTGTTCTGGTCGCCGCGACTGCGGCTTGAGTTTCTGGGATTTAATCATTTTCTGCGATCCCAGGCGAGACGGCGAAGTCAATTGTGTTGGCGAGAGCGAAAACTGTACAAGCGAGCTATTACAGGTGGCGTGCCACGTGGAGCAATATAAATGGGCTGCAGAACGCTGCGTATCATTAAATGTGGCGTCCTTTCGCCCGACAAGGTGACGCTTCGCCGTAGGACGTGACGGTGGTAATGATGGCTTTTCGTTTTTTACGCAAACTTCAAATTTCAAAGCGTCGTGTCGGATTCTGAAACTTTTCGCTTTCCCGCGTAAACCCGAACCGTTGGATGAAGATAATCACAGCCGCTGGTTGGTTGAATGCCTGTCTATTTAAGGGGGTGTTGCCCCTCTTTTTGCCACTTTTTCGAAAACCTCCTCCAAAATTCCCAAGCGCTGATCAAGTCAGAAATCAAGAGCATCCTGTGGCGATTTAGAACCAAGTTTCCAGAATTCTGAGGCTGAGGCTGTGTTTGAACTTCATCGGAGTGAGCCTTTTTCAGCGATCGGAGCGATCATCCTTGTCTTCCCAATTTTCTGCCATCCAGATCATAAAGGTACCCTCTTTATCCGATCTAACACTGGGTTTTTCTTTGTTGATTGTCTTTTTGTGGTTGATTCTTGGCCTGTATAGATCATAAGTATGCCTTTTGTCCTGTAGATATTCGGATTTTTGAGGTTTTCTAACCGGGGATAGAGTCCGTATGCCTAAGCCCTTCTTTTGTGAATTTGAAGCCTTCAGGGATTAGGGTGCGATTTTCAATTTTTCTGTGTAGTATTTCTTTATGACCCCGTTGCCCCCTGTGCTGTTGGCTTGCGCGGAAATGGGGGGGGTGTCGACCTGAACTAAGCGTTGATCCACCTCTCTTCATTTTGCAGCATGTCGCACAGCGGGGACGACAGCGATAAAGAGGAATTTAGTTATGGGGATGGCGGGGCCGAGGAAAGGGCTGGCGGCGAGGTTTCACCTTCCCATTCTGACGAAGAGGACTCGCGTCCTGCGACTGGCGAGACCCAAAGGCTACTTATAACGAGGGGCACTCAGCTGCTTTTTGAATCCTTGCAGCACTTAGCTCCCAGAGAGCGAATTCCTAAGACCGCCGGTGAAAGGATTCAGACGGCGTCCGCCCCAAAGCCGCAAAGGCAAAGGGGGACAGCCGTGGGGGCACCCAAACCTGCTAGCTCCGCCCCGCAGAGGGGGAAAATCCAAATCAGCTTGGAGACTGTGGAGTCTTTGGAAGAGGGCGGCAAGCTGAAGGCCATGCATCGCGCCGCCGATGCAGAATGGAGATCTTTGTTGACCGCGGCGCCTGACTTTAACACCGCTATCCGCGCCCGATACCGGCTTTCCGACGACTATCATTTTTGTCCGTGCATGGACAGCCGACAGTATGATTATACTTGTGGGCGCTCTACCAGGGACCAGTTGTACGTTCCTTTCGACAATTTTCTGGCGGGGTTCAGGCCCCCTTTCGATCCTTTTCTGGTGAAGGTGATGTATTTGCTGGAAGCCTTGCCGGCGGACTTTCACCCTAATGCTGTTAGGGCCTTGGCGGCGTTTATTGCGACGTGCCGCCTTAATGGAATTGAGCCCTCCTTGGGCCTGTTTAGGGAGTTCCATGATTTCGTCGGCACCCAAACTCCGGGTCAGGTGAGCGTGAGGGCGCGTGAGGGGAGGCCTCGCCCTTTTTACCCCGCCGACAACAAAATCTACAACTGGAGCCAAAGAGTGATGCGGGTACAATCCAGGGTCGGATGGCCATTCCCGCATTTTGAGAGTCAGGCTACACGCGGACTAGACTCCAAGTGGCTCAAAGGCAGAGTGGTTCCTCTCGCAAGCCCTAAAGAAGTAGAGGCGATTGTGGCCTTGATAAGCTCGCGGACGGATGCGCACGGGTCCGCATGATCGGCGTTCGGATGTTGACGAACGTAAAGGCCGGGTAGCGCGAGGATGGCGGGGATCCCGGGCTGTTTGGAGTCGGGGATTTTGCTGTCGTGAACATTCCCCCGCCGTCCGTGGAGCTTAGTGATCCTGACTGGGTCGGCGAGTGCCACTTGGGTAGGAACTTTCCGACGCAATGCGAAGAGTGTGGCGGTAATTGGTCGAGCTGCCAGGGTAAAACCATTTCTTCTCTACTTTTGTTTTTGCTAACCCAAAAATACACAAGCCTGTGCGCGGGGTCGGGGCGGCGGCGGGCACGGTCCCCTACTCCCTTTTTTTTTTTTTTTTTTTTTTTTTTGACTTGTACATTTCTGATTGCTTCCTCTTTTGTTTTTCTTTTTTTTTTTCAGTGATGCCGGCATCCGGTCTTCGCAGGAGCGCTAATGTTGCCGCTGCTAACGCCGCGAGGAAGACGCGGGAGGAAGAGTTAGCGAGGGCAGATCCCGTGATCATACCGACTGTTCATGTGGGGATCAACCAGGTAGTGACCGTTGCTGCAGCGGGTACAGCATCTGAGGCGGGGACCTCCTCTGGTGCTGCGATTGCCAGAGCGATTACAGAAGAAGCCCGCCCCCCGCCAGCTGCCGGCTCTGACCACCGCCTTGGTAAGCAGCCAGTAGAGTTTGAAGATGTTCTTGAAGACGTCCCCCTTTCCCGGAAAAGACCAAGAGTAGATGCGCCGTCTGAGGTCGTCGACCTAGAGGGTTCTGATTCTCCCCCTCTCAACCTTGCACCTGTTTATGACTTCGTGCCGCAGGAGCGCGCACGGCAAGAAGCTTCGGCGAGCGCTGACATTCCTCTATACTTTGACGAGGCTTTCTGCGCCGATCAATCATCGCCTGACTGGGGTGTGATGATGGAGTCAGCTCTGTCAGCGGTTCCTCCTCTTCCTGTACTTACCAGAAAATGGAGCGCTGAGGCTCGCCTATCCGTGGGGACCGGACTGATAAAAAGGATTGCTCCTGCCAACATCGGCAACAGCTCTATTGATCCCCGCGAGGCTATGAGGGCTGCCGTCGCCGAGTACGGGATGTCGGCGCATAAGGTAAATATGTTTCCTCGCACGAATTTCTTTTTATTTTCCAAGTGCTTACTGTGTCTTTCTTAGGTCTCGCGTTGCATGCTCGCCGCTTTAGATACTGTTGAGAAGTTGGTTGAGAGCGAACAGCGAACGAGCGATGGGCTGGCGAAGAAGGCGCAGGAGAACCAGGAGTTGGCGCAGACGATGAAGGACCTGGATGCCAAAGTTGGCGACGCCAATGCGCTATATACCGCTAAAGAAAAGACCTGGGCGGACAAGATAGCGGAGTTGGAGCGCCAAGTTACTCATGAGAAGAATCATCGCAAGAAGGTCGAAGCCGCCCTGGGTGCCTGTGAGCAAAAGTTGAAAACCGCTGAGGATGCTGTTGCTGATGCTGCTAAGGAAACTGAGGGTGCCCGTCGGAAAGCTGAGGAAGCTATCAAAAGGGCCGAGGACCTTGCCTCGGATGTCCAGGCCAAAATTGAGGCCGCCCTTGCTGAATATAAGGACAGCGCCGAATATTGGAAGGATCTGGGTGACAATTATGACCAAGGCTGCTATCATATGGCGAGGTGTGTCTGTAGGTCGATGCACCAGCAGAGGGTCCCTAGCTTACATGATATGGCGGCGTGGACTCAGGAGAATTCCTTCAGTGCCGAGCTCATTCAATATCATCCCGTGGTTCCATACTCCGAGGAGGAGATCGCGGAATACCGCGAGCGATGTAGGGTTGATGGTTTACAGGCGGCGGTATTTCCAGCGGCAGCAACAGAGAACATGCGATCACTCGTGTAGGCGATCTTGGATGGGGCCAATACAGAGGGGGATCAGGCAGCTCCAGATGGTGAGGAGGGGGCGCAGCCAGGAGATTCGCAAGCTGGCCTTGATTCCGGAAGCGTTTGATTCTCCTTTTGTTATTGACAGAAACTTTGTTGTTGGTTTGTAATATTAACTTTTGTTTCCGGCTGATGTGGGGCTCGCCACCCTGTTAACTTTGATCCTTTTCCTTCGTGCACATTGGGGCCGCCGTATGGCCATTTCGCTTTATGCCTTTGTTCTCTTGCTTTGGTATTTTGAGTTGTTTTTGTTTTTGCTAACCCAAAAATACACAAGCCTGTGCGCGGGGTCGGGGCGGCGCTGGGCACAGTCCCCCTACTCCCTTTTTTTTTTTTTTTTTTTTTTTTTTTTGAGCAAAAAGGAAGAAAAATATATACACAAGGAACTAAAACTTCCAAAAAACGAGAGGACTACATGTAATATCTCTTGAGGTTGTCGGCGTGCCAAGTATTCTCATATTCACGGCCATTCCTGTCTTTGAGATAATATGTCCCCCTCTTTAGCTCGCGAGAGATCTGAAGGGGTCCCTCCCAATTGCTGTCTAACTTTTTGGGTTTGCGGCCGGCGGCCTCACATTTAATTAATACGAAATCTCCTGCCTTGAAAAAATGGTGGCGTACCTTCTTATCGTGATGTCGCTTAGCGGCCATCTTGAAGTTAGCCAAACGGGTCACCGCTTGCAGTCTTTTTTCTTCGAGCATGTCGAGCTCAAACTCACGCGATCGTTCGTTGGTGTCCTCGTTGAAATGCGACACTCTGATGCTAGGTAGAGACATCTCCACTGGTGTCATTGCCTCCGAACCATAAGTCAGGTAGAATGGGGTTTCTCCTGTGGTGGACTTTTTGGCGGTTCGGAGCGACCATAAGATCGCGGGCAGCTCATCTACCCACCTGCCTTTCTTTCCGCATAGAGTGCGTTTCAGGCCTCTGAGCACTTGTTTGTTTGCGTTCTCTGCCTGACCATTACTTTGAGGATAGCTGACCAAAGACGTCGCATGAATGACGCCATGCTCTTTACAAAACTCGCCGAATTCCGTTCTGAACTGTGGTCCATGGTCAGATATGATGATGCGAGGTACCCCGAAACGAGTCCACACTTGATCCATTAAAAAATAGATGACCTGGGTGGTGGCGATCTCTCTGAGGGGCTTCGCCTCTATCCATTTGGTGTAATAATCAGCCGCTACTACTATGTACTCACATCCTCCGCGCCCTTTAGGCATTGGACCGACGAGGTCGATGCCCCACATTTCGAAAGGCCATGAAGCGGTGACGATGCTCTGCTCCACTGAGGGTAACCTGGGTATATCTGCGTACCTTTGACAGGGGTCGCATTCCCTAACGAATATATCCGCATCCCTCGGTACGGTAGGCCGCAGTATCCTCGCGGTGATCGCCCTTTGTGCGAGGGTTCGACAGCCGGATGCCCGCCGCACACTCCTTGATGAAGCTCATGGAGGATACCTCTACTTGCTCCGGCCCGACACGGCGGAGCGAGGGTTTGGAGAAAGAGCGCCCGTAAAGTATCCCATTTTGCACGACATATCTTGCTGCTCGGCGAGCCAAAGTTCTCGCCTCTATCTTGTCTGAAGGCAAAACTCCATGCTCAATATAATCCTTGACCTCATCGATCCAGCAGCGCGAGGAGGGTTGAATATCCATGACCTCGCATCTATTGA
The DNA here is from genome assembly GCA_036785695.1 of Gentiana straminea. Lineage (NCBI taxonomy): Eukaryota > Viridiplantae > Streptophyta > Magnoliopsida > Gentianales > Gentianaceae > Gentiana > Gentiana straminea. The sequence goes on along the minus strand of JAVUPR010000088.1, from coordinate 4,525,970 downwards.
TAGAAGGTTCCTCGAGGTATTCCAAAGGGATGTCAGGAGCGAGCGCCGCGTCGGCGTCGGATAACTTGGATAAATAGTCTGCCCTCAAATTCTGAGTGCGTGGTATATAAGAGAGCTCGCAATATCCGAACTGACGACGTAATTTCTGGACCAGGTCGATGTACTGCTGCAGTTTCGAACCATAAATCTTATAACCTCCATTCTCTTGATTGACAACCAGTTGTGAGTCGCAAAAGACGTGTATGTTCTCAACTCTCATTGCGAGGGCGAGCTCAAGGCCTGCGATGACTGCCTCATATTCAACTTGGTTGTTTGACGCCGTGAAATCGAAGCGAAGCGCTTTCTCAATTTCTTCGGACGTTCCCGGCTCGAGCAAGACGATGCCGGCCCCGCAAGCTCCAATTCCACTAGCGCCGTCAACGAACAACTGCCAACAGTGGCTGGGCCTCATGGGGCCGTTAGGAGCCGGTTTTTCGGGCGAGTTGGTCGAAGGGGAAGTGGGTTGTGTTGTCGAGGGCTCTCGGAAGCGTGCTTCAAGAATGAACTCGGCCAGGGCCTGTGCCTTGATTGCCCTTCGAGGCTCGTACTTGATGTCGAATTCAGTGAGCTCAATTGCCCATTTCTGGAGACGACCGGCGAGGTCGGCTTATGTAAAACCCGACGCGGCGGACTATCCGATAGTACAATGATCGTATGTGATGAAAAATATGCACGGAGCTTTCTAGTTGCTATAACAAGAGAGTAAGCCAATTTCTCTCGTATTAAAATATCGACCTTCCACGGGATCGAGAGCCTTCGAAACATAGTAAATGGGCTTTTGAACGGGCTTCTCGGAGTCCCTTCTTCCTTTACAAGAATCGCGGTGACAAACTCATCGAGGCCGCCAAATATAAATAAAGCCGGTCGCCTATGATAGGACTTACTAAAAGAGGCGGGCTGACCAGGTATTGCTTGAGCTCTTCAAAGGCTTTAGTGCATTCTCCACTCCATTCAAACCCCTTGCCGTCTTTCAAAATTTTATAAAAAGGAAGGCACCTGTCTGCCGATTTCGAAATGAAACGCCCCAGAGCGGTTATCCTTCCATTCAACCTCTGAACCTCTTTCACAGTCGAGGGAGGCGCCATGTCCAGAATGGCTCTGATTTTCTCAGGATTTGCTTCGATGCCGCGCTGTGTGACCATGAAGCCTAAGAATTTTCCAGCTTTAACCCCAAACGTGCATTTGACTGGGTTTAGCTTCATGTTGTTTTTTCGTACGTTCGTGAAAGTTTCCCTCAAATCGCTATGAAGTCGCATCCGCTGGATTTGATGACCATGTCATCTATGTAAGCTTCCATGTTGCGGCCGATTTGAGTGTGGAAGACCCGGTTGATCATCCTCTGGAATGTTGAACCCGCATTCTTCGGGCCGAAGGGCATCATTTTGTAATAATACATGCCGCCTCCGGCTACGAAAGCGATAAGTTGTCCTTCGTCCCCGGCCATACGGACTGATGGTACCCGAGAATAGGCGTCGACGAAACCGAGGGTTTCAAAACCCGCTATCCGATCTACCATTCGTCTATGCGGGGTAGCTCATAGGGATCCTTGGGGCGGGCTTTGTTCAAGTCGGTGAAATCTACGCACATTCGCCACTTGCCGTTGTGCTTCGAACCATAACGACGTTGGCTAGCCAAGTAGGATATTGTAGTTCTTCAATGATATCCGCCGCAAGTAGTTTGGCGATCTCAATTTTTACGACCTCTTCTTTTGCGGTTGAAAATTGGCGAGCCCGCTGCTGAATTGGCTTGAAGTGGGGATTCACGTTAAGACGGTGGAGTGCGACCTCAGGGTCGACGCCTCGCATGTCAGTGACCTCCCAAGCAAAGGCCTCCAGGTTCTATTTCAGCACGCTGATCAGCGCGGACATATCGGCCTCGCTGAGGTGCGCCCCGACTTTGATCTTTTGGTCGGGGTATCTCTCATTGATGATTACCTCGACGAGCTCCCCCTCTGCTTCAATGCTTGGATCATCTCGTATATGCAATGTGTCGCATACAATTTCCTTTTGTTGTTTCTTAAGCGGCGGAGGGCTGTTCGTGCCTTGTCCCCGTTCGAGATGGGCTTCCGGCGCTCTTTTCTTAGCGCTCGCCTCCCAACTCGGCCATGGACTCACCTATCCGGGGGTTGAGTCGTCCGGCGGTTCTGGGGATCTCAGCTGTATTGATTATCACTAGAGCTTCTCCCAACAGATTTATTGAATTCGTGATGGGGTTAGTCCCTGCTGGTGCGACGGGAGGAGTAGCATAAGCTTGTCCTAGCACACCTTGGACTTCGGGCTCCCGTGCCCTTTTCAACCCTGCCTTTGATTTTGCCAAGTGGTCAAGATAAGTCTGTGGTCGGCTAATTGCCTGGCCTATCTTGCCATTTTCTGTATAAAATTTGACCCTCTGATGCGGAATGGAAGACACCATCTGAAATTTGCACATCGCAGGTATGCCCAGGATCATGTGGTAGCGAGCTGGCAGATCGACCACCAGAAATTCTATTTTTTCGATCCGGAAGGGCTCGAAGTCTCCGATGCGGACCTCCAGGTCAATCCTTCCTTTAACTTTTACCTCATGGTTGGTAAAACCCTCTAGCGAGCCCAGGTACGGTTTCAGATTGGCCTCGGTGAAATTCAAACCTTTGAGGCAGTCAAGATAGATGATGTCTCTGGCGGCACCTGTATCCACCAGGACTCTGTTAACCCCGCACTTGCCGATCCCGATTTTGATTATGAGGGGCATCTCCATTGCTCCCGTAACAAAGCTAAGCTCGCTCTTTGTGAAAGTCAAGGCCTCTTCATCTGGCCGCAGAGTTCGGGGCCGCTCACGTCCAAATTCTTTGATCGAGTTGATCTCGTTCTTTTATCTCGCTGTTGCTAGGCGGGCTTTCGTGGATGACATTAAGCTCGCGCTCATACTGGGCTGCGACGAGTCTCTGGTTGGCACCGCCTGCCAATTTGAATCGATCTAACTTTCCCTCCCGGGCCATTTTGTCTAGGATCCTTATCAGGGAAAAACAATCATCCGTGTTATGACCGTGATAATTGTGAAACTCACAGAATTTGCTTGTGTCCGCTTTACGAACGCTGTCTTCGCTACGATTGTCGCGGGGCTTCCGGATGTGTTCCGAAATCTCGTTCAGGATCGCCGACGGTCGGGCATTCAGCGGAATGTAATCTTTTACGTCGAACTTTTGCGGCCTTTTGAAATCATGGTCGTCCGTTCTTTCGCCGGATTGACGGCCTCCTCCTTTCTTTGGGGACCGGCCTCGAGTACTATTGGACGGGGCCGTGGGATCAGATTGAAGGCCCCGGTTTCTGGCGGGGATGACCTCGACGGTAGTAAACTTCCGGGCCTGTTCCAACATGTCTCTCAAGTTGGTCGGAGCGTGCATCGTTAAGTGTGTCTTAAGTTCGCCGCCCACCAGTCCAGTTAAGAATGCCATCATAACCGTGGGTTCGGGCTCGTCCCGTGTTTGATCGTAAACTTGGACGAATTTCTCGTAATACGACCGGGCGGACTCCCCAGTGTCCTGCTTTATCAAAAACAGATCGGTTGTGGTCTTGCGAGGTCTATGCGCCGTCTTGAATTCCGTCGGGAACTTTGTCCGCATATCCTCCCACCGTTAACCGATCCGGGCGGCAATTTGCGAAGCCATGTAGAGGCTCTATCTTTCATGCAACCCACCATAGCCACGCACCAGGCCGCGCTATGGTGAGTAGCGAGCATCATTTTGCTCTCGAACGAGGCTATCCATTCGTATGGGTCAGACTTACCCTGATAATCTGTTATGTTGATGTTGGAGACTCGGCGTCGCGGGAGGCTCGCTATGAGCGAGTCTGAAAGTGCATCCATAGCAGCGCTAGGCTCCTTATCCTCTTTTCGTTTGTTCTTTTTCATCTCCAGAACCATCAGCCTCAGATCTTCAAATCGCTGGTTGGTCTGGGTTCGAGGTGCGCCCTGAGAGTGGGCGTCGTCCTCGTCACTGCTGAGCCTTTATGTTTCGGCCCGTGCTCTTCTTCTCAGGATAATGTCCCGGGGATTTTTACTGAGGGGGCCCAGTCTCCGTCTGACGTTGCCTCGCGTTCCTTTATCTTCATCCCTCGGTGGTGATGGTAAAGCTCTACGTTTTCCCAGGCGGTCGTGCGCCGATATTCTAGTTTGGCTGTATTCACCGTGCCGAGAGGAGGATACGCTTTCCCCTCGATGATCGTGATGCTGAGCTCGCGTTGTTTCCCCCATGTTTGGCCCTTTCCACGGAGGGGCGATGACGTTAGGTCCGACGTTCATGCCCTCTATGGTTGGGGGAGGATCAATTGCTAGCGCGGGCTGGCCGGCGGAGATTAAGATCTCGTTGGCTGCCTTCATTTTCGTCGCGTATTCACCATAACTCTTTATTCTTGCCAGATCAGCCTCGCTAGGAACCAGCGGGGCGGGGGCCTCTTTGTCTGGGCTCTCGGTGTTAATCTGTCTTTGGGCGAGCTCTGCCTCTAACTGAGTGTTTTTCTTTTTTAACTCTAAGAACTCACGGTAATCGACGGTTGTACGGGCGGGGTCGCTCTCATGAGACCTCGTTGGGGCGATCTGCTTTTCTGCCGGGTTGGGTGTGACGGGGTTAGGCGAAGGGTTAGCCATGATGGGAGGTCTGATGCCAGTCTGACAACAAGCTTTCCAAGGTAGCAAGTGGGATTATTGCCTCTGACACAGGCCAACTCTAGTATCCTTTTCAAAAGGTAGTTGATGTGACGTGACGTGACGTGATCTGCTGTCAAATTTTATGTACGCAACATCCGATGAACCTTTTACCCTCCTACAAGCAACCGATCCCAACACAGAGATGCTACAAGTCGAATTTTATGGCGTTCACACCGTCCCGATCAACATGCAAATCGGAAAAACGCTAACCACAGCCGTTTCTTAGCGGTTCATATAAGATTATCCCAATAGTGGTGAATCTTCAAACGCAAGATTGGGATAGTCTACATAAACACATGAGCTATTTTTCAACGGACTGTGAAGACAAAGATAACCGATTTGATGATGATAAACTGGAATAACAAACCTGTTATACAAGGGAGACGGAGATCGGTACAAGCTGAGCAACTATGGAGTCCACGAAGGTGTTGAATCCTTTGAAGAAAAACGTTTCCCGGTAACGGAGCCAATTGACGGGTCCGTTTCCGTCAGGCAGTTTGGAAGGAAGACTTGAAAGTGGGATATCTGGCCTCTTCGTGGTGCTCCGATCAATGAGGTTATCGCCGTCGGACGGTGGCGTTTATCGATGTTGGTGATGAGCTCGCGGGGGTAATATGAAAGCAATAAATATGAGAGAGAGAGAGAACAGTGCTAATAGAAATAAATGCACAAAAGTTGTTCTATATCTTCATTAATGTCACAGTGGGGGTATTTATAGGGAAAGGATAAAGTCAGAAGAGACTACTCGCGCTAGCGCGCCGATGCCCGACGGATGGCGCTTGGCCTCGCACTCTATCTAAGCTTATGAACTTTCCATTAACTAATATTCTCATAGGAATGGGCCCGCAGTGCTGCGGGGCGGCCCCCTTATGCTTATGAGGATGGCGGGATGGCCATCAAGTTGGCGACGTCGCGCGCTTATGCTCAGGGAAAGAGTTTGACTTATGTCCTCAGACGAGTTGACCGGGGATAATGGGACCGTGTCAGGTTCCGTATCATCAGGTTCCTTATCCCCTGTTTCACTTTATGGCCTCCTGGTGGGGTTTCACCATGGAGTTGTATCCTTGAATACTCGGTTAAACCACTGTTCCAGTAATGTATGCGTCAAACACTGATGCAATGCATATATTCCGGTATCTATTCTGTGTAAGCTCTGTTTGTTTCTGTAACAAGATACATGTAACTGAATGTAACCATAATGTTAAGTAATTAATTGGATACATTTGATGCAGGATCATGATGTATGCATTTCAAGATGTTTTCTTAAGTATTTTTTTTTTTGCTTTCGCAAGGTCCCAGACAATTTTCTGAGACTAATCATTCGAGGTACTGTTAGGCACCAAAATTGGGGACTCTCCCAACAAGGTTTGTTGCATCCACAAGGGCTCGAACTCGAGACCTCTTGCTTAAGAGAACATAGCCCATTCCACTCTGACCAATCCTCTGCCGGTGTTTTCTTAAGTACTTTGCTATACTATAAATTGTTTCTTTTGAAAGCTTGGTAAGAAGATTTGTGTCATGTCTTCCGGCTCGACAGACATGAATCTTTTTTTATCTTCTACTCTTTACTGAGCATCTAGCTAGTGCTCACTCATTTATTTGGAATAACAAGATATGCAGGTTCATGAAGAGTTTGATGACGAGCTTAAAAGGCAAGCTTATGATGAAGTAATTGAGTTCTTTGTGTTTTATTAGTTTCCTTTTTTGTCGCTGCTTCCCTTGAATAAGGAATGAGTGCCAAGTAGTTGGTATTTTTTTAAGTCAGGTTGAGTTGGAATGGATGTTAGCATTTATTCATGATTATAGACTTTGAGGGTCTATTTTCCGAGTCTCGACATGTTTCTTCTTTCCATGCCGCTCTCAATACTCTGATATTATGTTAGACTTACGTGGAATTTAAGGTTTTTCTCTAAAGTCACATGTCGAGCGTCTCATTTTCTGATAAGGGATCGGTATCTAGGAGTGGGGCGTTATATATGTATGTAAGTATGTATACGTACGCAAGTTGCTGCAAGAGCTCCAAATTAGCTCAAATATAAGCATAGAGGCAAAGGAGCTGAACCAAAAACAGAACCAGGTTGTTGAACACGTTTTGGCTAATCTACTAGTCGTTTGCATCAAAATTTTAGCTTCTAATCAAGCTCCAATCCTCTACTAGTATCTAATGGGAGCTTAAGAGTAAATTTGGCATTATTTAACTTCATCAAGGTTATAATTCTACTGGAATATTAAGCACAAAGAAAAAGAAAAAAAAAAGTCTTCAACAACTCTATTCATAGTCTCTTTCAACGGTCAAAAACTTAAAACACAACTTACAACTATAAAAATAAAAAAAAAGTTGGGAGCTGAGTGTTAGATAAGAGTTTTCATGTTCAAAACTCAATGCATGCAAGAACTCGGTCTAACTTTCAAAAAGAGAACAATTCAATCTCTGTATAGAAAAGCTGAACATTTATGCCTTGCAATCTGAGTGATAGAAGAAAGGACTTTTATAATTAGTTGTTTATAAGAACAAAGTGTTCTTTGTGTTTATAATGAGGTGCTCACTTGTAAATGAGTTACAAAGAACCTGAGAGATAAACTTGAAAATAGACTTTGTGTCTGTTACGGTGATAATTCAATGTGATCAAGCTTATTTGCTCAAGTGGTCAAGATCAAAAGTGCAAGCCAAGATCTATAGTGTTAGAACATCTGGTCAAGGTTGCTAAGGTAATGGAACTGAGAGAAATTAGAGATCAAAAGATTAGATAAGGCAAAATTAGCAGGTAGACTGGTTTGTGAAACTATGTGATAAGATCACCTTGTAAAGTGTGAGTGTTTTTCTTGAATTAACACGCAAATTTCTTTGTGAAATTTCTAAGTCCAAAGGAAAACTTTGGAAAGATGATTGACTCCTTTAAGTGCTGATTGATAACACTTAAATTTGGTACCTCTATATACACGTTGTGTTCATGCACTACTATTTGTCTTGCTCATCTTGTCCATTCTTATTATTGACTTAAACCGATTATCCTTGTGCTTAAGCATATTTGAACTCACTTTAACATCTAAGGTTTAAGCATGTATTGCTCGTTTGTCTTATATGCAAAGATATCAAACTAGAACATAAGTGATACACCAAAGTCCGAAAAAGAGCCCGTGGATCCAGATCAGGCCCAAGCATCAGCCCAGCAACGGATAGGGTTCTCGGCCCAGTCAATCCGCCCTTTCAATAAACCGGACCAAGCCAAGCACAATTCAGTCCGCCTCATGCCATGCCGTGTAACGCCCCGTTCCCGGACACCGAGTCCTTATCCGGAAAGAGCGCTCGGCACATATATTATCAAATAAAAACTCAATAATACATGCAAGCATTACGTCATACATCAGAATCCAAACGACGCGGAAGATAAAACAACTCAACAACTCGGGAAACCAAACGATCGCAACAAACGGTAATCAATGCTGTGAAAAACTAAAATCCATTCAAAGAACTAATCATCCAAAATTAAATCCAAAAGGGTCAAAGGTAACTAATCCAAAAGGAAGAACAACATTATTCAAAACTTGAAGCAACTGTTTTAAAAGAAACAAACTAAAAGATCTAAGTCTTCGAGTTCCAACTCAAACTTCGTCATCAAAGAACTCATCAGCGGTAACCACCTGTTCATCTTCTTGGGGAAAGGGGAAGACAAAGACAACGTAACGGGGTAAGTACAAAAGTACTTAGTAACGTGTAGAAGATCGTATAACCATGATCTCAAAAAGAAATAAAAGCAACGTCGTCTTTTATTAATTCATTTCCGTTATTAACCCTAGCTAACTATCATATTATGTTCATAGCATAACATGAGGTTCCAAAGGGTATCTAGCTTAGCTCAAGTTTGTTACATCATGAATAACAAGGGCACTTCGCCTAGCAATAGGATGTACTAGGACAACTGGGTGCAACCTACTTAGAGACACGCTCTAGTAGCCCCGGGAATATCTGAGTCCCGATGGTGTGATGACCGGCAGAATGCACCGACGCTTTGTCTGGCCAATCGATTGACCGGCGTGGGTACAAGCTACTTTGTCTAGTCAGAGAACACATCGCGATATTGTACTATGCCTTACCAAGCATTGCATGATGTTTAAGCTTTTAATCTAACACATACGTTTGATTAGGTATTTAACTAGCCACCTAAGTGTTTTCAAATAAGCTCCCTCACATCTCCTACTCTCATACTTAGACCACTAGACACGGACAAGTCCTAGCAGTTACACAGACATCGATAAACTCTAGCTTATCGAAGCACAAGGCAAATCCGAAGCTTTCGGTGGTCCCACACTTCATCTTTTTAGGGAATCCATGTGGTGCCGGAACCAAACGCACCAAAAGCTAATTCAGAGCTTTGTCACGTAAGATTTTGCAGTAAGAAATCATGTTATAGAGCCTGGAATCAAGCTGACATCACAAAACACTAGCCCACTAGAACCCTCAAGCCAAACGCCCGTCTGCCCCTTTTGCAGACGCCCGTCTGGACCTGGACGCCCGTCCAAAAGACTGAACGCCCGTCCACCTTCAAGCCATCACATCCTGTATCAAAACTAACCCTTTGGACGCCCGTCCATAAAACCGGACGCCCGTCCAAATTGCATGGAAGGCAGACGCTCGTCTGACTTAGCAGACGCCCGTCCACCTGGGATTTTCCCAGAAAATCTGCAACTTTCCACCCGCGATCTTCAACCCAAAAATTATCTAAAACTCAGCTTAAACAGATTCAAACCACAGATTGCCCTACGTCTTTACAGGAACCTAATCATACGATAAGAAACCACGTTACCAACTCGATCTTCTCCTTGGCTTGCTGAACCATCTCCGGCCCTGTGATGTGTTTCTCTCCCACTTCTTCCCAATAAAGTGGAGTTCTACACTTCCTACCATACAAGGCCTCAAAAGGTGGCATTCCCAAACTAGCGTGGTAACTGTTATTGTAAGCAAACTCCGCCAAGTTGAGGTAATCTATCCATGAACCTCCGGCATCCAAAACACAAGCTCTAAGCATATCCTCAAGAGTCTGAATCGTTCTCTCGGACTGCCCATCCGTCTGAGGATGAAACGCTGTACTCAAATCAGTCTTCGTTCCAAAAGCTTTCTGCAGACCTTTCCAAAAGTGACTGATGAATCTACTATCCCTGTCGGATACGATAGATAAAGGCACACCATGAAGCTTCACTATATTGTCGATGTACATAGTAGCGAACTTCTTTATAGGCATGTCTAACTTACACGGCAAGAAATGGGCTGATTTGGTAAGTCTATCCACAATCACCCAAATCATGTCATGACCGCCCTTCGTCTTAGGCAAACCGGTGATGAATTCCATCGTGATATTCTCCCATTTCCATTCTGGTATCTCCAAAGGTTTCAACAAACCTCCTGGCCTCTTATGTTCTGCTTTCACCCTCTGACATGTATCACATCTTGCCACGAACTCTGCGATCCCTAACTTCATACCAGGCCACCGGTATCTTTCCTTGAGATCTCTATACATCTTAGTGGCTCCGGGATGAACCGCAAAATCAATCTTGTGAGCCTCATCCATGACCTTCTCTCTTAGACCGTCCACATCGGGCACACACAAGCGGTCTCCATACCAAAGATAGCCGCTCTTGTCCAACCGATAACCCACTGTAGGCTTTTCTCGAGCCACTCGCTTCAAGTTAACCAACACTGGGTCCTTATCTTGCTTAAACCGAATCTCATCTAGCAGATCTGACCTCGCCATCAATGGCGCCAAAAACTGGTCTTCATCCTTCTGCTCAACCACTTCAATCTGCATTCTATCCAACTGATCCACAACTTCTTGTAAGGTAGTGATAGCATTAACCGCTCTCCGGCTAAGTGCATCAGCTACGACATTCGCCTTACCCGGGTGGTATTGAATGTCCAAGTCGTAGTCCTTCACGAACTCTAACCATCTTCTTTGTCTTATGTTCAGATTCTCCTGAGTAAAGAAGAACTTAAGACTCTTATGATCCGTGAAGATCCTTGTCTTGACACCATACAAATAGTGTCTCCAAAGCTTCAGAGCAAACACCACTGCTGCCAACTCTAGGTCGTGTGTAGGGTAATTCTTCTCATGCACCTTTAGCTGCCTAGATGCATAAGCAATTACCTTTCCTGACTGCATCAATACACAACCCAAACCTTGACCCGATGCATCTGTATACACGTCGTAGTTACCAAAAACTTCCGGTAAAGCCAACACTGGAGCTGTGGTCAACTTTTCTTTCAAAGTCTGAAAGGCCTCCTCACATTCATCGGTCCATACATACTTGACGTTCTTCTGAGTAAGTCTCGTAAGAGGTGTAGCTATCTTGGAGAAATCCTTTACAAACTTCCGGTAATACCCTGCTAGACCCAAGAAACTTCTTATTTCTGTTACTGATGTCGGTCTAGGCCACTTAGAAATAGCTTCTATCTTTGCTGGATCCACCTTAATACCTTCTCCAGAAACTATATGCCCAAGAAAACTAACTTGGTCCAACCAAAACTCACACTTAGAAAACTTGGCATACAGTTTGTTCTCTTTTAAGGTCTGTAGAACTATCCTTAGATGTTCCTCATGCTCTTCCACATTTTTAGAGTACACCAAGATATCATCTATGAAGACTATCACAAACTTATCGAGATAAGGCATGAAAACTCTTTGCATCAAATCCATGAATTTCGATGGAGCATTAGTGAGTCCAAACGGCATGACCAAAAACTCATAATGTCCATACCTCGTACTGAAGGTTGTCTTAGGTATATCTGACACCTTGATCTTTAACTGATGGTAACCGGACCTAAGATCAATCTTAGAGAACACCTTCTTACCTTGCAACTGGCTGAACAGATCGTCAATCCTTGGTAAAGGATACTTATTCTTGATTGTCAGTTTATTCAACTCTCTGTAGTCGATGCACAAGCGCATACTCCCATCTTTCTTCTTCACAAACAAAACCGGTGCTCCCCACGGTGATGTACTTGGCTGGATGATGTTTTTCTCTAACATCTCCTTAAGCTGGATCTTCAACTCTTTCAACTCAGCTGGTGCCATCCTGTATGGTGCTTTAGCTACTGGTGAAGCTCCTGCGATCAACTCGATCTCAAACTCTATGGCCCTATCAGGCATATGTCCTGGCAAATCTTCCGGGAAAACTTCAGGAAAGTCCTTAACTACATGAGTCTCTCCTAACTCGGGTTTGAGCTTTTCCTTATCTAGCGCGTACACCACAAAACCTTGGCAACCCTGCCTCAAGGCTTTTAAAGCTTTAACTATTTGAGATGATCGGATGTCGTTTTTCTTGCTAGGCTTGTATACGGTACCCGAAAAGTCTTAGCCGATTTTCCCGGAACTTTAAAGATTACTCTCTTGCCTTTGCAATCCAAATAGACATGGTTCTTAGACAACCAGTCCATGCCTAGGATAACATCGAAGTCTGAGAAATCCAACACCGTCAGAGCATGCTGGCACTTGTAAGTCCCAACTCTAATGTCGACTGAGGGTGTGACTTGAGCAAATCTGGTGACTCGGCCCAAAGGGGTGGATATACTCAAGGGTCTCTCCAACTCCTTAAGCGGTAGGTTTAACTTCTTGACTATGTTTGAAGAAACAAAAGTTCCTGAAGCTCCGGTATCAAACAGAGCTGAAACTGCTAGATTATCTATGATTATGGTACCTAAAAGTGAATCAATTTACGTATAAATATGTAATATCATATGCGCGCTATATCATATTAAATATTTATAAGAAATACAAACACTGAGAAAGTACCTGTCACCACAAGGTCATCTAGCTCCTCTGGTTCTGCATCTGCTGCAAAGATACGAACTGGTCTGCTACCTATAGGAAGATTGCCCTGCTGGTTACCTCGTCCTCCTGTCTGATTTCCTGGAGAGATTTTCTTAGGACACGCCCTCGAGAAATGTCCCACTTCCCCACAGTGGAAACAACTCGTGCTACCTGCCATGCAATCACCCGAGTGTGCCTTGCTGCACTTGACACAAGTTGGTGGTGTTCCACTAGTCGAACTCTTCGTTGCTGAACTCCCTATCTTCCTTACATTCTGCTGTGGCGCCCCTCTATTACCTCCTTGAAAATTTGAGAATGGCCTCTTGTCCCCAACTACAACTGTCGGCCTGTTGGCAAACCTTTCCGCTGTCAATGCTCTATCCATGACGCTTGCCATACTCGTCGGTCTATCTCCAAGCATACCTTTCACCACATCATGTGACAACCCTTCCATAAACTTGTCTATCTTCTTTTCCTCACTTTTCATAATCTCGGGATAGAACCTGCCCAACTCATGAAACTTCTGCGAGTACTGTGTCACCGTAGTATTTCTTCCCTGTTTTAAACTCAGAAACTCGTTGGCCTTTGCATTTTGTGCCGTTCTAGGGAAGTATTCCTGATAGAACAAATCCTTGAATACCGCCCAATTTGTGATTCTAGGATTACCTTGCTCATAAGACTCCATCCAACTCTCTGCATTACCTGCCAACAAAGATACTGCCAACTGGGCCCATTCAGATTCTGGGGCCCTCATGTTTCTACAAGACTTTTCAAACCGACGTAGCCATAAGTCCGTCTGCTCGCTCGGCTCAACATTACCGAAGAACTCGGTACCCTATGCTTCTTCACTTTCTCATACCGCCTATTGGTCTATCATAACCCCCAAACCTGCCGCCGCCGAAATTGCTCGCTTTGTATCGGTGGGGCATTCGATAACTCGTCGCGGCCGGGTGTAGCCGGGTGCTACGAAAGAACTCGATCTAGGTGGTGGTGGAGGTCGAACTCGTCGGGCCGAGGGGTGAAACTCAAAGGTGTAGATGGAAACATGGATACCGTGGATAATCGAAGAACCGATCGGCCGGTGGATTAGAAAGTCCCAATCCGGTCCAAGTGGTGGTCCTTGGAGCCGATGTAGAAACGGTACGCGAGTGCTAAACCTTGAAGGACCCGCTTGTTCCACTCGACCTCTAACGAATTACTTGGTCCTTGATTTCCACCATGACCGGGGTTGTTCACTTGAGTGACCGGAGGAACCTGAGTAGCTGGTCCACTCCTCCTTCTTCTCAGAACCACAACCTCAGCAAAATCCGTCTCTGCGTTACTTGTCTGGGTATTAGCTGCATCAGCGTTATACGAACTAGCACCTCCTCTAGTGAGCACCATCCTGTAGCCAAGAAAAGAGAAGGGGTTACTAAAGCTCTAAACTTATCTTAAAGAAAACCAAGTCCTACACAGCAAAGAAAACCTTTCTCTCTGATACCAACTGTAACGCCCCGTTCCCGGACACCGAGTCCTTATCCGGAAAGAGCGCTCGGCACATATATTATCAAATAAAAACTCAATAATACATGCAAGCCTTACGTCATACATCAAAATCCAAACGACGCGGAAGATAAAACAACTCAACAACTCGGGAAACCAAACGATCGCAACAAACGGTAATCAATGCTGTGAAAAACTAAAATCCATTCAAAGAACTAATCATCCAAAATTAAATCCAAAAGGGTCAAAGGTAACTAATCCAAAAGGAAGAACAACATTATTCAAAACTTGAAGCAACTGTTTAAAAAGAAACAAACTAAAAGATCTAAGTCTTCGAGTTCCAACTCAAACTTCGTCATCAAAGAACTCATCAGCGGTAACCACATGTTCATCTTCTTGGGGAAAGGGGAAGACAAAGACAACGTAACGGGGTAAGTACAAAAGTACTTAGTAACGTGGTTTCTTATCGTATGATTTGGTTCTTGTAAAGACGACGTTGCTTTTATTTCTTTTTGAGATCATGGTTATACGATCTTCTACACGTTACTAAGTACTTTTGTACTTACCCCGTTACGTTGTCTTTGTCTTCCCCTTTCCCCAAGAAGATGAACATGTGGTTACCGCTGATGAGTTCTTTGATGACGAAGTTTGAGTTGGAACTCGAAGACTTAGATCTTTTAGTTTGTTTCTTTTAAAACAGTTGCTTCAAGTTTTGAATAATGTTGTTCTTCCTTTTGGATTAGTTACCTTTGACCCTTTTGGATTTAATTTTGGATGATTAGTTCTTTGAATGGATTTTAGTTTTTCACAGCATTGATTACCGTTTTTTGCGATCGTTTGGTTTCCCGAGTTGTTGAGTTGTTTTATCTTCCGCGTCGTTTGGATTCTGATGTATGACGTAAGGCTTGCATGTATTATTGAGTTTTTATTTGATAATATATGTGCCGAGCGCTCTTTCCGGATAAGGACTCGGTGTCCGGGAACGGGGCGTTACATGCCGACTCTTACCTTTGGCCAGGCCCAACGGGCGTCGATCAATAAACGTCCAGCTCGATACGAAGCATTGGGGGCCGACCTGCTCGCTACTCCAGCTCGCCACTCATCATCTCGGACAAAGCCCGCTTGACTAGGCAAACAGTCCACACCGGTTACAAGTGAAAATCCCGCAACAGTCACGACTCAGGCTCGCCTCGTCAGAGCTCGCTGACGACCTTGTACTTTATTTCCCGCCTTTGTAACCGCCAACTTTAGTCCCTCTAAATACTGGTGTCCCCTTATACACCAGAACGACGTTATCTTGGCTTGATCCCTTGCATCCAAGGGTACGTAGGCCGCCACATCGGCACAACCATAATCCTCCCAAAACACCCCCTATTTTACTTGTAATGTTCGTCATTGTTCTTGAACACCAACATGTATTTTCCGGAAAATTTACTCATAATTAACTAGATTTCCACCGTTTAATCTGTTTGTGATAATTCTGACATTATCAATAACCCGACAAGAGCCCACGGGTCCAAGATCATAGCCATGCATAAGCCCAACAGTAAATGAAGCCCACGGTCCAACATGTTTGCCTCATCATAAGGCGGACCAGATCAAGAGTAATCCAGCTCGCCTAACGCCTATACAATCTCATCATTGGCCAAGGAAACAAATATCGATCAAGTAGCATCCCGCTTGATCCAGAGCACTAGGGGCCGACCTGCCCGTTTGGTTGGGATTATCCTTTTTTCCCCTGGCTCATCCATCATTAGCTCGGACAAAAATCTGCTTTACTACAACAGTACATATGTTCGTCGGATAAAGGCGAAAGAGCTCGCAGCTGCCTCAACATAAGCCCGTCCAACAAGCTCGCCAAGCAAGATACACATCTCCTACCACCCTTTGTAAACACCGACTGTAATATTTATAAATAGTGGTGTCCCCTCACGCACCAGAACTACGTCCGTTGGCTTGATCCCTCGCACTTGAGGGTAAGTAGGCAGCCTTCTTGGCTTCGCCATAATCCCTGCAAAACACCCCCATGTTTTTTACTTATGTAATTCATGATGTTCTTGAGCACCACCGTGTAATCGCCGGACAAATTAATGATAATTAGCCAGATATCCATCGCCGTCCTCCCAGGTTTTCGGATGAAGAAAGTCCTTCAACGAGATAGCCTTCTCTCCAACCAGCGGGCAAATGACAGAGCAGGATCCGCCCATTGTTGATGTAGCGCCCTAAACCCAATCGGGTTGGACCGGATCCAACTGGGTCGGGTCCTTTCTACTACGGCTTTATGTTTATACATATGGCAAATGTATTTTATGTTATTATATATTTGTTCGTTTAACGAACCAATTATGATATTGTATATGTGATCACGTCCCTAGTGTCAAACTGTGAAAGAGAAATCATAATAGTGATTATGGTTGATCAGATCTCGACTCACGTTAAATGGTTTGATACTTAAATGTCTCTAGTCATATGTGCTGTTAAATGAGACATAATTGTATGATTAGACTAGCACATATTATATGTCTTTTATCTTATGAAGATAGGGACATATCTCGTCTATCAAAGTGTAGGGACATTTGGACTGTACGTTGGACGTGTATTAAAGAATGTGTACACTAGATTGACCCACTTACTTTATTAAGTGTCGCATTATGTGGAGGTTGTGTAATTATCCTAAGACCGGGGTCTTCATGGCATCACGGTGTGGATTGTCATACTTTGACACTATTGAGGTTTCCCTTAGCCACGGGGCAATCATGCGGTAGTGCTTGGGTGTGCTACTGAAGCATGCGTAGGATTCATTTTGTTCGTCCGGGAATCGCGTATCCTAATAGTAATTAGAGTAAATATCTGAAATTGCCTTATTATAAGGATTGTCTAGCTCTCTTAAATATTTGCAAAGTGAGAGTAAATGAGTTACTTCGAGAGAGCATGATATCCGGATTATAAGATGTTGTCGTTAATGTATTGACACTCGAGATTAGACCGTATGGATATTATAACAGCAATAGGATTCTATTTACTCGGTAACCGTTTCACATGAAAGCTAGTATTCAATGCACTTGACTCTTGTGATGATTGGGGGTCATGACGTGTTGTTAGACCCTATTCATGAGCGTTAGGTATGAAAAGTATTTTAGTAAATGCACTTTGTGCCTACGGCCAACACATTCGGAAGCCTATCATGTCACACACATAAGAACATCTAGCCAGATTAAAATGCAGGTATAGTGATAACCAAATAAGGAAACATTTTATCTCGACTATAATAGTGATAAATTAATATTGTTGTATTTATTTGTTATGAATAAATATAATACAAGATATTAATTATGTTGATTAATTAAAATATACATATATATATATATGTGTGTGTGTGTGTGTGGCGCAATTTATGTGTATATGATATACCAGGATTTTGCAAATTAATTAATCATAATATTATAATTAATCTAGTAGCAATCCAAGACAGGATTCCGGTGATCTATTCGTGTTCGTGTGGATATCGGTAAGGGCCGAACGCTTGGGTGCCTCTGCGCACTACTACTATTTCATAGACGATAAGGCTTCGATTTTTTAGATCAGACAAGGTATATTCTTCGTCTACTACTTGTATGTTAATTGTTAAAACGAAGTCGGTCTTGGAAAAAGGAAATCAAAATTTAAATTCCCATGCGTTCCCGCGTTGATGTCCTAACACCCCCAAGGGTTCCCTTTCTAGCTCGTTGTGAGCTTCCACCAGAACGAGACTCTTAAGGACGACCAGTTGTCCTCTCAGATGCCGGTTTCGTAGCATCCATAGTACCCATCCCAACGGCAGAAGAACTCGTCCTGCCAGAGACCTTTTGTTTCTTCTTGCTTGAGCTATCCCGAGCAGCCTCTTTCTCAGAGCGGATCCTAAAGGTTGCGACCTCAGCAACTCGGCCAGAACCGGGGGCCGACCCCTGAGCTTCAGCGGTAACACTGGCCCTCTCTCTCTTTTGGCCAGCGGTTTGTATAGCGCTAGGAACAGAGCCCAAGAATAGGCTGGGTCGGGGCTGCAACCCGGGGAACAGAAGGCGAGGTAACCACAGACGAGGAAACCTGCAAACTCTAAGACTCCGACCTGGCTTGCTCCTATTTCACCCACTGGGATCTCTCGGCAAGTCTAGCCCTCTCGGATTGCACCTCAGTAGCTTCCATTCTTTATCTACAATCCACACAGGAAAGGAAAATTAGACCGCCCGAACCGGGGAACAATTGTGAACGCCATAAAAGCTTACTGGCAACAGATTTATGATATTCATCAAAAAAAATGCAAAAATCAAACGTAAACAGGCCTAACACGTTATCAAACGAAGGTGAAGCAAAATCATAGGGTTTAGCTCAGAAAACTCCGAAAGGATTCGAATCAACGTTCAAGAATTGATCTACGAATTCAGCCGGACGAATATGCTCTCTCTCCGGAAACATACAGACAGCTTCCGGATTCCATTCACTTGCGATAGCTTAGAATTGCAAAAGTATTCGAACTGAGAAGCCCTATCCTTTATATAGAGGCCAGAATCGAAGAAGAGCCTTTTCAAATTTCAAATCAAAATGATGCGTCTTTCCGAAAAAACACGATCATAATGGCAGTCGTTATCAGATCACGCCACCCAATCAGTGATCATGGCCTGAACACTTACAACTGTCACACCAGGCACAATAACGAAACAAAGCTTGCGAACTCGCCCTCAAGCGAATCTTTGTAAGCCTATTTTCTGCACGGCCTCGTATCTGGAGCTCGCCCTCGAGAGAATCATTGTAATCCCATTTCCAACATAGCCACATATCTGGAGCTCGTCCTCGAGCGAATATTTGTAAGCCCGTTTCCAGCACGGACACATATCTGGAACTCGACCTTGAGTGAATCTTTGTAAGCCCGTTTCCATCACAGACACATATCTGGAGCTCGCCCTCGAGCGAAACTTTGTAAGCCCATTTCAACACGGCACCTCACAGACACACTCTCGAGCGTTCATGCCTCTAAGCCCGTTTCAACACGGAACCTCGCAGACACTCCCTCGAGCGTTCATGCCTTTAAGCCCGTTCTAACATGGGACCGTGTGACACGTCTTAAGGCGTTCAAGCACTTTTCGGGACCGGTCACTTTGGCACGGCAAACCCTGCCGACACGCCCTCGAGCGTTCAAGCGTTTAAGCTCGTTTCAACACAGCACCTCACAGACACACCTTCGAACGTTCATGCCTCTAAGCCCGTTTCAACACGGCACCTCACAAACACGCCCTCGAGCGTTCATGCCTCTATGTCCATCCAAACACGGCGTCTAAAAGATCGCTCTCTAGCGCACAACTCGGCATACGATGGATCAATAAAAGCTTAATCATTGACGTATTCATGAGTGCACCATGAAACAATCAATGAGTAGGTAGGCCATTGATATACCTAAACCCGACAAGAGCCCACGGGTCTAGAAGCCTGGCCACACGTAAGCCCAACAGTAAATGAAGCCCGCGGTCCAACATGTTTGCCTCATCATAAACTGGACCAGATCAAGGGTAATCCAACATGCCTCACGCCTATACGATTCTCATCATTGGCCAAGTCAACAAATATCGATCAAGTAGCATCCCGGTCGATCCAGAGCACTGGGGGCTGACCTGCCCGCCCTGGCTCATCCATCATCAGCTCGGACAAAAACCTGCTTTACTACAACAGTACATATGTATATGGGATAAAGGCGAAAGAGCTCACAGTGGCCTCAGCATAAGCCCGTCCAACAAGCTCGCCAAGCGAGATACACATCTCCCAACCGCTCTTTGTAAACGCCGACTATAACATCCATAAATAGCGGTGTCCCCTCACATACCAAAACTACGTCATTTGGCTTGATCCCTCGCACTTGAGGGTACGCAGGCAGCCTTCTCGGCTGAGCCATAATCCACACATAACACCCCTCGTTTTTTTACTTATGTAATTCATGATGTTTTTTAGCACCACCGAGTAATCGACGGAAAAATTAATGACAATAAGCCAGATAACCACTGCCTAACCTTGTTTGTGATAATTCTGACGTCATCAATATATGTCCAAACTATCTGCATAAAATTGTCCTGATCTTATTTGTCTATGCAACTTGGTATAGACAGTTTATTGAGTAGTTTGATTGCTTAGAAGTCTTATCATGTGTTTGTATCTCATGCTTGACAACTTGATTAAAGACGTAGTTCTTTGAATGATTTCTTGGTAATATTGGGAAAAGTAAAAAAGGGAAAATTATATCACTGGACTCCTACTGCGGGAAGCGTCTACGTGGCGCAAAGATCCGACCACACAATTTCCACACACGGGGCACTGTGTATTCCACCTCAGAAAACTGTGTGGTCCAGATCCTGTCACGTAGGCAGTTCCCTACTAAGGAGTCCCTACAGTAGAACGACCCGTAAAAAAGGGCAACTTTGTTTGACAATCATTCAACTCCTTATGATTGTACTTTTTTTTTTTTTTTTTTTTTTTGAAGGATTTATGATTGTACTTTGCCTAAATAAAATCCCAATGATATATAAATTTTTTATTTATGAAAAATACGGCTGTTACACAATGAGCCAGGCATTTATTAGTGACACAAACTATTACCTACATGTTAGCTGATAAGTATGACTCGCGTCAAACTAAAATATAGCAAATTTGTCGGGCCAGATACATTGATAATTCATACAGTTTTATCACATACATTTCACGTATTCAATATGAAAACGTGAATATATGGCGTAAAGAAGTCGCATCTGATTAGTTCAAGCTAGGTTTGAATTATTGTTCGAATAATTCGGTTCGATAACTCAACTTGAATACTAAATGAGTCAACAATTTCAAACATTATTTTACTCAACTCGCTTGATCACAATAATGTTTGAAAATAAAATACATGTGAAAAATATATATAACTGTTATAAAATATATATTACCTCACTACTAAGAAATATCAAAGTAATGCTATCTATCGAACTCATCAGAAGAAAGTGACCCAAACATGTATATTGCAAGTGAATGAAGTAAAGTTTCTACACATCTCTCTACAAGCTAATAGCTACCTATATATTAAAAGGAAGGGAACTTACCTGGGGAGTGGCCAAAATGCAAAAGCCAATTTCTTCCGTTCGGGACACGCGCTCAGGGGTTGATTTTAGGAGTTCTATTTACTGTATATACTTCAGCCAAAAAAAAAAAAAGGACGGTATACACGTGTTTAACTTTACAGCTGTTCTCATTGGATAATGAAGCATTCAAGTATCCAACGGTCCGTTGCTTTCACAGCTGTGTGTCAGAAATGTAGAAATGTTGATGTAAGATTAATTGTTTTTTCCATGATATGACCTCGATGCTTTCTGGTGTTGCTGTGAGGCTTTTTGTTTCTTGATTCACACAAACAACAAAGGTTGTTTTTTATGTTCAGGCTACAAAGAACTCAAAATATTACTCTACAATCCTTTTTGTATTCCTAACACAACCAAACATGTTTGGGATAAGCTAAAACAAATGCTTGACCATCAAAATTTTGAACAATTAAGTGTTTTGAGAAATCCATACTACAATGTAAATTAAAGTTGAGTTGTTTTCATATAATGTCAGAGTTTGACTATGGGTTGGAACATATGGGTTTGGTGTGTTTTTTCTGATGTTACTGTGAATATTTTTATTCCTTACAGAACGTAAATATGAATAAAGTAACACATGGTTGGTGTTTCATACACGCAGCATGTTGCAAAAGTACATGAGCATCACAATGCATGTTGTGGTCATATAAGGTGAAACAAACTACGGTTTACTGAATGTCATTTTGGATAGTTTTCCAATAATTTTCCACCAGCTTCACCTCAAATTTTATGTTGAGTTTCTTAATCTCACGTATCCGAGTTATGAACAAGCATGTCCGGATCCCGTATTAAACTCTTAAGAAGTTGAAATTTCACTCTAACCATGTTTTCTAGGTATCTGATGATACGGGGATTCGCTCCTCCACGTGGAATTATTCCATTGGTCCAGCTGGCATGTGGAAAAGTCCAAGTATATTATCCGCCTCGAGTCGGAGAAGAGACATACCTCGAGACCTTGGCCTAGGGGAGATTCCACAAGTACTTGGACTCGAACGCTCACCTCGGACCACCTCGAGTCGATATCGTGATCCTTGGCCCGAGACCCCGGGCCCACATCCACGTGTTTCTTGGACAAGGAGGCAAGGCCCATTTAAGGGTATTTATGTCAATAGACCCGGCCGCCCTTAATTTTAGGGCGAGAAGAAGGACATGTGCCTATAAATACATCATTCCGGGAACTACGTAAGGCTTGATTCCCGGACTTTCACACAGATACGTAGGCAATCCAAGATACATTCTTGGACTCGGCCGTAATACACCAAAGACACCATCTTTTATTCATATTTAGCCATCTCGATCTCTTACGGCTACTCATCCTTAGATTACACGTGGCCTCAATTCACTGGAGGTGCGTTATTTAGCATCGTCATTTGGCGCTAGAAGGAGGGCCTTCTACCGGTGAGTTGGTAAAGAGATTGCAATGGTGCAGCCAGCAAGGAAGAAACCGACGAACAGCAAGAACATGCAGGTCGAAGAGCACACGGATGTAGATCCAGCAGGGGTTCCCTCACAGGTTCAAGAAGTCCCCACTGGATCTAGACCCGCAGTTGCAGATCCTCCCAGGCCTCAGCTTCCCCCACAACTGCAAGACGTGGCAGACCACTTAGCATCTTTGGATGAAGACGCTTTGAAGAGGGTGGTAGCCTCGGCATTCATAGGTAAGGGAATCTGCAATCCCCCTGTTGAACACCAATTAGACCCTCCAGGTCGAAAGGAGATTGATAATGCTAGGGGTAAAAGGCCTGTTGGGGTTGAAGAGGAGTGTGGTGAAGGCGCGATTGAAATCAGTGTGACTAACGCCCGCAAACGTCCTGAGCAAGAAAAGCTTCAGTGTCAGGTCGAAGATAGCATCAGAAACGAGTTCAACCGCATTGTGGGGAAAGATCAACCCACCGAATGGCTTGAGTCACCATTTAGTCCCGAAATCGAAATATATACGATGCCTGAATCCTTTAAGCCGCCAAAGATGGAGCCCTATGACGGTACTACGGACCCAGAGGACCATCTATATCGATACATATCTTTGATGAGGTTGAGAAACGCCAATGACGCCATGAAGTGTCGAGCTTTTGATACGCTGCTCACTGGTCGAGCTCGGGAGTGGTTTCATAAGCTACGTCCCGGATCGATCTCTAGCTTTCTACAGTTGGGACAAAAATTCCGAGACGCTTTCATTGGGAACAAGAAGTTCCATCTTAGTGCCACCCACCTTATGAACATCAAGCAGGAAAAAGGAGAATCTACTATCGACTTCATGAGACGTTTCAACCTTGAAGCCATGAAAGTGCATAATGCCGGTGATGCGCGCAAGTCAATGCCTTTGTGGGAGGATCGCGGAATATGAAGCCGTATGATAAGCTATCCAAGAAAATGCCGAATGATATGGATGAATGTGTGAACATAGTCCATAGGTTCGCGCAAGGTGAAGAGGCAGTGCGTCTGCACACCATTTCACTTGGCCTCAGCTCGAGGAACGACTCCCGAAGCCAGAACAAGGGTCAGCCTAGGGGTCGGAATGAAGAAAGCAAGTCCAACGTCTTTGATCGACTGACAGCTCCGATATCGGATCAGTTGGGAAAGAAAGGGAATTTAAAAGACCGAGACTTTATCCCCCTCAATCGATCTCGAGGGGAGGTATTGGCAATCATGATCAAGAAGAACATCGCTAGGACACCTAGGCCGATGTCTAAAGATCCGGAGAAAAGGAAAAACACTCACAAGTATTGTGACTATCATAGAGATGTGGGGCACGACACGGAGGAATGCTTTGATTTGAAGAGGGATATCGACGCCTGTATCCAAGAGGGACGATTGGATGAGGTCGTTGACAGGTCAGAAAAAGACGAGCCGAAGGGCCGCCGGGAGTACAAGAGAAAGAGCTACAATGGAAAGAAAGATCGGTCTCCACGCCGAGATAATCGGAATTGGCGGGAAAGGTCACCTGACCCTACACACAGAGACAATCGCCGTGATGACCGTCAAGAAATTCAGAACAGAGATCCTCATCGAGATAATCGTGCCGGATATGACGTTAACACCATCGTAGCAGAGCATGAGTCGGATCGACCTCGATCAAGTCGGCACTCGTCTGACAGGACGAGAGAGTCAAAAAAGATCAGGTTGACAACGGAAGTAGGTTACGGACCCAAGGACGATGTTCCGAGTTCCCACAGTCATAGCGAGGGATTGGTGATCGAGGCAGTAATAAGCAGAGGTCGAGTAAAAAGAGTTTGTGTCGACAGTGGAAGCGCCGTTAATATCCTTTATTATTCAGCGTTTAGAGCCATGAGGTTGAAAGATGAAGATATTATTCCGTTATCTACCCCTCTTTTTGGATTTACGGGGCAGGCCATCCACCCTGTCGGGTCGATCAATTTGTTAACGACGGTCGGAGACGGAGAAAAGGGGCGGACGATGGAAATGACCTATGTCGTAGTTAAGGCCCCTTCAGGGTACAACGCGATATTAGGTCGACCGGCTTTATATGATCTCAGAGCTATTATCTCGACTTTCCACAACAGCATGAAGTTTCCCACTTGGTACGGTACCCATGAAGTCAAGGGAGACGTTGAGGTGGCCCGGAATTGTAGTTTGGTTACGATCAAAGGAAAAGGGGTTGGGCAAGTGCTAGTTGAGGAGTTGATACCTGAAGAAGAGGAAGATCGAAGCTGGGTTTCTGCCGACCCGACCGAGGAAGTTCGAGTTTGGGAGGAGGAAGAAGGTCAAGGGGTCCAGATCGGGAAGTGGATGCCACACCCCGACATGAAAGCCTTGGTCGACCTCCTTGTTGAGTTTCGAGACGTTTTTGCATGGAAGGCAGATGACATGCCTGGCCTATCGGCGGATATAGCTGTGCACCAACTTAACGTCGATCCCAAAAAGAAGCCAATACGGCAAAAGAAGAGAAATCTTGCACCTGATAGAAAAGAGGCGGTGAAGAAGGAAGTCGACAAGCTGCTCGCTGCGGGGATTGTGAAAGAGATATTTTATCCGGATTGGTTAGCCAACCCGGTATTAGTTAAGAAGCCAGATCAGAGCTGGCGAATGTGTGTCGATTTTACTGATCTTAACAAGGCATGTCCCAAGGATTCTTACCCGCTACCAAAGATCGACCAGTTAGTCGACTCGACACTGGGCTTCGAGGTGTTCGGGTTCCTCGATGCTTACAGAGGTTATTATCAGATCTTTATGGACCCACAAGACTCAGAAAGAACCGCTTTCATCACAGAGTTTGGCACGTTTTGCTTCGTTACGATGCCGTTTGGGCTTAAGAATGCAGGGGCTACTTATCAACGGGCCGTCAACAAAATTTTCAAGAGACAGATAGGTCGGAATATGGAGGTTTATGTGGATGATTTATTGATCAAGAGCAAGTCCTTGGGACAGTTTCTTGTCGATGTGAGAGAAGTTTTCGAAGTATTGCGAGCAGCAAAAATGAAGCTCAACCCAAAGAAATGCACATTCGGAGTTCGATCAGGGAAATTTCTAGGATGGGATCAGAGCTAACCCAGATAAAATCGAGGCCCTCAAAAGCATGCCCACACCTCGGAATGTCAAAGAGGTGCAAAGGTTGACAGGTCGGATGGCGGCTCTCAGCCGTTTTCTGTCGATATCGGCGCAGAGAGCTCTACCTTTCTTCAAGATTCTGAAAAAAGCTAGTCCGTTCCGGTGGAACGGGGAGTGTCAGAAGTCGTTCGACGATTTGAAAGAATATTTGTCTGATTTGCCAACGCTGTCCTCACCTCGAGATGGAGAGAAGCTCCTAGTCTATCTAGCAGTCTGCGAGGAAGCGGTAAGCGCTGTCTTAGTTCGAGAAGGAGACCGGGGACGGATCCCGCTATTTTGTCGGCAAAAGCCCTACGGGGTGCGAGAGATCGAGATATTCCCCAGCGGAGAAGTTAGCGCTGAGTTTAGTTCATGCGTCGAGGAAGTTGAAGCCATACTTCCAAGCACATCCTATTGTTGTGGTTACTGACCAACCGTTAAAACAAATTTTGGCGAAGCCCGAGACATCGGGTCGATTAACCAAGTGGGTTGTCGAGCTAGCGGAATACGACATAGAGTTTTTACCTCGAACAGCCCTCAAGGGTCAAGCTCTGGCTGATTTCTTAGCAGAAGGGTTGTCGATTCAGTTGGAGCAAGGAAAACAGCCATCAGAGGAGCAGTGGACACTTCACGTCGATGGTGCCTCGAGTAAAGAGGGGGCTGGAGCTGGTTTACTGCTAGTTAGCCCGAAAGGAGAAGAGTTTCCGTATGCACTTCGGTTCGAGTTCAAGGCCACGAACAACGAAGCCGAATATGAGGCCTTAATCACAGGTTTAAGGCTAGCATCGAAGTTGGGGGTCGAGAATCTTCTGGTGTACAGCGACTCTCAACTCGTGGTAAATCACGTGCAGGGAGAGTATGAAGCTAAGGAAGAATCAATGAAAAGCTATCTAAAGGTTGTTCAGAGGTTAATGTCGAAATTCAAGACGATCCTAATCGAACAGGTACCTCGAAGTGAGAACAAGCGAGCCGATGCGTTGTCTAAACTCGCGTCGAATTTCAAATCTAAGAGGAAAGTTCTGGTTGAGATGCTAGCAGAGCGGAGTTATGACGAGGTCGACGTGCAACCTGTGGTCCAAGATCGACCTGGATGGATCCTATAGCACTATTCTTGAAAGATGGAACCCTTCCCACCGACAAGTCTCGGGCCAGGAAAATCCGACTTCAAGCCTCCAGGTACGCTCTTTTCGATTATGTGCTTTACCGAAAATCGTTTGTAACCCCTTGGATGCGATGCGCATCGGAAGAAGAGGGGGCTTATCTGCTCGAAGAGATACACCGAGGAGTCTGTGGTAATCATTGCGGAGCTCGAATGTTGGTAAGGAAGTGCAAACTGGCAGGATATTTCTGGCCGTCAATGCAAAAAGATGCGAGTCGATTGGTAATGAGTTGCAGAGCCTGTCAGGTACACGACGTGATAACTCATCAGCAAGCACGAGAGATGAATGCCATCGAGTCTGTATGGCCGTTCGATGAATGGGGAGTCGATATAGTCGGACCTCTACCTCGAGCTCCAGGGAATTTCAAGTACGTCGTCGTTGCGGTTGATTATTTTACTAAATGGGTCGAGGCCAAGGCTCTTACCGACATCAGGGCCCAGACCATCAAAAAATTTCTGTGGGAGAATATTTTATGTAGGTTCGGAATTCCGAAGTATCTGGTCTCGGACAACGGGACTCAGTTTCTTGATGATAGAGTGCAGAATTGGTTGAAAGAATTCAGGATCGAGCACAGAACGACGTCAGTAGCCCGACCTCAGTCTAATGGACAGGTCGAGCAGACAAACAGGCAGATCAAGTTTGGATTGAAGAAGCGATTGGAAGATGAAGGCCGAGATTGGGCGGCTCGGTTACCCGATATTATGGTCATATCGTACGACCCAACTCGGCAACCCAAGAAACTCCTTTTGCCATGGCCTATGGATGTGAAGCTGTGATACCTGCAGAAATCGGACTAGCATCGCCTCGAGTTTTAGCTTATAATGTCGAAACTAATGCTGCCGATCTAAGAGAAGAAAAAGACAATGTCGAAGAGAAGAGGGAAATGGCGGCGTATCGGATGGCCAATTATAAAAGAAAGATTGCTCAGTACTACAACGCGAGGGTGAAATACAAATATTTCCAAGTAGGAGACCTCGTATTGAGAAAAAATGAAGCTAGCAAGCAGGACCCAATAGGCAAGCTCGAGCCGAATTGGGAAGGTCCGTATAAAATCTTGAAGGTACACCCTAAGGGGTCATATCAGTTGGGCAGGTCGGATGGAAGCACAGTCCCTCGAACTTGGCATGCCACCAACCTCAGAAAGTATTATGTTTAAATTGTTTTATACTTTTCATGACTTTTGCAGTTCTATCCTCATCAATTGTAATAGGTCGATATGACGATATATTTCGATTCCTTTTATTAAGCATGGTTTCTTTTTCTTTTTAATTACGCAATAATCGACCGCGACATCCATTCTCCGACCCGAACAACTCAGCGCTGTACGGTGAAAAAAGCCAAGTCATTGACAATGCTTATATCACCTCGACACGACGAAGCTGGAGGAAATAGTGAATAAAGCCAAGTCACTGACAACGCTTATATCACTCCCGACATGCCAGTAAGCCACGATGCTAAGCAGTCGGCGGATTTAAAACAAAATAGTGAATAAAGCCAAGTCACTGACAACGCTTATATCACTCCCGACATGCCAGTAAGCCACGATGCTAAGCAGTCGGCGGATTTAAAACAAAATAGTGAATAAAGCCAAGTCACTGACAATGCTTATATCACTCCCGACATGCCAGTAAGCCTCGATGCTAAGCAGTCGGCTGATCCCGCGATGGATCCTTAACTCGGCTCGATCATAAGCACCACGATGTGCCCGATCAAAAGCAGAATAGTCGAATCGAGCTCCGACCAAAAAGCCAAGTCAAGCCAACAAGGCAACACAATGCTAGGTCGACTCATACTCAAGTGTACCGGAGTCATGAACTCCTACTACACTTCGAGGGGCCGGCAGGGGAATTAAGTCCGAAGGACTACACCCCATAAGGCAACATTTTTAAGGGAATTAAGTTCAAAAGGACTACACCCTAAACAAACGATCAACAAGATACAAAAGACATTCAGTGAAAAGCATAGTGATGATTCAAATTCAAAGATCAAAATGCAAATTAAAGTCTATGGGATCGAAATGACCAAATATAAAAGTTTAGACAAATAAAAACGTAAATGTTATTACAACCAGATCGAATGAGAAAAGTTCAATAAAAAGGCGACAAGGGAAGAGCATCACGCAGAAGGCTGGTTTGAAGTCGAAGCATTGGGATCGACCTGTTCATCCAACTCGGCGTTCACTTCACCGGCTCCCTCCGGGGGCCGGGACCACGTACTTGTTATAGAGAGACACGCCAGCCTTGAAATCGGTGATGTACCGGCCATATCGGGGAATGGACTCTGGGTCATATAAATAGGCTTTGCCGATGCTCTTGACCTCGAAGTCGGGGACGACCATCTTGACTTCGTCCGGTGCGTTCGAGAACCCCCTTCATGGCCTCGACTCATCGGGAGCGCCGTGTCGTTATCAAACTCGTCGGACGTCGGGAAATCCTTCTTAGCGCTTCCAAGCGGGTCGTGAAGCTATCGACCTCGAGCTGAAGATCGTCTCGAGCCTTGGTAGAGGCAGCCAGTTCAGCTCTGGTTTGATCCAGCTCCGACTTTACCGCCGCCAGCTCAGCATCTCTAGCAGACAGGTCTTCTCGTGCCTTAGACAGATCCGACTCCAGTTTCAGGCGTCTATCGTCCAACTTATTGGCTTTAGCTTTCAGCTTCTCGAGATCCGATGTCAGCTTAGCAATTGTCACCTTCTGCTCCTCTAAAGCTGCCGAGGGAGACTCGATTCTATTTAGCGCCACTTTTGCGGCCAGACGAGTCTGCAAAAAAGGGAAAGATTGTTAACTTCGAAATCAGACAACACCTTGAAGATACAAGGAAATAAAAGAAGACTCACAACTCGTTGACTCTTCACGATAAGGTCGTGAAGCTCCTCTGGAGTCATGCCCTCCATCTCTGCTACGTTCATCCCGGGAATCGCCTCAGTAGAGTTTGGTGGAGCAAGGTTACGGGTCTCCTTCCCGACCCCATGTCTCACCTCGGATGTTTTATGGCGTTTTCTCGAGACGAAGTCATCTTCGGTCAGCTCTACCACATTAGCCTCGTCAGGCTGAGTCCTTAAGATCTCAGATGTCAGAGCAGGAGTAGAGGAACGAGTCGTACCCCTTTGTCCGCCGGATGTACCCGAGGAAGGCTTCTTCGATCTGATGCCAGCCATTTCCTGGATTGTGCGAGGATCTACCTTTTTAGGGGTCGGGCATCTTTCCAACTGCCTCTAGCCTTGCAAAGTGTTCCACTGCGAACAAGAGATAGGTCGACGTTAAAACAGCATTAAAAATCTAGAAAATACAAGTACAACAGTTCAACAGAACGAATAAGTCGCCTACACAAAACTCGAACGTCCTCATCGAGTTCTAGATAAGCGCCAGGACCTGCCGTCTCGATGTCAGCAAACGGATATAGAGAATGTAGATTCCGAGTCGCGACATCGGGATGAGCGCACTCGATGGTCGCGCACTCGCTGGGAATATCAGATTTGAGCCGATCATGCCATTTTTGCGGCCTTTGGAACCAAGTATGTATGTCGATATTAATCAGACGATGTCGAATAAAGAAAAAGTTGGGTTTCCAGTCGCCATGAGACGAGATCACCTTCCTCACGAACTCCGATGCCAGAGGACGCTTCTGAAATGTATACCATCCCACGTCCTGCAAACTCGCCAAGGCAAAGTACTGACGGAATAGTCGAACCGAGAATTCAACCTTGGCGATTCGACACGCCAGCGCGAAACCCATAACGCTCCTGATCCCATTGGGAGCGAGCTGGGTGATGCAGATCTTGTAGTGTTGAAGGACGGCGATTAGACACGGGTCGAAGGGGAATCTTAATCCCTCTCTCAATTGCGCCTCGTATATGGCACAGAACCCAAGGGGAGGGTCGCATGCGAACTGGTATCGATCGTGTGACACTT
Organism: Gentiana straminea; assembly: GCA_036785695.1. NCBI lineage: Eukaryota > Viridiplantae > Streptophyta > Magnoliopsida > Gentianales > Gentianaceae > Gentiana > Gentiana straminea. The sequence goes on along the minus strand of JAVUPR010000088.1, from coordinate 4,495,218 downwards.
TAATGTGGTCAGACGAGTAGGGGATTCCATATCTTGAACAGATCGCCTTGGCTTTCTCTGGCGTTAGATTTGACACACATCCGTACGGTCCCTGGCCTTGCATCCTGGTTTTGCGTCTGGCAACAGGTCGAGATGATCCAACGGGTCGAGGAGATGCCTCCTGCTCTCCCTCCTCTTCTTCTTCTCCGGCAGCTCTCTCACCGGAAGCAGTTGGGTTCTCAGAAATTGTTTCTTCCGTCGATTCTACCTCAGTTTCAATAATCTCCTCTCTATTTTGGGAGTCACTATCACCGCTAGACATGGACTTAAGGAGAAGATGCAAGAAATAAAAATAAGAAGGAGAATTTAAGTGAGTTTAGGGCTTACTTGAACTTTCGGCTAAGAAACTGAAACTCGCTGAAGATTATAATGACGAATGAGAAACGTCAAATCCTTGGGCTCCTTTTATGCGTGTGAGTTTTGCAAATGATTTGAAAGGGTGGAGATTGTGGGCAGTTATAGAATACATAACGCGAGAATCAAGGGTAGTGGACCGCATAAAACGCTTCGTTTCCTGCACCCATTAATGCTAGTACAGTATGACGTCATCCTACGACAGCCTAGATCGGGTAGATAGGACAGCTGTGTTCCCGCCTAAAGAAGACCACGTGTCGAAAGAGTTTTTTAAATTTTCAGATCCGATCTCAGCGTTCGAGGTAAGCTTCACTCCGATCTGGGGGGCTTATGATGATACGGGGATTCGCTCCTCCACGTGGAATTATTCCATTGGTCCAGCTGGCATGTGGAAAAGTCCAAGTATATTATCCGCCTCGAGTCGGAGAAGAGACATACCTCGAGACCTTGGCCTAGGGGAGATTCCACAAGTACTTGGACTCGAACGCTCACCTCGGACCACCTCGAGTCGATATCATGATCCTTGGCCCGAGACCCCGGGCCCACATCCACAGGTTTCTTGGACAAGGAGGCAAGGCCCATTTAAGGGTATTTATGTCAATAGACCCAGCCGCCCTTAATTTTAGGGCAAGAAGAAGGACATGTGCCTATAAATACATCATTCCGGGAACTACGTAAGGCTTGATTCCTGGACTTTCACACAGGATACGTAGGCAATCCAAGATACATTCTTGGACTCAGCCGTAATACACCAAAGACACCATCTTTTATTCATATTTAGCCATCTCGATCTCTTACAGCTCATCCTTAGATTACACGTGGCCTCAATTCACTGGAGGTGCGTTATTTAGCATCGTAGGGCTAGAGATCGATCCGGGACGTAGCTTATGAAACCACTCCCGAGCTCGACCAGTGAGCAGCGTATCAAAAGCTCGACACTTCATGGCGTCATTGGCGTTTCTCAACCTCATCAAAGATATGTATCGATATAGATGGTCCTCTGGGTCCGTAGTACCGTCATAGGGCTCCATCTTTGGCGGCTTAAAGGATTCAGGCATCGTATATATTTCGATTTCGGGACTAAATGGTGACTCAAGCCATTCGGTGGGTTGATCGTTCCCCACAATGCGGTTGAACTCGTTTCTGATGCTATCTTCGACCTGACACTGAAGCTTTTCTTGCTCAGGACGTTTGCGGGCGTTAGTCACACTGATTTCAATCGCGCCTTCACCACACTCCTCTTCAACCCCAACAGGCCTTTTACCCCTAGCATTATCAATCTCCTTTCGACCTGGAGGGTCTAATTGGTGTTCAACAGGGGGATTGCAGATTCCCTTACCTATGAATGCCGAGGCTACCACCCTCTTCAAAGCGTCTTCATCCAAAGATGCTAAGTGGTCTGCCACGTCTTGCAGTTGTGGGGGAAGGCGGGAGGCCCGGGAGGATGCTCGCAATCGCGGGTCTAGATCCAGTGGGGACTTCTTGAACCTGTGAGGGAACCCCTGCTGGATCTACATCCGTGTGCTCTTCGACCTGCATGTTCTTGCTGTTCGTCGGTTTCTTCCTTGCTGGCTGCACCATTGCAATCTCTTTACCAACTCACCGGTAGAAGGCCCTCCTTCTAGCGCCAAATGACGATGCTAAATAACGCACCTCCAGTGAATTGAGGCCACGTGTAATCTAAGGATGAGCTGTAAGAGATCGAGATGGCTAAATATGAATAAAAGATGGTGTCTTTGGTGTATTACGGCTGAGTCCAAGAATGTATCTTGGATTGCCTACGTATCCTGTGTGAAAGTCCAGGAATCAAGCCTTACGTAGTTCCTGGAATGATGTATTTATAGGCACATGTCCTTCTTCTGCCCTAAAATTAAGGGCGGCTGGGTCTATTGACATAAATACCCTTAAATGGGCCTTGCCTCCTTGTCCAAGAAACCTGTGGATGTGGGCCCGGGGTCTCGGGCCAAGGATCACGATATCGACTCGAGGTGGTCCGAGGTGAGCGTTCGAGTCCAAGTACTTGTGGAATCTCCCCTAGGCCAAGGTCTCGAGGTATGTCTCTTCTCCGACTCGAGGCGGATAATATACTTGGACTTTTCCACATGCCAGCTGGACCAATGGAATAATTCCACGTGGAGGAGCGAATCCCCGTATCATCAGTATCCATTGTGTATCCATGTCAGAAACATATAGAATACAAGATTGATTGCTAGAAGTTTTCTTTTCCGTTGTCGAGATTTCATTGATAAATCTTCTTCATTTATGACGATTGACATGATGCGATGGTAGTCAAGCACATTCTACGCCTAAATGGTTTTTTCTCGCAACAATTTACACGAGAATTTGTGATGATTTCCCGGTTCTCTCATAGTGAAACATATTCATACATATTTGTAGATACCTAAAGTCGTTTCAAAAAATGCATGTTCATGTTCCTCCATGTGATGATCAGGTGGCATATGGACATGGAGAGAAATCTGCTCAAATCTTAAATTCTATTGGCTTCCGTAACCTGGTTTTCAGACAATTCGATGAGTCTTATTTTCCTTGGGAAAATTCAACAACATAGATATTCTTGTGTTTCAACGAATGACGCCATGTCTTTTGATTGCAGGTTGGGCCATTACCATAGTCCTGAAGAAAATACATGAAGTATTTGGCTGGCTTGTAGTAACATTGTGTTGGAAAATGATGGTTAAAATAGATATTTTAAATGGTATGTCATATTGGGCCTATTGGGCCTAAGTGGTGAATGTAAAGTGTTAGTAATAAAGGGAAAATTGGAGAAACCAATTTCTCCCACATTGGAAGGAAGGAAGGAAAAGAGCCAACATTTATATGATGTTGTTTTAGTGTAGTGGTAAGAAATTACCAACTTTATACACCGTGCCTAGGAAAGATCGATTGAGACTCTCCCGGAACGGTTCATCTTTCGTATTCCATCAGTTCCCAGCATAAAGCCTATATAAACAGACTTCTTGATCTGTTCTTAATACCTGAATACACCAGCAATCTGCTTCTTCTTTCAAACTACAAGGTTCTTAAGCAATTGAAGGCGTTGTGCTTCCTGTCATTGCTATCCGTTCAATCCTGGGAGATTAACGTCCAGCTGAAGCTCACGGCGCGTTGTGCTTCCTGTCATTGCAATCCGTTCTATCCTGGGAGATTAACGTCCAGCTGAAGCTCACGGCACACGAAGGTGAGGGGGCGAATTAGTCTTAAGGAAACTATGTGCAACACAAGGCTCGGATCATATATCCTTTTTCGTTTCCTTTGCAATTGTAATTCAAATTTGTTGTAATTCGTTTCTTTGTAATTTTTATTTCGTTTATGAACAAGATTGTCCAACAATCTTAAGACTATTCTGATATTTCTTGTTCATTAACGAGAAGAAATTAAGAACGAACAGTTTGTATAACTGTGTTCAATCGAGCTGGTTCTTGTGTTGAACAGTTTCGATCTTAATAAACTGTTCATAACAGTTTTGTGATTCAGTTTTCCGTACTTGAAGAAAGCGAATCGAGCTGTGTAAAAACGAGCTGTTTGGTTGAATCAAGCTGAGTTTTAAAACGAGCTGATTTGACTATAAAGAGCTGTTTTAACGAGCTGTTTTTTTATTTTAAAACGAGCTGACTGTTTAAAACGAGTGATTTTAATCAAGTTTGAATTTTAAACGAGTATTTTAAACGAACTGCTTAAAAACGAGCTGTGTTATTATTAAACGAGCTGTTTTATTGAAAAACGAGCTGATTATTAAAAATGAGCTGTTTCAGTTAATGCGAGCTGTTTCATAAAAACACAAGTTCGAGATTGTTTTATTTAATAGAAACAGATTCAAGATCGTTCTATTTAATAAAGACACAAGTTCGAGATTGTTTTCAGTAGAAACAATTTTGAGATTGTTTTAATTAGTATAGTTCGGTTCACGAACGTTCGATACAGTATTGAAAGGAATTTAATCCTTGTGTGTTAAATTTCAGAAATGGCAACCAGTGAAGGACAAAAAGGGGCTGATGATCAGACTCAAGCTTTGGTCCAGCATGTGCCGAATCGAGTTGTTGCTCCTCTAAATCAGCATGAGAGGCCTGAAAAATTCAATGGGCTGAATTTTAAGAGATGGCAACAAAAGATGATGTTTTATCTCACAACATTGCGTCTGGAAAAGTTCCTAACTGAGGATCCACCAACAACAGAAGGGGAGCCAGATCAAGATTTTATGTTTGCCATTGATGAATGGAAACAATCTGATTATCTTTGTAGACATTATGTAATGAATTGTTTAGTTGACTCATTGTATGATGTATATTGTGAGAAAAAGAATGCAAAAGAATTGTGGGATGCATTAGATAAAAAGTATAGAACCGAAGATGCAGGTACAAAGAAATTTGTCGTTGGCAGGTTCTTGGAGTACAAGATGGTGGACTCTAGACCACTCATGGAACAAGTGGAAGAATTTCAGTTGATTCTTCACGAGATTCAAGCTGAAAAGATGGAGCTTAGTGAAACTTTCCAAGTCGCTTGTGTTATTGAGAAATTACCAAATGCGTGGAAAGATTTCAAGAATTACCTTAAGCATAAGTGAAAGGAAATGAGCATGGAAGATCTTGTTGTTAGGCTTCGTATTGAAGATGACAATAAGAAGTCTGATAAAAGAGGAAATTACTCTCAGAATCTTGCAAGGGCCAACGTGGTAGAACATGGCCAAAGCTCGAAAAAGAACAAGTTTGTTAAGAAATCAAAAACGGTACCAAAAGGTAAATTGGGACCGAAAGGTGGCATTGAAAAACCTAAGTTCCAAGGGAAATGTTTCAATTGTGACAAGATTGGTCACAAATCTGCTGATTGCAAGCTACCAAAGAAGAAGGTTTCTGAAGCAAATATTGTTCAAGGCATGGAAGAGATTGATCTTTGTGCCGTTGTGTCTGAAGTGAACATGGTGGATTCAAATCCTAGAGAATGGTGGGTAGACACAGGAGCTACAAGACACATATGCTCTGACAGGGAAGTGTTTACTAAGTTCGAGTCGGTTCAAGGTAATGAGACTTTGTTCATGGGAAACTCGGCTACTTCTGCTATAGCTGGAAAAGTAGAAGTGATTCGAAGATGACTTCTGGCAAGCATCTAACTCTGAAGAATGTGCTATATGTCCCGGATATGCGCAAGAATCTGGTGTCTGGAGTGCTATTGAATAAAAATGGCTTCCGTCTTGTTTTAGAGTCCGACAAGTTTACTTTAACTAAGAGTGGTATGTATGTCGGTAAGGGGTATGCATGTAATGGCATGGTCAAGTTTGAATGTAATGGTCGTTAGGCCAAACAATATCAATAATAATATTGCTGGTTCTGCTTACTTGGCTGAGTCACCTTCCTTATGGCATGGTAGACTAGGACATGTTAATTACGATTCCATGCGTAGATTAATAAGTCTAAAATATATCCCCAAATTCGAAATTGATAAAGAACATAAGTGTGAAACTTGTGTTGAAGCAAAATTAAAGCGTCCTTTCAAAATGTTGAAAGAAATACGCAACCACTCGAACTAATACATAGTGACGTGTGTGATCTTAAAATTGTGCAATCGAGAGGCGGAAATAATTATTTTATTACATTTATCGATGACTGCACTAAATATTGCTATGTATACTTGTTAAAAGGAAAATATGAAGCGATAGATAAATTTATTCTATTCGTAAAAGAAGTTGAGAATCAATATGGAAAAAAGATCAAAATACTCCGAAGCGATAGAGGTGGTGAATATTTGGCACCACTAAGTGATTTTTGTGCCGAACATGGGATTATTCATGAAATAACCGCGCCATGGTCACCACAATCGAACGGAGTTGCTGAAAGGAAAAATCGAACATTGAAAGAAATGATGAATTCAATGTTGTTGAGTTCAGGAGTATCACAAAACTTGTGGGGGGAAGCTATCCTTTCTAGCAATTATCTTTTAAATAAGATACCCCGAAAGAAACAAGAGAAAACTCCTTATGAACTGTGGAAAGGTAAACCACCTTCTTACAAATACTTGAAAGTGTGGGGTGCCTTGCAAAGGTGCTCGTACCTACACCCAAAGTAGTAAAGATAGGATCAAAAACTGTTGATTGTATATTCATTGGATATGCACACAACAGTAGTGCTTATCGATTTCTTGTGTATAAGTCAGATAATCCTGAAATACATAAAAATACGATAATGGAATCGAGAAATGCATCATTCTTTGAGAATGTATTTCCGGCTAAAACAAATGAACCTAGTTCATTAAAGCGTGTTCATGTTCAGGATCACCCTTCTGAACAAGTAAATGAAGAAGAGCCAAATGAGGTTGAGCCAAGAAGAAGCAAAAGGTCGAGGACTGAAAAATCTTTTGGTGAAGATTTTATCATTTATATGATAGAGACAGATCCTCAAAGCTTTAAAGAAGCGACAACTTCTTCTGAAGGTCCAATGTGGAAAGAAGCAATAAATAGTGAAATAGAATCTATATTGCAAAATCATACTTGGGAGTTAGTTGATCTACTTCCAGGATGTAAGCCACTAGGATCAAAATGGATCTTTAAGAGGAAAATGAAACCTGATGGATCTATTGATAAATATAAGGCCAGACTAGTAATAAAAGGTTATAGTCAAAAAGAAGGTCTTGATTATTTTGACACATATTCTCCAGTGACGAGAATAACTTCCATTAGGATGGTACTTGCTATAGCCGCTTTGCGTAATTTAGAAGTACATCAAATGGATGTGAAAACCGCTTTCTTAAATGGAGATTTAGAAGAAGAAATCTACATGGAACAACCTGAGGTTTTTTCTAGTCCAGGACAAGATAAGAAAGTATGTAAATTGGTTAAGTCATTATATGGCTTAAAACAAGCACCAAAACAATGGCATCAAAAGTTTGATCATGTTATTCTTGAAAAAGGGTTCAAAACCAATGAATGTGATAAATGTATTTACATGAAAGAAACAAAATATGGCTATGTCATCTTATGTCTTTATGTGGATGACATGCTGATAGTTGGTAGTAATGATAAGATGATCAAATCTACCAAAGATATGTTAAACGCCAGATTTGAAATGAAAGATATGGGTTTAGCAGAGATGATATTGGGAATTAGAATTACAAGAAATTCTAATAGTCTCATTTTGAGTCAATCTAATTATATTGATAAAATCCTGGAAAAATTCAATAAAAATGACTCAAATGAAGCTAGAACTCCAATAGATCAAAGTCAACCTTTGTTCAAAAATAAAGGTGAGGGTGTATCTCAATTAGAGTACGCAAGGATCATTGGAAGTCTAATTGTCTACGGATTTTATCTATGCAAAACAAACAAGTAATAAATTTATAATCCGGTTAACCCCAAGTATAAGGATCGTAGTACTAGTGGCTAATGCCGGGTCGATCTTACGGGGAACTAGACGATGGTGGTTCCTAGTTTTTGTCTAACTAAACTATGTCACGGAAAACTAAACTAAACAGCGAGTAAACAAAACTAAACTGAACATATATGCTGAATATAAACTAGACAGAGGACGAATCCAAAGCTAGGGAGGTTTGGTTGCGAACAAATTACTCTAAAGGTGCGAATAGAAAATAAACTAACTAAACAAATTCAAGTCTCAAGGGTTAAATCAAGTTTAATACGGGCAAACGAGTATTGATCCACCTATCCAACAAACACTAATCTCTCATCCCGATTATATTGCAGTTTCTACCAAGTTGTGGTTCATCTTATCAAAGGTATGAATCCTACTTTCGTAGATGATTCGCCTATTAATTCCTATCTTTCGATTTACGGAAATTAACGCGTCATAACATAAACAAAGATGTAAACTTTAGCGTTTTAACCTAGATTTCTAACCTATCAACTTTCGTTTGACATAGATTAAAGATCTATTCCTAAATCATGGTGATCTAATGTTTATAAAGACTTTCATCAAATATAACGCATCATACATGCACATCTTTCGATATAAATGCAATTAATCAACATAAGACATGATAAAGGAAACAACTTGATTAAAAACTTACAAAATAACCGAAGAATCAAAAGTAATGAAAGTTGGATGGCTTCACAATGCTCGTTTGATTGAAGCCTAGCCTCTTAGCATCCTTGAATAGCTTGAATTGTTGAAGTAAATTGCATAAACTAAGCTAATTTTATCTAGAAATTTAAGAACATAAAACTGGGAAAAAAACTGAGTAAAAACGCAGCCTATAGCCGCCCCTAGGGTTTAGGGTTCGAGAATTGTAGAATTGGTATCTCAATGTGTGAAAATAGGCAAGTATTTATAGAGATTTGAGGCGGTTTTACTAAGTCGGCGATCCGGACGCTCGTTCAGTAAAGTGGACGCCCGTTTGATTGTTCTGAACTCCAATATAGACGTTCGTCTGGATAGCGTCCAAACTCTCTGATCTTCTTTTTGCACTTTGGACGCTCGTTTGCTCCTTCTGGACGTTCGTTCAGTAAGTTCATGATGCCTCAATATTGAATTCTTCCTCTATACGCCCGTTTGGATTGTCAGACGCCCGTCCACTACTGGACGGGACTTGGACGCCAGTTTAGCTGGAATAAAACTTGATCAAATCATCTCTATCTCTTTTCCTGTCCACTCCATTCGATCATTATCTCTTTTTAAATCTTTATAGCTCGAATTTTAACCCTTTTTTTATCATTATTTGAGCACAATGAACATACCTATAACACATGGAAAACATCGCAAAACTGTAATAAAGTCCAATTAATTATAATTCACGATGAAAACACATAATTTATTCAATATTGCAATTAAGTCCTTAAAAACCTAGTATGCTCAATATTTCCTTATAAGGGCCATTTATTATGCAATTAATCCAATTAAGAGGGAAAATACCGTAAAATATATCAAAATAAAACATAGATTTTCACCCTTAACAACTCCCCCACACTTAGCTTTTGCTCGTCCCGAGCAAAACAAAACAAAAAATTAAGCTCGAGAAAAGAAAACAGGCATCTAAACAAGTATAACATATATTCAATAACTTAGGTGTTCACCATCGTGTAAGTGCATAGCCATAGAAAACTTCCACTAAAACCAAACTTGAATAACTCAAGCAAAACTAGCTAATACCCCCTCGTAGAATAGTAATAAATGATACTCATAAGATGTACCCTACAAACGTGACATATCCCGAAAAGGATGATCGAATGAATCTAGGGCCTTTCTGAAATACTCAGAGGATAATCCCTACAGCATATCTATCAGTTTATACTGGGGATAAGATTAACGGAAACTAAGCCTTATTCATTTCACAACATATCTTAAGTTGATTGAATTCATTCACTTCAAACACACATTAGGATGAGCTATTGCCCTCATAGCAGAATAGGACATTTCGAGATAATCCCCTACCTTACTCCAATCGTAAGGCAGCTTTTCCTAACTGTCGTGAGCTCTTAGTCATCATAGTGGTATAGGATATACGTGGTACACCCTATCGCACTCAAATCATCGACTAGCTTCCGACACACACATAGATTCATTTAACTTTTTCAACTTCTCATTTGACATTAGTTACGTGTTACTTATCACATTCAAACATCTAGATATTCACAGTATCTCATACTTCGGATCTAAATACAAACTATCATAAATCTCACGATATATACGTAGCACTAAGCACATGACTTATAAGATAATCAAAAATCACTAATCCAAACGGGGTAATAACTTTATAAATAGCTCATCATTTACTATGGCTCGTGAAAAATAGTGTCAGGTGAAGCAACTAACTTATCAAGTACATGAAATATCGCATAGATGACTATAAAAACAACGAACTTCAAATTGGATTGCCTACTCGGGACGAAACAAAAACAAAAGTGTCGGAAAATTTTGAAAAATTTACGCTCTCATTTCGCATAATAAAAACAATCTAACGTACTAAACAAACGTTTACACATAGGCACAAATCGAACTATCCCCTCCCCCACACTTAAAAATGCAACATGTCCTCATGTTGTGCAGAAAGTAAAAGGATAAGAAACTTAGCTGTATGCGCGTAGAAAATCGAGATGTTGGTCAGGCCGGAGCATGAAAGAAACAACACTCGCAAAAGCGTCGGAAAAAAAACGTCCAAACCGAACTCAACCAAGACTAGATCTGCACTACTCGACAAAACAACAGTATCTCGGGGGAAAATGGGGTACAATAAAGTAATAATGTGAAAGGAATGAAAGGAAGAGATATAACAACGAGCGTCATCCAAAAATGATCATAATACCAACGAAATCGCAATCCAAATATGTGGTGCTAGACAGCTTACATGAAGCAATAGAAAAATAGAAAGTACAGAAATCATAGAAGCATCCAAAAGGAAAGTAGTAATAGTCATTGTACAACCAGATCGAAGTCGGATAAAAGAAAGAAATACATCAAGCAGAAAAAGCATAAAAATCTCAAGATCACTCGGGCGGAATCGGAGCATCAGACGGAGGAATAACAGCAGAACCACCAGCAGGGGCATCAACATGAGGAGGATCTGAAGTAGGTACAGCAACAGTGGACGTCGTCCGTGTAGGCTCAGGCTGCGTAGTAGAAGCAGTAGCAGGGTCTACCGGGGCCTCATCCTCCTCATCGTCAGACGACTCGGGCTTCTCCTCCATCTTGACCACCTCAGCTATCACCCGCTCTATCTGCTCGGAGAAGACATAATCCATATTACTTGCATTGAATACCCGCCGATCTCTCGGTTTCCGTCCATCAACGATACACTCCAAAACCGACAAAATATTATCTTGGCCATCCCGGATGTCACTCAACATCGCCCTCAAACTATGAGCCATACTATGCCGAGTAATCTCGGAAGAAGATAATCCAGAAAGAACTGAGGCTCGAGGCGGTATCGAAGTGGAACCAGGCTCAGTAACGGGAACAGCCTCAGACTCAACCGTAGACGGAGCTTTCTCTCTCTGAATACCTCTCGGGTTCTTAGGCCTATGATCCTGCCTATACTCCGGCACTCCGGCATCCTTGCATATCTGATGAATCAAATGTGGGACAATCAAACTCCGCTTGTAATTCTTCTGACTGAACACCAACTCATCATAAATCGCTTGGCCGACATCGACATTTAACTTGAAAACCAAAGCATACAACATTCCAAGGTCGCCTATGTGAAAGTGTGTCAAATTATTCTTCGGCAATAAACGACTCTGGATGAAACGGCAATAGACTCTCCAGTCCTCAGACCACGCCGTAGTAACAATCTCCTTACGGTCCCCACCCGGTCTGAGCGTCCAAGCAACATCGGGGCAAACTTGCAACCTCAATTCCTCCAAGGGATCCTGTCCCGAATCCTGCCTTCTCTTAATTTCCTCCTTATAATCCAACCCTTCAAACGCTGCCAACCCATATTTCGCATTAAAAACTTGTGGTGAAATGGGAACCTTAACACCTCGAACCAACACCACCCCCGTGTTCAGGTCGGTTTCCGAAAAATTAGCGTAAAACTCCCTAACCAACGAATCATTCACCGGGGTAGTCGGGATCTTCATCAATTCCTCCCATTTCCTATCTTCCAACACTTTTACAAAAGAGGGGGCCACTTTCGTTTTCAACACCGCTAGCTCAACCAACATGTTTCTCGCAAAGCAATGTTTGGTATAGGCCTCATGTGCTTTAGAGTTGACAAACCGACGAGGCATAGGAATAGGCACAGCTGGTCTCACTTTCTATCGAGGCGGTTCAGCCCTCGGTTCGGTCTCAGCCTCGTCTGGTACAACTGTCTCCATCGTACGTTCAGCCCTAGAAGATGCTGCACCGTGAGGTACCCGAGGCATCCTAATCAAGGGTTCATCGTCATTGGTTTCGGATCCGGAAGTAGTCTCGTCCCTCAAATCAGTCCTAACTCGCTGTGAAGCCCTAGAGGATGGCTCTCTAATCACTACGCCTCTATTTGGATCTACTACGGGAGGGTCCGACCCTTTACGCTTTTTACCCTTCTCCCTAGCCACATCCTTACCGAACCTCTTCTTCGCAACCTCTTCCTTATCAACCATTTTTGAAGCTACTAAGACCAATTCAAATAAGCCCACAACAAAGGTTACCCGTTTAACATCCAAATCGGGATTTCAATTCAACAATGTCAACCCACCCACCACAATCATCATCACCACATCATCACAACACCAAAACAGGAAGAAGAAGCAACAAAATGAGATAAATTTCAAGAAAATGAGCCGACCCGAAGATCGAACTAACAAAAACGTGAAAGAAATCAAGAAAAGTCGCTACAAACTTACCAAAGATGATGAGTAGATGAAGATAATGCTCTGTAGACATCCAAAACAACCCAAATTGACCCCAAAAATTCGATTTTTCTTGAACAAAGTCGGACTCTATAGGTGGCCGATTCTCTAAAAATATGGAATGTTGGGGGATTTGGCTTTGAAAATTGATGAGAGTGGATCAGGGGCGTCCTATAGCACTTGAAATCGCCCAATTTGGTGTTGAATCAAGGGATTTAGGTTGAGAGGAGGGCAAAAGTCGGGTGAGGCGGTTTGAAATTCGAAGGAATGAGGTTTCATGGCATGAGGGGGTATATATAGACAGGTGGTGGACGCTCGTCCAACTCGGCGGACGGGCGTCTGTCTGGAACTGTGATGAAATGGACGGGCGTCCAAAATGCTGGACGCTCGTCCAAAGGCTTGATTTGAATACAGGATTGGAGGGAGTTATCCGGACGGGCGTCCATATTTTTAGACGAACGTCTGGTAAAGAAGTCTAATACAGGATTGAAAAGCTCGTTCCCAGACGGGCGTCTCATATCTTGGACGGGCGTCCAGGAAAATCGAGGCCGGACTGGCGTCCAATATCACTAGACGGGCGTCCAGTCAAGAAAAACACAAAATTGTCCCTTTTTTTTTATTTTATTTTTTAAACTTATCATATAAAACAACTAAACGCGAAACCTTTATTATTGATAATTTAAAATTCAAAAGTACAATATGGAAAATCATGAGAGAATTTGAAAATAAAACAGACAAAAAATAAAACAGTGGGTTGCCTCCCACCAAGCGCTTCCATTTTACGTCGGGGCTCGACGAAAGCAAAACTAACTAATGAAACACTAATCTGCGTAGATCTCGTCCCAATCCACTAAGCGAATGAGACGTCGAAGCATGTCGATAGCCGGAGGGAAGTCGTACTCATCCTGCAAACACCAATCCTGACCAGCTACCTCAACACCTCTAAAATGCTCAGCCCGCAGCACTAGTGCCAAATCCGTCAGCATAGGATCATTAAGGATCGTGTAAGGACGTCCTATGGCCTCCTGCAACTCCTCAATCGTGAAATCGCTGCCTCCCGAACAAGGTGGAACAATGATAACGTACGTGATGGTCTTAACCTGAGTGCTAATGTCAAAATCTACATGAAGAACTATAGTGCCTCCTGGTCCATCATCTACTGTGATCGGCGGGATGCGACTAATGAGTGGGAACTCCTCAGGGCGAACTCCGTAGAGATCCATATCTAGACAAAGCACTGCGACGGATCGAAACATAGAAGCTTAGTAAAACTAACCAAAATAACATACTAAAGCAAAAAGAACTAAGAAAAACTAAAACAAGATTGGATATCTAGGATGCCTCCTAGTGGCGCTTTTGGTTTATGTCGTTAGCTCGACACCATTTAAATTCAGCCTGGGTCAGGCCACTTGACTTTTCGGCCCGCCATTACCTCGTTTAAGTTTTGATCAGGATTGTGGCTGCAGAAACGACACTTAACGCATGGGATTAAAGCTTTGACAGTTTTCCAAATACGTTGAACCTTTCCCATGGTCGACTTTCTCCTTTGTAGATTTCTCTGCTGACGTTTGAGTTGTTGCTCCCTTGCATATTCCTCCATATCCCAACTACCGGCTAGAACTTCTTGTGATAGACCACTACAGTTATCCTCAGAAAACAGATTGGGTGAAATCTCGTCAGAGTCTTCGACCTCATTAACACCACATCCAAGGATATCGAGAAATTTAACAATCAAAGGCTTGCCTGTAGGTTCTCCAATGTAGTGTTTGCACCTCTGACCATTAACTCGAAACGGCTGATCCTTATAACCGAGTAGTTCTAGAACGCCTCCAGGAATGATTTTGAGAATCGTAAAGGGCCCGGACCATCGTGTCCTCAGCTTTCCAGAAAACAAATGTAATCTGGAATTATAAAGAAGAACCTGTTCCCCTACTTGAAATTATCTTTTCTTAATTTTCGCGTCATGGAGGAGTTTCATCTTATCCTTGCTTATCCTGGCGCTTTCGTAAGCCTGGAGCCGGAATTCGTCTAACTCATGCAGCTGCTGCAGTCGATGTTTTCCACAAGTTTGGGAATCAAAGTTAAGAAACTTCGTCGCCCAATAGGCCCTATGCTCTAACTCAACTGGCAGATGACATGGCTTGCCGTAAACCATCTGATATGGAGATGTACCCATAGGGGTTTTATAGGAAGTCCTATACGCCCATAGTGCATCATCCAACTTCAAACTCCAGTCCTTTCTATGACTGTTCACTGTCTTTTCCAGGATTTGCTTGATGCTTTGGTTGCTTCGCTCAACCTGACCGCTAGTCATCGGATGGTATGGTGTGCCGGTCTTATGGCGAACACCATACCTTTCAAGGACTTTCTCTAGAGGTCGGTTGCAGAAATGCGTTCCTTCATCACTGATCAATGCTCGAGGACATCCAAATCTCACAAAGATGTTCTTCTTCAGAAATTTCATGACCGTTTTATGATCATTGTGAGGAGTGGCCACTGCCTCCACCCATTTCGAAACATAGTCAACGCAGACTAAGATGTATTTGTTGCCACACGATGATGGGAAAGGTCCCATAAAATCGATGCCCCAAACATCAAAGACTTCGCACTCTAAGATGGGTTTTAAAGGCATGTCGAAACGCCTTGTCAGAGTTCCGGTTCTTTGACACCTATCGCAAGCTTTACAGAAGGCTTCTGTATCCTTAAAGATCGTAGGCCAATAGAAACCGGGCTGGAAGATCTTTGCAACCGTTTTCCAAGGACCAAAGTGACCACCTGTGGGTCCACTATGGCATTGCTCGATAATCGCTTGTTGCTCAGATTCAGGAACGCATCTCCTAAGCAAACCATCTTTGCAGATCTTGAACAGATAAGGTTCATCCCAAACGAAATATTTCATATCAGAGAAGAACTTCTTCTTCTCCTGATACGACATCTCGGGGTCAAGGTAACGGGCATGAAGGTAATTCACAATGGACGAATACCATAGAACATCAGGAGAGCGGCCATCGATCAACATGATGTTTTCTAGAGGAAAGTAAAGATCTATATCTTCAGGATCACCCTTTTCCTCACTTATCATCCTAGAAACATGATCCGCCACTACGTTCTCACTGCCCTTCTTATCTTTGATTTGAACGTCAAATTCTTGGAGGGTCAGTATCCAACGCGATAGCGCGGTTTAGCTTCCTTTTTGGTCATGAGATAACGCAAAGCGGCGTGATCGGTCCACACAATCACTTGAGCACCTAGCAAGTAACTACGAAACTTATCCATAGCAAAGACTACGGCTAATAATTCCTTTTCGGTGGTTGTGTAGTTAACTTGAGAAGGATTCGGTGTGTGGCGGCATAATAGATAGGCTGGAACTTTCCATTAAGCTTTTGCCCTAAGACCGCACCAACGACATAGTTGGATGCATCGCACATAAGCTCAAAGGGTAAGTTCCGGTCGAGTGAAATAAGAATTGGAGCGGATATTAACCGATTCTTGAGCTCCTCAAACGCTTGCTTGCGCTTTTCATCGAAATTGAACTCAACGTCTTCCTTGAGCGAGTAGATAGGGGCTTGGCTACTTTGGAAAATTTTTGGATGAATCTCCTATAAAACCGACATGTCCGAGGAAACCTCGACTTCGCGTACATTCTTAGGATAACTCATCTTCTCAATGGCTTCTACCTTGGCCCTATCTACTTCTATACCTTTGGCGGACACTTTGTGGCCAAGAACTATCCCTTCATCGACCATAAAATGGCATTTTTCCCAATTGAGTACTAAGTCCTTTTCCACACATCTAGACAACACCTGATCAAGATTATTGAGGCAGTCATCAAAGGATTGACCGAAGACCGAAAAATCGTCCATAAAAATCTCCATGCACTTTTCAACTAGCCCGTCAAAGATTGCCATCATACACCTTTGAAAGGTGGCCGGGGCATTACAGAGACCAAATGGCATCCGCCTGTAGGCGAATGTACCATAAGGGCAGGTGAAAGTGGTCTTCTCTTGGTCAACAGGGTCGATGGGTATCTGGAAGTATCCTGAATACCCATCCAGGAAGCAGTAGAATGCGTGCCCCGCCAAACGCTCAAGCATCTGGTCTATGAATGGAAGGGGAAAATGATCTTTCAGTGTGACCTCATTGAGTTTTCTATAGTCAATACAGACCCTATAGCCTGTAACGAGCCTCAATGCTATCTCCTCTCCCTTCTCATTTTTCTCAATCGTAATTCCACCTTTTTTGGGAACTACTTGAGTCGGGGAAACCCATTCACTGTCATCAATGGCGTATATGATACCCATATCTAGAAGCTTGATAATTTCCTTCTTGACTACCTCTTGCATGTGAGGGTTGAGTCTTCTCTGAGGCTGTCTAACTCGTTTTGCACCCTCCTCAGTCTTGATTTTGTGCATACGGATGTCGGGAGATATCCCTCGGATATCTCCCACTCGCCATCCAAAGGCTTTTTCATTTTTGCGCAAGACATTTAACAGTTTAAGCTCTTCTATACGAGATAGCTTGGCAGAGATGATCAAAGGAAGCTTGTCACCTTCTCTTAAAAACACATACTTAATATGTTTAGGCAACGGCTTCAGTACCAAATCTACGGGAGGATCCTCTAGACTTGATTTAAGATCACCACTCTTCAACTCAACATCGCCGAGCTTACTCGGTGGTCCTACTTCGCCAAGGCTTCTTCTCTTAGCTCATCCTCAAATTCGGTTAACCGATCTAGATTGACCACACCATGATTATTCGGATTATCAATCAATCGCTCATATTCTGCTTCTACAACCAAGACTTGCGTATCCATGGAGTCATTGAAGTCATCAGACGTCTCCTCAATGGAACAACCGGTTGGAGATCCAGAGGGTACATTGATAGATTTAGAAACACTATAACTCACCTCATGGTCACCAACTCGAATGGTCACGTGCCCACCATCACAATCGATAAGGGCTCTAGCTGTAGATAGGAAGGGTCTTCCAAGAATCAAGGGGACATTTTCACTTTTTTCAATATCTAAGACGTACCAGTCAACTGGAAAGGTAAACCTATCTATTTGAACTAATACGTCCTTTAGGATTCCTGAAGCTTTCTTAGAAGATCTATCAGCGAACTGCAAATTCATGGTCGTGGGTTCTAGAAGACTTTGTAAACCCAGCTGCTTGCACACAGACAATGGCATCAAGCTGATAGATGCACCCAGGTCACATAAGGAATTTGGGAAGACTAGTCCTCCCATCTGCAATGTGAGCACAAATTTTCCTGGATCGCTTCTCTTGATTGGTAAGCTTTCATAATGGACCAGAGAACACTCCTTACCAACTGCTTGATCCATTCCTGCTAACTTCTTCTTGGAAGATACAACATCTTTGATGAACTTTGTATACTTAGGCATCTCGACCAAGACCTCGGATAATGGCAAATTTACCTGAGTATTTTTCAGAAGGTTTAGCACCTTCTCATACTTTTTGTCTTCAACCAATGGAATGTTGCTCTTCCTCGGTGGAAACGGAAGCTTCTTCAGATCACTCTCGGAAAAGTCTTTCTTTGAGGATGCGCTGATAGCTTTGTCTTCCAAATCCTTCCACCGAACCGTCTTTTCAGAAGCTTTCGTAGTCAGGGGATCAGCCACCTGACTTTCTTTCCCTTTTTCGGTCCTCGGGATCGGCCACTTGAGGATTTCCAACCTTTTCACCTATCAGGGGATCAGCCACCTGAGTACTTGCTTGCAGCCAAGGGGACGATGGGTGCTCAACTTCCCTTCCTGCCTTATCAATGGCAGGAGGGGCTAGTGGTTTCCCTGAAAGCCAGGGGGACCACTCAGCTGTGTACCGCTTCTTAAACTCATTGTACTTGCTTCCTCTTGTCCATAGTGCATGGTTGGTACGAGGTCGGTACATTGGTCGTTTAGCTTAAATCGGCTCGAGCAACATGACCGCCCTTAGGATTTTTCTCGGTAAAAGCGGGCAAATGCCCCGGGGGTCTTGATGCTAACTCTCGACCGGTTGCCCTATCTATCTTTCAAGGTTCTTATTGGTACTCATCGAAGATGAATGTTCTTGTTTTGCTCCTCTTTGAATGAGTTCCATTCAAATTTGAGGTCATTGGAATTCGAGGGGCCTTGAGAATTGGAGAAATTTTGATTTTGTGGTCGGTGGGGGCCGATTCGATAATTGGAATTGGAAATGGAGGGCCAATTCGATTAAACCTTTGTGTTTGATTGGAAAAATTAGAGTTTTGGTTCGAACCAAAACCAGGGTTTCTATTGAAGTGCGGGTTAGAATTAAAGTTCGAGTTTGGATTCTGATGGAAACTCGGATTCTGACCGAAGCCCTGATTTTGAGCATTATTCTGGCCAGAGAATTGGTTATTGAACCTAGGATTAGACTGGCCAGAAAAAGCATTCACTTCCGCATTTTGTCCAATCATGGGACGAAACGAGCACGTGTGCCCCGGATCATCACATACTTGGCATGTGAACGGATTATACTTGTCCATTATTATGAACAGCGTTGACTTGATGAGCAGAGGGGGGTTGAACTTGACACTGGCTGAACACGTGGCCGGTTGACAACAATTGTCGCAATACAGGACCTGAGAGTTCTGTGGAAACGAAAGAGTCTGATTACTCGGATTAGGAACAGTTTGGGACGTTGTCAGTTGAGAATTAGCCATTTGCTTTTGCAACATGGCAACCAGATTCTGCATAGTCACTTCCTCGACCTTGGGAGGAGGAGGAGGTGCCTGAATAGCTTGATAGGATGGGGCATAGTTGTATTTGGCAATGTCTTCGAACAACGCCCATCCTTCGTCTGGAGTCTTCTTCAAAAATGCCCCGCCAGATGAACTATTGACCATGCCCTTAGTGAGCTCGGTCAATCCGCTAAAGAATGTATGGACTTGCCTTTGCATCGGCAAGCCATGGTGGGGGCACTTTCGGAGGAGGGACTTGAACCTTTTCCAGCAATCAAAGAAAGATTCATTTTCCTGCTGATGGAATGTGAAGATTTCGTTCAAACACTGGGCCGTCTTTGATGGAGGGAAATATTGACTCAAAAATTCTCTTTCAAGTCCGGCCCAGGTCGTAATGGATTCTGAGGGAAGAGAGTGATACCACTCTAGTGCTTCCCCCGCAAAGAAAATGGGAAAAGTTTGAGCTTGATTGCGTCCTCACTTACACCTTGGATACGGGTAGTACCGCATATGTGTAGAAATGTGTGTAGGTGAGTGTGGGGGTTCTCGGATTGATAGCCGTGAAAAATCGATGCATGCGCATCATCCGAATAAGTCCCGGCTTAAGCTCGAAAGTTTGAGCGTGTAATGGCCGGCATAACAATCGCGGGGTTGATGGTTACTTGTGCCGGGCATGGCATAGTCGGCCAACGTCCGTCTATCTTCCGCTGCCATTATTACTATTCTTTCGATTTCTCCTGAAAGATAATGCTCAAATTCTAGATCTAGAGCGTTTCCTTCGTCGAACCGAAGTTTCCGCCTATTGGGTCGGACTATGGTCCGCTCGGGGTCAGGGGAGTAGATTAGTGGTCCCTTCTGACTACGAGTTTGCATACACCGAGATCCAAGATCAAGTTGTTGAGCAAGAAAGAAAGAAGGAGAGAAAGAGAACTATAAACTAAGAAACTGACGACTAGCACTAAAGACTTATAATCTAATCTAAGATTAAAACGTAGAGAGAAGAAAAGAGGAAAAAAAGAAAATGATAGAGGGAAGGAGGTACGGACGAACGTCCAAACTTATGGACAAGCGTCTGACCAATTTTTCAGGATGGACGGGCGTTTTAACGTAAACGCTGGTCCGTTATTTCTGAATTCCTGTGGACGGGCGTCCAGACGTATGAACGCTCGTCTGCAGGTCAGGATGTGATTCAGGATTGAAGAAATTTCAGAGGACGGGCGTCCAGTAAACTAAACGCTCGTCCGACTGAAGCAAGAACCGGACGGGCGTCTGGTACAACGGACGCTCGTCCAACTGGGAATAAACGATTAGTAAAACAGAGTACGGTAAACAGAAAACAGAGTGTAGGTTAAGAGCTAAGATTTTCTATCAACTACTAGCAAAAACGCAATTAAAACGACAGAAATTTGAACTAAAACAACTAAACTACTAACCACAAACAGAAATTGAAAATATCTAACCTAAAAACAGGAATTAAAAGCAAAATAACAACTAGAACAAAAACTAGACAACCGTCCGGTTCCCCGGCAACGGCGCCAAAAACTTGTCTACGGATTTTATCTATGCAAAACAAACAAGTAATAAATTTATAATCCGGTTAACCCCAAGTATAAGGATCGTAGTACTAGTGGCTAATGCCGGGTCGATCTTACGGGGAACTAGACGATGGTGGTTCCTAGTTTTTGTCTAACTAAACTATGTCACGGAAAACTAAACTAAACAGCGAGTAAACAAAACTAAACTGAACATATATGCTGAATATAAACTAGACAGAGGACGAATCCAAAGCTAGGGAGGTTTGGTTGCGAACAAATTACTCTAAAGGTGCGAATAGAAAATAAACTAACTAAACAGTTCAAGTCTCAAGGGTTAAATCAAGTTTAATACGGGCAAACGAGTATTGATCCACCTATCCAACAAACACTAATCTCTCATCCCGATTATATTGCAGTTTCTACCAAGTTGTGGTTCATCTTATCAAAGGTATGAATCCTACTTTCGTAGATGATTCGCCTATTAATTTCTATCTTTCGATTTACGGAAATTAACGCGTCATAACATAAACAAAGATGTAAACTTTAGCGTTTTAACCTAGATTTCTAACCTATCAACTTTCGTTTGACATAGATTAAAGATCTATTCCTAAATCATGGTGATCTAATGTTTATAAAGACTTTCATCAAATATAACGCATCATACATGCACATCTTTCGATATAAATGCAATTAATCAACATAAGACATGATAAAGGAAACAACTTGATTAAAAACTTACAAAATAACCGAAGAATCAAAAGTAATGAAAGTTGGATGGCTTCACAATGCTCGTTTGATTGAAGCCTAGCCTCTTAGCATCCTTGAATAGCTTGAATTGTTGAAGTAAATTGCATAAACTAAGCTAATTTTATCTAGAAATTTAAGAACATAAAGCGGGAAAAAAGCGAGTAAAAACGCGCCTATAGCCGCCCCTAGGGTTTAAGGTTCGAGAATTGTAGAATTGGTATCTCAATGTGTGAAAATAGGCAAGTATTTATAGAGATTTGAGGCGGTTTTACTAAGTCGGCGATCCGGACGCTCGTTCAGTAAAGTGGACGCCCGTTTGATTGTTCTGAACTCCAATATAGACGTTCGTCTGGATAGCGTCCAAACTCTCTGATCTTCTTTTTGCACTTTGGACGCTCGTTTGCTCCTTCTGGACGTTCGTTCAGTAAGTTCATGATGCCTCAATATTGAATTCTTCCTCTAGACGCCCGTTTGGATTGTCAGACGCCCGTCCACTACTGGACGGGACTTGGACGCCAGTTTAGCTGGAATAAAACTTGATCAAATCATCTCTATCTCTTTTCCTGTCCACTCCATTCGATCATTATCTCTTCTTAAATCTTTATAGCTCGAATTTTAACCCTTTTTGATCATTATTTGAGCACAATGAACATACCTATAACACATGGAAAACATCGCAAAACTGTAATAAAGTCCAATTAATTATAATTCACGATGAAAACACATAATTTGTTCAATATTGCAATTAAGTCCTTAAAAACCTAGTATGCTCAATATT
Organism: Gentiana straminea; assembly: GCA_036785695.1. NCBI lineage: Eukaryota > Viridiplantae > Streptophyta > Magnoliopsida > Gentianales > Gentianaceae > Gentiana > Gentiana straminea. Next base: position 4,472,777 of record JAVUPR010000088.1, on the reverse strand, counting down.
TCCATATAAGGGCCATTTATTATGCAATTAATCCAATTAAGAGGGAAAATACCGTAAAATATATCAAAATAAAACATAGATTCCAAAGTGACCACCTGTGGGTCCACTATGGCATTGCTCGATAATCGCTTGTTGCTCAGATTCAGGAACGCATCTCCTAAGCAAACCATCTTTGCAGATCTTGAACAGATAAGGTTCATCCCAAACGAAATATTTCATATCAGAGAAGAACTTCTTCTTCTCCTGATACGACATCTCGGGGTCCCCGGCAACGGCGCCACTTTTGTTGGGGAGATTTTGCATCATTAAAACAAAAGAAAATTTATAAAACCTATACTACCATGCAAAACTACCTCCTAACCGGCCGAATACCGGGTAGTTGCTAGTAAAGTTGGATAAGTACGGGTATCGATCCTCGGGGAATTGGGTACATCGAATCTAACTTATTAATTCTTCTTTATTAACCTAAACCTAAACTAAAACGGAAAAGTAAATCCGACGAGAGGATTGTTAATCCAAAGCCGGGAAGGATAATTGCGATCAACATAAAATAAATCTAAACTACAACAATAAATCTATCTAACGAACATGATAATGACCGAAGCGATCAAACATGGAACGAACCATAATCCACCATCCCGCAACCCTTAATTTCTTCCCTAGATTATCTTATAGTGATTTAATTCAAGTTGTGGTTTCACCTATCAAACGTATGAATTCCTACTTTCGTAGATGAATTCGCCTATCAATCTCTATCTTTCGATTTACGGAGATTAACGCATCATAAAATAAACCAAGGTGCAAGATTTTCTAGATCTAACAACCTAGACATTCAACCTATCAACTTTCGTTTGATATAGATCAAAACGTCTATTCTTTCCTATGGTGATCTCGCGTTTACACCGACTTTCGTCCTACGGTAAACATCAATAACAACATCTTTCGATATAAATTGCATTAACAAATAAACGCATGGAAAGAAACGAACTTTAATTAAAAAGACTTACAAAACATCCATAGAAAGAAAATAAAAGGCTGCGCAAAAACAGTCTCCCATGGCTGCTCCATGTTTCAAAGTTTCAAAAGATCATCATGGTCGAACAAAAGGAATGAAAGAAACGAAAAATAAAACCTAATCTAACCCCGATCACCCGAGCACAAGGCTCGGGTGATCGGCCCTGAAAACTGCTCAGAGTGGCCGCCCTTTGCTGTCAAAAGTCGGCTGAAAATAATGTTATGTTTAGGGTTCAATTCGCTGCTGTATTTATAGAATTTTCAGGTCGGTTGCTACAGTAAAAACGTTGGACGCCCGTTTGAAGATCCGGACGCCCGTCCGCTATTTTCAGCAACAGCATCCAAACTTGTAACGCTCATATCTCGGGCCTCATAAGTCGGAATGAAGTGATTCAAAATCCTGTAGAATCCTCTCTTCAAGCCCTACAACTCTTCTCTTGAGGTCGAGAGTCAAATCAGTTTATATCATATCAAGAACTGCGTCGGAAGGTCGTCACTACCCGGAATCCTGATTTTCCGACATTTATCTTGATTGATTTCTTTCCTTATATCTTTCAATCTTCCATAACTTTGATTGATCCTTTCCAAGCACGAATTTGGCTCTCTAAAATCCTCTCTTCCATCATCAATGAGTATCTACAACAATAGGAAAACTTACCAAAGCGTAACGTATTTCCAAAATAACATAAAATCATCATTTAAGCACATAAATCGTTACGTTTTGAGATTTAACTATTAAAAACATCATTTACTCAATATTTCAATATAAAGCTCGATTTCTATGATAAACATAAGATTATGGGGAGAATTGATATAAAATATATCCTTATAAAACGTACAAAATCACCCTTAACACTAATGTACTTAATGAGTTGTACTAGACCGGATATCGCTTACGCTGTTGGCAAGCTAAGTAGATATACTAGTAATCCGAGTCATGAACATTGGAAAGCTATAGTGAGGTTACTGAGATACTTAAGATATACTCGTAAGTATGGCCTTCACTATACAAGAGAACCAATTGTTATAGAAGGATATACTGATGCAAATTGGATTTCAGATTCAAAGGATTCAAAATCCACAAGTAGCTTTGTATTCACGTTAGGCGGTGGAGCCGTGTCTTGGAAATCTTCCAAACAAACCGTGATAACCAGATCCACAATGGAATCTGAGTTTGTGGCATTGGATAAATGTGGGGAAGAGGCAGAATGGTTGCATCAATTCCTAGAGGATATTCCTCAATGGCCGAAGCCAGTGCCATGAATATGTATTCACTGTGACAGCCAATCAGCGATTGGAAGAGCACAGAACATAATGTATAATGGTAAGTCTAGGCACATACGCCGAATACATAATTCCATTAGACAACTACTCTCAACTGGTACGATTACCTTAGACTATGTTAAGTCAGAGGATAATCTTGCGGATCCGCTAACCAAAGGGTTAAATAGAGAGGTAGTTGCTAAATCATCAAGAGGAATGGGACTAAAGCCCATGGAATAAAACTTTTGCGAAGGAAAACCCAACCCCAGTAGATTGGAGATCCCAAGATCTTGGTTCAATGGGAAAACCTAATTGCCGAAGTAGAGTCACGTGGGGGGTAACCCTCAAGCTCATTCCTAAGATGAAGAAACGGTGAGATTGAACGAGGATAAGCTCACGAAAGAGCTTTTAATGATTTGTGTAAGAAGAATATTTTGAGAAAATTCGAATTACGGAATCACCTATGTAAGAGAGAAGAGGGGCCGCTTCAAAGGGAATTGTGAGGGCGCAATTCTTAGAAACTCTTCTTTGAACCGAGCGGATGTCCACGGCCAAAATGGACATAACCGCAAGAACCTATGTTGATAGGTAGATGCGGTGTGGTTGATATGTCATCATTTACATCAACGGCAGAATAGTTCAAGGACATCGCGTCTACTAGTCAGCCAGTAAAGTAAACATATTTAATCAAGGGAAGGTTCAAAGGGTCACACCTACCTATCCTATGCATTGATCTACCGCCGAACTCTCAATTTCATTCTTAGAGCCTTTGCTAGGGTTTTAAACACAATTCCATTCATGTGGGGGATTGTTGGAAAATGATGGTTAAAATGGATATTTTAAATGGTATGTCATATTGGGCCTATTGGGTCTAAGTGGTGAATGGAAAGTGTTAGTAATAAAGGGAAAATTGGAGAAACCAATTTCTCCCACATTGGAAGGAAGGAAGGAAAAGAGCCAACATTTATATGATGTTGTTTTAGTGTAGTGGTAAGAAATTACCAACTTTATACACCGTTCTCTACGCGCGGGCACAGGGGGGTGCAAATCCATCCGGATTTCAGCTTGAACTTGTGTGCGAGCGCGCGTCCTGCGGACACGAATGCAACTCGATTCAAAGGTCCCAGTGAAGGTTCGGTTTTGCAACCTGAACCTTTATTTTTCGAACTGAATTATCAAATTCAGAGTGACCTTCCAACTGACAACACTTATGGCATCTGCTGCCTTTATTTTTCGAACTGAATTATCAAATTCAGAGTGACCTTCCAACTGACAACACTTATGGCATCTGCTGATACTGTGCCTGTTCCAATCCTGAGCTTTGATGACATTCACTTCTAAATAATGATGCTGAGGCTGTTCATCTTTCGTAGTCCATCAGTTCCCAGCTATCCTCTACAGGATAAAGCCTATATAAACAGACTTCTTGATTTGTTCTTAATACCTGAATACACCAGCAATCTGCTTCTTCTTACTTCTTTTCTACATGAAAACTGAGAGTTCAAACTACAAGGTTCTTAAGCAGTTGAAGGCGTTGTGCTTCCTGTCATTGCTATCCGTTCTATCCTGGGAGATTAACGTCCTGCTGAAGCTCACGGCACACGAAGGTGAGGGGGCGAATTAGTCTTAAGGAAACTGTGTGCAACACAGGGCTCGGATCATATATCCTTTTTCGTTTCCTTTGCAATTGTAATTCGAATTTGTTGTAATTCGTTTCTTTGTAATTTTTATTTCGTTTATGAACAAGATTGTCCAACACATTGGACTCGATTCATCTCAGGTTTGAAATATTTCTTGACTAAAAGGCTTAACACCTTGGGGTATTATTGCTTGGAGTGAACTAGAGTAATAGATGTTTTGGTTATGGTATACATGGTTTCAAGTATTTCCGGCCTATATGTAGCGAATGATCGACTTCAAATTCGTTAAGATATGTTTGAGATTCGATATGTTTCGCATAGGAGTTGGCTAGCTACATAATTTCCGTCACTTTTTTTATAAGGAATGGGGCTGGGTTTTTTTTTATTTTTTTCCTTTTTTAATTTTTAAAGGTGGAGCAACGACATTTCTTTTCTGACTAATTTTAAATGAAAGATCATGTGGCATTGCCAATGAGCAAGTAATCCACTTGATATCTCATATAAGTCATTGATGTTTAACATGTGGGATCTTTAGACCAAATATCGGTGCTTGATTTTGAGGGGGACACATCTATATTACCAAATGTGTCAGGATTAAGAAGACGTGGAATACATACTCACTGGCACTGGCACTGTATTCGTGAAGAGGGAAAAGCAATGAAGAGGGAAAGTGGAACAAATCTACAAAATACAACATGGAACAGATCTAAAGAATTGCAATAGTTGTTATTGGACATCTTGTGCTTCTAGAAAATGCATGTTTTGGTATGTATATTGTATTGTCGAGGTCTTTGTAATATTAATGGTTGGTTACATAATTGTTATGTTTGTTTATGTTTCTATTATAAGTCATAAGATATTATTTTTTTTGTTAACGCTTATCGTTCCGAAACACTATTGCACCACACATAAATTTAACAGCTGCATATTTCACACCTTCTAATCCACACCTTCTAATCCTTCGTATTTAATACTCCAATGGGCAGCCGTGCCTTGCACGGCTTTCATCGCCCTAGTATATATATAGACATGAATGGAGTTGGCTAAGCAGGGCCGGCCCTACAGTGAGGCCAGAGAGACATCAGTCTTAAGCCCAACGGTGTCGGGAGGGCCCAACGGTACATGTTTCGCTAAAAGAAAAAAAATTTCGTATAGATTCAATCCGATCTAACCTAATATAATATGTTAATTTTTTTTGATAATGGCTCAATTTTTTTTTACTCCCTTCATGAACTGATGCATGCATTGGTTTAGGTTTCGGGGGCGTTGACCCTGAACCCCCACAAGTTGGCGCTGCCCCCTCGACCCCTGTGAAGGGGCTCTGCCTCCTTGACCCACCGCGACCTGACCGGGCAGGTCGAACCCCGTTTCGTTGCGATAACATTATTTCGTTCGGCAACTCGTATTCAAGATATTACAAAAAATATTTATGAAAAAAATATCTAACAAAAGGTCCCAATAAAAAAATTTACTTGGCCCAAAAGACTACTTTGTAGGTATGTTTTGAGACTATCAATAAATTAAATTTTATATTTACGGATGTTAAAAACGCGATAAGTATGTTTTAAAAAAAAATTCAACTAAAAAACTCAATTCAGAAAGTTGGCCTTAAACCCAATATATGCGAGGGCCGGCCCTGTGGCTAAGTATCAATCACATGAGAAAATGTGATACTTACCATCTCACCCAAATCCTTCACGTGATATTGGTGGCTGATAATTATCTCCTATAATTATCTAACGTGGTACCGTTAATCAAGACACGACATAGTACATGTGGCTTAATGATGTAACAATATCCGTCGATCATATCTAAAATTCGGTGTGTATCTTATTTAATGGACATCCACACATTACGTGTTATATTTATAACACAAGTTATAACACGTAATATTTATAACAATAACAAGGATAACGTACTTCTTGGACTTTATGTTTTTCTGCTTTTAGTTATTAGTTATAATGCATATTTTAGATGTTCTGCATATGTCCCTAAAAAAAGAGATGTTTTTCATTTAAAATATAGTTAATTGTCAATTAGGACTATGACAAATTTAGAAAGATGTCAGGATTTTAGAATTATAAGAAAATATTTTTGTTAAAAATGAAATTTCAGTATTGAAAGTGAAAATGATAGTGAATTACGTTGGTTTTGTGCCGAAAATCAACGTAATTCACTTTCACTAGTGAAATGTCTTTTTTGACAAAAATATTTTCTTATATTTCTTTTTGTCTGACATCTTTCATATTGTGTCCTTTAGAATCATTATCCCTTTAAAATAAGGGGGAATGAGGGAGAAGGACAGAAATATTTCATCAATTAAGTAGAATGACAGTCTTTTGAAACTTTTGCATAAAGGACAAAACTATTTATTCACTGTCGAAATTCACTGTTTAAATTCACTTCCGAAATTCACTGTCGAAATTCACTAATTTTCGGGATTCACTGTCGAAATTCACTGTCGAAATTCACTGATTTCGGGATTCACTGGGGAGATTCACTGATTTTCGGGATTCACTGTTTGTCCTTCTCGCTATAAAAATTATGCAGTTGTCATTCTCCCTATAAAAAATATGTAGTTGTCATGTTACTTAAAAATATTCAGATTGTGTCCTTATCCCTAATTTTCCATTAAAATAAGTGTCTTTTTACACATGAATATAAAATAAACATATCAAAACTATTTAGAAATAACAACTCATCTTTATTTACATCTTAACAAAAACTCGATTTTAGATTGTTTCGGGTCGAGTTCAAGTGTCTTAATAATCAACTTTGAGTTCAATAATATTGTGATGTTGATGGTTGAACTTGAATTCATACAAATTCAAATATACCCGGTCATCCCATAAATAAATCTAGAGAATACTCCCTCCGTTTTTATATATATGTCGCGAGAGAGAAGAATCACACAAATTTTATTGGAGATGTAAATGTTTTGTTGGTAAATGAGTTTTTTGTATTGGAATTGTGTTTTTTTTATTGGAGATGTAAATATTTTATTGGTAAAGAAGGAAAAAAATAATAAATCTTTGCGTTGGAAATGTAAAATGACAGATAAATAAAAAAATGACAAAAACTGAAATGTGACAGATAAAAAAAAACGGAGGGAGTATTAGGTTTTAGTCCATTTTCTGTCATTTATATAAATTCTAATCCAATTTGTATTTTTTTTGTTGATTTAAGGACGAAATATTTTCTTTCGGACAATTTTGTCTTTTCTTTTAATCCCTGATTCTTGCATTGCATATTACGTACGTACCCCGGCGGCCCGGCCTCATCAATTCTTATTATACGCATCAAATCAAACGAAAGGCAAATTGTGAAATAGCTAGATTTCGAAGTACCAACAGAAGAAGCATATTTGATCGATCGATGAATCAACTGCAGCCTACACAGCCACCACGACGCTCGATGGTGAGCGGCGAAAGCCAACCGCTTCTGTTGCAAAACCTCCTCCCACAGGCGCCCACATCGCAAGAAAGAACATCAACAGCAGATCATGTGCTGCCCACTATGAAGGATAAGGGTAAGGAGGAGTCTGTTGGCAGAATTAACGGTCCAGGAGGACTTGTTGTTGGCAATGGCAATGGCAGCATAAACGGCGGCAACGAAAGTAGGGTCTCCCGCATTATGCAACTGAAACAAGAGTATTTGATTCTCGAGAAAATCCTGTCTTTATTGATGAGGGAAGTTCATGATATAGTGAATGAGGTGCTTATTATTTGGGAGAGGAAAACAAAGGGCCCAAAACTACAACATTTAGGAACGATTGAGGAAGTCAATGACCAAGTAGAGGAGACTTTAGGTTCTGAAAATATTGGTTCTGATTAGAAGTTTCTTTTTATTATTGCACCGTGTCTATATTACAGTCGTCTTTCCTGTAATTCAGAGTCTACTATGGGTACAATTTTGACTAATTCAAAGGTATATAACACTTCTAATGTTTCTGTTTTGGACATTTCAAGTGTTATAAATTCTGAAAATTTGTGTATTGGGTCTGGAAATTCGCGTATTGAGTCTGGGACAGTTCCTCGGGCAACTGGGTTTGAGGAGAATCCCAAGGCAGGTATTGAAACTGCCATGGTAGATATTGAAGCTACCATTGTCAACTTTTTTGATAACCATGGAGCTGAAACTAATAGTTCTGTTGAGAACACAAATAATGGTAAGTCTGTTGTGGTTGATAATATTGGTGATCCCACAGTTTAAGGGTTGGTTTAAGGATGCATCTATGATGTTTTAAAGAAGATTGATTGTGTTGTTCACTTGGTTCATATCATTAAACTTAAATACACTAGTTTGGGGGTGTTACTGTGTTACTGTTAATATCACTATGTGTTGTGAGATTTTCAGCCATATATACGCCAAGAATATAATTGAAAATCATATTTTTGGAGTAGAAAACCAAGTGTTTCAGGGCTGAAAAATGGGTTGAACATTGAGTGTATGAAGTAGAAAATTTGATATCATTGTAATATGTTGAGCTTATTACGGCATGTTGTGGGTTTATTCTTATTATTTAGTGACTTCTTTGAAATCTTCAAATACTATTATTGACTTCATGTTGTTGTCTTCTTCTACTTTGTTCAAATATACCGAAAGTTGCAATGTTGCAATGTTTTTTTTTCAAAAAATAATCGGTTGTAGTGTGCTTCAAACCCCTCCCTTACATTGTGAAGCATACTAATGATGATATTTCAGTCATTAATGGATAAGAAATGCAGGTTCACTTTTGTTTTGGGTTGTAGTTTATATTGGAGGTTTTTTGTATGCTAGTAGATAATAAATTATAATAAAATTGATTGAAGTAATGATTAGAAAGTTAAAATATTTTTTTGAAAATTGTGTAGATAAAGAAATGATTGGTGAGAGAATTTAAAATAAACTAGTATAATGAATAAAATAATGGTAAAAATAATAATAAAATAGATAAAGTGAAATGGTGAAAGATAATTTAATATTTTTTTATTTGTAGTTGAAATAATGATTGGTGAGAGAATTGTAAGAAATAATTGATGAAGTGACATAAAAAAACAAACGCAAGCGCAATGTATATTTGTTTTCTATGATTATTAGTACTGAAAAGTGTTTTGAGAAGTTGAAGAGGAAACCAGTATTGGCTGTGTTACTGTGTTCAATGTTTAACTCTGAAATGATTCTTCATCATGTTCTAACCCTTATTCACATGTACTTCAGCTTGCTTTGGTGTTCATGTGAGAGGATCAGTCAGAGAATATTCCACTAATGGGATCTGGTGTCTCGAGTTACCTTCTGTTGAATATGCCAGAATTTGAAGAATAAGCTTGAATTCAGTATCATTCTAGGGTGGGTTGTCAAAATCCTGCAATTGAATTGACTATCAGAATTTGATTTTGAATGTTTTTTTTTGGGTTTTTGGCCCCAGGTTGTTAGGGCATTTCTTTTGTGATAGACAGTTCTGGTGGTTTTTTGTATACCTTAGTGTGTCTTCCATATGTATATACCTATCCTTATTAACAATCACATTTGTTGGTAACAAGGGTTGATTTAAGGATGCATCTATGATGCTTTTGAGCTTCTATTTGATGATAAACAAGGTTGGTGTTACTGTGTTACTGTAAACGCTGCGATAAAATTCGGCTTTCAAATACTACGTCGAAAATGTATCAAATGAGGTCTCAAAATGAAGATAAAAAAATATGAACTTTGGTGAAACATTTTTTATGATCGGTGTTCTAAATCAAAAGTTACGGTCGTTTATAAGAAAAACGCTCCGGTTAATACAAATATTTTTTCGGCTTTAAAAAATTTACGTCGGATTGGTATCGTATTTGAACTCAAATTAAAGAGCAAAAAAAATGAATTTTGGTGAAAAAAATTCGATGATCGGAGTTATAAATCAAAAGTTACGGGTGTTTGAAAAAAAAAAACAAATAAAACACTATAGCTGAATGAAGAAGAGGCGTGCCGCTTTTAAAATTTCAGGACGGCGCCGTTATAATAAGGGTAATTTTATCCCTCTGAATTTTTTTTAAATAAATTTTTTTTTGGTTCTTTCTCTCGATCCCCAATAAATCTACTAGGCCTAGAATTTGTCTTCATTCAAAGTCCTTTATCTCCCTACACAAAGATTTGTATTGTTTACAAATTATGAAAGATATTTATATCATGATGCCTCAGTTTAATCATTACATCAAACATTATTGCCATCTCATCTCATCCCTTTCTCTTGATATTTCTATCTCTTGATATTTTTAATTCTTAGACTTTCTGTTACAACGTAGTGTCGTATTACTATCACGTATACATATAAATAAAAAAATATATATGACAGTCATAAAATGATTCATTCTAACGGTAGTCTATTCATTCTAATGATTCATTATAAGAAGAGAAATTTTCTCTCATTTCCTCCTCTGTCAAAAATTAACGCCTTTTTCCCGGGGACATCCCACCAACTGAGTTCTCGAAGAAACTTATCCCCTCCAATTTTTTAATTCCAAACTTTCACAACAAATTTAATATAAAAAAAAGGTTTACATCCATCCAAAAACACTAGTCTGCAGAACGTCCCCATACTACCCTTTGTCCTCAACAGAAAGCTGTTCCTCACCTTTCTCTCTCCTCAATGGACAAATCAGAACCCGCATCTCAACCAGCAGCAGCTGCCGAGCAGCAGGAGGAAGAATCCATGGCGATAAGCACTACAAGCCACTTAACTCGTCCACAAGGACTGACTCAAGACGAGTTCGACTCGCTCAAACATATAATCACTGAGTTCCATAGCTACAAAGTCAACCCCGGCCAATGCTCCTCCCTCCCCTGCCAACGCATCGACGCGCCGCTCCATCACGTCTGGTCCGTCGTCCGACGATTCGACAAGCCTCAAACCTACAAGCACTTCATCAAAAGCTGCAGCGTGAAAGAATGTTATTTTAGTAGAAAAAGTTTGTGAATGGAAATGATGTTCTCTGTGTTAGGTGTGATGCCCGAAAGACAATTTTGTAATTGTTTTATTTAATAAATGAAATGATATTGTTATTCATATTTATTATTCTCATATTCACCGACGCGATGTAATAAGTAATTACACTACAAAAAACCCTAAAGTATATCGTTTATGTAATCACTTAACTCGGTGTATGGTATATACACGGGAGGATTGAGTTAGTGAAGATGTACTTAAAATACAATTAGCCCGTAGTGAAGTTAATCGAGAGTATCGGGTCTCTCCTTTAACGTGCTTATTAATGCGCCCCGAACACAAAAGGTGTGATAGTCCTATCCGGACTTTCGGTTAAGAGAACCTAATGGGGCATTTATATATGATAGATATATCATATAGGGGTACGGACCGATTTGATTAGAGTTCACGATATAATTCCGTAATCGAGAAGTCTTATCGAATCAATGGATGATCATATTTATGGATATATCTTAATCCCGAGGTGATCACGATCAATCGCTTGAATCGGTATGAGGTTTGACTTGACGGTTAAGGATTACACCGAGATCGTGATCCGAATTACCCCATCTTGGCATTATACTTGGATTGAGTGAGTAGTACGTGTTATCACGCGATACGGAATCCATTCCTTCCATTTATGGAAGTAGATAGACGATTCCCTTATTTGTTAATCCTAAACCGATCGATCGCGCGAGTTCATATCACACGATTGATCACCAGTGAGTTGTATGAATTAATTGATCACTAGGGGGTTAATGGTAAATATGGATAAGAGGTTCTAAAAAGGGTTAACGGTAACTTCCCGATTTAGAATGAACAATCTATGGAGGATTAATCCATATGTAATGATTATATCATGGACGCTTATTATCATTCTCATGAAGAGATAAATATAATCTCATAATCGGAGGAGTGCGATCACGGGATTATGGTGGCATATTCCTGTGATTGATTTATCGAATATAATTATTCTATAATTATTTATTTGATTTATCGGAGCCGCCGATTATTATTAATTGTCGTCCCGACGCGCCTCCTAATATAAAGCGTATAAATTATTCTCGGACGTCGAATCATAATAATATTAATTTAGTTCTTGTTGGACTTTATTAAAACGATATGTGAATTAATTGTTTAGTGGATATTAAATTAGTTGGGCTAAATAATTAAAATACAAAAAGACATTTTTCGTGAACTTGCAAAAAAATAGTGTGTTGTGTTTTTGACCTCATTGGTCAAATATATAGAAGGTGCGCATGGACCTTTCAAAAGAAAAAAGGTGCGCGCATATTTTGTGTAATTATTTAATTATTGGAAAATTGGTTTTTCTTGGATAATTATTTAATGTGTGATTTATCTTTTATTTGTTAAATGATAATTCATGAAATATTAGATAATAATATGATTTATCCTAATTTGTTTGGGATAATTATTTTATTTATCTTTTATTTGGAAAAAGGATTAATGTAATAATTATCTCTTAATTATTTAATCCTTGGAGGACAAGGGATTACTCTCCTATATAAAGAGAGTTATCCCAAGCCTAAAACACACTACAATTTTCGACTTTCACCTCTTAGAGAGGAGAAAGAAAATTTCGGCCAAGGGGAGACAAGGGGAGAAATCTTGGAGATTTTTCCGGGTAGCATATCGGAAGGGTTCGAGTCGAGAATTCCTTCCACCGGGAATTGCTTGGATCACACGTGCGGAAGATCGTGGTGCTCTTCACATCTTCTTGCAATCTTTCTCTTGCGGTTCTTCAACTTGGATTTAGAGATCCAAGAGGTATGATCTACAACCCCCTTGTAGAATAGATCTAGTTGTTTTATTACGTGTAGTATATAGATCTAGACCCTTAAATCGCTTCCGCTGCGGATGATATTACTAACACTCTGCATTTATTCTCAGCAAAACAGGGCTTTAAATAGCCATTACAAAGAAAAGAGAAATAATACCATGATTCAACTACATCCTAAAAAATAGGAGAGTGGGCAACTATCCCTAAAGAATAGGTAAAAGCAACGGAAATGGGAAAATGCTAATTAAACAACAAATACTTATTATCTAACAGCTAAATTATCAGAGAACAAGTCAAACAAACTCTCCCTTAAACCAAAACTTCCTAGTTTTGATTTATATCTGCCATGGTCTTCATTCCAAGAGCACTCCTGAGCTTTTCAAACACTTCCAAACGTAATGGTTTGGTCATAATGTCCGCTAACCGATCCTTTGTTCCACAATGTAGTATGCTAACTTCTCCTTCTTTGGTGAGATTTACGAGGAAGTGGAATCTCACCGCAATGTGTTTACTCCTGCCATGAAAGACGGGATGTTTGGCTAGCTTGATGGTAGAGGAATTATCACGTAACATAGTGACAGATCTTGCTCTTAGTTCCCCCAATCTGTTTGCATAATGTTTTGCATCCAAATACTTTGACAAGCACATGCCGTCGCTTTGCAATGAACTTAGCTTCGTGGTTGATAAAGTCACCACGATTGCTTCTTAGATGACCAAGCTACTTGCTCCATGACCGAACATAAATACATATCCGGAAGTACTTTTGTACTCATTGATTTTGTTCTGCATAATCACCGTACGTATAGGCGATGAGTTCATCTGTACTTTCCCTTTGATAGAATATCCCAAAGTCGGTAGTTCCCCTTAAATATCTCAATATTCTTTTGGTCGCTAGCATGTGTGACTCCGTGGATCGACATAAACCTGGCGATCGGACAAACACGAGACATCAAATCAGGTCTAGTGGCAGTAATGTACATTAAGCTGCCCACCATTTGTTTGAACAGAGTAGAATCAGCTGGTTTTCCACCTTCTTCCTTACTTAATTTACTTCCAGGAACCATGGGATTTTTGACACTATTACAGTCTTTCATCGCAGAATTTGAACAGCTGCAGATTATGTTAGAAAGTAGTAAACCCTAGTTAGGGTTTGGTTATTTATTTTCTAATAGGTTAGATACGGGGGTGCCAACGGTCCATCTCGGTGTTTAAATTTTCCGCAATTTATTTTTTATGTGTTTGATCATAAAATAGATATAAAATCGGAATTGCCATGACATGCATCATATCATAAATCCACTCCATGCATACATGTAGAATTTTAATTTTGGTAATTAAAATAGGCATGTATACAAACTCGTGTAATTAGTTGAAATTTAATTAATACGTGGTAATTAATAAATTTAGTAACTAATTAAAGATCCGAGGACGGGTTATGAAATCGTTAAGCCTTTCGGTGTGTGTTCTCGGTGAACCGCCTTAAAGCACAAACGAGATCACGTTTTCAATTCGTAGTGTCTACGAGATTGAATGATGGTAAAAGAACAATAAATCTTGGATAAAAACGGTTCGCCTATAGGTTGGGTGGTCAACTGAGCTAGGCTCGACCGACTTAACCCTCCTAGTGTGATGTATGCACGGGGGTCCGGCAAGACTAAGCTACACCGGAGAGCGAGAGGGTGATTCCTTCTTATCTCAATGAGGTTTGTCTTGACCCGATTTCGTCCGATCGTCACATATGTTCCAACGAATAGGACGGGTAGGTTTGCCTACGTCACCGACACCATTCGGAATCTTTGATTTGATGTACTTTTATGATAACATCAAAAAGACGTGGTTAGTTAACCCACAACCACTTCCAAATTATTGAGTGGGAGCGGGGGAGGCGACAGCCAACCCCACGGCCTCTACTATAGATACAAGTAAGTGAGAGAAGGGTGACGCCTCGCGGCGCTTTGATTTCGTCCCCCTACGGATGGTGTTCACCCCTATCAACATTCATGTTTGATCTCCGAAAGGATAGGATTTCTGGGTACTCGTCGGGTCACTGACCTATCCTACGACGGCATACTCGGGGCGTACCTAAGAGATCCGATATAGTAGGTCACACTCATAAAGGATATTTTTGGTAATATCTAGGCTAAAAAAGGAAGGTAGTCAATGAATAAAGGGATGTTCGATTCTCGTGGGATGTTCGATTCCCACAAGTTATTCATTGATGAGATTGTCTCAATTTAACCGTCATCTCTTTGACCTACCCTACGGCGGCACTGAGATGCGAGGTTAAAACCTTGGAATGGTAGAGTAGACTTACTTATAGTTTACAATTCCTAAAATAAAATAATATAGTAGTGTTAAACTTGAATTAATTTATGTCATTTCATTAACAGCATTATCCCTTACTAAATTGCTTACAATTTATAATTGACTAGTATTGACTTCGTTAAAAAGTGGAAAGTAACTAGGACGTTGAACTAGTTAATCGATAATGCAATTATTTTTCGAAAGAGATATTTTCTCTTAAGCCTTTTAAAAACCAGAGTGACATATAGGTATGTCACTAGTGTCATTCGAGAGACAAACTTAGTTTGATCAAAGGTGATTTCGGACTTTGAAATTCTTCTAGTGAATTTTCAGTGTGTAGTGACTACACACGTAACCGTTCTAATTGAGAAATCGGAAAATCATGAACTTTGCTAGTTAGACGATATTTGGAATCGATGAACTAGTGGGAGTTTTATGATTTGTATTTTTCGGAAACATTAGAGCTGTGTAAGTGTTTACACGAGAGATTTTTAAATTGAAAAATTGGAAAATCATAAAATAAAGCATTGCTGGTTAGACGGTATTTGGAACCGATAAACTAGTGGGAGCTTTAATGTTATGATTTGTTATTTTTCTAGTATATTAGAAAATCCGAGAAGTCCCGACAAGTAACACTCGAAATAGACATCCCACGGTTCAAGAGTAGTGTCTACTCAAACGAACCGCTAGTTCAAAACTGTTTCCATTTACGGAAAGTCAAGAATGGGAGAGTATGTCTAAGAGTGTTAGTCATCTAAAACTGAGTTGATTTTAAGGCTAAACCGAAAATTAATAAACGAAAATCATAGGATAAGGATAGTGATTTCGGATCACCAACCTATGAATCCTTGGCGATTTTCTTGAGCTAAGTTCTTTGGAAGAACAAGGCGACGGTGCATTTAACGATTAAAAGAGTAAACAACGGGCGAGTTAATTTTAGCTAGAATAGTGGGAGTGATATGAGGAAATGAATCTCGGATTCAATCCTTGGATATCGCGAAGATTTATTTTTCTCGTTTAAGATTCGTTGGAACGAATGGATTTACCTTATATTCGATAATTTGTTTGTCGTATAGAAAGTGAATATACCATTTGTAGTACGAATCCAAGACTCGGACTTTTGTTTGATAAAGTCAAAACCACTTACAACTGGCTATTTGAAATATGTATATAAAACACATCTTAAGAACTATTAAAAGCAATTGGTTTCTATATTTAGATAAACGCTTCTTCATATTCCATAGTTAGTGCATAGTCCCTAAAAGACAAGACTTGAAGACTGGCTCAGGGTGATTCCTTTTCTCCCAGTCTGGTTAGATTGTCTTAAAGGTTCAATGACTAAGTTTCCTTTCAATTTGGAAAGGATAATGGTTATAAAGAAGTAACATTGCTTGTTCATGACGACCTTCGGGGTCTGATGAAAGAAACAAGCTAGTAGGAGCTTCTGAGTAGTGACTTCTTGTCGATAACTATTCAAAAACTCCGGCAAGTTTATCCAAAATATTTTGAGGTTTTCTCTGTTTTCAACGAGATGGAGTATTCTATACTCATAAATGGACCATCACATAGTCCTAGGGACCGATGCTCGGTCTCGCCTCATAGTGAAATGTTTTCACTAAGGAAGAAACCATTGAATTGCCTTTACATAGTTGTAGATGTGCCACAATACACTGCTTAACTCAATAAAGATATTGGAAGTGAAATAACGGTTTACATTGAAGTGTAGAACCGAGAAGTCTACCTAGAATATGCTTTGGAATTAACGGATAATGAGTGGATTCGGTTCACCCAAATTCCGTCAATATAAGCATTTAGCACATGATGCTTGATGGTAGGTCTGGAAATTTCGCGAACACGTTCGGTCAGTGACCAATCGTTCTATATCTTGTAGCATTGAGAAAAAGGTTTGTTATAAGATTCTTGAAATCGGGAAGGGACAGTTATACTGTTGCGTCCTTTTCTGATAGAGTCCATGAACAGTAAAACCTTGAACCTTGAAGTACGTTTACTCAAGGTAGTTACTAACTGATTAAAATCAGACCACATCCAACATCGGTTGTTGGTGATAACACTAAATACTACTAAACTAGATCAGAATTTCGATCCACCCAGAATGTAGTGGGAGTATGGTTTACCCATTACCCATTACGGGTTCGGCGGACTTGTAGTCTGAGGATCGATTGATGACCTATGGCTCTTTTGTGAGCAGTATAGGATTCTGATAATAGAGGTTGGTTTAATAGCCATAACCCTGTGAATGGAGTTCGGTACTCCAATTCTGTTCATACTCTTGTAGAACCACCTGAGTGTCTCAGGCCCAGTGGGAGTAATTGGATCTACAAGGAAAAGAGTAGAATGAATAGGAAAGTTTATCTTTCAGAGCAAAGCTTGAGTGGTCTAGGGGTAATTCCCTAAGAAGTAGAGAGTTAATCAGACCTTGAACTCTCTTACCACTTATTATTGCATGATTTCGTTCAAAAGCAGAAAGAAGGGGTGATTCCCTGAGACTTTCTTGCCAAACAAACGGAGTCTGGATTCATTCGAAACGAAGGGTATTGACTTATGAACTTATGACGGGATGACTTGTCAAGGCTTATGTCCTTTGTGGATAAAAAGCAAACCTCTCGGTCATTGGAAGTCATATATTTCTACAATATGTGGATTTGACCAAGAATATTGATAAGTCTTTGTAGACTGGATATCAATTTTAGTACAGTAGTGAATATATAAATTAGTGTTTGTGAAGGATAACACTTGCACCAGTTGGAATCAACATGGGTGTGTTATCTGAAGTCAAAATCTGACAATACCACAATTCTCTCGCAACGAGTTTTGGACAACATTCTTTAGAGTTTGACTCGGTCGAATTCATTAGAATCGATCACTTTGGTTTCCCATCCATCTTATTGGTTAAGATGATGCATCCGTGTATGCAACATTCAACGAGGAAGTTCTACCCTATGCCTCGGGAATGACTCTCTAAATCTTCGGATCAAGAGAAATGGGATAGATTCTCTTTCTAGTAAGAGATGGTCAGGTTATTGAACGTCAACTTTGATCGAATCTTAGATTCGGCGGTTAACAAAGCAAGTTTAGTATGTCCTTTAGTATCTTGAGAGAACGAGGAACAATATGCGGACATATTCATGTGTGAACTTGGATATGTGTGATACACTGATTTTGACTTTAAGTCAGATTGAGGATGATCGTTAAGTCGATCTCTGGCTCAGTGTTTACTCAGTACCACATGATTAGTTGGACCGGTAACGTTTCGATTCTACGGATCGTCTCGAGCCGACAACCTGACTAATCATTAAGACCCATGACATTTAGATGTAGGTGCTCCCCGAGTCACTGACCTATCCTACTACGGCATACTCGGAGTGTACTTTGGAATCTGAAATGGTTATGACATGCTTAGTGGGTACTAGAATACGGGATAAGTCTCCATTGCTTTAGAGCAAGTGGGAGATGTAGTTTGTTGTATTTTAAATAATAGGGTGTGCTCTAAAACAATTAATCACATGCTTTCGTGCAAGTGGGAGATTGTTAGGTGTGATGCCCGAAAGACAATTTTGTAATTGTTTTATTTAATAAATGAAATGATATTGTTATTCATATTTATTATTCTCATATTCACCGATGTGACAATAGTAATTACACTACGTAAAACCCTAAAGTATATCGTTTATGTAATCACTTAACTCGGTGTATGGTATATACACGGGAGGATTGAGTTAGTGAAGATGTACTTAAAATACAATTAGCCCGTAGTGAAGTTAATCGAGAGTATCGGGTCTCTCCTTTAACGTGCTATTAATGCGCCCCGAACACAAAAGGTGTGATAGTCCTATCCGGACTTTCGGTTAAGAGAACCTAATGGGGCATTTATATATGATAGATATATCATATAGTAGGCTGGACCGATTTGATTAGAGTTCACGATATAATTCCGTAATCGAGAAGTCTTATCGAATCAATGGATGATCATATTTATGGATATATCTTAATCTGAGGTGATCACAGTCAACCGCTTGAATCGGTATGAGGTTTGACTTGACGGTTAAGGATTACACCGAGTCGTGGTCCGAATTACCCCATCTTGGCATTATACTTTGGATTGAGTGAGTAGTCTATGTTATCACGGATACGGAATCCATTCCTTCCATTTATGGAAGTAGATAGGCGCTTCCTTATTTGTTAATCCTAGAAACGATCGATCGCGCGAGTTCATATCACACCGATTGATCACCGGTGAGTTGTATGAATTAATTGATCACTAGGGGGTTAATGGTAAATAAGGATAAGAGGTTCTAAAAAGGGTTAACGGTAACTTCCCGATTTAGAATGAACAATCTATGGAGGATTAATCCATATGTAATGATTATATCAATGGACGCTTATTATCATTCTCATGAAGAGATAAATATAATCTCATAATCGGAGGAGTGCAGTCACGGGATTATGGTGGCATATTCCTGTGATTGATTTATCGAATATAATTATTCTATAATTATTTATTTGATTTATCGGAGCCGCTGATTATTAGTCCATGGTCCCCGACGTGCCTCCTAATATAGCATAGCTATTCTCGGACGTCGAATCATAATAATATTAATTTAGTTCTTGTTGGACTTTATTAAAACGATATGTGAATTAATTGTTTAGTGGACTATTAAATTAGTTGGGCTAAATAATTAAAATACACGGAAAAGACATTTTTCGTGGACTTGGCCCAAAAATAGTGTGTTGTGTTTTTGACCTCATTGGTCAAATATATAGAAGGTGCGCATGGACCTTTCAAAAGAAAAAAAGGTGCGCATATTTTGTGTAATTATTTAATTATTGGAAAATTGGTTTTTCTTGGATAATTATTTAATGTGTGATTTATCTTTTATTTGTTAAATGATAATTCATGAAATATTAGATAATAATATGATTTATCCTAATTTGTTTGGGATAATTATTTTATTTATCTTTTATTTGGAAAAAGGATTAATGTAATAATTATCTCTTAATTATTTAATCCTTGGAGGACAAGGATTACTCTCCTATATAAAGAGAGTTCTCCCAAGCCTAAAACACACTACAATTTTCGACTTTCACCTCTTAGAGAGGAGAAAGAAAATTTCGGCCAAGGGGAGACAAGGGGAGAAATCTTGGAGATTTTTCCGGGTAGCATATCGGAAGGGTTCGAGTCGAGAATTCCTTCCACCGGGAATTGCTTGGATCACACGTGCGGAAGATCGTGGTGCTCTTCACATCTTCTTGCAATCTTTCTCTTGCGGTTCTTCAACTTGGATTTAGAGATCCAAGAGGTATGATCTACAACCCCCTTGTAGAATAGATCTAGTTGTTTTATTACGTGTAGTATATAGATCTAGACCCTTAAATCGCTTCCGCCACGGATGATATTACTAACACTCGCATTTATTCTCGGCAAAACAGGGCTTTAAATAGCCATTACAAAGAAAAGAGAAATAATACCATGATTCAACTACATCCTAAAAAATAGGAGAGTGGGCAACTATCCCTAAAGAATAGGTAAAAGCAACGGAAATGGGAAAATGCTAATTAAACAACAAATACTTATTATCTAACAGCTAAATTATCAGAGAACAAGTCAAACAAACTCTCCCTTAAACCAAAACTTCCTAGTTTTGATTTATATCTGCCATGGTCTTCATTCCAAGAGCACTCCTGAGCTTTTCAAACACTTCCAAACGTAATGGTTTGGTCATAATGTCTGCCAACTGATCCTTTGTTCCACAATGTAGTATGCTAACTTCTCCTTCTTTGGTGAGATTTCTGAGGAAGTGGAATCTCACTGCAATGTGTTTACTCCTGCCATGAAAGACAGGATGTTTGGCTAGCTTGATGGTAGAGGAATTATCACATAACATAGTGACAGTCTTGCTCTTAGTTCCCCCAATCTGCTGCATAATGTTTTGCATCCAAATACTTTGACAAGCACATGCTGCTGCTGCAATGAACTCAGCTTCTGTGGTTGATAAAGTCACCACAGATTGCTTCTTAGATGACCAAGCTACTGCTCCATGACTGAACATAAATACATATCCAGAAGTACTTTTGTACTCATTGATTTTGTCTGCATAATCACTGTCTGTATAGGCAGTGAGTTCATCTGTACTTTCCCTTTGATAGAATATCCCAAAGTCAGTAGTTCCCCTTAAATATCTCAATATTCTTTTGGCTGCTAGCATGTGTGACTCCAGTGGATCTGACATAAACCTGCTGATCAGACAAACACAGTACATCAAATCAGGTCTAGTGGCAGTAATGTACATTAAGCCGCCCACCATTTGTTTGAACGAGTAGAATCACTGGTTTTCCACCTTCTTCCTTACTTAATTTACTTCCAGGAACCATGGGATTTTTGACACTATTACAGTCTTTCATCCCAAATCTTTCAAGCAACTCCTCGGCATATTTCTTTTGACAGATGTGAATACCTTTGGGGCTTTGATGAACTTCAACTCCCAGAAAGTATTTCATTTCTCCCAAGTCTGTCATTTCAAACTCCTTTTTCATGGATTCTTTAAACTGTGCCAACATCAAGTCATTGTTACTGGTGAAAATTAAATCATCAACATAAAGACTTACAATCAAGAAGTTTTTTCCTTCTTTCTTGACGAACAGAGTGTGTTCATGGCTGCTCTTTTCAAATCCTTGTGCTGCAAAATGACCTTCAATCCTGCTGAACCAGGCTCTGGGAGCTTGCTTTAATCCATACAATGCTTTTCTCAATTTGTATACTTTCCCTTCCTCTCCCTGTTTCTCATAGCCTTGTGGTTGTGCAACATACACATCCTCCTTTAACTCACCATGTAAGAAAGCACTTTTGACATCTAGTTGATATAAAGTCCATCCATTTCTTGCAGCTAGTGCTATAATGGTTCTTATGGTGTCCCATCTTGCAACCGGAGCAAAAACCTCATTATAGTCCAGTCCTTTTTCTTGAGCATACCCCTTTGCCACCAATCTTGCTTTACACTTGTCCACTTCACCATTTTTCATTCAGCTTAGTCCTGTAAATCCACTTGACACCAATTACTTTAGCATTGAATGGTGTATCTACAAGCTGCCAAGTTTGATTCTTGCAGATTGACTCAATTTCCAGATCCATTGCATTCCTCCATTTGTTGTGGATCACAGCTTCCTCATAGCAGGTAGGGTCATCAGAGGAAATAAACATTACACAATTTTGCACTTCTTCTTCATCAGTAAGACCCTCCCCAGTGATATAATCTGACAGATAGGCTGGTGCCCTTGTTTTCCTTCTCTCCAACAGTTGACTTTCAGCACTTGTTGATCCCAGATTTGTAGGGTGGACTGGACCAGTAATTGCAGTAGGTGAATCAGGCTGAAATTCAGGTTGAATTTTAGTTTGATTATCTTGCTCAATTTCTTCATCACTTGAATCATCTAGCTCAAGTTCTGCTCCATCCCAATCAAGAGTGTCATTCATGATTTCCTGATTAGTTCTTCCCCAATTCCAGCATTTTTCTTCCTCAAAGACCACATCTTTGCTGATGATTACCTTGTTAGATACTGGATTGTACATCTTGAATCCTTTGGATTCATCACTGTATCCCAAAAACACACATTGCTGACTTTTGGCATCTAACTTCAGTCTCTTGGCATCGGTATGTGAACATTTCCCACACAACCAAAAACTTTGAAATATTCCACACTAGACTTAACTCCTTTCCAGCATTCCTCTGGAGTTTTGTTCTTGACAGCATCTGTTGGAATACGATTCAAGACATGACAGGACCACTTAACTGCATCAGGCCAAAAAGACTTAGGCATGTGTTTTTCCTCTAACATACATCTGACCATGTTCAGGATTGACCTATTCTTGCATTCAGCCACTCCATTTTGTTAGGGAGTGAAGGATGTGGTCAGTTGTCGTTTTATGCCATGATCAGCGCAGAATTTCATGAATTCATTTTATGTGAATTCTCCTCCCCTATCTGTTCTTAAACCACATATTGACATGCCACTTTCTTTTTCAACAGTTAGTTTAAATTGCTTAAACATGGTAAATGATTCATCTTTGGAGTTTAACAAATACACCCACAATTCTGGAAAAATCATCAATGAAGGTTAAGATATACCTTTTGTTGCTGTGAGATGTAGGACTTATTGGTCCACAAATATCAGAATGGATCAATTGTAGGGCTTTAGTTGCTCTCCACTTGCTTCTTCTGGGCATACTCATGCGTTGTTGTTTGCCTTTCAAACAGATTTGACACACTTTATCTATCAAATTGAATTCCGGAAGACCACTGACCATTTCTTGTTGCTTCAGTTGATTCATACTTTGATAGTTCAGGTGCCCCAACCTTTTGTGCCACAAGTCTCCAATTGTATCAGTCTTTATACTCAAGCATTTCAGATCATTCTGCAATTTTGCAGTGACTACGAACATTTTGTTTGCAGTCATCATGCTCTGAAGAATGCAGCCCTTGTTTGGATGATAGACTTTACACATGCCCCTTTTGATCAATATGGCCAGACCATTTTCTTGTAGTTGACCAATACTTAGCAGATTATTCTTTAACTCAGGCACATAATACACATTACTCACTGTTTGTGTTACCCCTTGGATTTCCAGTTTAGTCTCACCTTTACCCATGACTTCCATCCTGTGATTATTTCCCAGCTTTACTGAGTGCCTAAATTCCTCATTCAATTTGCTGAACCATGCCTTGTTGCCAGTCATATGATTAGAACAACATGAGTCTAGAAACCATATTTCTTCTCTTTTGGCATTCATTGAGTCTACATATGCCATAAGTAGCATCTCTTCTTCTTGCCCTAATTCATCATCTGCATAATTTGCAGCAGAATTGTCCCAAGTTGGACACTCAGATTTGAAATGGCCTAACTTGTGACACTTGTAGCATTCAATTGTTGCCTTGTCAAACTGTTGCCTGCCCCTGCCTCTTCCACGGCCTCCCCTTGAATTTCCTCTTCCTCTACCCCTTTCTTCAGTAGCTACTTTCAAAACTTGTTCCTCCTCCACAACATTCTTCATTCTCAATTCATGAATGAGAAGGCTGCTTTGGAGTTCATAAACAGTGAGGTGATCCACATTGTTTGACTCTTCGATTGCGCAAACCACATAATTAAATCTTGATACTAATGATCTCAAGATTTTTGTTGTGATGTCCTGTTCCTTTACTTGTTCTCCACAAGCTTTCATGTTCTTGGCTATGGACATGGTTCTCCCAAAGTAGGCATTTACAGATTCACCTTCTTTCATGCGTAGCATCTCAAACTCAGTTTTGAGAGCTTGAAGCTGTGCCCTCTTCACTCTAGTAGATGCTTTAAATTTCTGGGCCATGGAATCCCAAATCTGCTTTGAAGTATCATCATTAAGAATGGTATCCATAATTTCTCTATCTATAGCCTGATAGAGGTAATTCTTAATCTTTCTGTCCTTCAACTTCTGCTCCTCCATGTCTTTCAACTGCGCCTCCGTTGCCTGAGTGCCTGCTGGAACCACAGAGATGCCATTTTCAACCAGACTCCAATACTCTTTGGATCTGAGAAAATTCTCCATTAACTTGGCCCAGTGTTCGTAATGGCCGTCAAACTTTGGAATAGCAGGTTGTATGAACTTCCCGTTTCCATTGTTGCCCTCAGCCATTTCTCCTAGTCAAATTCCTTCACCAAAGCTCTGCTACCAAATGTAATTTTAGTAGAAAAAGTTTGTGAATGGAAATGATGTTCTCTGCATTTATTCTCAGCAAAACAGGGCTTTAAATAGCCATTACAAAGAAAAGAAATAATACCATGATTCAACTACATCCTAAAAAATAGGAGAGTGGGCAACTATCCCTAAAGAATAGGTAAAAGCAACGGAAATGGGAAAATGCTAATTAAACAACAAATACACTTATTATCTAACAGCTAAATTATCAGAGAACAGGTCAAACAAAGAAGGCTTCAAAATGGCCGTCGGCGACACAAGAGACGTGAACGTCATATCCGGATTACCGGCGGCGACCAGTACAGAGAGGCTGGATATACTTGATGATGACCGGCACGTCACCGGTTTTAGTATTATTGGAGGTGAGCATAGGTTGAGGAATTACAAGTCCGTTACAGGTGTGAACGGATTTGAAAGGGACGGGAGGATATGGACCGTTGTTTTGGAATCGTATATTGTAGATGTACCGGAAGGGAATACGGAGGATGATACGCGTTTGTTCGCCGATACGGTGGTGAAGTTGAATCTCCAGAAGTTGGCGACGGTCACCCAAGCTTTGTCACGTGACGATCACGGCGGTGCCGGTGGTGAGAACGACATTTAAGGTGAATTGTTTTTATTTATTTATTTATTTATTTTAATAATGATCCGGTCATAACCGTTCAACCATAACAATTATCCCTACAAAATTGCTACAACATTGTGTACAATACATTTTGAGAACATTTATTATGTTGTGGGACCTATTAAATCATATGAGTCTCATATAAATAAATGACTTAAAATGTGCTGTGATATTTGCTGTTTATATTTTGTCGCGACACGAATCTTTACTTATCATTGATAATGATGTATGATCTATTGAACATAATATATTATAATCAATGATGTAAATATACGTTGTGATATTTCTTGTGATCGAAGAGTTGTGCACGTATTATTGTTAAGGAAAATGACAAAATAGAATAATATGGTTGAGAATCTACTAAATGGGTAGTGTGGCTTAACATGTATGAATGAGATGTGATATTTTTTACCTAAAAAGACTTGGGAATTGTGTTTGTAATTTGTTTTCTTTTCAATTGAGTACCGGGAAAAAGGAAAAGAATTTGTGATGTTTGATGTTTGGTGTGGGATTTGTAATTCGAAAACTTTGTTTAAGTATTTGTTTATTTTCTTTGCAAGGTTAAACTCAGAGGGTTGCCCATTAAATTTTATACCAAATCATCAATTTGGTGTAACTTTTACGGGAAGTTCTTTTATGGTGAATCTATTTGAGGGGTAGCACACGTGAATGATTCTGGACCACACAGTTTATTTAAATTCAACTGTGTGGTCGAGAATTATCTACGTGTGTCTACGGTGCAAATGGAGTGACTAGGGAAGAATTACCCAACTCTTACACCAAATTTTGTCCAACTACTCTAATGATTGTACACCAAAAAAAACATATTCTTGAAATATTCCTCAAATAAATCTTTTCTTCTTCACAAAAGATAAAGGGGAAAAAAAGAAAAAGAGGAATAGTAGTTGCCGGTGCTCTTCATCCCCCAGCAAATTTGCTGGTGTTTTTCCTCCTCCTATTAATTTGATGGGAAAAAAACATGCCTATTGGAGAGCTGCCTTTCCACCAATTTACTGATTTGCTGCCCAAAAGATCCTCCCTTGGACTTGCTCTCAGGCTGCAGTTTCTTAAAGCAATAATATAACGAAAGCATTTTTTTCTGTATAAAATAGATTCGAACACAAAACGTTTTGTTATTGAAAACTTAACAATGACCACTGTGACAATTATTCATCACTGATCAATTATAATTATTATTGTTATTTTTTTTAAGTATATCCAAGTGTAGGATTTTGACTTAGGAGCAATTGCAGCATCTGAAGGGGGTTAGTGTCTCCATGGAGATCCGAAAAACAATATATATTAAAACGATATATGTTTGTTGTTAAAAAAATATTAAAACACCATTAACGTCTGTGATGAAAAATTCAAGGGCATTGTTAATGGCACCACACCCAATATACTCGGGCACCACACCTGTGCAAAATTAGACTTTTTAGAGGTCGAAATGTGTTATTTCAACTCCCGAAGTCGAAATGTGTTATTTCGACCTCTAAAAAATCGAATTTTGCACAGGTATGGTGCCCGAGTATATTGGGTGTAGTGCCATTAATATTGCCCAGAATTCAATATTACTCTGGTGTCCTAATTGAACATTTTTCTGGATTTTGTCACTAATTTGACTCCGTCACCTTTGGTATCTTAGTATTGATTCTTCAGTCTTGAAAAATTGTAATAGTAGGTTGGTTTGGGGAAAAAAGGAAACTAATATTTCTATATGAATTTGGATTGCTGGAATTAAAATGAAATTAAAATTTTTTTTACTCCATTTCATCATTTTGACTCATTTGGATTCAAGAGAATTGAATAAATTTTTATTCCACTAGAATGAAAATTTGATGATTTTCATTCTATCAAAAAATGTTTGGAACAGATAGAATGGTTAAAGTGAAAAAAAAAATGTAAAACATAACATAGTGATTAAAGATATTTATAAAAAACAGGGATAAAAATCACCCATCATAACCCGCCACCGGTCATTCCACCGCCATCCCCACCTGCCCACCCAACTGTAATCCACCACTGTCACCGTTCCCTTCACACACCACCACTACTACCCTCCACTGCACACACCATCACTCTCCACCACCTTTTGCCTATCATTACCCTACCATAACTTATCCCTAATTTACCGTCTCATTACTCACCACACCACTATCTCTTACCACCATCCATACCAATACCATCTGCCACATCCTCGGGCATACACCACCCCACCACAACCTTTGCCACCATTCTCCGCCACCACCCATCACCATCCACTCGGCCACGACCACTCACCCCACCACAACACCCCACCGCACTCCACCACACCCTCGTCACCACCAACAATCCCTCTCACACCTTACCACTGCCATTGCCGCCGCCACCACCACCATCATGACAAACCCAACCCAACATCATCCGTCGCAACGACCACTACCTCTACGCTCCCCACACCACCCGCAATGCTTGTCATCACACATCACCATCACCCATCACTTGTCACATCCTATATAATCCCTTCCAATTCATTCTTCTCATATTACTTCAAGAATCCTTGGCCTTTTCCAATTCATTCTTACGTATAAATTTAATCACGGCCATTTCATTTCATAAGTTTCAATTAATTTCATTCTATCAATCTAAACACAACAGTAAGATAAACACATGATACAATTGTTCAAAATATTTTAGCATTTGAAAACATGATCGTTCAATTTAATTATTTGATACACCATAACAAATTATGTATCAGTAAAATTGTTTTTACATGTTAGTTAGGTTACCAATCATCTCATCTCTATAATATGCTCTTCCATTAAAACATATCGCTTTTCGCTATCATCTTCATCCCCCCTCTTTTGTATTCACAATCCTCATCTTCTTCATCCAAACATTTCCATCTCCACATTTTCTCCTTCTGTCACTATAAGATAGAAGACACCGTGGAAAACATAGGCCCAAACCTATATAAGAGGAGGGGCCTCATGATGACGGTCAAATTATACCCATAAAAGTCATCAACGTTGACCTTAAATCGAGATTAATAATATATATTTCATATTAAATCACATGTTTATATTTATTATTTAATGTTAAGTGATTATTAATATGATATTTGGTATTTAGCCGTTTTCATTATTAAAAGCCGATTTATTGTGCGATAAATGCTGATTTTGTAGATCACGACAAATCGAGAGGATAAATGTCATTCAATCAATGGATCTCAAGATAATAAGGAAGAAAATCGGAGCATTAATCAAGAGATAAATTAGAGAAATCGATCAACACGCAAGCGTGGAGTGGGGAGCAAGATAGACGAGAAAAACGATTAACGTGTGCAAATGTTAGGTTCGGTCGACCGAGCCTATAGCTTCGGTCGACCGAGTGTCGGCTTCGGGGCGGTTTCCGGCTTATATCGTGCTTATCTTCTAGAACCACCCTAAGTCGGCAAAAACCTCTATATAAGCAAGCAGCTACGAAATTGTAAAGACACACCTTGAATACCTTAGAATATCATTCAATAAAATCACTCTATTCATATCTTGATTCAATGTAGTTTATTGAGGGTTTCCAGCAATTTAAGGGCTGCAAATATGTAAGCTCTTATTTTCTGTTTCTTTCTTTTAAGTAATTAATCCCTCCCAATTATGCTTTATTGTTTGAGTTAGTTAATTCATAGCTAGATGATGTAGATCTAGGCTATGACGTTAGGGATGTGGCGACGCCTTGTCTATGAGGATCCCATAACCTACGTCATATGTTTAGTTTCTATCCATGAATCTGCTTAGTTTAATTAATGCGTATCTATGTTAGTTTATATGAATGCTTTACGAATTACTGTTTAATCCGTTGTGTATGATGAAACGCTGAGAGATACGTTCAGGGATGTAATCTGGGGCAAAAGACCATTCGGTCGACCGAGCCCAGCTATTCGGTCGACCGAGCCCCCTATTTTATCCGTTAAATAGCCACGTCTTTATGGTTAGGTTAACTTAATAGAATTTATTATCTCAGTAGGTATGGCTATGGCTATGTTACTCGCTTAGTTTAATTAAAATGTGTAAAAAGGAAATACCAATATAAAACTCTTAGGTAGGCTTATGAATTGATCTTCGGACGTTCAGCGTTATCTAGGTAGGTTTATATTTGGGGATTGCTAGCACTCGATTATACATACGTCGTAGATTAGCATGAGACTATAACTTGGTAATTGCTAGTTGGACGAGAGCTTGAGTAATCGTTTAGGAAGTACGCCTAACCATAGGAATGTTGCCCGGACGAGGTGTACGGTTAATATCGGCATCCTTAGAGTCGTAAGCGTGTGAGTTATATGAGATGGAGGCACCAAAAGGCGAAGTCACGTAACAATATCACGGTGATCTAGTGACCTACCGGTGCTAAGTCAAGTTAAAGAGGATGACTCCCGTAGCCAATCTAAGATAGATACAAACGGATTGACAGTTAATAAGTTCAGTTTATTATATAAATTATCTAGGTCCAAACGATAAAGACTATAATTGAGGAGGTTAATTACGTTGTGTCGAGTCGTGTCTTTACTTTTCTTGTCCTTTGTTGGTTGTAGACCGCCTCTATGTCCTTGACATGTTTAATTAATTGTTTATATATGGAATGACCCACAATTGGTTCCCTGTGGGATCGACCTTGATTCACTATAGCTATACTACGATGGGCCTAGTCCTCTTGCTAGTATTGGTTTATGGTGGTCAAGTATTTTATAACCTGATTGACCACGTCATCACCTCATTCCCAAAACCTAGGTTGTGAGGTGAGGGTAGTTCATCTCTTAATATGGTGGGTGAAACAACCACAAGTTTCCAATGTGGGACACTTTAACACGCCCCCTCAAGTGTGGGCCGGGCACACAAGGCCAACAAATAGACCCAACACTTGCACAATAAAGGGTGGCTCTGATACCATGTGGAAAACATAGGCTCAAACCCATATAAGAGGAGGGGCCTCATCCCCAAAACCTAGGTTGTGAGGTGAGAGAAGTCCATCTCTTAATATGATGGGTGAAACAAACCACAAGTTCCCAATGTGGGACACTTTAACAGACACTGATATGCTGTGAGCGAGTCTCTCTCGAAAACTACTTAGAAAAATCGCCAACTGATGGATAAAATAGAGCATGATAGATGGCTAGGGCTTTGACGGACCTTTTCTAGTGCTATTATAATCCTTACCGGCCGTGTACCGGGTCAAATTGCAGTGCTAGTATGGTGAGTCAGGTGTCGAATCCTCAGGGAACCATGGTAATTCTTTTAAGTGTGGTTAAACACCAAACATCTATTATTAACTCGATCTAAATCGTAGGTTTATCATACGAGTCACTATTATACTAATAAACAGAAAATAAATACATAAATTAAAACTAAACTAACATAATATATATAAATACATAAATATATATAGTAATACATAAATAGTAAAATATATATATATATATATATATATATATATATATATATATATATATATATATATATATATATATATATATATATAAATATATAGATACCAATATATTAAATACTTAATAATTATTATAGAACTAGCCAAGATATATGTAATTGGATTATTCAATCTTTTTAGCTTAATGGATGTGCTCGTTCTTCCTTTTTATTAGGTCCAATTGAATAAGTGAAACGGTGCACGCCTCAGCTCAACAGTTCCCTCTCACACGAGCGTACGAAACTGTCATATGTCTCATCAACTGTCCAATGTCATCCAAAAGATTGGGTCACTCCCGTTTTGTCATACGGCCAGAATTAAGGATCTTGATCAAAACAGGTGAATTAACGTAATTAGATCTCGAGTACAGATAATTTCAAGAAGTGTTTCTCTTTTCAAAAGATAAAACAATTCTACCCCCGGGTAGGAAATAGGATTCCGTTGTCACGTTTTCACTCGGCCATTTTTACCCTCCGGTTTTTCTACCTTTTTCTCATATCCTAACTTCACCGTTTAGTTCGTCATTAGGTTATGACGCGATTCATATTGGTTAATTACGTCAATACGAATATTTTCATTACATTTCAAGTAGAAAAAGATTCATCAAATTCAATTTTAATTATAGTCATCATCCATTTTACCAAAAAGATCGAAATAATTCAATTACATATCTTGGCTAGTTATAGATTTAGCCTACTAACATTATAAAGAAAAACATAAAAACAACAAACATAAAACTTTAGAATATTACCAGGTTACAACTGCTGATTTAGAGGCCGTATTCTTCCGGAAATTACAACAACTTCTTCAACATCGAACTCCCGATAACCGTCCAAGCGTTACAACGATACTACAGTTTCTACGTTATTTATGGCAGAATGCCTACTAATATATACATTACTACTAATTAAGAGATTAGAAGATATATATAAGCTAGTATATATATATTGGTACCCTCCTTTCTGTCTGAGATCCTGCTGAATTTATAGGCAGAATTTTCCAGGGCCGGATCGATCCGAGGTGAAGCCGGATCGATCCGGGAATAAAAAATGTTATCTACCGGATTATTCTCTGCAGAATCACATGCTAATCATCATTATGTTTCCTAACTGAAAGGCCGGATCGATCCGAGGTGAATCCGGATTGATCCGATTAGTTTTTTTTCACATCTTTATGTGAAACTTGATAAAATCATAACTTGAGCTCTAGATCTCCAAATGACATAATTCAAGAAGTTTTGGAAAGCTCTTGAAAAGATCTATAACTTCCATGAAGGACTCTTCTTCAGAAAATGCCTTTTTGATGGGCCATTTGTTCGTCGAAAATATAATTCGATAATAATACTACGAATTGATGATCCACTTGAATTTTAAATCTCGTGGCACTTCCTTACTTCCTTCAAAAGACATGTTTTTACTTTAAAAACTGTCGTCACTCGGGGTCTTGGTTTACCTAAAAATCTGCAATGAAATACCAAAAATACCCACGTAAATCTGACACGACACTCCGGTTACTAAACCGGTACAAAATTTATAACTTTTTATTACTTTTACTAGATTTTTATATTATTTAGATTTATTCATAACTATTAATATTTCATAAGATTATCGTTATAATTTCTTATATTTTATATAGAAAGAGTTAATAAAATATATAAAATATCGTAATTTTTATCATATAAATGTTATACATCAACTACTCCCCACTTAGCTCTTTGATCGTCCTCGAGCAAAATAAGCGGTGATATATAAAAATTACAATAAAAATGATATACTTAGTAGATTAAATCTCAAGTTAGTAAAATATCATTTCAATATTATAAATATATTGATTATATCTTTCTTAGAAATTAACAAGATAAAAAGTGTATATAACTTAGATAAATTATTTATCAAATATTATTCAAATGAAATTCTACATAATCTACTTAATAATATAATTAAAATTCTAGAATTATTCTCCTATCTCAACTTATATGAAATATTTGGAATCAAGGACTAAGTCAAGTAGTTGGCAAAATGGCTTATAACGTTTTAGGCTCAGGGTGTTGGTTAATCGAAAGGATAGAAAAGGAAATCAAAAGAGAAAGAAGCAAGTCGTACGTACTTACACCTTCATATTTTTGATCAAAAATATCTCGATTAATAACATCCTAATATTATTTCCTCTATTTTTCAGATTTTCTCTCTTTTTTTTTTTTTTTTTTTTTTTATTTAGAGAATACTAACATACCCGAACTCATTGCCAAAATCGACTATCTTGCAAGCGTCATGAGGTGAGATCGAACATATTAATACCTATCTAAAATTTCCAATTTCAGCATATACCATTCTTTTGCATCGATACTTAGCTTTTGTGTCATCATCTCCTTTCATAAGTACGCACAAACTCGTGGGATTTTTTAAGAAATGTAGACCAAAATAGGCTAAGGGTCGGTTATAATTAGTTTAATCACAAATGTCTATTTCGAGTGAGGTCTGGTCACTCTACAAGGCTGAGATGGGGACAAAAATTGGAAATTTACGTTCAGGTAGGCTATTTGGCCATAGTTATTCAAAGTTATGCCAAAAATCTCATCATTTCTAATCCGATTCCAAATTCATATTTCGTTTTGAAAAGAAAATTATTCTAACATTTCATTATAAATATAAGTATATTTGCTAAATTTCATAAGAAAATTACTTGATAATATTTATGTACTAGTAGAAAACCCGTGCGATGCACGGAGAACGTTGTATTTAAAAAATCAATCTGTGTATATAGAAATTTGTAGATACTGTAGTAATTGAAGAGCTATTAAAGTGAAACCAAAATAAATAAATAAATGGCATGAAATATTTACAATGAACATGAAATATTTACAATGAATTGAATGGTCAAAGTAATTGAAGAGCTATTTAAGTGGAAAAATAAAAATAAAAATGGCATGAAATATTTACAATGAAGTGGGTGTACAATGCCGGAAATGTGCATCTGCGTATATAAATTGGAAAAAGAAAAACAAATGAAATGAACAGAATTAGATTCATGATGAGGGAGGAAAAATACCAAGAATAAAAAGAAAACGATATTGAGCAAAACCGCACAATGAAACACACTGCAGACATTCTAAAAGCGAAGATAAACTTCCTGTATCATACACCAAACACACTGCAGAAATAGGCAACGACTATATGCAAAATAGATTATTTCCGAAAAAGTTATGAAGTGTGGCATCATTACAATGTATCTCTTCGGTGTCAGATGAAATATAAAGAAATCGACTTTTCAGCAAAGTTGTGAAGTAAAAATAAATCGACTTTACAGTATAGTGTTCCAATCACGATGCATGAAGATATCCTTGATCATCAAAAGTATCATGTTCCAAAATCATGTTCCAATACCTGACATTTCAAGCCGTCATTTGCAATTGAGAATTTGAAGGTCCTTCCATGCTACACGTTATGTGGTCTCGCTTGGCAAGAGATAACTTTTCAGCCTTACCCCTCTAAAATCACAGACTGCATAAAAGAAAAGAGAAAAAAATTGAAACCTGCTGTAGGGGAAAAATTGAGCAGAGAAAAAAAAGAAAAGAATATGGAATTGTACATCTAGGACCATTATATGTACTCTTCAGGAAATAGTTGAATGCTAAGACGGTACTTAGAAATGGAACATTTGATAATTAAAAATATAAGAAGAGGCTAGTGCATCATTTAAACGGAAATACATGTTGATAACTTTCGAATTGCGATATGGTATTTCTTCCACTCAGCAACAGCTCAATCTGTCTTGCCCGTGGGGTCACCAAAGGTGATCGAGGTGTCAAACTCCCACATGACAAAGCTGCCTTAAATTTATCATCCTGTATCATACACCAAACAAACTGCAGAAATAGGCAACGACTATATGCAACGACTAACAATACCGAAATAGGCAACGACTAACAATACCAGGATGAACAATGAGGGATCATGGTCACCTTTTAAAGGATTTCTGGGTGGGTCGGAGAAAGCAATACTTAATTCTTGCCAATTCTCTTAACAACAAAGATTGATTGTATATAACCAAATCAGCTTTGTCCCAACAATTTCTCAATCATATACCTCTTAACAAAATGTACTTATCATATCCATAACCCTCCAACAATTTCTATTACATCAGTACTTTTAAAGGGCAGAGAGAGGGATCCAGTGAGGAGGATAAAATTACCATTCATCTAGAACCATCTTTGACCCATGCCTGTGATAGCTGCAAAATGGAAAGTGAAATGAAGATAGTGAAGTAATTGTAAGCATAGATCGAAGGGAAGATTCACATATATTACATGAGTAGTACAAAATAACATCCATGGTCACCTTTTGCCCTTAAAATATCCAAGCAATAAACTCGGTGTATTAGGATATGAATAAAACAATTATGAAAAAATAATTCCGTAACCATTCTGAACTTCCTAGTCCCCAAACTACACAATGATTAGCATGATAACAAACATGCCCAAAACTTCTTTTTCCATTGAAGCTTAAACAAAATTGACATTACCATACCATTGTCACATAGTCCAAAGAGGTCTGGAGGTCCACCGTTGATGAAACCTAAAAAAAGCAGAGGAAAATATTCAAGCAAACTAAATAAATGAATTCAATCAATGAACTACCAAGAAAAATAAGATATATGTTCCGACATGTTTTCAAACAATCATCAAGATAGAACCTTTAACTAAACCATGGATTAACGAAAATGAGAGGAAAAAAAAACTGATTCTCTATTTCATTGTTAGGATGAGCCAAAGGTGGAAGGCGATAGGACAATTTGAACAAATGATACCAAGCTCTGTTCATATTTGGATTGAAATTCTTGGAATTTCTTGGTCGTCGATTTCAAATTTATGGCCATTATCCACACCAGTTTCACACCGGTAAAACATGTCTTTTGTTCCATCACAGTCGCACAGTTCCTAATAAAAATATACAATGGCATGGCAGGCAAGATCTCAAAATTTAGTAATATCAATAAAGCCATTGAATGAATGTGAAAAGCTAGCAATTGTGCCTTACTGTGCTTCAATGCAACTTTTTGAATTATATCCAAGGTGCTGACTTCTGATGCCAGTCATACCTAGCAGCAGCTTCTTCAAGACATAATGCGGGTCGGGTAACTACCAGTCATACCCATTTTCTACCCATAGGTCTGCCAGGTGAAATATTTCACACACAAAACACACAGAGACATAGTAAATACAAAAGAAGGGAAGACCACTATGATGATGATGAAGAAAATCACATTGTATTCATTTACACAGAATAGTATGCACGGGAGGATACAGTTCAGATTATTCATGAGCACCCATGGTGCTACCAACCACATTGTCCATACACTTCAATGGAAGAGTAAGATGCTGAAGCAGAGCACAAAGAACACAGAACCTTTCAAACCTGTGAACTGCGATAAAAAAAAGGGGGACAAAGTAATCCGAAATGAACACCCCTAAAAAAAAAAATCGGAAATGAACAAATTATGCACCTCCTAAAACTTATCAGAGAACATTCATTTTCAATGTTTCATCGCGGCAAAGAATCTAAGAATCTATGTCTCTTTTGTTCCATCATAATGAATGGTTTAATTTCAGAGTCTAATTGAATCGCCACCCAAAAAACCCTACTGAATCATTGAATTATAAATTACGAAAATGATTTTGAAAACAATAAAAAGGAGGGAGAAGAAACTGGAGAATAAAATGAGATAACCTGTTGCAATTTTCAAGGGATGTAAGGAAATTTACGAATTGCGCACACGAATCACCACGGGCGGTTTTCCACCCACCACCATCCTTTCCTCTTTGTGTTTCACCTTTAATAAAAACGTCAGGAGGTTTGGGTGGTTGCTGCTTAATTAAATCCAATAATGGGGAGGTCTCTTCAAAGCGGTTCCAGAGATAATGGCGACGTGGTTTTGTTTTTTTGTTTTGTATTTTTGTTTTGTTTTTTGAGTTCTTCTTTCTAAAGAGCTGGATCCGGGTCGGGTAATTAATGTAATGCGGGTCAATTGACAGTTTTTCTCTTGAAAATATATAATAAGAAGATAGTTATATATACTTAAAATCTTATAAAAATCTAAAACTGACATATATAATATAATTATAATATATCTAATTTACTTTACTTAATTAAGATTTTATTCTTACCAATTTATATTATTTTTATTCATATTAATTATATATTATCTACTTATTTTTATTCAAGGAAAATTAAACTAAGTATTAAGCAATTAAGTATAAATTTATATGAGAAATTGTAATTTTTTATTTACTAACCTAACTCTACTCCCCAGTTACGAAATGACATCGTCCCGATGTTCAGTGAGTAATAAAAAAGTAGGTTCGAAAGAAAAAATTAAAATTGTATATGATTTTTATTATTATTTTTTTCCAACATATATTACTTTGATTTAACTAAATTAAAGAAAACCACATATATATTAAACATTATAAAAACTATTACAAACTAAAGAAAATTAATTAAACAAGAGATTAAACTACTAACTTAAATGACTACTAACTTAAAAAACTTCCAACTGACAACTACCAACTGATTTCTACCAACTCAAACAACACATCAAACTGTTGACGAACATCCGGGAGTATCGACCGGAAGTAATCCCAACTGAGAACCACGAGATGGAAAAATCTCGTCCGTATTAAACCCAGGTACTTGATTCAGATGAACACAAAGTTGTGATATAAGCCAAGCAAACGGCAGTGGCCTTCCCCTATTACGCCTCTCCACTGCAAAATTAATTGCCGTCTTGAACATCAATATCCCCCAGTCAATATATGCCCCAACAGTGAGTGCAAACAACAGAAGCATCTCGTCATCCGTAACCCCAAAAAAATCTCTAGTGGGATAGATTGGGGAATTAATGAAGCGTTTCCATGCCCTCAGATGAGGGGGTAAAGCCAGAGTTGATGAATCATAGTTATGATCAAACAGTGGAAACACATATTGAAAGGCTTCTGCGGTACGATTGACAACATTATAAGCATTTCCGAGTTCCCATAGAAACTCGAAGTGTGGGTTTTGATCAAAGGTACATGGTGGGATTTGAAAATTTTGATTTATAATGACTGGAGAAAAGGATATAACGATGCCCCTAACAGTGATAAGATGAGACGAGGCTACCGTCGTTATATCTGAAAGAGATGCATAAAAATATCGAACAATCGAAATGTTAATTTTACCTCTGGGATTCCTAATCAGCTTTTTCCATCCACAACCTCGGATTAGATTTCGTCCCCACTGATCGATTTTCTCCGTGTTTAAACCTTTCTCCAACAGAATAGGAGATTGAACAAAATTTAGACGTCTTTGAAAATCGTTATGAAAACAAGAGGCTTGACTCTCGGGAACCACACTGTCAGGAGTATGTGGTTCATAACTATTAATAGAGGGGGATGAGTGATTAGACATTTTTATTACAGATAGGGAAGCTTATACAGATAGAAATTAAAAAGGAATGAGCAATGGTAAGAATAGCTTGCTATTCCTTTTATAGAAACTTACCTATCATGCAAAAGTAGAAAAGATCTCCTTTTTGGCGTTTTTGGACTTCCCGGATCGATCCTGGAAAGGGCCGGATCGATCCGGCCTATCAGCTAAAAATTATGTCAGGTCGGTATACTCACGCCGGATCGATCCGGGGTTAGGTCGGATCGATCCGGTAACTACTATTCACGGACAGAGTTGGTTTTAGCGTGAAAGTTGCCCAGAATTTTTTCTAGTTTGATATTTTTGCTCAATAACTTTGGTTTCTTTTTATTATGTTATTCTTATAGAATATTGATAAAGACAAACTTTACTACACGGTGCGTAAAATAAAATCACACGAAAATAAAATCAAAATAACATAAAATCATACGAAAATAAAATCGAAAACTAGTTGTACGAAAATAAATTGTTTTAAGTGTCAACAATCATAAAATGATCACTCCTCATCATCACTCATCTCGACAAAGCTTGAACTCGGCATGGCTTGAGAATTAGCAGGATCATAAGTCGATTCATGGAATGGTTCTTGAAAATGTGTCGACATCCTCACCGAGCCATCGAATCCCATCAAGCTCATCCCTGTCGTGATATCAGTATAAGTGCTTCCCCATCCCATCGTGGTGTGGGCAAATGCTCCAAATCCTCCCCAACCAGATGTAGCTGCCGCCGTGGTACCTGTCGAAAAATCCCCTACACCACTGGTTTGATATCCAAAAGAATGTGGCATTGGTTGGAAGTTTGATCGAGGTGGCATCGGTGGAATTGTTTTAGGCAAGGTATATGGCTCGGATTGGCATTGCGGAATGTTCATTTCGGCGTAGGCAGGGTTCGAAAGTATATTCATCTGATATATACCGCGCATGCCTTGCCTTAAATCTTCAGACCACTGCCTATTCCTTTCCGCATAAACAGCCATATTGGCATTGGCACGATGAACATCATAGGCTAAAGATTGAAACATGTCATATGTGATGGTATTTGGAAGCTGAGATTGTGATTGACTAGATGATGGAGGAACAGAGGTGGATTGAGAAACAGGTGGAATAGGCTGAGGTCGGCGGCGGTTTGGGTTCATAAAATCTATTCTTCCCGCCGGCCTAGGTGGCAAACTAGGACCTATCAGTGTTTCATCAACCATAATCAGATTATCATTTGGGAGCTCAAGAACACCTATCTGGCGACACAAGGAAGAAATAAAACAAGGAAAAGGCATGTGACTGCCTGGTTTAGCAGTTGTGACAAATTCCTTGGCCCGTTTATACATAACCTTGCCTACATCCACAGGTATATCATTGACCATGGCCCAAGCAATACACATATCCTCTTTACCAAAAGATGTCAAATGACGAGTAGGGTAAAGAGTCGAACTGATAAAATGTTTAATAGCTCTCATATCCCTTATACATTTTCCGTAGGAAAACCTATTTTCATGCCATATAGCTGTGGGATCTAACTCGTTACGGGGTACATTTGAGACTATATGGTCAAAATCTGAGCTCATCTAGATTCCATACCGTATAATAATCCTCATTTTCTGGTATATCAGGGATACCATATATAGCATTTATAATCTGAGGATTAAACGGCACTGTCCTGGTTCTTAAGGTTACCGAAGTTAACTCACCACCCTCTGTTGCATTATGAGTT
Source organism: Gentiana straminea (assembly GCA_036785695.1). Taxonomy (NCBI): domain Eukaryota; kingdom Viridiplantae; phylum Streptophyta; class Magnoliopsida; order Gentianales; family Gentianaceae; genus Gentiana; species Gentiana straminea. The sequence goes on along the minus strand of JAVUPR010000088.1, from coordinate 4,432,815 downwards.
GCTACCAGAGAATAAAATTCAGCTACTAAGGTTGTGTTAACTTCACCTTCCCTTAAACTGGCTAACTCCAGCTACTGTCGCCTTTCAAAAATTGCTTTCACCTCCTGCCCCAAATCCTTGAAATCTAAACCCCTCTCTATTGCAACTAAACATTTTCCAAATTTATTTTTTAACGCATTTTTAGATGCTCTAGACGCGGTTCTATCAAAACTAACGGCCAATTCTTCATCTGTTAAAGGCCTTGTCTCTATGACCGGGATTTGGGTAGGGATATGTGGCTTACGTTTTTTAGCGGCTTTTGATGATTCGGCCATTCTACGATAGCGACAAAACAATTTAAAACAACAAAACAAAACAAAACAACAGTACACATATGAGTGACAAAACAGTTGAAATTAAATAAAAAGTTGCATAAAAAACGAAATTAACAAAATAAATTACTACAATGTTACCTTATAGTGCTAAAAAGGTTGAAGAGTTGGCCGGAAAAGATGAATGTCACCGGAGTGAAAGTTGAAGCTTTTCTTGAAAATTCTCAAATTTGAATGAAAAATTGAAGAGAAGAGAGGAAAATGAGAAGAATATAAGGATTGGGGTGGTGTGAGAGTGATTTTTAGTGATGATTTTGAAGAAAAAATTTCGAGTGGGGGAGAGGGGTGAGGGGCGGCTGTTTGAAGAAAAAAATTGAAAGAGGAAGAAGAAGGAGAGAACCCGTTCTTTTTAGGTTTTTTAGTTCCCGGATTGATCCGGGGTTATGTCGGATCGATCCGACCTAATTTTTTTTTAAATCTTTATAAAACTTAATAAAATCTTTATAAAACCTTAGTTATATTTCTACTAATTTTAATTAAAACCTTTTATAAAATTTTTTATAAAACTTTAAATAATTTCATAAAGATCCTTTATATAAAATTTTCAAAAGTTATATAAAATTTTATAAATATTATAAAACTTATAGGGGTCCTAATTCCTCTATTTCTAAATCTTCCAAAGTTCTGATATAACGTTCTATCAACCTAACCTTGAGAAATGAGGCGTTCGAATTTTCTCTTTGATCTCCATCGGGATTTTCGGATAACCACCTAATCATTCCCTTCTTAACAACACTCATCCTGAGATTTGGTTGTGCTTTCTCCACATTTCCCACCATGCTCACTTTTTCCACAGATTCTGCATCGCATTAAAAACTTTACCCTTCTCTTTATCGAACTTCTCGATTTTCCATTACATACTTCTTTCAATCTGATCTCTCTCAACAATTGCTTGTTTTTCTCAAAAACTGAAGCTTCTATTTTAAACGCGACATCTTTATCAAGGCCTAACTTCAAAAGCAAAATAAAAACTCCTAATCTATCTAAAAAAGGCATCCAGTTCTTTTACGTCTGTCCGGTAAAATACGAAACTAGTTTAAACATATAAAACACATAAAGTAAAGTAAAGATAGCACCTGGGATTCAACTGAATTAGTTTTCCTGCTTTTAGTTTTGCGGAGGATCGCTTAGCAACATTACTTCCTTTTTCAATGAGATCCCTTCATCTTCCACAAACAGCTTTACCTTGTGGCCATTGGCTATAAATGTTGTATTTCCATTAGTTAGTTCAACAGCTCCGGATTTGTAAACCCTTGTTACTTTAAATGGACCTGTCCATCTTGATTTAAGCTTACCTGGAAATAACTTTAAACGTGAATTGTACAATAACACTCGATCACCTACATGGAACTCACGACTATAGATTCTCTTATCGTGAAAAGATTTCGCGCGTTCCTTGTAGATTCGAGCGTTTTCATAAGCATCAAGACGAAATTCTTCTAGTTACGGTCGTTAATCCGAAGTAATCTATGATCACCGACGACCTTAGGATCGAAATTCGAAATCTAATAGCCCAAAAGGCCCGGTGTTCTAATTCATCCGGGAGATGACAAGATTTACCAAAAACTAGTTTGTAGGGAGAACAACCAATTGGTGTTTTAAAGGCATTACGTATGCCCATAATGCATCATCCGGTTTCTCGCCCGCTTTTTTTACGATTTGAGTCCACTTGTCTTTTCTACAATTCTTTTAATTTCTCTATTAGATACCTCTACCTGACCACTGGTCTGCGGATGATAGGGTGTGCCTAACTTATGTGTTACACCTTATTTTTCGATTATCTTGGTAAATGGTCTATTGCAAAAGTGTGACCCTCTATCACTAATGATAGTCCTCGGAATGCCATACCTAGTAAATATATTCCTTTTAAGGAACCTTATGACAACTTTGGTATCATTAGTTGGAAGAGCTTCAGCTTTTACCCATTTTGAAACATAATCTACCATTACAAGAATAAATCTTTTTCCAAAAGATATAGGAAAAGGTCTCATGAAATCTATACCCCAAACATCAAACAATTCACATTCTAAAATCGGTTGAAGAGGCATTTCATGTTTTTTCGATATATTTCCCCATTTTTGGCATGATTCACAAGATTTCGCATATTTATATGCATCTCTATATAGTGTAGGCCAATAAAAACCACATTGTAAAACTTTAAAAGCAGTTTTCCATCCTCCATGATGACCTCCTACCTCACGATCATGGCAAAACGATAAAATACTTAAAATCTCATTATCAGGTACACATTTTATGATTATCCCATCCGAACATTTACGGAAAAGGTCTGGTTCTTCCCAGTAATAAAATTTTAAGTCGTAAAAGAATTTCTTTTTCTGTTGCCAAGTCCAATGAGACGGAATATAATCACAGGTAAAGTAATTAATGATATCTCCAAACCAAGGTGACATTTCCTTACAAGGAATTCTATTCTTTAATAATTGCATGGTTGAAGGAGTATCGATTCTAAACAGTTGTTCATCAGGAAATGAATCTTGTATTTCAATTCCCTTTCCTTCATTTTCCATTCTACTTAGATGATCTGCTACTACATTTTCACTTCCCTTTTTATCTTTAATTTCAATATCAAATTCTTGAAGTAAGATAATCCATCTAAGAAGACGTGGTTTAGCATCTTTCTTACTTAGTAAATACCTCAGGGCTGAATGGTCTGTAAAGATAATAACCTTAGATCCAACGATATACGATCTAAACTTATCTAAGGCAAAAATTACAGCTAACAGTTCTTTTTCTGTAGTTGCGTAATTAAGTTGAGCTGCGTTCAATGTGTGAGATGCATAGTAGATTGCTTTGAGTACTTTATTATATCTTTGACCTAAAACTGCTCCTACAGCCAAATCACTTGCATCACACATAATTTCAAACGGAAAACTCCAATCTGGTGCTACTAGTACTGGTGCAGTAGTTAACCTCGCTTTTAGGGTCTGAAAGGCGTCCATACATACTATCAAAGTTAAAAGGTACTTCCTTTTCAAGCAAATGACTTAGAGGCTTTGCTATTTTCGAGAAATCTGCAATGAATCTTCTATAAAAACCTGCATGTCCGAGAAATCCTCTCAAAGTTCTTAAATTAACTGGTGGAGGAAACTTTTCGATTACCTCGACTTTAGCTTTATCAACTCCGATACTTACCTCAGAGATTCTATGTCCTAAAACAATCCCTTCTGATACAATTAAGTGACATTTTTCCCAGTTTAAAACTAAATTGGTATCTTCACAGCGTTGTAACACTCGTTCTAAGTGCGATAAACATTCATCGAAGGAATCTCCGTATACACTAAAGTCATCCATAAAAATTTCTAAAAATTTCTCGACCATGTCAGAAAATATAGCCGTCATACATCTCTGAAATGTAGCTGGTGCATTACATAAACCAAACGGCATTCTTTTATAAGCGAAGGTTCCATACGGACAAGTGAAAGTAGTCTTTTCTCTATCTCCTGCTGCAATGAATATTTGTAAATATCCTGAGTAACCATCTAAGAAACAGTAATACTTATGTCCACTTTAGCGTTCCAACATTTTCACTATGAATGGAAGTGGATGATGATCTTTCTTAGTATGATCGTTAAGTTTACGAAAATCAATGCACATTCGATATCCGGTAATTTCTCTTGTCGGACCACTCGTCGGTCCACACTTCCCCCTCCTTTTACTGCTTTAGTGTCTTTAATTGAACCTAAAAATATAAAGGAAGCACTAATAGACACGGATTGGGTGATAGCTATGCAAGAGGAGTTACATCAGTTCGAAAGAAATGATGTATGGGAACTAGTCCCTTTACCTCCCAAGACACACACTATAGGAACCAGATGGGTCTTTAGGAATAAAATGGATGAAAATGGGGTAGTAGTTCAGAATAAGGCCCGACTGGTGGCACAAGGTTATTGCCAAGAGGAAGGCATCGATTACGATGAAACCTTTGCTCCAGTCGCTCGGCTTGAAGCCATTCGGCTACTTATTGCGTTTGCATCCGCTTTTGACCTGAAGTTATTCCAGATGGACGTTAAAAGTGCATTTTTAAACGGTCTTATCAAGGAGGAAGTGTATGTTTGTCAACCTCCGGGTTTTGAAGATACACTTCACCAAGATTACGTCTACCGTCTCAAGAAAGCACTTTACGGCTTGAAACAAGCCCCCCGAGCCTGGTACGATCGGCTATCATCTATGTTGCTGGAACATGGCTTTTCTAGGGGTAGAGTAGACAATACTCTATTCATTAAGAAATCTGGTTCAGATATCCTGATTGCTCAGGTATATGTAGATGATATCATTTTTGGCTCCACCAATCCGGACCTATGCACCGAGTTTGAGACTTTGATGAAGTCTAACTTTGAGATGTCGGCCATGGGAGAGCTCACCTTCTTCCTTGGTCTACAAATCAAACAAACTCCTTCAGGGACACATGTTAGTCAAACCAAGTATATTAACGACATGCTTACACACTTAAGCCTGCAAGCACGCCTATGACCTCATCTGTCAGGCTGACTACAGATGAAGATGGCCAATCTTTTGACCAGCACCTTTATAGATCCATGATAGGCTCCCTACTTTATTTGACTGCTTCCCGACCCGATATTATGTTTGCCGTTTGCTTATGTGCACGATTCCAAGCAAACCCTAAGATGTCACACTTTGGAGCAGTCAAGCAAATCTTTCGCTATCTTAGGCACACCCCCACTTTGAGTCTATTTTATGCCATATCTACACCATTCACACTACTCGCATATAGTGATGCCGACTATGGAGGTTGCCGTGTGGAACGCAAAAGCACCAGTGGTACGTGTTAGTTCTTGGGCAATAGACTCGTCTCGTGGTTCTCCAAGAAGTAGCCTAGCGTTGCTTTGAGCACCACTGAGGCCGAGTATGTTGCTTTAAGTAATTGTTGTGCCCAGCTTTTGTGGATCAAACAGCAGCTTGCTGATTTCGGCATTACTATACCTTGCGTGATAGTCTACTGTGACAGCACTAGTGCCATAGACTTGTCCCGCAATCCGGTATTGCACTCTCGTGCCAAACATATAGATATCCGTTATCACTTTATACGAGACCATGTGACCAATGGTACGATATCTATAGAGTTTGTGCCTACTGCGCAGCAAGTGGCTGACATTTTCACGAAGCCTCTACCCCAGGCTTTGTTCGAAAAGCTGCGTAGTGACCTATGTATGATTCCTCTTTAGACCCTTCTTTTGATTCCTTTTTCAAAATAAGGGGGAGAGATGTATATATGTAGGGGGAGCTGCAATTTAGGGGGAGCGTAGGTATTTTGTAAAATTAATCAAAAGGGGGAGAATTGTTGGGAAATTGTTTGTGCCCACAATATCTTGAATTTAATAGTTTGATTAATTTTACAATTATCTAAATACTATGTGCCATATATTATTGTTGACTAATCTGCCACGAAGTCATATGACTTACAATGGCATTTTGTTTTGTATTTTATCCTGCAGGTACCCTGAAACACACTTGCACACACAATCACACCATACATGATTAAAACAATTACTTATTTGATACATTTATCATAAAATCAATTTATGATATGGTGTGACACTAGTATAATAATATTAGTTGGGTCCATACAAAATTTATCTAGTCCAAAATCTGCTCCAAATTCATAAATAAAATGCTTGGGCCTCCTTTATCAACCCAAAACCCGGCCCAGCCAGTTAATTATCAAAAGAATCGAACATTACTCAAACAGCAGCTCAGCCCGACTCGCTGCTACCATATAAAAACAACAAACCCACCAAAAACCCAACCCTAGCTCATTTCTCAGCCGCTCCCATCTTCAGGAACTCTCTCAGCTTCATCATCGTCTTCATCACCCCAAACCCAGAAATTATGCATCTATCTTCAATAATCGGCTTCAATGACTTGTTCAGAATTGCAGTCACTTATCTCTCTGTTCATCCTCAAACCTTCAGAAAGGATAAACCTTGAACCTGTTCATCTCCATCTTCATCGATCTCAAACCTTTTCATCCATGGCGAAGTTCAAGAGATAGTGCTACTCTGAAAAATTGACTAATACAGATGCAGTCATGACGTTATAATCTCCATATTGGATAAAGTCTTTTCAAATCGAAGAAAGACCTCATCTTTCTTTTTCATCTAAGAAAGAACCATAACACTGCGATGTTGTCCCACTATCTTCTTGCTGTTCAAACCGTGGTAAGGTCCGATTTGACAAAAATCGGCTCGGGTATCATGATTATAGTCTTACTCTTTTAATCTGCTGAATAAGGTCGATCTGGGAAGTTTATAAGTCTCGAATGTCTTCGATATGATGTGTAATTGAGTCTCCATAAATATAATAGTCTAGATCTGAAATTGCCTATCTGGTTCAGCATGTCTGTCACTCCCAGAACGATGAATAAAATATGTGCACGTTTAGATCTAGATCTTACTCTGATTGTATTATCATTATAACTATGTTAAAGTCCAAATCATTAAATCGGCTTAAGTAAAATTTACATATAAATTTGAGTAAATCAGTATATTTCAATCAGCATGTGAACTAGTCAATAAATTGAGTTCTTGTTATCTGACTTGATGTGTTATTTTCTTCCAGTTTACACAATAACCTCACACACTCACATATTGATGTAATGTATATTTGATGTTGTGACGGACTCTAGGATTGCACTCCATCCTTGAGAAAACACACTCTCACAAACCTCACAAAACCTGCATGTTGTGTTACTTATATGATCTTTAAAACTGTGTATAAAGGACTAATCTGTAAATCATTATCTAAGTGATATGTGTTATATGTCACAGAAATGATGTCCTATTATATATCTTAATGTGAACAAACTTATCTCTATATTTGTTCCACATAAGTGATATATATATACACAATTCTACATATGATATATATATGGGCCACTGCATTTCATATAGGAAAGTTCATTTAATACTTAACCTAATAATAAAAATACAATCTGATATGTTGTAAATAAACCGCCTGCATTTATGAGTCTCATAATTAGGTTAGTTGTGTTATATCATTAATGAGTATATGTGTTGTCTTGGGCTGTTAACTAATTAACTAGTGCATCTGAATAGTCTTTCTCTCACTTGTCTCGATCTATACACTGCACAATCACCCACACACGCCTGTTCATTTATCCAGGCTGCACATTTAATCCATACACCTCACTACACACTTCACAGCCTATATATATCATATACATTAAACATGATCAGTCAACTAATTCTGATCAAACATTTTTCTCTCTACAAACACAGTCTTGTTTTCTGAGTTCTTGTTTGCTGTCTGTTAAATACTTCTGTTTAAGTGTTTAACTGAGTCTTCTTTTGCTGATTGATTAATACTTCCGTTTAAAGTATTAATCAAAGGTCAAGTGTGGGTTGCTTGTAGGCCGAGCTAGGGATAAGACTTGGTTTTGGGCTGCTATTTCCGTGTCTCCGTTTCCCTTTTCTGTTGCACCGTTCTCAGTCTACACTTGAATCTTAGGCTCATTATCAGTAAGTTCACACATTTACTTTCAGTTTTATTAAGTGCTTTTCAAACTGTATTTTTGAATAGGCTTAGTGTTTCTGTTTAGTACCGAGGTTGTATATTTTTCTGTTGTGTTTGGCTTTTAGAAACAGAACTGTGGTTGAATCTTAGTGACTGTGTCACTACCGTGGTTTAGATTCAATCACTAAAGTGTGATCTAAAAGCAAACAAGTCAGAAAACCGTTTCACATTGTACCCTTTTTATTTTCTGCAAATTGGTCTGTAATAGTGTAGTAATATTAATCTGTGATTACTTGCTACACCTAGTATAGACTGAAAAACTAAAACCTGAATTTGCTGTGCTTAAGAAATTAGAAACACCTTAATTTGCATGCTGAACTGAATCAGGCTGAACACGTCAATACTGAATCTAATTCAGTTCGTTCACAAGAAAATTAATCTATTTACATTGATTCTAGCTAGATCTTCCGCCTAGTTTATTTTCAATATTAGATTAATTAATTGAAACTCCGAAAAGACTAAATAAAATCTAAAAAGCCGTAATATCCTATTCACCCCCCCTCTAGGATATATATTGAGCACTCTTCGATCCAACAATAAGCTGGTAATTTCATATCATAGACATTATGAATATCCTCTATAAAAGAACTTGATTCTGGTGATCTGTATGGATGTTCCATAGCTTTGAATATATTGAAAGCAACTGTATCTTCGTTAACTCTCAGTATTAATTCTCCTTTTTGGACATCGATTAACGTTCTTCCTGTAGCTAGGAATGGACGACCTAGAATAAGTGGCGCTGAATATCCTTCTTCCATTTCCATAACTACAAAATCTACTGGGAAGTAAAATTTATCAATCTTAACCAATACATCCTCGATAATTCCTTTAGGGTATTTGACTGATCTATCTGCCATTTGAAGAGTCATTTCAGTATTCGTAAGTTTTCCTATGCCTAGTTTCTTATAATCCTCATAAGACATGAGATTAATACTTGCTCCAAGATCACATAGTACTTTTTTAAACAAAAATCCTCAAATTTCACAAGGAATTGTAAAACTACCTGGATCTTTCATTTTAGGTGGTAATTTATGCTGTAAAATTGCAGAACATTCTTCATTGAGGCAAATATTCTCATATTCTTCCAACTTTTTCTTGTTTGATAGAATATCTTTCAGAAACTTTCCATAGGCAGGCATATTAACTAGAGCTTCGATAACAGGGATATTAACATGAAGATGACGAAAAGTATCAAGGAAACGAGCATACTTTTTATCAGTTTTTATTTTTTTAATTTGCTCCTTAGGTGGGTAAGGTAAAGATTCTAAATCTATAACCTTTGATCCCGAAGTCATTTTCTCTTTTCCTTTCTCCTTAAATCTTGGAGTGTTACTTGTTTTCCATGTATCATGATCTTGAAATTTTTTCTTTAAAACGCTCCCTGAGTCAATCTCTCTACTTCCGATTTTTTCAACTCTTCTTGTTTTTCATCCTTGTTTTCAGTATCATTTACTCTAACATGTTCCTTGAATAAACTTCTTAAATCTTCATCCATGGGATCTTTCAAAATCCTCGGGATTTTTACCCATTTCTCACATTTATTTTCAGGTTCCATACTTCTATTTCCTTTCAAGAAATTTTCTATAATTTCTTCTTCCTCATCAGTGAATTCATGTTCATCTTTAGTTTCATCATTCTTACCATCTAAATCATCTTCTACTTCATTATTTCCGAAGCTTTCTCCTCCATTACTACCACAGAGTTTTCTACTTCTGGTAACTACAGCATTTACCTCTCTCGGATTTCTTTCAGTGTTACTTGGTAATCCTCCTGGTGGTCTACTGTTTTTACGTTCACCTTCCCTACTCAAATGATCTTCCATATTTCTTAATGAGGCTTCTATCGTTCTCATTCTGGTATCATGGCCACTCATAGATGTTTTTATTGTACTCATATCTTTAGTGACTGTACCAATAGAAGTCATCATTGTTTCCATATTTTTAGCTTGAGTAGACACCACACCCATCATATTTTCCATTAGTTTCTCCCACTTTTCAACCCCTTCTGCAGGCTGAGTTGAACTTTGAGTTACTGGTATACTTTGAGTGGTGTGTTGAGGATAGGATCTGGGTAATGATTGTAAATTCTGATTAGAGGTATCTCCCTGATAAACTTGATTATTAGACGAATTCCTATATGGAACTGGATATGGCGGTTGTCCTTGCTTACTAGGGTTTTCAGACCATCGAAAAGTTGGGTGGTCTCTTCTAATAGCATTAAACGAGTTTGAGTATGCATTGTTCAAATTCCTATGCTGCTGAAGAAAACTTACCTCTTCTCTCGAATATCCTGTTGGTTCTTCAATCCCTAATGGCATATTATCCTGATTTGAGTATTCAGTGGGTGTACTATTTTCTGAACTTAGGTTTTTGTTAGATTGTAGGCCATCAAATTTCCTACTCAAATTCTCCAAATGTGCTAGAACTTCTGTATTAGATGTACATTCTCCTGCAAAAGCTACTTTTCTGGTGCTAGAGCCAGTTTCCCACATTCTGTTATTTTTGGAAATCTTTTCTATAGCATCGTAAACTGTTTGTGCTTCACTCATCATTAAAGAACCACCACATGCATGATCTAAATCCGCACGTGAGTCTTTTCGTAATTTACGACAGAAAAGTTGGATTTGCATATCTAAGGAATAACCATGGTCGGGACAAGCTCTTAATAGTTTTTTAAATCTATCCCAGGCATTCCCAAGTGTTTCTTCAGATCCTTGTCTAAAGTTAGCAACCTCGACTTTTAATTCCAAATTTCGTCCAGGAGTGAAATATTGCTTCAAAAATTCGGTTTGAATATCCTCCCAACTAGTCAGTGAGTGATGTGGAAGAGACATAAACCAATCTCGTGCTCGTCCTTTTAAAGAAAAAGGAAACATGGACATCCTTGTTAATTCACGGTGAGCACCTTGACTTTTGGCTGTATTGCACAATTCTTCAAAAAGATAGAGATGATGATGTGGATCTTCATCATCCTCTCCTAGAAATTGGGCTCTTGCGTCAATTAGACCAAAAAGATGAGATTTAATTTCGAAATTGTTTGCTCCTTCATTTGGTAAAAGAATGGGATTATTAGTCTGGTTCCTTCTTATGGTCTGATCACAGATAGGTCTCGGGTTTGGTGGGTTATTACGATTATTCTGGTTCCGATTCTGATTATTCCTATTATTAGGATTTTGATTATTATTAGGGTTAATAGGGTGTTGTCCATGCCCTAGAGCATGTTCTAGCCCTTCTTCAGGTGTTTCATCACTGATTTCGGCCATTCTCGTATTTCTGTTTGAAGATGATTCGTCAGGATTTCCCTGACTAGTATGACCACGTTTACTCTCTACTCTTAACTGCCTTTCGTAAGTATTTATGTCAGGCTTATAAGGAGTGAGCGGGGCCTTACCGCTTCTGGTCATCAACTAACGAAAATAGAAAATACTCGACTTTGGTAAAAGAAGAAAATTGATAACTAAAAGAAAGTAGATACCAACGAAAAATAAAATAAAAATGAGATAAGAAAAAGTGTTGACTTATTCTCGAGAATTTTGAGCTGATACAAGTAGTAACCATAGACACAAAGAAAAATTAGCGACGTTCCCCGGCAACGGCGCCAGAAAGCTGACGGACCTTTTCTAGTGCTATTATAATCCTTACCGGCAGTGTACCGGGTCAAATTGCAGTGCTAGTATGGTGAGTCAGGTGTCGAATCCTCAGGGAACCATGGTATTCTTTTAAGTGTGGTTAAACACCAAACATCTATTATTAACTCGATCTAAATCGCATGTTTACCATACGAGTCACTTTTATACTAATAAACAAAAAATAAATACATAAATTAAAACTAAACTAACATAATATATAAATACATAAATATATATAGTAATACATAAATAGTAATATATATATATATATATATATATATATATATATATATATATATATATATATATATATATATATATATATAGATACCAATATATTAAATACTTAATAATTATTATAGAACTAGCCAAGATATATGTAATTGGATTATTCAATCTTTTTAGCTTAATGGATGTGCTCGTTCTTCCTTTTTATTAGGTCCAATTGAATAAGTGAAACGGTGCACTTCTCGGCTCAACGGTTCCTCTCACACGAGCGTACGAAACTGTCATATGTCTCATCAATCGTCCAATGTCATCCAAAAGATTGGGTCACTCCCGTTTTGTCATACGGCCAGAATTAAGGATCTTGATCAGAACAGGTGAATTAACGTAATTAGATCTCGAGTACAGATAATTTCAAGAAGTGTTTCTCTTTTCAAAAGATAAAACAATTCTACCCCCGGGTAGGAAATAGGATTCCGTTGTCACGTTTTCACTCGGCCATTTTTACCCTCCGGTTTTTCTACCTTTTTCTCATATCCTAACTTCACCGTTTAGTTCGTCATTAGGTTATGGCGCGATTCATATTGGTTAATTACGTCAATACGAATATTTTCATTACATTTCAAGTAGAAAAAGATTCATCAAATTCAATTTTAATCAATTTTAATTATAGTCATCATCCATTTTACCAAAAAGATCGAAATAATTCAATTACATATCTTGGCTAGTTATAGATTTAGCCTACTAACATTATAAAGAAAAACATAAAAACAACAAACATAAAACTTTAGAATATTACCAGGTTACAACTGCTGATTTAGAGGCCGTATTCTTCCAGAAATTACAACAACTTCTTCAACATCGAACTCCCGATAACCGTCCAAGCATTACAACGATACTACAGTTTCTACGTTATTTATGGCAGAATGCCTACTAATATATACATTACTACTAATTAAGAGATTAGAAGATATATATAAGCTAGTATATATATATTGGTACCCTCCTTTCTGTCCGAGATCCTGCTGAATTTATAGGCAGAATTTTCCAGGGCCGGATCGATCCGAGGTGAAGCCGGATCGATCCGGGAATAAAAAATGTTATCTACCGGATTATTCTCTGCAGAATCATATGCTAATCATCATTATGTTTCCTAACTGAAAGGCCGGATCGATCCGAGGTGAATCCGGATTGATCCGGGTAGTTTTTTTTCACATCTTGATCTGAAACTTGATAAAATCATAACTTGAGCTCTGGATCTCCAAATGACATAATTCAAGAAGCGTTGGAAAGCTCTTAAAAAGATCTATAACTTCCATGAAGGACTCTTCTTCAGAAAATGCCTTTTTGATGGGCCATTTGTTCGTCGAAAATATAATTCGATAATAATACTACGAATTGATGATCCACTTGAATTTTAAATCTCGTGGCACTTCCTTACTTCCTTCAAAAGACATGTTTTTACTTCAAAAAGCGTTGTCACTCGGGGTCTTGGTTTACCTAAAAATCTGCAATGAAATACCAAAAATACCCACGTAAATCTGACACGACACTCCGGTTACTAAACCGGTACAAAATTTATAACTTTTACTAGATTTTTATATTATTTAGATTTATTCATAACTATTAATATTTCATAAGATTATCGTTATAATTTCTTATATTTTATATAGAAAGAGTTAATAAAATATATAAAATATCGTAATTTTTATCTTATAAATGTTATACATCAGGCTTCCCCCATATGGACATCGGAAACCTGCACACAAAAAGTATGACATTCAGCTCTCTCTTATTTTTTTTAACAACTAGTCGAAAAAATCTAGAAGATAGTTAAGACGAAGATAGTGTAAAATATATTCTGAAGGGATCCGTTTCCACAATGCACTAGGTAGCTCGCACTCCACCACACAGTGCCATGTCGATTTAGAGGCTTTATGGAACAACTGACATGCACCATCTCCTAATCCGCGTATTTGTAGATTAGAGGCTGTAGGAAGTGCATTACAAAGAAATTTCCATATAAAATGACTAATACGCGGCTTAAATTTCAGACCCCAAAGAGCTTCCCAGAAGTATATAACTTCCTGATGTCGAAGAAAACACATCTGTATTACCAGATTTTACAGTGATGATGCTAAATTAAGCACCACTGATTTAGCAGGGTCAAATATAATCTAAGGATGAACTAAGAAGAATAAGGACGGCTAAAATAATAGTAGAGATAGGGTTCTTTACGGTTTTGCGGCTGAGCCCAAGAATGTATCTCAGGTTGCCTACGTATCCTGTATATTGTCCAGGAATCAAGCATACGTAGTTCCTGGAGTTGTGTATTTATAGTCATAAATCCGTGTTAAACCCTGAATTATAAGGCGGTGATGTCTATTGACGTTGATAACCTTTATTGGGCCTAGCCCCTTTCCCAAGTAATCCCATGGATATTGGGCTTGTGAAGTTGGGCCGGACTTCTGGTATCGACTCGAACATCTCCGACATGGGTGTTCGAGATATGACACTTGTATAACCTACTGGTTGTTGTGATCTTCATTGACACTTGTCTTGTTCGACCCGAGGTGATGGTTGTAGGCTTGGATTCTCTAAAACGCCAGCTGGACCGATCAGATAATTCCATGTGGAGGGGTGAAATCCTGTATCGTCATAAGCCCCCGAGATCGGAGAGAAGCCTTTTTCGTATGCCAAGTCGGATCTGGAAATTTGAATTATCTTTCGATGTGCGGTCCTCTTTAGGCGGGAAAACAGCTGTCACACTAATCGATATAGGCTGTCGTGGGATGACGTCATGCTTTATTATCATTAATAAGCACAGGGAACGAAGCATTTTTATTGGTCCACACGGGGGTTTTATTCTTGATTACCGCGCCTCCAACTCTATAACTGCCCCAAATCTTGTCTTTTCAAATCATTTGCAAGATTCGCGCAGCATAAAAAGAGCCCTTGGCACCGGAGTCTCTCATTTGCCATTCAAATTCACTGCTTTATCCGAGAAAACTCAAGTAAGCCATACTTTCATTTAATTTCTTTCTTCGTTTTTTATTTCCTTTACCTATTCTCAATCCTATGTCTAGTAGTGAGAGTGATTATCAAAATAGGAAGGGATTTGTTGGGGGAGAAGAAGAATCAGCGGAGAGGACCGTTTCTAAGCGAATTCAGGTTTCCGGTGAGAGGGTAGCCGGAGAAGAAGATGAAGGAGGAGAGGAGGAATCGTCTTCTCGCCCTGGTGCCAAGAAACGGAAAACCAGGATGAAAGGCCAGGGGCCTTATGGTTGTGTGTCAATCTTAACCCCCGAAAAGGCACAGGCCGCTTGCATAAAGTACGGCACCCCTTACTCCCCAGAAAACATCAAAGTCTCTCATGGGAGACATCGGTACGCCTGTGATCCTCCCCATGGGTTCTGTGCTATATATGAGGCCCAACTGAAGGAAGGGTTAAGATTTCCCTTCGATCCGGCCCTCATAGAAGTCCTTCGCCATTATCAGATCAGCATCACGCAACTTGCTCCGAATGGAATTAGGAGTGTTATGGGTTTCGCAATAGCGTGTCAAATTGCGAAGGTCGAATTCTCGGTTCGTCTGTTTAGACAGTATTATTCGATCCAATCCCTACAAGATGCGGGATGGTACACTTTTCAACGGCGTCCTCTGGTCTCAGAATTTGTCTGAAGGGTAGCCACATCTCAGGGTGAGTGGAAGCCCCACTTTTTCTTTATCCGACATGGGATAGAAGACGTCGATATTCACACCTGGGTTAAAAGGCCTAAAAAATGGCATGATAAGTTGGACTCTGCTGCTCCCTCTGAATGCAGGATCCTCGAGAGGGTTAACCCCGATGTCGCGACTCGAAATTTACATTCCTTATATCCTTTTGCTGATATCAGGACGGCAGGTCCGGATGATTATGTAGAACTTGACGAGGACATTCGGATATTGTGTAGGGTTTTTATCTGCTCTATCGAGCTGCTATACTTCGCGTCTTTCCTTTTTTTTAAAATTTATCTTTCAGTATTGGGTATCAATGTCTATCTTCTTTTCTTCACAGTGGATTTTTTCTCAAAGCTAGAGGAGTTTAGTAAAGTGCCTAACCCCAAAAAAGTCGATCCCAAGAAGATTCAGCAACTGGTGGGTGTCGGGTCGAAGAAACCCGTGTCTGGTACAATAATTTCTGGGGTCAGAAGATTCCCACTCGATCTCCACCCCTGCTTCGACATCCGATCTACTAAGAGAGCAGCCTGACGATGCCCCGGTACCTGAGCAGCCCGAAGGGAGTCTTGTTCCGAGGAAACGCCAGAAAATCACTAAAGTGAAACATGGAGCTGGAAAAGAAGCTCGTAAACTCCCTCCTCCTGACTCGAACGTGGTTGAATCGATCCCTGGGGTGAGTGTTGCCCAGATGGAAGCTATGGATCCTGAGGAATTGGGTGACTATTTTTCAAAAAGCATTCGAGCTGTAAGCCTTCATTTCATTCTCTTGATTTTAGGATTTTTTTTGTGTGCTTCTCGTATAAATATCATTTCCTTTGCAGGCTCGGATAGCGGCTAAAGTAGCTTTGAACAAGATTGAGTCCCCATCTGCTGCCTTGGAAGAACAGAAGGAAACAATCAGCCGTCTGAACTCAGAGATGGAGAAGCAGAAGTCTGCAATGAAGAAGCTTGAGGGTCATCGTGCTAAACTAGAATCCGACTTGAAAACCTCCCAAGACGAATTGTCAAAAACGCGTAAAGATTATCTGACAAGGAAGCTGAGCTCGCGAAGGTGATATCTGAGCTTGATGAAGTAAAGGCTGAATTGGTGGGATCTCAGAAAGCCCGAGATGATCTTCAATACGAGGTCAACAGCTACGCATCTCGTCTTGCTTCTGCCAAAAAAGTCTTCCTGCTATCTGAGGAGCTTGAAGCCGATATGACTCTGCTGATGAGCTAAGCTATGAAGGGAGGATTTTCCAATGCTATTGATCAGGTCAAGATGGTCATCCCGGCTTTCGAAGTTTCCAGCATCGAGAAGGCACATCTGTACTATCATGATGCCGTCCCTAGATATACTCAGTATTTCAAGGATTTCAAGGCTGGTGTTTCTTTGCACGACAAGTATGTGGCCCCCGCTATGGATGAGGATGAAGAGGATGATGACGCCTCGGAGGTGCCAGCCGATGCTGCATCAAACCCAAACACATTTACTTCAAACCAGCCTGCTACTTGAGGCTGTTTCCCGTAATTATATTTTGAACAATTCTATTCGATTTGGTTGTAATAACTTCGTATCGAACTTTTACTTTTCTGGGTATGATTTTTGTCGAGGCGAATCTAGGATTCGATCCCTGAAACTTTTGAATTTTTGCCTTGAATTTTGAATTCTGAATTCTGACTTTTCCCTTGAATGTCGTTTGTGTTGTTGAATATTTCCCTAGGGTGTAGTCCTTTGGACTTAATTCCCTTAAGCCCCTCGAAGTGTAGTATGAGTACATGACCCATGGTACACTTGAATATGAGTCGACCTGGCGTTGTACTGCCTTATGAGCTTGACTTGGCTATTTGGTCGGAGCTCGATTCGACTGTCGTGCCTCGTCAGGCTTATGAACTGGTCGAATTAAATACCTCCTTATTCGACTATCGCACTTCGTTGTGCTTATGAACTGGTCGAATAAGGTATCCATCGTGGGATCTTCCAACTGCCTCGCATCGTGGCTTATTGGCTGGTTGGGAGTGATATAAGCACTGTCAATTACTTGGCTTTATTCACTATTTTTTTCTAACTCCATCATGTCGAGGATTCGTTGTTGTGGTTGACTTTTGCGTTTTTTTTTTATCTTTTAATCACATGAATTTGTAAGTAAGGTATAATCTGAAAAGAAAACCACTCAAATAAAATGCATCAAAACCAATTGTCGTATCGACTTATTACAAATAACTATGAATGTAAAAACTGCATATGAAATAAAGGAAAAATAGGTCAAACATAATATTTCCTGAGGTTGGTGGCGTGCCAAGTTCGAGGCACAGTGCTTCCATCCGATCTGCCCAGTTGATACGATCCTTTAGGATGGACTTTCAGAATCTTGTAAGGACCCTCCCAATTCGGCTCTAGCTTGCCTATTGGATCCTGTCGGCTTGCCTCGTTTTTCCTCAACACGAGGTCTCCCACTTGGAAGTATTTATACTTCACCCTTGCATTGTAGTAATGCGAGATCTTCCTATTGTAGTTAGCCATTCGATGCGCATCAATCTCTCTTCTCTCTTCAACATTATATTTCTCTTGTCGTAGATCGGCTGCGTTGGTCTCGATGTTGTAGGCCAGAACACGAGGCGATGCTAACCCGATCTCCGCAGGTATTACTGCTTCACACCCGTAGGCCATGGCAAAAGGAGTTTCCTGCATGGCCGTATTAGGAGCTGTCCGATACGACCATAAAATACTGGGAAGTTGAGCTGTCCAATCACGACCCTCATCTTCCAGTCGTTTCTTTAAACCAAACTTTATCTGTCTATTCGTTTGCTCGACCTGCCCATTGGACTGAGGTCGAGCCACTGAGGTTGTCTTGTGCTCGATCTTGTACTCTTTAAGCCAATTTTGAACCCTTTCGTCGAGAAACTGAGTCCCATTATCCGAGATTAGATACTTTGGAACCCCATACCTGCATAAGATATTTTCCCAGAGGAATTTCTTGATGGTCGAGGCTCTGATGTCGGTAAGAGCCTTGGCCTCGACCCACTTGGTGAAGTAGTCCACTGCTACCACCACAAATCTGACGTTGCCCGGAGCTCGAGGTAAAGGCCCAACTATGTCGATTCCCCACTCATCAAATGGCCATAACGATTCGATAGCATTCATTTCCTGTGCTTGCTGATGCGTTATCACATCGTGCACTTGGCAAGCTCTGCATCTCATCACTAAACGGTTGACATCTCTTTTCATAGAAGGCCAAAAATAACCTGCTAGCTTACATTTTCTTGCCAGCATCCGAGCTCCGCAGTGATTGCTGCAAACTCCCCGATGTATTTCTTCAAGCAGATATGCCCCCCTCTTCCTCCGAGGCACATCTCATCCAGGGGGCACAAAAGATTTACGATAAAGAACGTAATCAAATAGAGCATACCTGGAGGATTGTAGTCGGATCTTTCTTGCTTGGGACTTGTCAGACGGAAGAATTCCATCCTTCAAGTATAGAGCTATCGGGTCCATCCATGTTGACTCCTGAGTAACCGGCTGCACGTCGACCTCATCGTAACTCCGCTCTGCTAACATTTCGACCAGGACCTTCTTTTTTGACTTGAAATTCGATGCGAGTTTAGATAACGCATCGGCCCTTTTGTTCTCACTACGAGGCACTTGTTCTACTTGAACCGTTTTAAACTTTGACATCGGCCCTTGAACCACTTTCAAATAATTCTTTATGGTTTCTTCTTTAGCTTCATATTCGCCTTGAATACGATTAACTACGAGCTGTGAGTCACTATATACTAGCAGATTCTCGACCCCTAACTTGGATGCTAGCTTCAGACCCGTAATCATGGCTTCATACTCTGCCTCATTGTTGGTGGCCTTGAACTCAAACCGAAGTGCATAGGGGAATTCCTCTCCTTTTGGACTGACCAGTAGTAATCCAGCTCCTGACCCTTCTATACTGGATGCCTCATCGACATGAATGGTCCATTGCTCCTCTGGCGCTTGCTTCTCTTGCTCTAGTTGAATAGATAATCCCTCGGCAATGAAGTCTGCCAGGGCTTGGCCTATAACTGCTGTTCGAGGTAAGAATTCAATATCATATTCAGCTAATTCAATGACCCATTTCCCTAACCGACCCGATGTCTCGGGCTTAACCAAAATTTGTCTCAAAGGCTGGTCAGTGACCACTACGATAGGGTGTGCTTGGAAATAAGGCTTTAATTTCCTCGATGCATGAACTAAACCCAATGCTAACTTCTCGGCTGATGAGTATCTGATCTCTGCTCCATGTAGTGCCTTTCTCACAAAATAAACTGGAACCTGTCCATGTTCAACCTCTCGAACCAACACTGCACTCACTGCCTCTTCACAAATTGCCAAATAAATCAGTAGTTTTTCTCCTTCTCGAGGTGAAGTCAGCGTTGGTAACTCGGATAAATAGTTTTTCAGGTCTTCAAATGCTTTCTGACACTTGTCATCCCACTGAAAGGGACTTACCTTCCTCAATATCTTGAAGAAGGGAAGTGCTCTCTGCGTTGATATTGACAAAAAACGGTTGAGGGCCACCATACGACCTGTCAACCTCTGTACCTCTTTAATGTTATGAGGTGCATGCATGTTTTTGAGCACGTCAATTTTGTCCGGGTTAGCTCGAATTCCGTCTTTTGATATCATATAACCCAAAAACTTACCAGACCGAACCCCGAAAGTGCACTTCTTTAGATTGAGCTTCATATTCGCAGCCTGAAGCACCTCGAAAACCTCTCTAGCATCTACAAGAAACTGTCCCATGGACCTGCTCTAGATTAATAAATCATCGATGTAGACCTCCATATTACGACCTATCTGCCCTTTGAAGATCTTGTGACCGCTCTCTGATAAGTGGCTCCTGCATTCTTTAGACCGAATGGCATGGTCACGAAACAGAACGTACCGAACTCTGTGATAAATGCGGTCTTTTCCGAGTCTTGGGGATCCATGAAAATATGATAATAACCCTTGTAAGCGTCTAGAAACCCGAATACCTCCAAACCCAACGTCGAATCGACCAGCTGATCAATTTTAGGAAGTGGATATGAATCTTTAGGGCATGCCTTGTTTAGATCCATGAAATCCACACACATTCGCCAACTCTCGTCCAGCTTCTTGACCAAGACCGGATTGGATAACCACTCCGGGTAGAATATCTCCTTTACGATGCTAGCAACTCGCAACTTCTCTACTTCCTTCTTTATCGCCTCTTTCCTCTCAAGGGCGAGGTTTCTCTTCTTCTGCCGTATTGGCTTCTTCTTCGGGTCGACATTGAGTCGATGTACTGTAATATCCGACGAGAGACCTGGCATATCGTCTGCCTTCCAAGCGAACACATCTCGGAACTCGGCCAAGAGGTCGACCAAGGCTTTCATGTCGGGGTGTGGTATCCACTTCCCGATCTGGACTCATTGGCCTTATTCCTCCTCCCAAACGCGGACTTCCTTTGTCGGGTCGACGGAGACCTAGCTCTTATCTTCTTCTTCCTCAGGAATTAACTCTTCGACCAACACCTGTCCAACACCTTTCCCTTTTATCGTAACCAAATTGCAATTCCTTGCAACTTCAATATCTCCCTTTACTTCATGGGAGCCATACCAGGTGGGAAACTTCATGCTGTTGTGGACGGTGGAAATAATGGCACGCAGGTCGAATAGGGCGGGTCGACCTAATATCGCGTTGTAACCCGATAGGGCTTTAACTATGACATAAGTCATTTCCATCGTTCTGCCCTTTTCCCCATCTCCTACGGTGGTCAATAAGTTTATCGATCCGACAGGGTGGATGGCCTGTCCTGTGAATCCAAACAAAGGGGTTGATAACGGCACAACGTCCTCATCTCTCAACTTCATGGCTTTGAAAGCTGAGTAATAGAGGATGTTGACTGCACTTCCACTATCGACACAAACCCTTTTTATCAGGCCTCTGCTTATTACCGCCTCTATCACCAATCCTTCACTGTGGCTCTGAGAGCTTGGAATATCATCCTTGGGCCCATAACCCACTTCCGTCATGAACCTAAGTCTTTTCGCTTCCCTCGATCTGTCTGGAGACTGTCGACTGGACCAAGGACGATCTGACTCGTGCTCGGCTACAATCGTGTTGACACCATATCCGATGCGATTATCCCCATGAGGGTCCTGATTCTGATCTTCCCTACGATTTTCCTTACGATTATCTCTGTGAGTTTGCTCAGACGACCCGTCCCGACGCCTCTGATTACCTCGACGTGGCGATTGGTCTCTCCAGCCATTATAATTCTTCCTCTTATATTCTCGACGCCCTTTAGGCTCGTCTTTTTGTGATCTGTCGATCACCTCATCCAACCGACCTTCCTGAATGCAAGCATCGATGTCTCTTTTCAGATCGAAACACTCATCCGTGTCGTGCCCCACATCCTTGTGATAATCACAGTATTTGTAGGTATTCTTCCTTTTTTCTGGATTTTTGGACAACGGTTTAGGAGTTCGTGCTATGTTTTTCTTGATCATGATGGCCAACACCTCTCCCCGAGATCGATTGAGGGGAATGAAATCTTGGTCTTTTAAATTCCCCTTCTTTCCTAGCCGGTCCGTGATCGGAGCTGTCAATCGATCGAATACATTTGGCTTTCCTTCGCCGCTCTGCCCCTTAGAATGACCTTTGGTCTGGCCTCGGCCGTCGTTTCTCGAGTTGAGGCCAAGTGAAATGGTGTGCAGACGCACTGCATCTTCACCTTGGCAAAACTTGTGGACTATGTTCACACATTCGTCCATGTCTTGGGGCATCTTTGTTAAGGGTGAAATTATATGATTTATAATGTTATATTTTATAATGTTTTCCCCCATATTCGTATTAATTGCATGGGAATTAAGTGTTTAAATTAATTATTAAGCAAATAATATTTTTAATGAGTTAATCGCAAAGTTGGTGAATTTATATGTTTTAATTGTGATTTTATGTTTATTGGAATTATGTTACGCTTTGCGGTGTTTTTGATGTCATGTAGGTACTTGTTTGAGGCTAAATTGATGATCAAATGTTGATAAAACTCGAGCTAAATCAAGATAGAGGAGATAATGGTGAGTTGGATTGAGAAGGAAAAGAGATAGAGTTGAAGAAATCCGTTTTTGATCGAAGATGGACTGGCGTCCAGATCAGGCGAACGAGCGTCCACCTTACAGCAACCCTGGACGGGCGTTTGAAGACCTTAAACGGGCGTCCGTAAGGAAAATTTAATACAGAGAGTTTGGACGCTGAGCAGACTGGCGTTCACCTCCGTCCAGAAGCTGCTGGACGAGCGTCCAAGATAGTGGACGGGCGTCCAAGCACCGCCTTAGCCTAAACCGACCTAAAAATCTATAAATAGGCGCGATTTCTCAAACCCTAGACATAGAATTCGAAACCTAATTTCATAGGGGCGGCTCAGGCTGCGTTTTTACTCTATTTTCTTCCAGTTTATGCAATTTAATTCCTAGATTAGATTAGATAGATTAATGTCTTTTATTTCATCAATTCGAGTTGCAACAAGGATGTTAAGAGGCTAAACCCTCTTGAACAAGCGTTGTGAAGCCGTCCATCAACAATTCAGTTTGATTCGTGATTGATTTGTGAGTTTCTATCTCAAGTTTGTTTCTTTTATCATGCTTTACATTGTTTTATTGCAAGTCGTATCGAAAGATGTTTGCTTTATGATTGTTTTATTGATGAAAATCATATAAACATTAGATCACCATGCTAAAAGAATAGACATTTGATCTAATTAAAACGAGAGTTATTAGATTGATTGTCTAGATTAGGAATTGAAAGATTTCACGCCTAGGTTAGAAAGACGTAATCTTTAACATCGAAAGATAAAAGATTAGGAAACGAACTTGTCTACGGGAGTAGGAGTTTATGCCTTCGATTAGGTGAATCACGACTTGAGTGGAGATCACGAATTAATCCAAATTAGAATTGAATGTTGATAGGATAGGTGGATCAATTGCTTGTTCGTTCGTTATAATTTGATTTTAATCCTTTGAACTTGAATTGTTAGATTAGTTTACTTTTTCTGCACTTTAGTTTAGTTTAGTTTATCGCTTTCAATCTTTCCTAGCTTTGGATTTCATCCTCTGTCTAGTTTATTTTCAGCATGTTTGTCCAGTTTTAGTTCCCTGTTTAGGTTAGTTTTCGTGACAATAATTAGTTAGAAACAAAAGCTAGGGTTCACAACAGTCTAGTTCCCCGTAAGATCGACCCGGCATAGCCTCTACACTACGATCCTTGCACTTGAGGTTAACCGGTTTATTACTTGTTGTTTTGTATTGATAAAATCCGGGACAAGTTTTTGGCGCCGTTGCCGGGGAACCGGACGGTTTGCCTAGTTTTTGTTTTTGTTTGTTTTTTTTCGTTTTTTTCTTCTGTGTCAGTTCAGTTTTTTTTTTCTTTCTGTTTTCTGCGTTTTAATCCCTGTTTATAGGTGAATTTCTAGGAAGATTAACCTTTAAATAGTTAGGATATTAGTGTTTTAGATTAGGGTTAAAGTTCCTGTTTAGTGATAAGTTTTTATTCTCTCCCTGTTTTTCCTGCTCTGTTTTCTTTACTTTTCTCTCTGTTCTGAAATCGTTTCTGTTCTTTTTTCTGGAAAATTTTGCATATGAACGAGCGTCCATACCTATGAACGCCCGTCCACTGTAAAAAATTCAATCATGTATCAATTTCTGACCTGCAGACGAGCGTTCATACCTCTGGACGCCCGTCCAAAGGAATTCTGAAAAATCGGACGAGCGTTCATATTTTTGGACGCCCGTCCATTTTGAAAACCAGCCAGACGCCCGTTCATATTTTTGGACGCCCGTCCGTCTGTCTCTCTCTGTCTCTTCTCTTTCTTTTTCCTAGGTCTTGATAATAGTTCTAGGTTTTTAATCTTTTAGATAGATTCTTAGGTTTCCTTTTCGTAGTTTAGGTTTTTAATTTCGTAGTTTATAGGTTTTGTTCAATTGAGTTGGGTTTCGGTTTATGCAAACTCGAAGTCAGAAAGGGCCATTACTCTTTTCACCTGACCTCGAGCGGACCATATTCCGACCCAATAGGCGGAAACTTCGTTTTACCGATCCTTCGGACGAAGGAAGTTCAGCCGACCAAGAAATTGAACGAAAGTGGATAAAAGAGATCGAAGAAATAGTAATAATGGCGGCAGAGGATCGACGTACGTTGGCAGACTACGCCATGCCTGGTGCAGTCACTTTGTCAACCCGGCTATAGTCTTGCCCGCCATTACTGCTCAAACTTTCGAGCTCAAGCCAGGGCTTATCCAGATGATGCAGCATGCATCAATTTTTTATGGCTACCAATCAGAGAATCCGCATACCCACTTACACACGTTCTTAGAGATATGCGGTACTACCCGCATCCAAGGTGTAAGTGAGGATGCTATCAAGCTCAAACTTTTCCCTTTTTCCTTAAGAGGGGAGGTGAAGGAATGGTATCACTCTCTTCCTCCTGAATCCATCACTACATGGGCTGGACTCGAGAGGGAGTTCTTGAGTCAATATTTTCCACCCTCTAAGATGGCCCAGTGCTTAAATGAAATTTTCACATTCTCTCAGAAGGAAAATGAATCATTTTTCGAGGCCTGGAAAAGGTTTAAATCTCTTCTTAGAAGTTGTCCCCATCATGGCTTGCCTTTGGAGAGGCTAGTCATTACTTTCTTTAGCGGATTGACCGAGCTCACCAAGGGCATGGTCAATAGTTCATCTGGTGGGGCGTTTTTGAAGAAAACGCCTGACGAGGGGTGGGCATTGTTCGAGGACATTGCCAAGTACAATTACGCCCCATCCTATCAGGCAATTCAAGCTCCTCCTCCTCCTAAGGTGGAGGAAGTAAATGTTCAAAGTCTGATTGCCATGCTCGTAGGCGGATGGCCAATCCTCAAACTCCGAATCCTATGAATCAGACTCCTTCGTTTCCGCAGAACCCTCAGGTTCTGTATTGCGAATCTTGCTGTCAGACTGGTCATGTAAATGGCCAATGTCAATTAAACCCCAATTCTTCATACCAAGTCAATACTGTCCATGATGATGGACAGTACACTCAGGTCCAATGCCAAAACTGCGATAATATGGGGCATACTTCCGGATTCTGTCCTATGAATGGGCAGAATGCTGAAGTAAATGCGTTCTATGGCTAGAACAACCAAAGATTTAATCAACCATCTGGCCAGAATCAATTCCAGAACCAAGGGTTCAATCAAGCTTCCAGTTTCAATTTCCGAATTCGAGTTTTAATTCGAATTCAAATTTCAATAGGAACCCTGGTTCTGCTCAAAACCAAAACTCTAATTTTTCCAATCAAACACAAAGGTTCAATCAGAATTGGCCTTCTAATTCCAATTCTAATTTTCAAAATCGGCCCAGCCAGCCATACTCTTCAAACTTCCAGCACTCTCAAGGTCCCTCGAATTCGAATGATCTTAAGGCTGAATGGAACTCATTCAAAGAAGAGCAAAACAAGAATATTCACTCTAATGAGTACGAATAAGAATTTTGAGAGACGATAGAGCACCGTGGCCGAGCAATTAGCATCAAGACCCCCGGGCATCCGCCCCGGCTTTACGAGAAAAATCCTAAGGGCGGTCATGTTGCTCGGGCCGATTTAAGCGACAACCAATGTACCGACCTCGTACCGACAATGCATTATGGACAAGAGGAGGCCAGTACGATGAGTTTACGAAGTGGCACTCAACTGAGTGGTCCCCCTGGCTTCCAGGGAAACCACTAGCCCCTCCTGCCATTGATAAGGCAGGAGGGGAAGTTGAGCACCCATCATCCCCTTGGCTGCAAGCAAGTACTCAGGTGGCTGATCCCCTGAGAGGTGTAGAAGTTGAAAATCGGTGGGCCGATCCCCGATAGGTGGAAAGGTTGGAAGCCCTCAGGTGGCTGATCCCCTGAGGAATGAGGATTCAAGTGAAAGTCAGGTGGCTGAACCCCTGACTAATCAAAAGAATGAGAAGACAGTTCGGTGGAAAGATTTGGAAGACAAAGCTATCAGCGCATCCTCAAAGAAAGTCTTTTCTGAGAGTGATCTAAAGAAGCTTCCGTTTCCACCAAGGAAGAGCAACATTCCATTGGTTGAAGACAAAAAGTATGAGAAGGTGCTAAACCTTTTGAAAACTACTCAGGTAAATCTGCCATTATCCGAGGTCTTGGTAGAGATGCCTAAGTATACAAAGTTCATCAAGGATGTTGTATCTTCCAAGAAGAAGTTAGCAGAAATGGATCAAGCAGTTGGTAAGGAGTGTTCTATGGTCAATTATCAAGACTTACCAATCAAGAGGAGTGACCCAGGCAAATTTGTGCTCACACTGCAGATGGGAGGCCTAGTCTTCCCAAATTCCTTATGTGACCTGGGTGCATCCATCAGCTTGATGCCATTGTCTGTTTGCAATCAGCTTGGTTTACAAAGTCTTCTAGAACCCACTACCATGAACTTACAGTACGCTGATAGATCTTCTAAGAAAGCTTCAGGGATCCTAAAGGACGTATTAGTTCAAATAGATAGGTTTACCTTTCCAGTTGACTGGTACGTTTTAGATATTGAGAAAAGTGAAAATGTCCCTTTGATTCTTGGAAGACCTTTTCTATCTACAGCTAGAGCCCTCATCGATTGTGATGGTGGGCATGTGACCATTCGAGTTGGTGACCAAGAGGTGAGCTATAGTGTTTCAAAATCTATCAATATACCTTCTGGATCTCCAACCGGCTTTTCAGTTGAGGAGACTTCTGATGATTTCGATGACTTTACGGTTAAGCAAGTCATGGCTGTAGAATCTGAATATGAGCGACTGATTGATAATCTGAATAATCATGGTGTGGTCAATCTAGACCAGTTAGCAGCTGATTTTGAGGATGAGCTAAGAGAAGAAGCTTTGGCAGTAGGGCCACTAAGTAAGCTCAACGATGTTGAGTTGAAGAATGGAGATCTTAAATCAAGTCTAGAGGAACCTCCTGTAGATTTGGTTCTGAAGCCGTTGCCTAAACATCTGAAGTATGTGTTTCTAAGAGAAGGTGACAAGCTTCCTTTGATCATCTCTGCCAAGCTGTATCGAATAGAAGAGCTTAAACTGTTAAACGTCTTGCGCAAAAATGAGAAAGCCTTTGGATGGCAGGTGGGAGATATCCGAGGGATATCTCCCGACATCTGTATGCACAAGATCAAGACTGAGGAGGGTGCAAAACGAGTTAGACAGCCCCAAAGGAGGCTTAACCCTCACATGCAAGAAGTAGTCAAGAAGGAGATCATTAAACTTCTAGATATGGGTATCATTTACGCCATTGCTGACAGTGAATGGGTTTCCCCGACTCAAGTAGTTCCCAAGAAAGGTGGAATTACTATTGAGAAGAATGAGAAGGGAGAAGAGATAGCATTGAGGCTCGTTACTGGATACAGAGTATGTATCGATTATCGAAAGCTCAATGAGGTCACACTGAAAGATCATTTCCCCCTTCCATTCATTGACCAGATGCTTGAGCGTCTGGCGGGGCACGCATTCTACTGTTTTCTGGATGGTTATTCAGGATATTTTCAGATACCCATCGATCCTATTGACCAAGAGAAGACCACTTTCACTTGCCCCTATGGGACATTCGCCTACAGGCGGATGCCATTTGGTCTCTGTAATGCCCCGGCCACCTTTCAAAGGTGTATGATGGCAATCTTTGACGGGCTAGTTGAAAAGTGCATGGAGATTTTTATGGATGATTTCTCGGTCTTTGGTCAATCCTTCGATGATTGCCTCGATAATCTTGATCAGGTGTTGTCTAGATGTGTGGAAAAGGACTTAGTACTCAATTGGGAAAAGTGCCATTTTATGGTCGATGAAGGGATAGTTCTTGGCCACAAAGTGTCCGCCAACGGTATAGAAGTAGATAGGGCCAAGGTAGAAGCCATTGAGAAGATGAGTTATCCTAAGAATGTACGTGAAGTCAGAGGTTTCCTCGGACATGTCGGTTTCTATAGGAGATTCATCCAAGATTTTTCCAAAGTAGCCAAGCCCCTATCTACTCTGCTCAAGGAAGACGTTGAGTTCAATTTCGATGAAAACTGCAAGCAAGCGTTTGAGGAGCTCAATAATCGGTTAATATCCGCTCCAATTCTTATTTCACCTGACTGGAACTTACCCTTTGAGCTTATGTGTGACGCATCAAACTATGCAGTTGGTGCAGTCTTAGGGCAAAAGCTTAATGGAAAGTTCCAACCTATCTATTACGCCAGTCACACACTGAATCCTTCTCAAGTCAACTACACGACAACTGAAAAGGAATTATTAGCCGTAGTCTTTGCTATGGATAAGTTTCGTAGTTACTTGCTGGGTGCTCAAGTGATTGTGTGGACTGACCACGCTGCTTTGCGTTATCTCATGACCAAAAAGGAAGCTAAACCGCGCTTACTGCGTTGGATACTGACCCTCCAAGAGTTTGACGTTCAAATCAAAGATAAGAAGGGCAGTGAGAACGTAGTGGCGGATCATGTTTCTAGGATGTTAAGTGAGGAAAAGGGTGATCCTGATGATATAGATCTTTACTTTCCTCTAGAAAACATCATGTTGATCGATGGCCGCTCTCCAGATGTTCCTTGGTACTCCTCCATTATCAACTACCTTCATGCCGAATACCTTGATCCTGAAATGTCTTATCAAGAGAAGAAGAAGTTCTTCTCTGATATGAAATATTTCGTTTGGGATGAACCTTACCTCTTCAAGATCTGCAAAGATGGTTTGCTAAGGAGGTGTGTTCCTGAATCTGAGCAACGCGATATAATCGAGCAATGCCATAGTGGACCCACAGGTGGTCATTTTGGTCCTTGGAAAACGGTTGCGAAGATCTTCCAGTCCGGTTTCTACTGGCCCATGATCTTTAAAGATACAGAAGCTTTCTGTAAAGCTTGTGATAGGTGTCAAAGAACCGGTACTCTGACAAGGCGTTTCGACATGCCATTGAAACCCATTCTTGAATGCGAAGTCTTTGATGTATGGGGTATCGATTTTATGGGACCATTCCCATCATCTTGCGGTAACAAATACATCTTAGTCTGCGTAGATTATGTGTCGAAATGGGTGGAGGCAATAGCCACTCATCGCAATGATCATAAAACGGTCATGAATTTTCTGAAGAAGAATATCTTTGTGAGGTTTGGATGTCCACGTGCCTTGATTAGTGATGAAGGGACACATTTTTGCAACCGACCCCTGGAGAAAGTTCTTGAGAAATATGGTGTCAGGCACAAAATTGGCACACCATACCATCCTATGACTAGTGGTCAGGTTGAAAGAAGCAACCAGAGCTTGAAGAAGATCCTGGAAAAGACGGTGAATAGTCATAGAAAAGACTGGAGTCTAAAGTTGGACGATGTACTATGGGCATATAGGACTGCCTACAAGACCCCCATGGGTACATCACCCTACCAAATGGTTTATGGTAAATCGTGCCACCTGCCAGTTGAGTTAGAGCACAGGGCATATTGGGCTACCAAGTTTTTGAACTTCGACTCCCGATCCTGTGGCAAACACCGGCTGCAGCAGTTGCATGAGCTTGATGAATTTAGACTCCAGGCTTACGAGAGTGCCGGGATTAGTAAGGAAAAGATGAAACTTCTCCACGACGCGAAAATTAAGAAGCGAGAATTTCAAGTTGGAGAGCAAGTGTTACTTTACAATTCCAGGTTGCATTTGTTTCCTGGCAAGTTGAGGACACGTTGGTCCGGTCCTTTCGAGATTCTCCAAATCATTCCCGGAGGCGTTCTAGAGGCTGCGCGGTTATGGCGATCAACCGTTCCGAGGTGAATGGTCGGAGATGCAAGCATTACATTGGTGAACCCAAGGTAAAGCCTTTGACCGTTCGATTTCTCGATATCCTCGGGTGTAGCACCCCTAAAGTCGAAGTTTGACGAGTTCTCGCCCGACTTATTTTCGAGGATGACGGTTGTGGTAAATCGAAGAAGTTCTAGCGGTAGTTGGGATATGGAAGAGTTTTTCAAAGAGCAACAACTCAAGAGGAAGGCGGCAAAGAAGAAATCGACCATGGGGAAGTTCAAGCGTGTTTGGAGGGCTATTAAAGAATTAACCCCTTGTGTTCGGCTAGCATTTCGCGGCCACACTACGATGAGAGCTTACACGAGGTAGTGGGCGGCGAGAAAAGTTAAATGGCCGATCCAGTGAGCTTTCAATGCGTCGGGCGACGACGTTAAATAACGCGCTTGGTGGGAGGCAACCCACTATTTTCTTTCGTTTTTGTTTTCTTTTGTGTATTTCTTAGTTTTCCTTTTCGAGCTACTTTGTCGGTTTCTTGTAGGCTCGGTTTTTATCTTTTCTAGTTTTTTGTATTTAAAGTTTTTCTGTTTTAATCAGGGGTTGAATTAATGTTTTGAATGGCATTTGCTGAGAAACTGCTGTGGATGTTTTTCAATCTCGATTTCTCTTTCTTTATCACTTCTGTACGATATGATATAATCCCTTGTTTCCCCCGAGGTATTTCTTTGTTTCTCATGAGTACAGGGTATTTGCATTAGCCTTTGTGAGTTTTAGATGATAGCGGTTTTCCGGTGGATGGTCCACAGTCTCCTGATATCTTCGAGCATTTTTGGATCGGAACGCGTCCGTTCCAGAATTGTTCCCTTTCGGCATACAATCAGCTAAGTTTCCTTTTTCTTTTCTTCTGCACAACATGAGGACATGTTGTCATTTAAGTGTGGGGGAGGGGAATAAGCTATATGTATCTACACATTTGCTTACATGATATTATTTCTATGCTAAGCTAAATGAGTCAAATTTTCAAAATTTTTGTTTTGTCCCGAGTAGGCAATACACGTTTTTGTTCGGTTTGTTATAGTCATTGATGCTGTATACCATATTTTTAGTGAGTTAGTTGTTTCACCTACTTTATTTTTCACGTGCCATAGTGAATGATGAGCTATATTTATGAGTTATACCCCGTTTTGGATTAGTGGTTTTTGATTTCCTTATAAGTCATGTGCTTAGTGCTACGTATATATCTTGAGATCTATGATAGTTTGTATTTAGTTCCAAAGTATGAGATACTGTGAATATCTAGACGTTTGAATGTGATAAGTACCACGTGACTTATTGTCAAATGAAAAAGTTGAATTAAATGAATAAAAAGGGTGTGTCGAAAGCTAGTCAATGATTTGGGTGCGGTAGGGTTTACCACGTAAGTCCTATACCACTATGATGACTAAGAGCTCACGACAGTTAGGAAAAGCTGCCTTATGATTGGAGTAAGGTAGGGGATTATCTCGAAATGTCCTATTCTACTATGAGGGCAATAGCTTATACTAATGTGCGTTTAAAAGTGAAAAAGTTAAATCAACCAAAGGATTAGTATGAAATGAATATAAGACTAGGTTATCATCTATCTTATCCCCAGTATAAACTGACAGATATGCTGTAGGGATTATCCTCTGAGTATTTCAGAAAGGCCCTAGATTCATTCGATCATTCTTTTCGGGATATGTCACGTTTGTAGGGTGCACCTTATGAGTGTCACTTATTACTAGTCTACGAGGGGGTATTAGCTAGTTTTACTTTGAGTTACTCAAGTTTGGGTTTAGTGGAAGTTTTCTATGGCTATGCACACACACGATGGTGAACTTCTAATTTATTGACTATGTGGTATATGTGTTGAGTTGTCTATATTCTTTCCGAGCCTTTCTTTTGTTTTGCTTTGCTCGGGACGAGCAAAAGATAAGTGTGGGGGAGTTGTTAAGGGTGAAATTATATGATTTATAACGTTATATTTTATAATGTTTTCCCCCATATTCGTATTAATTGCATGGGAATTAAGTGTTTAAATGAATTATTAAGCAAATAATATTTTTAATGAGTTAATCGCAAAGTTGGTGAATTTATATGTTTTAATTGTGATTTTATGTTTATTGGAATTATGTTACGCTTTGCGGTGTTTTTGATGTCATGTAGGTACTTGTTTGAGGCTAAATTGATGATCAAATGTTGATAAAACTCGAGCTAAATCAAGATAGAGGAGATAATGGTGAGTTGGATTGAGAAGGAAAAGAGATAGAGTTGAAGAAATCCGTTTTTGATCGAAGATGGACTGGCGTCCAGATCAGGCGAACAAGCGTCCACCTTACAGCAACCCTGGACGGGCGTTTGAAGACCTTAAACGGGCGTCCAGAAGGAAAATTTAATACAGAGAGTTTGGACGCTGAGCAGACTGGCGTTCACCTCCGTCCAGAAGCTGCTGGACGAGCGTCCAAGATAGTGGACGGGCGTCCAAGCACCGCCTTAGCCTAAACCGACCTAAAAATCTATAAATAGGCGCGATTTCTCAAACCCTAGACATAGAATTCGAACCCTAATTTCATAGGGGCGGCTCAGGCTGCGTTTTTACTCTATTTTCTTCCAGTTTATGCAATTTAATTCCTAGATTAGATTAGATAGATTAATGTCTTTTATTTCATCAATTCGAGTTGCAACAAGGATGTTAAGAGGCTAAACCCTCTTGAACAAGCGTTGTGAAGCCGTCCATCAACAATTCAGTTTGATTCGTGATTGATTTGTGAGTTTCTATCTCAAGTTTGTTTCTTTTATCATGCTTTACATTGTTTTATTGCAAGTCGCGAAAGATGTTTGCTTTATGATTGTTTTATTGATGAAAATCATATAAACATTAGATCACCATGCTAAAAGAATAGACATTTGATCTAATTAAAACGAGAGTTATTAGATTGATTGTCTAGATTAGGAATTGAAAGATTTCACGCCTAGGTTAGAAAGACGTAATCTTTAACATCGAAAGATAAAAGATTAGGAAACGAACTTGTCTACGGGAGTAGGAGTTTATGCCTTCGATTAGGTGAATCACGACTTGAGTGGAGATCACGAATTAATCCGAATTAGAATTGAATGTTGATAGGATAGGTGGATCAATTGCTTGTTCGTTCGTTATAATTTGATTTTAATCCTTTGAACTTGAATTGTTAGATTAGTTTACTTTTTCTGCACTTTAGTTTAGTTTAGTTTATCGCTTTCAATCTTTCCTAGCTTTGGATTTCATCCTCTGTCTAGTTTATTTTCAGCATGTTTGTCCAGTTTTAGTTCCCTGTTTAGGTTAGTTTTCGTGACAATAATTAGTTAGAAACAAAAGCTAGGGTTCACAACAGTCTAGTTCCCCGTAAGATCGACCCGGCATAGCCTCTACACTACGATCCTTGCACTTGAGGTTAACCGGTTTATTACTTGTTGTTTTGTATTGATAAAATCCGGGACAATCTTCTTAGAAAGCTTGTCGTATAGCTTCATATTGCGCAGGCCTCCGACAAAAGAATTGACTTGAAGTGCATCACTTGCATTATGCACCTTCATAGCTTCGAGGTTAAAACGCCTCATGAAGTCAATGGTTGACTCCCCTTTTTCCTGCTTGATGTTCATGAGGTAGGTGGCACTGAGGTGGAACTTCTTGTTTCCGATGAAAGCATCTCGAAACTTCTACCCCAACTGTAGAAAGCTAGAAATTGACCCAAGTCGTAGCTAATGAAACCACTCCCGAGCTTGACCCGTAAGTAGGGTATCAAAGGAACGACACTTCATGGCATCGTTAGCATTCCTTAATCTCATCAGTGATATGTATCGATACAGGTGATCCTCTGGGTCCGTAGTACCATCATAGGGCTCCATCTTCGGTGGCTTAAAGGACTCAGGCATCGAGAATTCCTCTATCTCGGAGCTGAATGGTGATTCGAGCCACTCTGTGACTTGATCCTTACCTACAATGCGGTTAAACTCGTTTCGAATAGTATCCTCGATTTGCCTTTGGTGCTTTTCCCGCACAGCACGCTTCTTGGCGTTGGTGATGCTGACTTCTGCTTCATCTTCACACTCTTCCCGAGGATCGACAGGCTTCTTTCCCCTTGAGTTTTCAGGCTCCTTTCGACCCGGTGGGTCTAAAGGGTGTTAGGAAAACTACGCGGGAACGCAGCGGAATTTAAAATTTTATTTCCTTTTAACCAGGATCGACTTCGTTTAAGCAATAAACAAACGAGTTAGTAGACGGTGGTTACCTTGGTTGATCTAAAAGATCGACGCTTTGACCGTCTAAGGAGAGTAGTTCTGCATAGAGCCGCCCAAGTGTTCAGCCTCTACCGCCGGAATCCCATCATGGATTGCTATTGGAAAACTCCGGTTGCTAGACCGGCCCTTTTCCCCTCTCTCCAACTCTCCAAAAGATGCCCTCTATTTTACACAAGAACTATGAGCTCCTGCAATTGTGATGTACAAAAGAGCTTGACACCCACACTATATTTATAGTGTATATGGCGCCCCAACTAGAGTGTGGAGGAGAAGAAAACCTTTTTCCAATAAAATAAGGAAAATATAATTGATTGATTTATCTCATTTATTACAATATCTCATATTAAATAAATCTAGGATATTGTCAATATCTCATATTGAATATTTCCAAGATATTGTCAATATCTTATATTGACAATATTTATCTTTTATTATATTACCATAAATAAATTTACACATGTGTATATATCACATATATATAACACATATAAATCTATTAATATATATCATATATAAAACCTATGGTGCGCATGCATGCAAATCCAATTTGCATTACACGCATGCATTCACAATATATATGTATTATTTTATTTTATTAATATCTAAGATTAATAATAGGTAATATCATTAATTAAATTGCACAATCCAAGTGTATCTTATACACATTAAATGTGGCGCCCCTTTGACCAACAAATTGGCTTCCGGAATATTTTTTAATTAATATAATACTATTAATATCTTGTATTTAATTTATTAATAATAAATAAATAACACCATATTAATTTACCACTATAACCTTTATAGTCCCGAGATAAACTTTCCTTATTTGGTTATCAACTATAACCACATTTTAATCCGGCTAGATGTTCTTATGTGTGTGACCCGATAGGCTTCCGAATATGTTGGCCGTAGACACAAAGTGCAAATTACGAAAATGCCCTTCATGCCTAACGATCACGGGATAGCGTCTAGCAACACACCGTGACCCCCAATCATCGGAAGAGTCAAATGCAATGACTACTACCTTTCAAGTGAAACAGTTACCGTGTAACTTACAATCCTATCGCTGTAATAATATCCATACGGTCGTTAGTCGAGTGTCAAAACATCAACGACCGTATCTTATAATATGGATATCATGCTCTCTCGAAGTAACTCATTTACTCCCACTTTGCAAATATTCACGAGAGTAGCACATTCCTTATAAGAAGGTCATTTCAGATATTCGATCCCAATCATAGGATACGCTATTCTAGGACGACCAATCATGTATACTCCGCATGCTTCAGTATCACACCCAATCACTACCGCATGATCGCCCCGTGGCTAGGGGAAACCTCAATAGTGTCAAAGCATGACAATCCAAACCGTGATGCCATGAAGACTCCGGTCTTAAGGATAATTACACAACCGTCACATAGTGTGACACTTATCCGTGTAAGTGGGTCAGTCTAACGTACGCATTCTCTAATACACGTCCACGTACGGTCCAAGTGTCTCTACACTTCGATAGACGAGATCTATCCCCGCCCTTAAAGACATAAGACATCTAATACGTGCTAGCCCGTTCATACTATCAATGACCCGTTTAATAGTACATCGGCCTAGAGACATTTAAGTATCAAACTTATTAAAGTGATTAGAGATCTCATCAACCATAATCGCCTATCATGGTTTCTCTATCACAGTTTAATACTAAGGACGTTATCACATAACAATTCATAATTGGTTCTTTAAAAGAACATATATATGACAACATAAAAGCCATTTAATATATGTATAAACATAAAGAAATAGTAGAAATGATCCGACCCGGTCGGATCCGGTCCAACCCGATTGGGTTTAGGACACTATTCCAACAATCTCCCACTTGGCCTAAAACCAATCACTCGCACACACAAGAACAAGTTGAAACACAAGAATCTCATGCAATACTCGCAACCAAATTTCTAGCCATGAACGGATCGCTATCCGTGGGGACTCGGACTATCTTCATATCATGTTCCAAATGACCAAGTCAAAGGAACAGCCTCAACACACACACGAATCTCTGACGAGACCCTGGTCCTTGCTTCATGCAATGAATCCACTTACTATATCAACTATATAGAAAAAGTGGAAGAACCGTATAAGGTTTAGGAATGAACCTCATAGACTCATGTACTGCTCCCGCTGTGGCTCTAAGGCACTACTGTGTTTTGGCTAAGTTGTAGAGTTTACAGTGACCCATAGGCTAGAACATTTCCAGCTCACTGCATCACTTAATCAAAGTGACTGCAAACCCAGACTGTAGCTCCCAATCGCCTTCATAAGACTTAGGATATACGGTACGTCTGTATAACTATATTTATCTAATTCCAGGTTTCAATAAACTAGGAAACTTTCCTTAACTTGTTTAAGGATATTCTCGACATTCACCAGATTTACTTTCATACTTGCTCATGACTATTCATGGACTATGAACATCTGGCATTACCTTATGATGGTTCCTATCGCCGTAGCGAAGGAAACCTTCCATAAGCATCATCTTTCACCTTATCTTTAGGACCAATGTCCTAACATAGACAGATCTCACGATCTATGCTAAACTCCTTTTAGCATCACATCTATATAGGTAAACTATAATCTAACAGCAGTTAAATCTATCGCTATAGATTCTTATTTCCAAAATTAAGAACTGCCAATCCAAGTTCTTTCGTAAAGACCTTGAACTACCAAACATTAATTGACTGTGACATGGGGTGACAATTCTCGAGAGAGATATCCAATACCTTACTCAAAAATCGTAACACACTCCCACTATCCATCTTGCACATTGGGCATATCCTTCTTTTGACTAAATCAAACTCCTTTGATTATCAAACAAAGAAATCGTCTAGAGAAACTTATTTGAGTCCATAAATGGATCTCGTGGGCTCACACATCATGTTATCGTCTATGAACATCGAGTTGTTAGCCCAACGTCTTCAACACTATCATATAGCCATGATACGAAGTTATAACAAGTATTATCTCGAATAGAACGGGCTCGACCTTACGGGGACATTCCCTCTAGGTAAGACGACTAGGTTCATAACCTGGTTGTCACTGATGGAATCTAATTCAGATATTATGGCTCCTGGCCATATCTCTCAATCTTGCCTTTCAAACATTCTTTCATAAGTCGTGAGATATTCATTCTTCAAGATGAACATACCGGCAGCCTTTTCAGGCTTGAGGTTATCCACAGACTTGCAGAACTTTTGTGTGCACTGAGCAGTGTTCTACACTTCATCGCTCATGTGGCGTCTGCTCAAGTTCCTTTGGTTGAATATATCTTTGTGGTTCTCAATCTCTCTTGAGATCTAATTTACTCCCACTGTTTCTTTTGGAAGAAACACTTCCTCTAGAAGACGGCATGTTTGGAGACAAACACCTTTTGCTCCGCGGACGAGTAAATAATATCTAGCGTACTTGCTAAGATATTCCACAAAGTTGCATATGTCGTACCAGGCTCCAAGCCTTTCTGACTTTGCCTATGACAACTTCAAATCATCGGTTAAGTTAGATTTGACATTATCCTCTTCCATATCTAATATGGAATTTTATTCAGCCTTTATTCTTTGGAACTCGGTTAAGTATAAGGGCTCTATCCCGAAATGGGTAAGGGATACTTCGCATGGCTTGCGTCACACCTTTATCATATAAAGTGTTGTTTCCATTTTGGGAACACAGTCTAATTACGTATCCCAAAGATGGTATCCTTCAAGGGGGAATCTTATTCCTTTCAGACGACTTCTGAAACACCCTTCAGG
Source organism: Gentiana straminea (assembly GCA_036785695.1). Classification (NCBI taxonomy): domain Eukaryota; kingdom Viridiplantae; phylum Streptophyta; class Magnoliopsida; order Gentianales; family Gentianaceae; genus Gentiana; species Gentiana straminea. The sequence continues at coordinate 4,394,453 of JAVUPR010000088.1, read as the reverse complement.
TATTAATTACTTCAATCCAGTTGAAGGTTAATTCCTAAGTAGCTCATCAATCTCATATTCGTACTAGCTCGAACTTTCGGGCTTTCCGAATTATGCACTCACTGAGTACACTTGACTGTTTCTAAAAATAGTCGTAGAGACTAATAAACAATTATTCGTGGCATTAATTGTCACAAGCCAACAAACATCGGTATGTTTAGGCTTTGGACAACTTTCTAGATTTTATAACCTTTTCATAAAAGGGTATTTTAGTCATTTTAGATAAGATACGTATTACCCACATGATTCATAATCATATGGTTCAACATCATCAGAATGACGTTTAGTTACACGCTTTTCTTCCAGAGAGACTATGTCTAGAACAACCACAAATATTAAGGATAACAGCCATACAAATATTTAGTTGAGATCTCATCACATATATCAACTATATAGTGACATCAATCTAGTATGTTAGATTCAGTGACCTTCCAACTTTATCGGAATAACATTTATTCTTTACAATTGAATATGTCTACTAAATCCTAACAAATAACTGAAAGTATGTTCTTCATAAGAACCGGAACATAATAACATTTATTTAGTTCCCTTATTAGTTTACTAGATCCAGAATATGGTAAGTGTTACAACGTTTGCTTCACCTTCCACATCTGTATTTAATCTTTCTAATTTAATCACACTCGCAAGATATCATATATCTAATAGTTGACTTTCACTTAGATAGATTTATCTCAACTCACTTGCCTAGAATAGAAACTTCAATAAGTTCTCTATTTAAGCACATGCCCTAACTTTCCTTTTTAATCCTTTAAGCACTTGAAAAATGTTTCTTATTGTAGTCTTCATAAGACTTAAGAAAGATCACAAGAGCCATGTCTTTAATTTCCTTTCATAAAGAAAATCTAAAGTTTATTAAATAATTTATTTATCCTTTTGAATCGTATTCAAAACATTGACTATTTAATTAACCTTTAAGCAATGATAGAATTAAGTCGATACTTAAATCTTACAATTTTGAAAACAACCTTTCCAAAATTAGATGTGGTCATTCTTATCCAACGTCTGAATTAATTGTCATCATATGACTGAATGATCATATTGGATCGTATCCAATGTTATGAGCTTCCGTCTTTCATTAATAATTAAAGTCTTGGATTACTGCATCAAATATGTAGTCTCCTTGTCTCTAACTACTATAACGGGTTTGTTTATGTCATTGCTTATTTTAAAAGGATTAAAATTTACTTAACCATTCTTGAGAACGTTTCTCAAACAGTCATAATTTGGTTTTACTAATCGAGAAAAACATAAATATAAAAATTCGCTAAAAACTACAACATAAAAATGAAAATAAAAGAGTGTTGTTGTTTATACATGCAAAATCAAAAATGGTCTTTTGATTTATGATTTTGCTCCCACTAGTCAACTACTCCCAACCGACTTTCAAGAATATTTTCAAATTTCTTTAGTGGCTGGAATCCTATCTAGTTGACTCGATCCCCGACATGGGCCGATCGACCGGATCAATTTCGACGGGTAGGTACTTCTTACCAATCACGTCCAACGCGACTTCCAGTGGTTTGACTAGTCAACTCTTTGACAATTCATATCGTCTATGTGATAGTCAACCTTATGTCTCTAAAATCAGACGGTCCTGACGTGGGCCAATCACCGCAAGATTCTTAGTCGAGTCGTAACACAAGTATTCATGAGATCTCATAACGATCATATCTCGATAATGACGATATACCCGTGGTAGGTCAACTCCCGACGTGGGCCGATCAGTTGGATCCGAACAAGGGCTCTTCACCGTCACTATAATATTGGGAGACATATTATAACTCGATTTTTGTTGTGGGAGTAATTTTTAAATTAATTCACTTAATTAATTTCAAATTAATTCTCTTAATTAATTTATTACGGTCTCATCAAATATATCTATCTCTATAGACATACATACTACACATTTATCTAGATCGTGCCTAGTCATGCATCTATCGTATCATATAAAATAAATACAAGCACAAAATAAATAAATGCGTAAAGTAACCGGTATGATCATGGACTTTTCCTAGGTGCGGTTTCGAATACAAACTGACGAAACCGCGGGTCACAATCTAAGGGTAGCTGCAACCGCCAGTAGGATCTTTAATGCGCCATCTCCAATGGGATCTTTATTCTTCTTTCTTTGGTCTCCATCTTCTGCTCCATTCTTGTTATATTTAATTCTATCTAATAAAATAAATAAACCCGCCGGACACGGGGGGGAGCTAACGGGAATGGGATAAATGCAGAAAATAAACTAGGTCATGTTCTTCATAACGGCCTAGGATAATTTTTAAACCAACAGAAAAATTAAATCATTCACATCTATTCTATCGGTCGAGTCCATGATCAATCGGGGTCCATATAATCATATTATATCTACTATATCTAATCCATACAATAACATCTTATGAAAAAGATAAAATTAAAATTTAACTACTTGCGTCTTAATTAATCAATTAACATTTAATCTATTAAATAATTTTATCCAATCAATTAACTAATTAATATTTAATTAATTAAATGATTTAATCGAAATAAAATTAACGAATAATTTTAAACGATTTTAATTTTAATTTTAATAAATTAGAACTATTCTAAAAATAAATCAAAATTAAAATTAAGTCTCTTTTTGTTTCTTTTCTTTTGATTCTAATCAAAAGGGATGTCTTTGGTTTTCTAAACCAAAAGGCATCTTCCTAAACCAAATTTGACTTAGGTCTGGCCACCTTCCAAAATCAAAATTTTGAAAGTGGCATAGGCCTATGCCTTTTACAAATCAAATATTTGAAAAGGGCTTAGGCCTATTCTAAATCAAATATTTGGAAAGGTCAAATAATTTTGGTTTAGGCCTGGCCACTTTCCAAAATCAAAATTTTAGAAGTGGCCTAGGCCAAGGCCTTTTCCCAAATCAAATATTTGGAAAAGGGCCTAGGCCTATTCCAAACAAATTTTGGAAAGACCATTAATATTTTAATGCCATGTGGTATCCCAATGGCCCAAACTATTTGAACCATTGGTTAGCCACATGACGCAACTAAACAAAGGAGATATTAATCACAACTATGAACAATATTGAATCACAAATACATAAAACAAAACGGGGGCCACCGCATCACACCAGCAGCCGCCGGCAGTCCAGAGGCCGCCACCGCCGCCGGCGATCACACGGTGGTGGTGCCGCCGCCGATTGGCCGAGCACCACCAAGGCCGCCCCTCTTTTTTTTTTCTTTTCGTGTATCAATTTTGCAAATAAAAAATCTTTCATCTTTTAATTACGTGATTTAAACGATAAAATTAACTACTCAATTTAACATGCTTATTGCTTAAGCTCGAAGCTCGCTCCGATACCACTGTTAGGAAAACTACGCGGGAACGCAGCGGAATTTAAAATTTTATTTCCTTTTAACCAGGATCAACTTCGTTTAAGCAATAAACAAACGAGTTAGTAGACGGTGGTTACCTTGGTTAATCTAAAAGATCGACGCTTTGACCGTCTAAGGAGAGTAGTTCTGCATAGAGCCGCCCAAGTGTTCGGCCTCTACCGCTAGTCCACACGAACAGCCCGCCGGAATCCCATCATGGATTGATATTGGAAAACTCCGGTTGCTAGACCGGCCCTTTTCCCCTCTCTCCAACTCTCCAAAAGATGCCCTCTATTTTACACAAGAACTATGAGCTCTTGCAATTGTGATGTACAAAAGAGCTTGACACCCACACTATATTTATAGTGTATATGGCGCCCCAACTAGAGTGTTGAGGAGAAGAAAACATTTTTCCAATAAAATAAGGAAAATATAATTGATTGATTTATCTCATTTATTACAATATCTCATATTAAATAAATCTAGGATATTGACAATATCTCATATTGAATATTTCCAAGATATTGTCAATATCTTATATTGACAATATTTATCTTTTATTATATTACCATAAATCAATTTACACATATGTATATATCACATATATATAACACATATAAATCTATTAATATATATCATATATAAAACCTATGGTGCGCATGCATGCAAATCCAATTTGCATTACACGCATGCATTCACAATATATATGTATTATTTTATGGGACAATTATTGAAAAGGACGCATATTGGACTTAATTAGGCAAAAATGACATTCAAAACAAACACTTAGTTATAAGGACAAAAAATAGGTAGATAGACCCAAATACCCTTAATGAAGGAAAAAAAAAAAAAAAAAAAAAAACGGAACGGAAGTCATATGCTGAATGTTGATTTACTTTTTTTTATTTAATTTAGATTAGAACCTCAAGTTGCTGTTGTGTTTTGCTCTTTTTTTTTTTTAATTTTTTTTTATACTTTATATGTACGTTGAAGGTTTTTTCTTTTTTTTTTTTATTTTTTTTTATTTTTTTTTATTTTTATTTTGTTCGGCGGCGGACAGTGAAATTTTTTATTTTTTTCATTGACCACCGCGATCATTGACTACCGCGATGAAGTGACACCGCGATGCACTGACAACTGCGATGCAGGGACGCCGCGATGAAATGACACCGCGATGCACTGACAACCGCGATGCATTGGCCACCGCAATGCAGGGGCAACCCGATGCAGTGACCACCCCCAATGGAGAGACACCGCGATGCACTAATAACCGCGATACACTGACATCGGCAATCATATATGCAGTGACATTGACAATCATTGATTGTGGGTTTTTTTTTTTCTTGACGGAATAAGTTGATTTATTCTTTTTTAAAACATTGACCACCGTATGCATTGACCACCCCGATGCATTGATCACCGCGATGAAGTGACACCGCAATGCACTGACAACCGCGATGAAGTGACCACCGCAATGCAGAGACACCGCGATGAAATGACACCGCGATGCATTGACATCGGCAATCATATATGCAGTGACATCAACATTTTATGCAGTGGCATCGGCAATCATATATGCGTGACATCAACAATTTATGCAGTGACATCGGCAATCAGATATGCAGTGACATCAACGTATATGAATGACATCAACAATTTATGTAGTGACATCGGCAATCATATATGCAGAGACATCGCGATGAAGTGACACCGCGATGGAGTGGCCACCCCCGATGCAGAGACACCGCGATGAAGTGGCCACCCCCGATACAGAGACACCGCGATGTAGAGACCATCGAGATGCAATGATCATCGGGATGCAGTGACATTTAATAAAGCAATACCGTGATGACATTTGATATTTTTCCGACTTAATTTCATAAAATCAATTTTTTTTCTTCATAAAATCGACTTCAAATGGCTATATCTTTTGATATAAAACTACGATCAACATAAATCTTTCACCTTAATTCATATTTTTATGCAGTGACATTGGCAATCATATATATGCAGTGATATCAACATTTTATGCAGTGACATCGGCAATCATATATGCGTGACATCAACAATTTATGCAGTGACATCGGCAATTTATGCAGTGACATCGTCCTTTTATGCAGTGACATCAACAATTTATGCAGTGACATCAATAATTTATGCAGTGACATCAATACTCTAGAATGTAATTCTGTATCCTTCTATCTTTTTTGGTTAAAGGTAAAAAATTGATCATTATTACATTATTAGTACAAGGAACAAAACTCTCAAACTCTGAAATTTACATGGCATCAGAGCTCTAAATTCAAACTTCTTCATTCAAATCTCATAAATGGCAACTGAGCAATCTTCAGAAGTTAACTCAAAGGAAGAAGCCAACACAAATGCTGTTCTTATTATATATGACAATATTTATAAAAAGTTCAGTGGCAATTATATTATGGTTATGACAATATATATTAATAAAAAGTTGTATTTATTACTACTCTTTTGGTAAAACCTTGTGCTCTGTTCTGCTGTTGCACTCAGACTTATTAATCTGGCCTGGACTTTTGAATAGCTCTTCTTTTTTCTCACTTGACAACTAAAACCTTACAGTTTTACAGGTTCTAAAATGTATGTATGTATGAAGGAGAACCCGCATGCGAAAACAATTGCAAAAAACGAATGGCACATAATTTCCAAAAAAATAAAAAACTTTGATTTTCGCCTCAAAAGCTGAAGCAGCAATTGCATAAAGAATGACTGTATCCATAATAATCCTCTTCATCAACAGCACATCGATGTCACTGATCCAATATTTGATTTCACATAGTAATCTATAAACAACAATCAAAATATAAACTTCAATCTAGAAAAAAAAAAGAACAGAGATTTATTAATCCAATAATCAAGCACAAGCACAAGGACTATCAACAAGAACATCATCTTCTTCTCTACTTCTAAACAACAAATACCCAACAGCATTCCCCAATACAACTGCAACAAATACCCCACCATTAAACGACATAATCGCCAACAACAATAGATACCCAATCGCCGAATTGAGTCCAAATAGAACCGACCCGATTATTCTCGCACCGGTCCACTTCTTCCCTTTTCCTCATCCCAGCAACGGAACGGCCATGGAATCTATTCCGGCGCCTTGAGATTTGTTCAAAGATGAAATCAGCTTGAAGCGAAGGTGAAGACGACGGAAGATGAGGTGAATCCAATCGGGAAAAATGAGGGGAAAGTGCAGGTGTAAAACAGCAAGATAGCGGCGGATCTGTGTATTTGTAACAAAGGGGTAATTTAGGAAAGTTAGAAAAAATATGTCCTTATAAATGATGATCTTTTTTGAGTGTCCTAAGTGCCTAATTAAGTCCCAAAACACGTCCTTATAAACAAATAACACTTATTTTATTTTATTAATATCTAAGATTAATAATAGGTAATATCATTAATTAAATTGCACAATCCAAGTGTATCTTATACACATTAAATGTGGCGCCCCTTTGACCAACAAATTGGCTTCCGGAATATTTTTTAATTAATATAATACTATTAATATCTTGTATTTAATTTATTCATAATAAATAAATAACACCATATTAATTTACCACTATAACCTTTATAGTCCCGAGATAAACTTTCCTTATTTGGTTATCAACTATAACCACATTTTAATCCGGCTAGATGTTCTTATGTGTGTGACCCGATAGGCTTCCGAATATGTTGGCCGTAGACACAAAGTGCAAATTACGAAAACGCCCTTCATGCCTAACGATCACGGGATAGCGTCTAGCAACACACCGTGACCCCCAATCATCGAAAGAGTCAAATGCAATGACTACTACCTTTCATGTGAAACGATTCCGTGTAACTTACAATCCTATCACTGTAATAATATCCATACGGTCGTTAGTCGAGTGTCAAAACATCAACGACCGTATCTTATAATCTGGATATCATGCTCTCTCGAAGTAACTCATTTACTCCCACTTTGCAAAGATTCACGAGAGTAGGACATTCCTTATAAGAAGGCCATTTCGGATATTCGATCCCAATCATAGGATACGCGATTCCCGGACGACCAATCATGTATACTCCGCATGCTTCGCATCACACCCAATCACTACCGCATGATCGCCCCGTGGCTGTGGGAAACCTCAATAGTGTCAAAGCATGACAATCCACACCGTGATGCCACGAAGACTCCGGTCCTAAGGATAATTACACAACCGTCACATAGTGTGACACTTATCCGTGTAAGTGGGTCAGTCTAACGTACGCATTCTCTAATACACGTCCACGTACAGTCCAAGTGTCTCTACACTTCGATAGAAGAGATCTATCCCTGCCTGTTCGGTAAAAACTAGTTTTATAATTTATAAACCGAAACACCCCAAGTATAAGGATCGTAGTATAGGATGTTAACGGATCGTCCTAAGGGAGTGGAATGTTTATCGGATTCAAAGAACAATTATTCTATCGATTATGTCACAATTATTAACTAAACTACTAAACTAAGGCTGAAACTAACTAAAACCTAAACCTAAGGATTAAAACTAAAACAAGAGTAAAAACAAGCAAGAAAAATAAGAAAACAGAAAGCCAGACGAGCGTTCACTTTGGTGAACGGGCGTCTGAAAACGGAATCTAACGGACGGGCGTCTGCTATTGCGGACGAGCGTCCAACTACGAACTGAAACAGAAACGTGCAGAAAACTTGCAGAAAACCAGGGTTTATCAAACTAGAACTTAACTAAACTTAATCTAAACGATTTAATTCAAACAATTGAGGGAAAGCACAGCAAGGTGACTAGATTCCACCTATCAACCAACAATCCAACTAGACGGTGATTAAAAAGACATAGTTTTTAGTAGTGATCTGTTCACGAATTCAATTAAATTTCTTCAACCAAATTCTAGGGTTTCGTTTATCTTTTCAAATAAACTGAACATGCAATCAAAACAGGATCACGAGATTGGTTCCAAACTTTTACTCAACTAAACATGCTTAATCTCTTACAACATGATTAGATGCATTACTTTGAATAAAATCAAACTCAAATAAACATACTTTCATATATTGATTCAAGCATAAAATAAACATAGATCGTTTCATCAAATCCTAATTCAATAAAACTTAAACAACATAGAGCAGATCCAAAGTAATGAAAAACTATGAATTAGACTCACTAAACATAAGCATCGAACTCCTCTAGTTGGTCTTGTTGTTGATAGGCTTCCTCCGATCACCCCACTGCAGGGTATTTAGCCAACAATCATGATGAACACGATTGTTGAGGGGGAGATTTGCATCTCTGTGTAAAAACGCTCCTTAGGATTCTAGGGCGCAGCTGTATGTATATGAGTGAATAGTGTGTAAAAGATTAGGGTTTAAGGCTTCATAATGCGGTGCTTTTATAGAGTTTTAAGTCGGCTGGAAGTAAGTCGGCTATGGACGCCCGTCTGGTCTTGTGGACGCCCGTCCAGAATGCCTGGATGCTGAGTAAACGCTCGTTCATCCTCCGTCCGAACTCTCTGAATGTAAAATACGATGCTGGACGCCCGTCTGCTTTATCAAACGCCCGTCTAGAATGGACGGGATTCGGACGCTCGTCCAAGGTGCTGAGGGTCGGATTTCTTCATCTTTATCCAATTTCTTCAAGCCAATCCCAACTCTATCTTGAATAATTCGTCTTGAGCTTTATTTATCCTCATTATATGCACGAAAATTAACTCCTACCTGATAAATAAACAATGCAAAAATGTAATAAAATCCAAATAATAATAATTCCATTAAATCAACACTTAAAATCATCAATTTTGCATACAACCCTCTTAAAATCATCTTTATTAAATAATTACACTTAAACCCTTAATTCTCATGTAAATTATGCAAATGTGGGGAAAATAATAATGAAATACACCCTTAATAATCATATAAATATGGCCTTAACAACACCCCCACACTTAACTTTTTGTACGTCCTCGGACAAAACAATCAAAACTATAGCTCAACTTTATAAATAATCCACATAGATCGCTAACTCACGTAACAACGATACAACAACTATAGCAAATGATACCAACACGAGAGATAGATTCGGTGTAAGTGTGACAAGCCATTCTCAATCTAGCAAGCCTTTCAAAGAAATATCCTCTCAATAATTCCAATGACTATCCTAGGTACAAACAGTAATAGCTCCACTCAAAGCCTTCCCACGCACTCGCAGGATAATCCCTACAAGATATCATGCGGTTCTACCGGGTATAAGATCCATGATAACAAAGACTTTACTTTTATTTTTAATTTCTTCAAAATTTTCAAAATTTTAAAATTTGACGCATATCAGAATAAGCTCTTACCCCTCATAGTAGAATAGGATGTTTCGTGATAACACCCTACCTTACTCAAATCATAAGGTAGCTATAAACTGACTATCGTGAGCTATTGGTCATCATAGTGGTATAGGACATACGAGGTATACCCTACCGCACTCCAATCATTAACCAGCTTCCGACAAACGTATTTATTAATAATTGCTCACTCACTTTATTTATTCACTTTTCAAAGTCATAAGTTACATCTCACTCATCACATTCAAACGTTATGATATTCACGGCACGCGGTCTAACTTAGGTGTAACTATACTGACCTTCCTAAAATAAATCATTAAAAATAATGAAAGGATATAATTCAAAAGTCATGCTTCAAAATCAAAGGCTTTCGTGAGTGAAAAACGAGACTATCTCCATAAAATTAAAACATGCTATAATTATCTCACTAAGTCACAAAAAATCATCGTTAGAAAACTACAACTAGCAAGCATCTAGTTCCAATTATATGCTCGAGACTCACAAAAAATTTTAAATTTCGCAGAAATTTAACATTCACTCATATTTCAAAGGATATAGCATAAAAACATACCCAAACACCCCCCCACACTTAAATCACATTATGTCCTCAGAATGTGCAAATATAAAAGAAAAAGAAAACTTAGCTGGTTTCAACAGTGGTTGTCGGATGAAAGTTGGCAGAGGTCAGGCCGGAGCATGAACATACCGCAACAACTCGAATAGACAACACTGGACGGTAGTAACTCGAAAACCTGCTCAAAAGTATCTGCAACACTCGACATACCATATAATCTCGGGGTACACGGGGTATATGAGCAACACATAAAACGAAACACTCACAATGAACGTAAGAGGAATAACCATCAACACATAATCAACTAAAGTATTATTTCTAACACAATAAAACAAAACAACCTAAGAAAAGGAAACGAACAAAGAAAACTAGGTTGCCTCCTAGGAGCGCTCTTTTAATGTCAATAGCTTGACACAGAGTTCAAGAGATCAACCCGGATCGGGCCACTTTGGTTTGACTACCGCCACCTCAGTATCAGAATCAGGAGCACTGGGGCGGAAATGATTTTCACCACAACAACAAGTCAAGTGTGCTATAAGTTCATTAAACTTTTCTCTCCAAACTACACTGACTCTCTTCTTCTTGTTCTTGCGCACGATAGGCATAGACATAGTGGTATGATCAGAAGTTTCAGCAGAAGATACCTCACGGGTGGATATAGGAATGTCATCATCATCTGACTCAAAGAAATAAGATGGAATCTCTTCACAAATCAGGACATCTGTATTCTCATCTCTTCTTTGGAAATAAAGAATCTCAGGCTTTTCCTTTGGTTGCCCAAAATATTTCTTAAGTCGATGGCCATTCACTTTGAAAGCTTGATTACCATACCCGTTCAAAGTAATTACTCCACTGGGATTAACCTCGAGAATCTCAAAGGGACCAGACCATCTAGACTTAAGCTTACCAGGAAACAAAAGAAGTCTGGTATTATAGAGTAAAGCCATTTCACCAACTTTGAATTCTCGGTCCTTGATCTTAGCGTCATGGAGTACCTTAGTTCTCTCCTTGCTGAGTTTAGCATTCTCGTATGCACGGAGTCTGAATTCGTCGAGCTCGTTCAATTGTAACAACCGTTTCTCCCCACAGAGTTGGCTATCGAAATTTAAGAATTTAATTGCCCAGAAAGCTCTGTGTTCAAGTTCGACAGGTAAATGACAAGCTTTGCCATAGACCATTTGGAAGGGCGACGTGCCCATCGGGGTTTTAAATGCGGTACGATAAGCCCACAACGCGTCATCCAACTTAAGACTCCAATTAGATCGATTATTGTTCACGGTCTTCTCCAAAATTCTTTTCAAGCTCTGGTTGCTTACCTCGACTTGGCAAAAGTGAGTACCTTCATCACTAATGAGTGCTCTCGGACAGCCGAATCTAGTAAAGATATTCTTTTGCAAGAATTTCTTTACAACCTTGTGATCATTAGTTTGAGTAGCTATGGCCTCGACCCACTTTGAAACATAATCCACACAGACGAGGATATACTTATTACCACATGAGGATGGAAAGGGTCCCATAAAATCTATGCCCCAAACATCGAAAACTTCGCATTCAAGAATGGGCTTAAGTGGCATTTCCATCCTACTACTCTGCCGTCCAGTTCTCTGGCACCTATCACAACCTTTACAAAAGGCTTCTGCATCTTTAAACAGAGTCGGCCAGTAGAATCCAGCTTGAAGAATCTTTGCAACCGTCTTCGGTGTTCCATAGTGACCTCCGGTAGGACCGCTATGGCATTGTTCTAAGATATCCCACTGATCATGCTCAGGAACACACCGTCGAAGCAACCCGTCTTTACAGACTCTGAACAAATAAGGATCTTCCCATACGAGATATTTAAGATCAGAAAAGAACTTTTTCTTCTCCTGATACGTCATGTCCTCTAAATGACCACTCGCTAAATAGTTGACGTAGTCAGCATACCACGGCCTAACCGTTTCAAGCTTCATCAATTGCTCAGTCGGAAAATCAATGCCTATATCACCGTGATTTTACGCACCCTCATTTACTAAGCGAGATAAATGATCAGCCACAATATTCTCACTACCTTTCTTATCTTTAATCACAAGGTCAAACTCTTGTAGAATTAAAATCCATCTAAGTAACCTTGGTTTTGCATCCGCTTTATCCATAAGGTAGCGTAAAGCTGCATGATCTGTCCATACAATCACTTGAGACCCTAGAAGATAGCTTCTAAACTTGTCAATGGCAAAGACGACGGCTAAGAATTCCTTCTCAGTCGTAGTATAATTGCATTGAGCCGGGTTCAAGGTACGACTCGCATAATAGATGGGCCTGAACCTTTTATCAACTCTTTGACCTAAAACTGCGCCTACGGCGTAATTAGAGGCATCGCACATCAACTCGAAAGGCTTGGTCCAAATAAAAGTGCAACTAAAATAGGGGCACTGATAAGCTTGTCTTTCAGACAATTGAAAGCTTCTTTGCACTTCGCATCGAACAAGAAATCGACATCTTCTTTCAAGAGATTTGATAAAGGCTTGGCGATGGTAGAAAAATCTTTAATGAAACGCCGGTAGAAGCCAACATGACCTAGAAAACCTCGTACCTCTTTCACTGTTTTTGGGTACGTCATCTTTTCAATGGCTTCAACCTTAGCCTTATCAACTTGAATACCAGCATTGGACACCTTGTGTCCCAAAACGATTCCTTCGTCTACTAGAAAATGGCATTTTTCCCAGTTAAGCACCAGATTTTTCTCAACACACCGTTGGAGTACCATATCTAGGTTCTTTAAGATTTCATCAAAACTATCGCCGTAGACTGAGAAGTCGTCCATGAAGACTTCCATGCATTTCTCAACAAGTCCATCAAAAATGGCCAACATGCACCGTTGAAAAGTCGCGGGTGCATTGCATAGACCGAATGGCATTCTACGAAAAGCAAAAGTACCAGATGGACACGTAAACGTGGTCTTCTCTTGGTCATTGGGGTCGATGGCTATCTGGAAGTAACCAGAGTATCCATCGAGAAAACAATAATACTTGTGACCACTCAGTCTTTCAATTAGTTGGTCAATGAAGGGTAAGGGGAAATGATCTTTTGTAGTGACTTCATTCAGTCTACGATAGTCGATACAGACTCTATACCCAGTCACTAGACGTAGGGCAACTTCCTCCCCTTTTTCATTCTTTTCAACTGTAATACCGCCCTTCTTTGGCACAACTTGAGTAGGGCTGACCCACTCGCTATCGGCGATTGCGTAGATGATTCCCATGTCAAGCCACTTTATAACCTCCTTCTTGACAACCTCTTGCATATGCGGATTCAGCCTTCGCTGAGGTTGTCTTACCTTTTTAGCTCCTTCCTCCGTTCGGATTTTATGCATGCATATGTCTGGGCTTATCCCTCGGATATCACCCACTTGCCAACCGAACGCGAGGATGTTTTTCTTAAGCACTTCTATAAGCTGTGCTTCTTGCTCTTGGTCGAGTTTCGAAGAAATGATCAAAGGCAATTTATCTCCATCCTTAAGAAAGATATACTTAAGGTGTTTTGGAAGCGGTTTAAGCTCTAAATCAGTAGGTGGTTGCTCAATACTAGACTTTAACGGGCCACCTTTCTCTTTATGAGCTTGGAGTGGTTGACAGTAGAACACCTCATCTTCCCGAGGCTCTACCCCAGAAAGGTACTGGATCAAATCATCCATCGGAATCCTCCGGTCAACACTTGCTTCCTTTTTCTTGTGATCGATCATTTTCCTTAACTCTTCGGCTTTAAGCTCTTCTGCCAGCTCTTCCCAATCATCAACTTCCCAATGAGTAGCTTCTCTCCAAAACTCTACCTCGTCCCAACTACCCATCAGAGCTTCTTCTTCACCAGGGATGAAGTCTTCCTGCCTAAGTTCTTTGAAATCATCGTTTGTTGCTGGGCATCTCCATGCTTCTAACTCAATAACAGGCCCAGTGTGAATGAGTGAAGATGGCTCGTCAATGCCTACGGCTTGAAATGAATTAGAAGATGGTCCGCAGTCAGCCGGATCCTCAATGTCCATGACTTCAAAAACACCTATCTCTGTAAGCTCCATTGCATCTTCATAATAGGCATCTCCTCCGTCCTCATATATGGCTTCGACAAACGATATTTCATCAATTACGGCTCTTTCGGGATGTGTCCCTCGTGTGAAGGTGACGATGTGTCACCGACTCTAAGAGTAATTTGTCCTTTGCGAAAGTCGATGAGAGCGTTAGAAGTGTCTAAAAAGGTTCGGCCTAGAATTAGAGGCATCTCCTTATCGGTGGATAGTCTAGAATAACCCGGTCGGTAGGGAAGACTAAATGTTCAATTTGAAGGAGAACATTAGCTACACAACCGGCCGCAACCCGGCTAGATTTATCTACCATCTGGAGAGAAATCGGGCGTTCCCGCATCCTTTTATCTAACCCGAGCTTCTTGCATACATTTAATGGCATCACATTGATGGAGGCCCCTGAGTCGCATAAAACATTTTCGAACAAATGGCCTTCAATCTCACAGGAGATTGAGGGTCTGCCAGGGTCACCTCGCTTAACAGCTACTTTTTGTGAGACCATTGCGCAATCTTCTCGAAACACTTCGTCAGCCATCCCCTGAAGCTTTCTCTTGCTCCCACAGAATTCTTTAAGATACTTAGTACATTTAGGCATTTCAGTCAATACCTCAGCTAAGGGCATACTCACTTTAGTGTCCCTAAGTATCCTCCTCACCCCATCATACTGCTTGTCATTAGTGAGGGCTTTCTCTTTCCTTTTTGGTGGATAAGGAAGGGCTTTATCATTCCCAGTAGCTTGATTCTTTATCGCCTCATCCTCCCTATCCTTCCATCTTACGAACTTTTCTTTCTTTTTCTTAGTCAGGGGTACCGCCCCTTGACTTTCCTTTCTTTCCTCATCATCAGAATTATTTTCATCCTCCGAAGAATTGTCACTAAGCTCCTCATCGTTGCTTTCTTCGGCATGTGGTTTCTGATTTCCCCCTCCTGAACTCATGGCGTCAGGAGGGGCTACTCGTTTCCCGACATCCTGCCGGGTCCAGCCTGTTTACCACTTCTCAGAGTTACTTCGTTCAACTCCTCTTCTTGTCCATACTCCCACTGAGGTGTAATGGCGGTGCAAACATTCACATCGCTTTCGGATTTCTCTCGGTATAACTCGGAAGTTTACCGTGAGGTCTGCGCTTGCTTGCCGGTCCGCCATCCGACCAACTTGTCTCTCAATTGCTTTAACAAGTAGACGAGTCTTCACCATGTCTACCACTCATCGAATTTGTGTTGAGGGACACATGAGGTGGTATGATTATTGTTCGAGTTTGATTCCAGCCACCTTGAGGCCTTTGGGAGTTCGAACGGCCTTTGATAGTTTGAGTTGAAAGAATTTGAATTTGAAGGGCCAGGTGGTAACTTGGCTTGATTGAAGTTTTGTCGTTGAAATCCTGAGTAGTTCTGGCTTTGATTGAAGTTTCGGAAGGGTTGGTTTTGATTATCCATTAAGTTTACTTCTTCCGTTATCTCCGTTCCTACCTGCATTCCAAGATCAGAAGGCTGCGTCTGAAGATTGGCCAGCTGCTTGCTTATCAATTCCATCTGAGCAACTAACAGTTGTGTATCAGGATTGCTTGCAGTACCTTCTTTCTTAACAATATTGGTCTTCTTAGGAGTCGACCACATATTGTTCTTGGTGATGGTCTCAGCCACTCGTAGGCAGTCTCATCACCTCCCCTAAGAAGGATCCATGAGCCGTGGAGTCAAGATAGTCTCTATTAGGTTGAGAGACTCCTCTCGTAAAATAGTTCCAACAACTCATGTCCGTCATATCCGTGATTGGGGCACTTCCTCATCAACGATTTAATCTCTCCCAAGCCTTGCCAACAGTCTCATCCTCCATCTCGCTCAAACGTAGCTATTTCCCGTTTCATCTCCATAATCTTGCCTGGTGAAACCCACTTAAGAGCGAAGGCTCTTTTGACATCATTCCATGTATGGAGGGAATGATGTGCTAACGACTTAAACCATCTGCTTGCTTCACCTTTTAAAGCAAAAGGAAATAACTTCAACTTTACGATCTCAGAATCAACACCAGGATAATGGCCTGCTTCACAGATTTGTACGAATGTGGACAAGAAGTCGTGTGGATCTTCCCGAGCAAGCACCATGGAAAGAGCTATTCGAACCGGTGCAACAACTCCGTTCTTTAGATCAAAGTTCGCTCCTCCCATGTCGGGAGGACGAATAGGTCTATGTCCCTCGAGAAAATCTTGGTTTAGATATGGAGTGCGGGGTCCCGGTTCGGTTGATTAAGCCGGTTTTGTCTAAATTGTTGAAGTTGTTGATTTATGCCGCCTTGCGATTCTCGTTGTTGCTTTGCAGCTTGCATCCGTTGAAGGAGTAAATTTAACGAGCTTGGGGGTCAGGATTTGGAATTGGTGGATCTTGATCCGCCATTTTGTCCAAATCAGGGAGAAGCCTTCTTCTAAGGATAGATCGTTCAGGCTCAGGATCAAAGATCAGAAGTCCCTTCTTACTTCTCGTTTGCATAAACCAGAAGAAAGGAAAAGGAAGAAATCAACCCTTTGGGGTTGATTAGAACAGGTTTAGAAAAGATTAGATGGTTTAGAGGGAGAAAAGAAAAGAGAAGAAAAGAGAAGAAAGAAAAGAAGTGAAGATTGAACAAACTGAACGCTCGTTCAGTTGAATGAACGTTCGTTCAGGGAACAGAATTGAGGTGGACGGGCGTTCAAGTTGTTGAACGCTCGTTCAGATACGAAAACCTAAAAACTACGATTACCAGAAATTGACAACGAGATAAAAAAAAAAAAAAAAAAATAAAAACAGAAAAGACTTATGGAAATAAAATCAAACAAATCTATAATTACGGAAACAGATCTAAGCTATAAAAAAAAAATAAGGAAAATAATTGAAAGAAAATCAAATAAAATAAAACAGTAATAAATGTAATCCTAAAATTAAACGAAACTGGAAAAGAAACCTACCTACGAAAAGTTTAAAAACAAGAAAAACACTAAGACGGTAAAAAAAACGTGTTGAAACCTTCTAGGGCCAAAAAGGAAGGGAAAACAGTGGATTTTGACCTCGAAAACGCACTGAACGGCCTACGGCGGTTCACCACGTCGTCGGCGTCGGAACGAGCTTTCCGAATTGGGGTCCTGCGTTCCAAACGGACACTCGAGCCGAAAGTTACGGTCAAAATACTACTGCGTGCTAAAAGCGATCCCTTTTGACTCAAAAAATTGTCCTATGAAGAATCCGACAACCGTTACCGACTCCCCGGCAACGGCGCCAAAAACTTGTTCGGTAAAAACTAGTTTTATAATTTATAAACCGAAACACCCCAAGTATAAGGATCGTAGTATAGGATGTTAACGGATCGTCCTAAGGGAGTGGAATGTTTATCGGATTCAAAGAACAATTATTCTATCGATTATGTCACAATTATTAACTAAACTACTAAACTAAGGCTGAAACTAACTAAAACCTAAACCTAAGGATTAAAACTAAAACAAGAGTAAAAACAAGCAAGAAAAATAAGAAAACAGAAAGCCAGACGAGCGTTCACTTTGGTGAACGGGCGTCTGAAAACGGAATCTAACGGACGGGCGTCTGCTATTGCGGACGAGCGTCCAACTACGAACTGAAACAGAAACGTGCAGAAAACTTGCAGAAAACCAGGGTTTATCAAACTAGAACTTAACTAAACTTAATCTAAACGATTTAATTCAAACAATTGAGGGAAAGCACAGCAAGGTGACTAGATTCCACCTATCAACCAACAATCCAACTAGACGGTGATTAAAAAGACATAGTTTTTAGTAGTGATCTGTTCACGAATTCAATTAAATTTCTTCAACCAAATTCTAGGGTTTCGTTTATCTTTTCAAATAAACTGAACATGCAATCAAAACAGGATCACGAGATTGGTTCCAAACTTTTACTCAACTAAACATGCTTAATCTCTTACAACATGATTAGATGCATTACTTTGAATAAAATCAAACTCAAATAAACATACTTTCATATATTGATTCAAGCATAAAATAAACATAGATCGTTTCATCAAATCCTAATTCAATAAAACTTAAACAACATAGAGCAGATCCAAAGTAATGAAAAACTATGAATTAGACTCACTAAACATAAGCATCGAACTCCTCTAGTTGGTCTTGTTGTTGATAGGCTTCCTCCGATCACCCCACTGCAGGGTATTTAGCCAACAATCATGATGAACACGATTGTTGAGGGGGAGATTTGCATCTCTGTGTAAAAACGCTCCTTAGGATTCTAGGGCGCAAATTTGTATGTATATGAGTGAATAGTGTGTAAAAGATTAGGGTTTAAGGCTTCATAATGCGGTGCTTTTATAGAGTTTTAAGTCGGCTGGAAGTAAGTCGGCTATGGACGCCCGTCTGGTCTTGTGGACGCCCGTCCAGAATGCCTGGATGCTGAGTAAACGCTCGTTCATCCTCCGTCCGAACTCTCTGAATGTAAAATACGATGCTGGACGCCCGTCTGCTTTATCAAACGCCCGTCTAGAATGGACGGGATTCGGACGCTCGTCCAAGGTGCTGAGGGTCGGATTTCTTCATCTTTATCCAATTTCTTCAAGCCAATCCCAACTCTATCTTGAATAATTCGTCTTGAGCTTTATTTATCCTCATTATATGCACGAAAATTAACTCCTACCTGATAAATAAACAATGCAAAAATGTAATAAAATCCAAATAATAATAATTCCATTAAATCAACACTTAAAATCATCAATTTTGCATACAACCCTCTTAAAATCATCTTTATTAAATAATTACACTTAAACCCTTAATTCTCATGTAAATTATGCAAATGTGGGGAAAATAATAATGAAATACACCCTTAATAATCATATAAATATGGCCTTAACACTGCCCTTAAAGACAGAAGACATCTAATACGTGCTAGCCTGTTCATACTATCAATGCCCTGTTTAATAGTACATCAGCCTAGAGACATTTAAGTATCAAACTTATTAAAGTGATTAGAGATCTCATCAACCATAATCGCCTATCATGGTTTCTCTATCACAGTTTAATACTAAGGACGTTATCACATAACAATTCATAATTTGTTCTTTAAAAGAACATATATATGACAACATAAAAGCCATTTAATATATGTATAAACATAAAGAAATAGTAGAAATGATCCGACCCGGTCGGATCCGGTCCAACCCGATTGGGTTTAGGACACTATTCCAACAAAGGGTTCTGCTCATCAGTGGTGTTATAGATTCCTTTATCTATGAACGCGGATGCCACCACTCGTTTCAAGGCATCCTCATCCAAAGACGCCAGGTGATCAGCCATGTCTTGCAATTGAGGGGGAAGTTGAGGCTTCAGCGGTTGTGCAACAGCGGGTCTAGATCCAGTGAGGATTTCAGGATCCTGGGTTTGAACCCCTGCTGGATCTAAACCCGTGTGCCCTTCAATCGGTAGATTCTTGCTGCCCGTAGGCTTCTGTCTCTTAGGTGGCGGTGCCATCGCGATATCCTTAATAATTCACCGGTAGAAGGCCCTCCTTCTAGCGCCAATGATGATGCTAAATTAAGCACCACTGATTTAGCAGGGTCAAATATAATTTAAGGATGAACTAAGAAGATTAAGGACGGCTAAAATAATAGTAGAGATAGGGTTCTTTAGGGTTTTGCGGCTGAGCCCAAGAATGTATCTCAGGTTGCCTACGTATCCTGTATATTGTCCAGGAATCAAGCCTTACGTAGTTCCTGGATTTGTGTATTTATAGTCATAAATCCGCGTTAAACCCTGAATTATAAGGCGGTGATGTTTATTGACGTTGATAACCCTTATTGGGCCTAGCCCCTTTCCCAAGTAATCCCATGGATATTGGGCTTGTGAAGTTGGGCCGGACTTCTGGTATCGACTCGAACATCTCCGACATGGGTGTTCGAGATAGGACACTTGTATAACCTGCTGGCTGTTGTGGTCTTCATTGACACTTGTTTTGTTCGACCCGAGGTGATGGTTGTAGGCTTGGATTCTCTAAAACGCCAGCTGGACCGATCAGATAATTCCACGTGGAGTGGTGAAATCCCGTATCGTCATACAGAGTATATCCCATTATTAGTAAAGTGTCCAATCAACTTATATACCTCAAAGAGTGACACATTTATACTGGAAAAATATATGTGCCATTAATGTATCAAGACTTTCGATAAGTTGGCTTATTACCGTCCATAATTGTGGTTATAGGTGAATTCACTGGTTCATTGTTGGTGAAGATACATATGACGTCCCGTTTCCGAATACCGAGTCTTTATTCGAAAATAAACGTCCAACACATATATAATATAAAATTAATTAACTTATACACGCAAGCCATACGAAATCAACATCAATGTACAATTGCGGAAAAAGAAAACGACTCGGGAAAACATAACATAAACATGGGGTGGAATAGGAAAATCCAAATGTTGAGTCCAAAACAACATCCTAATCACGAAAGAGTCCAACGAAATAGTCTACAAAGTCCATTAGGCCCAAAAAATATTACAAGTTCAAGTCCATTACAAAAATGAAACTTCAAAACATCACCGGTCTTCTCCACATCATCACGTGGTCACTCCTTGTAATACTCGTATTCATCAGCACCTGCATCACTTTCTCGGGGTGGGAAAATAGTAATAATGGGTAAGTAAAAATGTACTCAGTAAGGGGAGAAGTATTAATTGGCACAACAAGATATCACATTATATTCTACACGCTCTACCATGTATGTTCTAAAGAGCACTCTCCCATTTACTAACCCGGCTAGCAAGACTCAACCATCAAAGCAAATGAGTTGCACAAAAAGTCCAAAAACACTTTGCATGGTGAAGACTGTACCACGACTCATTCAGCCCCTCATATGGCATGGGGCTACCCGTCCCAACTGGAGTTCAAGGCCTTGAGTCTACCCGACTATGGGGTGTCAAATTTACGGACTGTGAAAATGAAATGTTCCTCACCTAGGACTAAGTATGTTTTATCTTTTAGACTCTCAAGTATGTATTTATGATGATTGACTATCCACTTATATTAATTACACATGAAAGACTTCCTAAGGACTACTAGACCTTAAATTGTTCTAGTATAGGCTATCTAGCACATTGCGCAGAATTATTGGATTATAATCCTATACCCACGAGGATAAGGAATAAGACTTCTGGTGATCCCGGGTATCTCCCTACAGAGGGTCTCCATAAGGTGTTGAGCCAAATCCTTCAAAAACCGAACTCTTAATTTTATCATTTAAAAAGTACTTACTTTCAAAAAAGTAGACAAAAGAAGCCAAGCATTTCACAAGATTCAAACAACCATAAAGATCCCCCGCAGCACTGTGGCGTTTTCCACTAGCACAATAGCGTTCTCCACCAATGAAGAGGTTCAATCCAAAAACTCTTTATTTGTCAAGTGTGTTCGCCACCTGTAGTGTGGAGCTCGCAAGCAAGGTGGCGTTCACCCCCTACAAGGTGCTGAGCCAAATCACCAGAAACCGAACTCTTAACTTGTCCATATAAAAAGTACTTACTTCCAAAGAAGTACACAAAAGAAGCCAAGCATTTCACAAGATTCAAACGTCCATAAAGATCCCTCGCACCACTGTGGCGTTTACCACTGGCATAGTGGCGTTCGCCACCACTGAAGAGGTTCAATCCAAAAACTATCGGTTTGTCAGTTGCGTTCGCCACCTGAAGTGTGGAGTTTGCCAGCAAGGTGGCATTCGCCCCACACAAAGTGGCATTCACCACACATTTCCTGGAGATCCATGTTTGAGTCTTCTTCAGGGTGGCGTTCGCCACCTTAAAGAATCTGCAGATCGAAACTTGTTGTTCATCTTCCCCAAAACACCCAAAGCTAAACCAAAACATAACAAATCAAAATACAATTCACCTGCAGCAAGATATCAACATATAAGCAATATAAACCTAAACAAAGAAGCCCAAATGATGAAGAAAACCTCTTTACTTTAGATCTCACCAAAAGGCCAAAAAGCTCCAAGAACACCAACTTTGATTCTTGCAATTTCATCCTAAAACGAACAATCTAACATAAGAGAAACAATAATCTAAAACTCCTAATCATTCTAAGTTAAACAACCACAAATTTCATCTCCAAAACACCACGCTTCCTCAAGAATCCCAAAAATTCATAAATACTCACATGCTCTGATCATTGTGAAACTTTCACGGATTGTTGTCCTTGTTGTGTTGTCCGTTATTGTGCGATTCGCCTGCGATTTCAACGGTTGGATCGATTAGAAAGATGAAAACCCACTTATCTTCTTCTCTTCTCTTTCCTCCCTCTTTTTCCTTTTTTTCTTATGTTTTGTTGAAAGTGATTAGTGTAGGGTTTAGTTGCGGTATTAGGGCTCCTTTGCATTTCCCAAGATACCCTTACTAACTCCCATCTTTTTTTTAAATGGAAAATAAATATAATAGCTCCACATTATTTCCCCGGAATGAAGTTGTTGCCCTTACGAGAAAATACGGTGTATTACACCATTGCCTCATAAATTTAAATAAAAAATGACACGCTTAAAACACATACGGACCGAAGATGTTTCGAAGCTCCGAAGTGTATTTAGGCCTTTTAGCAATCATGCCATTTTTTGATGTTTTTCTTTTACTTTAAAGAGGTTAGTTTTGTTTTTTGAAACGTAGGGTGATGTACTATTTCACACACACACACACACACATATATATATATATATATATATATATATATATATATATATATATATATATATATATATATATATATATAGGCGAATTCTTTCACATCTAGTTTGTCATACATAATTTTAAGAAGGGAGAGCTATAGTTCGTCCATGTTTTTTTTGGTATAAGGAAGGATTATGAAATGTAATGTCCTAATGTACGATCGAACATTTTCACATCTTTTACGAGTCACTTGATTAAATCCTCGAGGCCCATATTTTGGTAAGCATCGCATTATGATCAATATCTACTAATGAATTGGAGAATGAGGGAGAATGACAAACATAATTTTTGTTGGGCCCCTTGAAAGGCTCCAGACAAGTTTAGTGGGGGGGGGGGGGGAGGGGGTGAATAAACTTGTCCCTTAATAACTTGATATTGGAGTATTATAACTCGGCCAGATATAGTTTGCTAACAATATCCTGGCTGAGTTACATGCAACGGATAATATTAAACGCATTTATAAAATGTTGTTCTCTTTTAAGTATGCTGTGTTGAGTGTTTAGCAGCGTCGGTGTTTGCTGCTGAGTATGTGATGTGCTAACTTGCAGTTTGGTAAAAAGACACTAATGTAACTAAGCATATAAAGTAAATACGGAAAGTAAATAACACAAAGCTTATAGGGGTTCCAGGTGGTGTAATCCTGTCAGTCCTTTCTTCTCCTGTGATGTTGGAGGAAATCCACTATTGTTCTTGAGTTACAGTTACAAGACACAATATGACAATGATTGTCCTTGACTGAAATCAAAGATTCACATTCTAAGCACTTAGTCCTTGATAGGTAGAATTGCTGCTTCACTGATCATTCGAGGGTAGGATTGCCTCTTTACCAACTCCACCACACACAGCTTTATCACAGAGCTTTCTGCACCAGCTGCACTCAACTGTCCTTCACACCCCGCAGATGTTTCATAGTCTTAAACCTTTATAGAACAAAGAGATTGAATCAAGAAAGTGATTCAACTTGCTTGAGCTTGAGATTGAAATAATTCAAGGCTCAAAGATACTTGAAGTGTTTGTAAAGCTTGATAGAATTGAATATCTCTAACACTTGTAGCTTCAAGATGTTGCAATGATAGCTCTTGGTAATGATCTGTAGAATGATCTTTGTATTTTCTTTCCCCCTTAATGATATACTTGAATACTTTCTATGTTTCAAATATTTTCTCCATACATTCCACACTTCTTTATGCTCCTCTATTTTTTTTCTTTGGAAGGTAAGTCCTTCAATTTTTAGATGGGGGATAAAACGTTCGAAATTGTGTTCTTGTTGCCGTTGGATATTTTCTGATGTTGATGTTGACATCTTAGTGACTTTGCTTAGTTAGTGTCAGTGCCAGTGTTCTTCTGACATGACAGTCCGTACAATATCTGTTGTTATGACTTTCCGTTGATTTCTTCAACTTACATCAGACCGTAAGATTTATATTCTCAGCACTTCAGCATATTAGAATCTCAGATCATTATAACATTCTTTGCTAAGTTATTTGTTCCTCATCTTTTTTTTTTGCTTTTGTCTTTCCTCAGCTAACTAAACTTGATTTGCTGACATTTGATGATTGCTTATGTCAGCAACTTCTGTTTTATCTGATCACATTTGATAGGAGTAGAGTACACCATTTCTGAGTATAATTGAGATCCTTCATCACAAGTTCTTTAGAACCTCAGACTTTCTACTACAAGGTCTATACAGTTAGTTCAAGCCATCACAGACTTACATGAATTCTAACTTATATAAATTCGGTGTTATCTTCACAACTGAGTTTGTTCCCTCAGCCTTTAAGTCTTCATAAACTGAGTTTGTTTCTTCAGCTCTTTAGCTTTCATGGGAGATCAACACTGATCGGTTATACAGCAGAAGTCCTAGACTCACCTAACCGATATAATTTATATTACAGTGTTTGTCTGATTTAATCTATACAATAATCAGACTCTAATATAAAGTTATACATTAAGTTCTAGACATCTTTTTGCTTTCCGTCTATAATAGTTGGTTAAGCACTTATCATCATGGTTAGTTAAATAAATCATCATCAAAACATTTCATATTATTTCTAACACTTTTTAAAATAATGAATATGAGCCAGTTTCAATTTTTTTTTGCATAAATAACAAAATTATAAAAATAATAAAGAAAAATATGCTGCGTTCATATGTATTTGAGAAAAAAAAATGGATCCATTACATTTTCTATCTCATCCATCTTTTTTAAATACTTATATATTTCAATCTATAACTTCAAAATTGATAATTATTTCACCAAATTTTTTTTTTTATTTTTTCATGCTTTTTTATTTCAAGACCACAATTACCATATTCTGACATAATTTTCAAAAATTCACTGTTGTTGGAGATTCAATGCTAAAATTCACAGTTTTTCGATATTGAATCTCATGAAAAACGATGTAATGATATCGAACCAAGTATCAAAACAAAGAGTATGTTTGGAGATTTAGATCAAAAGATATTAATTTTTAAAAATAAGATAAAAAATTCAAACCCTTTTTTTTGCGTGCTGCGCTGTTGCTTCCTTTTTTTTTTTTTTTTTTTTTTTTTTTTTGTTGTTGTTGTCGTCTTTTAAGCAATAGTGACATAAGTGTTGGAGAAAATAGTTTGTGTATTGAATTGAATTATCTGCACAAGAGTGGATTACATATATATACTACAATAGGAGATCCTATCTTTAGTGTGAATGAAATAAATACCTTATATTCTATAATGAATACAATATATTCTATAATTAATGTGTATACACCCAATACGCCCTCTCAAGCTGGACGGTCGGAGTTAAGACCAAACTTGTAGCAAAAGTGCTAAGACGGAATGCGATACAACGGTTTGATGAGTGAATCAGCCAATAGATCAGAGCTAGAGACATGAGCAACCCACAAGAGACCTTGTTGAACCTGATCACGAATGAAGAGGAAATCAATAGCAATGTGTTTCATGCGTGAGTGGAACACATGATTAGCACTGAGCTAGGTAGCGTCAATATTGTCACAGGAAATTGTGGGTGTTTGAGTGGATGAGATGCCAAGAGATTGTAATAAGTAAGTAACCCAATTTAACTTAGCAGTAGTGGCGGCAACAGATCGGAATTCAGCCTCCGTGGAAGAGCGAGAAATAGAGTTTTGTTTCTCAGAGCTCTAAGAAGTAAGGTTACGACCAAGATAGACTAGATAACCACTAGTGGAGGAGTATTCATCCTTATTACCACCTCAATTAGCATCAGAGTCATAACAAACCATGAGGGAGAAGAGATGTAAAAGGTAAACCACAACGAGTGGATCCAGCGAGATACCGAAGAAGACATTTAGCCAGAGCCCAATGCCGAAAGGTGGGAGCATTCATGAACCGAGACAAATTGTTGACTGCAAAGGTGAGATCAGGGTGAGTAAAGAGTAAATACTGGAGGTTGCCAAGACGTTTCTGGTAAGCAAAATGATCATCATAAGCAGCGGCATGCTGAATCATGAGCTGGACGGCATCAGCAGGCAAGGGGGGTGAGAACCGATTTTGCATCCAACACATTAAACTTCCCAAGAAGATCAAGGATAAGCTTGTGCTTGTGGAGAAGAAGACAAGAAGGTGTACGTTCAACCTCAACCCCCAAAAAATAAGAAAGAGGACCCAAGTCTTTGATAAAGATCCAAGAACCCAAGCTGGCAATAAATGAAGAGACGGCATCATCATCATTACTTGTCACAACAATATCATCATCATATATAAGGACGACAAGCATGGTATAGTGATTCGTGAGGGTAAATAAGGAGGAATCCGCAGCCAAGTTAGAAAAACCAACGGTGAGAAGAAATTGCTTGAGTTCATGATACCAAGCACGTGGGGCCTGTTTTAGACCGTAAATAGCTTTGTGCAATTGACAGACATAATATGGATGTTCAGTATCAATAAATCCCGACAGTTGAGCTGTATAAACGTGTTCAGAAAGGGTACCCTGCAGAAAATAATTATTAACATCTAATTGGTTGAGAGACAATCCAAAAGTAACATCAAGGAACATAACTAAACGGTTGGTAGTGGGTTTGACCACAAGGCTAAAGGTTTCAAAATAATAGATGCTGAGTGAAACTCTTAGCAACTAAACGAGATGTATAGCAATCAACTAAACCATCAACCTTGTGTTTAATGCGAAATACCCATTTGCTATCCACCAAGTTAATCTGTGAGGGACGGGGAACTAGAGACCAAGTACCATTAGTAACTAAAGCATTAAATTATTCGGACATAGCATGACGACAATGAGGTGACTGGAGTGCCTGTTTATACGTATCAGAGTATTAATTTTGAATCCAACTGGGAGTTAAAGTTGAGGATTTGATGAGGTTTGAAGATGTTATTGCGAGCACAGGTAATCATAGGATGAGCATGAGGGGAAGGGGATGATAATGAGTATTGGGAGGAAGAGATGAGGGTGGCTGAGGGGGGAAGAATGAGTACGAGGATCAAAAGGGAAAAAGTGGCTTCAGTCTTATAAGAGGGGGAAGGGGAGGGTGAGGGGAGAGAGAGAAGGCCATGAATCCTTGCTAAGAAGAGACTTCAGTTGAGTAAGGAGAAGAGGATGATGGAGAGGGCAAATGGATTCTACAAACTTGACATCCCTAGAAACATACTATCGATGGGTTTCCACATGTACACACATGTAAGAACTTTGGGTGAGGGGGTACCCAAGGAACATACATGGCAGAGAGGTTGGTTCTAGCTATGTTGATTTTAGGGTCGCAACCAGGGATAGCATATACTATGAAAGATTCTAAGTTTGGCATAGTTGGGAGGTTGGTGAAGCAGTTTTTCATAAGGAGAATACATAGAGAGCACCGGTGTGGGCATGTGATTAATCAGATAAACAACAGCAACAAAAGCATAAGTCCAATAGGTAGTGGGCATACGAGCATAAGCAAGTAAGGTTAAACCAGTTTTCAACAATGTGCTGTGACAGACTTTTTCTAGGCTATCAATCCTTACCGGCAGTGTACCGGGTCAAATTGTAGTGCTAGTCTGGTGAGTCAGGTCGTATCCTCAGGGAAATGAATGCATAATTCAAAGTGTGGTTAAACACCAAGAAGCTATTATTAACTCGATCTAAGTCGGAGTTTTTACCATTTTCCTCGGGTTAGATGGTTAGATTAGTTAGATTGTTAGTAAAGCAGTAAATAAATATATAAATATAAAAATAGATAATATATATATTTTTGGATCTAGCCAAGAATACGTTACTGAATCAATATCTTTTTGTAGTGAAATGGAATGAGACAGATCATTTCCTTGATGCAAGGAGGTCAATTATGTATGAACCGGTGTACTCCGAAGCTAGACAACTCCTCCTTACACGTGCGTATGAAATTGTCATATGTCTAGTCCTCTGTCCAATGTCATCTTAAGCATGGGTCACTCCCGTTTTGTCATACGGCCAGTTTTAAGATATCAATTAAACAGGTGATTTAATGTAATAATATCATGAGCACAATTTTAATAAGATTTATCTCTCCCAAGACAAATCTGCCCCCGGGTAAGAAATCGGATTCCGTTGTCACATTTTCACTCGGCCAATTTTACCCTCCGGTCTTTCTATTACGATCTCGTATTCTAAACGCGAGTTGTCAATTCATTAGATTACGTTTCTAGTAAAAATCGAGTGGCTAATTCAATTTTTACTTTTATTAAGTGCAAATAGAAAGAGATTCATTATAATTGGTTTTAATCATTATTACCAGAGTCGATCATCCATTTTACCAAAAAGATTAACTAATTCAGATTCACATCTTGGCTAGATATATTTTTAGCTTAACATAATTAACATATATAATATATAAATAGAAATAGAAATAGTATACATAATAATATTAGAATATATTACCGATTACAACTGCTGAATCGGGGTCGTTTCCACCGGATGTAGTATAACCAAGCTTCGATTTTAACAATCTTCGATAATTATTCCGCCATTACAACGGTACTATAACTACTTTATTTGTATATATAAAAACATATATACACATACATAGACATATGTATATATAAGGGCCCCAAAATAACAATAAAAGAAGAAGAGAAAAAGAGAGGAGATATATATCTAACATATATCTAACACACATATATATATATATATATATATATATATATATATATATATATATATATATATATATATATATATATATATATATATATATGGTGTGTGTGTATATATATAAGTATATATATATATGTGATCTACAGAAAGAAAAAGGAAAGAACAGAGACGAAGGAAAGAAGAAGGGGGAAAGAAAGAAAGGGGGCCCCTTAGTTAGTCTAATTTAGCACGTATATATAGCCTCCAAAAGGGAGGGGGCCGGACTGGGCCGGGTAAGGGCCGGACCGGGCCGGGCTAATCATTACATTCATCCCCCTTAATTATCCAATTTCCGGATAAAAATTTATATTTTGGAATAAAACTACTAAAATTCATATCTTGAGTTCTAGATCTCCAAATGACATGATTTAAGAGGCATTGGAAAGCTCGTTGAATGATCTACAACTTTCATGAAGGACTCTTCTTCAGAAAATGTCTTTTTGATGGGCCATTCGTTCGTCGAAGATATTTCTCGATTTCCACTAAATCGAATCGATTGACCACTTAACCACTTAAGCTAGTGACACTTCCTATATCCTTCCAAAGATATGATTATGACTTCAAAAATGTCGTTACTCGGGGTCTTGGTTTATAATAAATCTGCAATAAAAATACCACAAATACCCGTGTAAATCTGACACGACACTCCGGTTACTAAACCGGTACAAAACTTATAAAAACTTATAAAAATACGATAATTTATATAATAACCACTATTTATATATTTGGATAAAATTAAGTAATTATTGACTTAAATTGGTACAATAATGCTCAAAGTGGTATCAATATTGGGGTAAAATGTTATAATAATGATCATTAATTTGTCTCTCATCATGCTGACGGCGACATTCTGAAATGCCATTGTGTTGAGGAGTGTGTGGAGGTGAAGTATGGTGAGCAATACCTTGATCGGAGAGAAATTTTTGGTCCCAGAGAAGGGTAAAAGTATAGCCATGAGGGGGGAAGGGATGTGAATGACTATACTGGAGTTTCAAAAACTTTTCTCAATATAAAAGCTTTCGATCAGCGGATAAGTCCCTTCTTTTAATACTGTTTCAAAGTAGGATATGCACACACAAAGTATGAATTATGCAGTAAGTAAGTGTAGTAAAGAAAAGTGCTGAAAGTAAATAGACACAAAGGTTTATAGTGGTTCAGGGTGGTGTAATCCTTTGATCAACTCTTCTCCTTTGATGATTGGAGGAATTCACTATTGTTTTCACTGATACAATAGTTAGATTGTCCTTGGCTACACAAGCTTCACAATCTCCAAGACTATCACTCCCTGGCTTCAAAAGCTTCAGTGACTCAGTCTTCAACGCTGCTCCTTGAGAACAGATCCTTCAGCAGCTATCACAAACACAACTCCTTCTTAGATGGCTCTGATTCAGTTGCTTGACTAGTGTGAATTGGATTCACAGATTCTGTTGATCAATCTCAGTGCTTGATGTGGAATTTGAGCTCTGATTGCTGAGTTGATCTCTAGATGTGTCCTTTAAGTTCAAATAGAAGGCTTTTCAGATTGACAGAGTTTCTACTTATATTTCAATATCGTAATCGTTGTTTTTCCTGTCTGTCAATGCCTTCTATTTATAGCCTTGATAATCCTTGGTTTGAATTTCCGTCCGTAGGCTATTTAATGTGGAGAATTGTCTCGGATTTTATCTAATGAAAATAAACAAGTAATAAAAATAATCCGGTTTACCCCAAGTGCAGGGATCGTAGTATAGCGATTGCAACCGGAGTCGATCTCAGGGAATCGGGGTATCTAGTTCATTAATTTTCCTAAGATTGTTACCATTATTATTAAACCTAATATAATAGAACGAAAAGATAAACTGGACAGAGGATTGTCAGTCCAAAGCCAGGAAGACATCGTTGCGAACAACATAAATAAATAAAGCTACAACTAAGAAAAATGATAAAACTAACGAATCATGATAATGACTGAAGCAAATCAACATCGAACAAACCATGATCCACCATCCCGCAACCCTTATTCTCCTCTCTGGATTATCTCATGATGATCTAATTAAAGATGTGGTTCACCTCTCATAAGTAT
Source organism: Gentiana straminea (assembly GCA_036785695.1). NCBI lineage: Eukaryota > Viridiplantae > Streptophyta > Magnoliopsida > Gentianales > Gentianaceae > Gentiana > Gentiana straminea. The sequence goes on along the minus strand of JAVUPR010000088.1, from coordinate 4,363,171 downwards.
GAATTCCTACTCTCGTAGATAATTCGCCTATCAATCTCTCATCTCTCGATATATAAGATTGACGCTATCAAAACAAGGTGTAAGATCTCTCAATCTAGCAACCTAGAAATCTAACCTATCAACTCTCGTTATGTCAAGGTTAAAAATCCCATCTTTCCTATGGTGATCTAAGGTTTACACCGACTCTCGTCATACGGTAAACATCAATACAACAATCTCTCGATATGCGTTGCATAACAAATAATCGAAGGAAAGAAACAAGCTTTAATTAAAACACTCACAAAATCATCCAAAGAAAGAATAAAAACGCTGCTGGAAAATCTCCCATGGCTGCTCCAAGTTCACAGCTTCAGGACAACACCATGGAGTCGAACAAGAACAGAAAACGAAAACAAAAACCTAACTAATCCGCAACCCCAGCCCCCCCAAAGGGGCTGGGGCTGCCTAGGGTTTTTCTCTAATGATTTTGTATCAATAGGTCTCGATAATATATGATTAGGGTTGAAATACGCGCTGATATTTATAGAAAACTGAGGCGGCTGTGCTGATGTCGGCTTAAGAACGCCCGTCCATCTTGTTGGACGCCCGTCCGAGGTGCCTTGGACTTGCTTCAGACACCCGTCCACTTCAGCGTCCAAACTCTCTGAATCAACTTCCTCCCTTGGACGCCCGTTCGTTATTCTAGATGCTCGTCCATGAAAATATCCATCTATCCTGAATCAAGTCACCTTCATGGACGCTCGTTTGGATGATCAGACGCCCGTCCATCCTGGACGGGACTTGGACGCCAGTTCAGCTGCTCAAAAATTGATCTTCTCATCTTTATCTTCAATCGATTTCATCTTTATCTCTTCTCCTCTTCATTAATCCGATTGTTAACCTCTTTTAATCCTCTTCTTGGTCGAAATTGTGTATCTACAATACATCAAACACATTGCAAAATGTAGTTTCTTCCAAATCAATATAAAACCATCAATTTTACACATAAATCATACAATTTTGCAACTAACCCATTAAAAACATCACTTGCTCAATACTTCAATATAAAGCTCGATTTCTATGAAAAACATCCAGATATGGGGAAAATTGACATAAAATATATCCTTATAAAACGTATAAAATCACCCTTAACAAGAATAATCCTTGATTTCCCCTTAATTATATTCTCAATGATTTCAGTGCTCTGGATTTTTCTTCAAACATTTATCACAAAATCCGTCCTTGATTGATTGTGCATTTAATGCTTGATCCTCTGAATCTTCCTTATTTTTCACGTTCTGAATAAGTATAGATGATATACCTTACTCAGCTATTCCTTTACTTGGCTGTTGTGTGATCAGTTGAGTAGATCTGCTCACTTAACTGATGTGCTCTACTTTTACTGAATTTCTCCAATCAGCCGATAGAATGTTTACTTCGCCGGTTCACTGCTTTCTTTCTTTATTTGAGTTTACATGAGTCCTTATACTTCACTGATCCTTGATTTGAGTGAGATCAGTGCACACCATATTTAAACAATGAATTTCATCACTAGAAATATAACTCAGACTTATCCAAGGTCCTCACAGACTTCCCTGGTTATAAGTCAGACCATATGTCTTCATGCTTCTCTGCTGGTACTTGGCTGCCTTTACTGTGTTGGATTTCTGTTTTACTTAGCCATCCTACCAACTAGTACAATACTTGTCTGACTCAACATATACAACATGTCAGACTTGAAGTAAAGACATATACAGAGATTTCTAACTTATTTCAGGCTTGCTATAACAGCTAGTATTGCCATCATCAAAACATTATAAAATGTTCCTAACAATTTCCCTCTTTTTGATGATGCTAAAACCCTCATAAGCCTGAACATAAGTATGCAATTTTTCTTAATAACAACAAAATAAAACTCAGAAATTTTATTCATCCATCAAGGGCAATAAGATAGTTCATTCAAAACATTCAAAGGCAAAAGGATTTATTAAAGAGCTAGCTACTTCTTTTCTTCAAATGCCCTTGTCTGTTGGGCTATCGTTCTTCGTGGAGCTTTCAGGCTTGCTGCCACCTTCCCCCTTTTTGGCAGCACCATACCTTTCTTCTAGAATTTGATTGGTTGCCTCAGATACTTGGATAAGGGTGTTGAGTTGCTGCCCTGAGTAATCTATGATCTCATTCAAGTGTTGAATTTGCTGTGTAGGCTCATTAAATGTGTCCACCAAGGGTTTAAGACTTCCCTCAAGTTTGTTTGCTAAGAATTCCAGATTTGTTTGGACATGTTGGGGGATTAGATGTGTAGGTTGTAGAGTAAATTGCCTTGCCTCTCCATCACTTCATCTTGAACTTTGATATGACTGATGAGAGCCACAATCTTGTGATTCATAGAGGTTTCATCACTCCTTAGGGCAGTTTTGAGATTTTGCCTGCTCATGTATTGCCTCTCTATGTCCACAATCAGTGGATTGATGTCCAGATTGAAGGTTCTGTCTGGATCTTTCTGTGCTGGTGCAGATGGATCAGCCTGCTCTTCTTCTTCTTCTTTCTTGTCCTCTTCTTCCTGTTCTTCTTCTTTTTCTTCTCCTTTTTCTTTTTCTCCTGCTTCTTCTGCAATCTCATGATCAGAGAGAGATTGTTGAAATTGTCTTGCATTTTCCAGTCCTTGTGAGGGTTGTCCTTCTTCTCCATGTGCTGGAGTCTCAACTGCTCCAGATGGTATTCCCTCTTGATCAAAGCTGGGGGTCTTTTCATGTTCAGCAGAGTGAGTTGGATCAGCTGGCTCACTCGGCTGTTGTTCAACTTTACTGATGCTCTGGAGAATCACTTCCTGGAGCGTCAATTCATCATCAGATAACATCAACATTTCTTGATCATCCTTAAGATGATCACCTTCCTTTTGTTCTTTCTCTTCCTCGTCTTCTTCATCCTCTGTAGTCTCTTCCTCTTCCTCTTCCTCAATATCTTCTTTTTCAGATGGGGTAAGATAGTATCCTTCCTCACCTTCTTAAAGATAGGTGACTCCTTCTTGATTCTCTGCATCATCACTGATTTCAAGGGGGCTATCCTTGTTACTGGGTAGACTCCTTTGTTGTTCTTGGCCTTGTACAGTGGATGCACATTAATCGGTGTCACTTTTGATTGATCAAACAAGTGTTGAAGAGGAATCCCATAGGATTTCCTTTCCCAGAAATCATCTTTCTTTTGCTTGCTTTGACCTCCTGCCCGACTTCGTAGATCAATTTCCTTATGGATTTGAGCTTTCATCCTGTTGAAGATGAACTGTGACCAGTTGAATGGAAGACCTTGATAGATGATAGCCATCAATTTGACTCTGAGCTCGGTCATGTTCTCCATGGAACCCTTATTCCATTCAATGTTTCTTGTGATTACAGGAGGAGCAAATTCGGCAAAGAGGAGTTTGAGTGCCGATCTGAGGAAGTTGTATTTTGTGCCGCTCTTCGTTGGGTTCTTAGATATTTCAGTCCAGAATGCATTGATGTTGATTTGCATTTTCTTGACATCTACTGGACCAGTGCTGGAGAGATGTAGGCATCTACTGATGAGACCCGGAGTGATAACCAGTTGTCGTCCAAACATTGTACGCACAATACAATCTGGGTCGCTCTTTTTCATACTGGGCACAACCTTTGCATTTTTCCAGAATTCAATTAGGGTTTCATAGCATATACATGTGATTGGTGGATTCAGGAATGTCATCAATCCTAGATTTATGCAGCCATCAACTAACCTTTGAGCTTGTAGGTCCTGGTCACAGAAAGGTAGATAATTCTCAGGTCGGAAAAATGACCCTAGGATGATCGACTTTTCATAGTATTTTTCTGTTGGAGAGATTGAAGAAGATGATGACATTGTTTTGGATGATTTTAGGATTGTAAAAGCTTCAATTTTTCAGAGAAATAGGGTTTGTAGATTTCAATGAAGGTGTAGAAATTTTCTGGAAGTCTCTAAGTGTTGTTTATATAGGAGAATTTTTGGGTAGTGTGAATGCGGTTGAATATGGAAGGATTTGGTGGAGTAATGACGTGATTTTGTGTATATAAATCACGGTATTTGAGTGTAGTGGGGGGAGTGGATTGAGGTATGTAATGATAAATCCTGGGAATCGAGGCGTTGCCGACATACCTTGATACAAAAATAACTTCCATGAGTACAATATAAAATCCACGTGTGTAATCTTCCATAAGGTTATTCTCCATAAAACAACTGATTTTCCACATGTATAAAGTTGATTTTGTTCACACTTCACTTTGCTGTTTTCTCCAAGATATATTTACCGGTGGAGTAACTTGGCTGGTCACTAGGCCGATGTAGTGACTTCTTTACTGAGCTGCTGTATAAAACCGTTTCTAACGATCAGTGAAGTTAACTTCGCTGGGTACCAGTGCCTTACCTGCCAGGTGAGCGCACCCGAAATGGCAAAGGTTCAGTCAGCTGGTGAAGTCACTTAGCTGATTACTCAAGTTAGCTGCTCTTTATAACTTAATCGATTTCAATCATTTTCAACTCAGTTCTCAATTTACAAAATCTTTCATGACCGAGCGGTTTAGTGAAAATATCAGCCAATTGATCTTCAGTTGATATATATCTCAAGATTACATCTCCTTTTTCCACATGATCTCTGATAAAGTGATGTCTCACATCAATATGCTTTGTTCTTGAATGTAATACTGGATTCTCAGTAATAGATATTGCATTGGTGTTGTCACACATAATTGGAATTGTCTTTTCCTCTATTCCATAGTCTCTTAGCTGTTGTTTGATCCATAACACTTGTGCACAACAACTACTTGCTGCTATATATTGTGCTTCAACTGTTGATGTGGATATAGTGTTTTGCTTTTTGCTAAACCATGATACTAGTCTGTGCCTAGCATTTGACAAGTTCCAGAAGTGCTTTTTCTATCAATCTTGCATCCAACATAGTCTGAGTTTGAATATGATATTAGTTTGAATCCTCCATCTTTTGGATACCAAATTCCCACATTGATTGTGTTATTCAGATATTTGATAATTCTCTGAGATGCTAGTAAGTGAGATTCCTTTGGTTGAGCTTGGAATCTTGCACAAACTCCTACTGCAAATGCAATATCAGGCCTGCTTGCAGTTAAGTAGAGTAGAGATCCAATAATTCCTCTATATAACTTTTGACACATCTTTTCATGTTTCATCTTTCCCAAGAATGACTCTTGCACACATTGGTGTATCTGATGTGCCACTTGTATCCATACCATATCTGTGTATCAAGTCTTTTGTATACTTGGCTTGATTGATAAAGATGCCATCCTTCGTTTGTTTCACTTGTAAACCAAAAAAGTAATTGAGCTCTCCCATCATACTCATTTGAAATTTGCTCTTCATCAGATTTGCAAATTTCTCACACAACTTCTCATCTTCTGATCCAAAGATGATGTCATCAACATAGATCTGAACTAAAAAAGTGCTTGTTCCTTCTTTTAGCTTGAAAAGAGTCTTGTCAATAGTCATTTTTTTGAATCTATTGTTGATTAAGAATTGTGACAGTGTCTCATACCAGGCTCTAGGTGCCTATTTGAGTCCATATAGTGCCTTTTTGAGCTTGTACACTTTATCTTCTTTCCTTTTTAAGTTGGAATCCAGGTGGTTGATCCACATATATTTCTTCTTCTAGAAATCCATTCAAAAATGCACTCTTGACATCCATTTGATATACTTTGAAACCTTTATGTGCTGCAAAAGCTAGAAAGAGTTTGATTGCTTCCAATCTTGCTACTGGTGCAAAGGTTTCATCATAGTCTATTCCTTCTGCTTGAGAGTAGCCTTTTGCAACTAGCCTTGCTTTGTTTCTGAAAACTGTTCCTTGTTCATCCATCTTGTTTCTGAATACCCATTTTATTCCAATAATGTTTGCCATATCTGGTCTGTCAACAAGTTCCCGGACCTTATTTCTCTCAAATTCATTGACTTCTTGCATGGCCAATCAGCATCTTGAATTGCATCATGTATTGTCTTTGGTTCCACCTGTGATAGAAAGCAAGTTAGCATGATTTCCAGTTGTCTTCTGGTTCTAACTCTTGTATGAATATCTCCAATGACTTGTTCTTTAGGGTGATCTCTCAGCCAGTTCAAGTCAGGTTGAAGTTGCTCTTGATTTAGTTCTTCCACAGCCCCTGCTTGTACATCAACTTCATGATCTTGTGTTGGTGCCTCTTGAGTTGTATTGGCTGGTACACCATCTTGATTTCCAAAGGTGTGATCCAAGATTGTGGCTAGTACTGTTGTATTCATATAGACTTGTCCTTGTGCAGCTTCTTCTTCAAGGTTGTGTAGACTTTCACCATTTGTGTTTGGTTCATCAAAGACTACATGAATTGATTCTTCAATTACCAAGGTTCTTTTGTTCAACACTCTATAAGCTTTACTGGTGTCTGAGTATCCCATGAAGATTGCTTCATCAACTTTTCCATCATACGTGTGCAATTGATTCCTGTTCAAAACAAAACACTTAAATCCAAACATATGCAAATGTGAAATGTTAGGTTTTCTTCCATTCCAAATTTCGTATGGTGTTTTTTCATGATGTTGGTTGATGATAGATCTATTTTGAGTATAGCATGCTGTATTTGCTGCTTCAGCCTAAAATCTTTTTGGTAGACATGCTTCTGCAATCATGGTTCTCACAGCTTCTTTGAGTGTCCTGTTTCTTCTTTCTGATACACCATTTTGTTGTGGAGTCCCTGCGGCTGATAGTTGATGTAGTACTCCATTCTCTTCACAGTAGGTTCTGTTTACTTTATTTAGGAACTCTGTGCCTCTATCTGATCTTATCTTAGTGCTCTTCAATTCTTTTTCATTTTGTATTCTTCTTAGCAGATCTGGTAGTTTCTTGAGTGTTTCTCTTTTCTTATTCATGAATATGGTCCAAGTAAATTTGGAGAAGTCATCCACTACCACTAGAGTGTACTTCTTTCCACTAACACTCACTGGTGTGACTGGTCCAAAAAGATCCATGTGCAAAAGATGTAAGATTCTTGTTGTAGATTGATAAGGCTTTGACTTGAAGGAGCTTTTGATCTGCTTCCCTTTTTGACATGCGTCACAAAGACTTTGCTTTTTGAGTATGATCTCTGGAAGGCCTTCAAATAGCTTGTTCTTTGACAATTTGTTGATGGTCTTGAAGTTGAGATGGTTCAGTCTTCTATGCCAAATCCAGCTGGTTGATTGCTTATTCTTGACAAGCAGACATGTTTCTGCTTTTGCTGTCTTCCAATCCATCACATACATGTTGTCTTATCTTTTTCCTGCAAGTACAACTGTGCTTGTTTGATTATGAATCACTTTGCATCCTTCTTTGCTGAAGTGCACATTGTAGCCTTTGTCACAGAATTGACCGATGCTTAGAAGATTGAAATTCAATCCTTTAACATAAGCCACATTTTGAATCTTCAAATTGTTATTGAGTATTGTGCCTTCCCCCTTAATTTTGCCAGGGTTTTCTTTGCCTCTAAATGTAACTTTGGGTCCATCAAAAGATTTAAAGTCAGTCAACCATCTTTTGTTCCCTGTCATGTGTCTGGAACATCCACTGCCTATGTACCGGACATCCTACAAAACTAATTAAGTATGTTTAGGTACCCAATACTGTTTGGGTCCATACCTGTTAGCAGTCATGCCTCCTACTCCAAGTGTGAATCCAAAGGACCTTCTTCTTGGATGGTTGAAGTCATCAACCTCATAAGTATAGGGCATGGCAGAATAACATCTAATATTTCTACTAAAGATATTTTGATACTTTTCTCTACTTTTTTTTTGCATTTGCATCCTTTTTTATTCTCCAATATGCAAGAGGAAACTTATTTTCATATCGCTTCTTGTGTCCAGGAAAATGCCTTGGTTGGATTTTCCTAAACACATGTTGCATAGCGTGAAATAGTTTCTTCTTGAAATTTTGGGGGTGCAACATTCCAATCATCCTTTGAAGGGTAAAGTCTTCCCTTACCTTTCAGTAAGCCTTTGCCTTTAATTGGCTGGTTTGATGATTTACTCTGTTGTTTCACTATATTGGGTTTTGACTTCACCGTTGCAGGATGAATAGTTGAAACTATGGTCTGTCCTTTTCTGAATTTAGGTCCAGTTTTGGTCCTTGATTCAGAATTGTGTTGTCCATTTTCCTTTCTCATCTTGACTGTTGTAGCCAAGACCAGATCTGGATCCAAACCTTTTTGGGGGTTTGTAAGTTGGTGCATTGAGTGGTGCAGTGGTGCTCTTAACTGGTAGGGAGATTTTCTCAGTTGGTCAGTCAACATCAGATGATTGATCATCTGCTGCTTGTTGATCAGTTGAGTGTACTCCCTTATTAGTCGATTCAGCTTTCATTCCATCCAGTTCTTTCTTTAATATTTTATTTTCCTCTCTCAGATTCTCACATTCTTGTTCCAGAATTTCATGATGTAATTGAATTTCTTCAAATTTACTCATGACATTTTGAATTAGGTTTGCAGAATCTAAAGGGAGAATAGAAGATTGTGCAGTGTCAAATGTGGATGCAGATGATGAGTATGAACTAAATATTAGCTCTGTTTCATCAGCTTCCTTAGCCATAAGGCATATATATGCTTTGTCATTGTCTGAGATGTTAGATTCATCATCATCTGAATCATTATCAGATGATTCTTCATTCTTTTCACTACTGGTTTCCGCTTTAAGTGCCTTATGGCTCTTTCTCTTTTATGTTGTTTTGTACTTCTTCTTTTCCTCATCCTTGTCCTTTTTCTTTAGGGAAATCTGCCTTGAAGTGACCTTTCTTCTTGCAACTGAAACATTTGTATTCATCATCTTTTTACTTCATGTCTTTGCTTGAGCTTGACTTCTTGTTTGATGATGAATTTCTTTTGAATTGTTTCTTCTTACTAAACCTGTCAAAATGTTTAATCAGTAACGCAATCGGTTCTTTTAGCCGTTTTGCTTTGCTGGGGTGCAACAAGTGCACTGGCCTTGTGTGCCTCTGCTGGTGAACTGTCTTCACTGTTTAACTCAAATTCATGAGCCTTTAATTGAGACATCAGAGTGAAAGTATCAGTATTTGCAAGATTTATTGTTCCTCTGAGTACTGATGTGATGATCTTCCATCTTTCAGGTAGACCTCTCATGATTTTTAGGCAAACTTCCTTTTGTGGGTATGTATGTCCAAGTTGTTGCAGTTCACTGATGATGCTTGAAAATTGGTTATCCATTTGATCAATGGATTCTCCAGTCTTCATTTTGAAGTTTTAAAATTTCTGTTTTGCAACAGACAATTTTTTTTCTTTGACTGCCTCTGATCCTTCATTAATGAGTGCTAATTTATCCTACATCTCCTTTGCTGTTGTGCAGTCTTTGATCCTCATGTACATGTTACTGTCCAGAGATTTCAAGATCATATCTTTTGCAACAAAGTCAAGATTTGCTCTTCTTCTATCATCCTTGGTCCAATATTTCTTAGGTTTCTCTATTTCCTTTCCGTGATCTGCTCCTGTTGCTATCACAGTCATGATCATGATTGGGCTATTATTGATTACATCCAGCATCTCCTCATGAGTTGCTGCAAGATGAGACAACATCCTTATTTTATAATCATCAAAATTATTAACATTGAATACAAGTACTTTAGACATGAAATTTGAGGAATCCATAAGCACAAATAAGAGATATATTTAGAAGCACAGATTTGAGAACTACTTTGAAAATATGTGATCTTCTTGTTACCAGAAATCAGATCTGAACCGGTTCTGATAGTAGGAACACTACTTCGATACCAATTGTTGGTCAGAGAGAAGGGTAAAAGTATAGTCAGAGGGGGGGAGGGGTGAATGACTATACTGGAGTTTCAAAAACATTTCTCAATATAAAAGCTTTCAAGCAAAGGATAAGTCCCTTCTTTTAATACTGTTTCAAAGTAGGATATGCACACACAAAGTATGAATTATGCAGTAAGTAAGTGCAGTAAAGTAAAGTGCTGAAAGTAAATAGACACAAAGGTTTATAGTGGTTCAGGGTGGTGTAATCCCTTGATCAACTCTTCTCCTTTGATGATTGGAGGAATTCACTATTGTTTTCATTGATACAATAGTTAGATTGTCCTTGGCTACACAAGCTTCACAATCTCCAAGACTATCACTCCCCGGCTTAAAAAGCTTCAGTGACTCAGTCTTCAACACTGCTCCTTGAGAACAAATCCTTCAGCAGCTATCACAAACACAACTCATTTTCAGATGACTCTGATTTAGTTGCTTGACTGGTGTGAATTGGATTCACATATTCTGTTGATCAATCTTAGTGCTTGATGTGGAATTTGAGCTCTGATTGCTGAGTTGATCTCTAGATGTGTCCTTTAAGTTCAAATAGAAGGCTTTTCAGATTGACAAAGTTTCTGCTTGTTTTTCAAAATCGTAATCGTTGTTTTTCCTGTCTGTCAATGCCTTCTATTTATAGCCTTGATAATCCTTGATTTGAATTTCCGTCAGTTGGCTATTTAATGTGGAGAATAATCTTTGATTTAATTCTTTATTCCCCCTTAATTATATTCTCCTTGATTTCAGTGCTCCAGATTTTTCTTCAAACGTTTATCACAAAATCCGTCCTTGATTTATTATGCATTTAATGCTTGATCCTCTGAATCTTCCTTATTTTTCACGTTCTGAATAAGTATAGATGATATACCTTACTCAGCTGTTCCTTTACTTGGCTGTTGTGTGATCAGTTGAGTAGATCTGCTCACTTAACTGATGAGCTCTTCCTTCACTGAATTTCTCCAATCAGCCGATATAATGTTTACTTTTCCGGTTCATTACTTTCTTTCTTTCTTTCTTTCTTTGAGTTTACAAGAGTCCTTGTACTTCACTGATCCTTGATTTGAGTGAGATCAGTGCACACCATATTTAAACAATGTATTTCATCACTAGAAATATAAGTCAGACTTGTCCAAGGTCATCACAGACTTCCCTGGTTATATGTCAGACCATATGTCTTCATGCTTCTCAGCTGGTACTAAACTGCCTTTACTGTGCTGATCACATGTAAGTCACTGACGTCGATATTACTAGCAAGAATACTAGGTACATCGCAGTATAGTTAATGCGAGTCAAGGTCGATCCCACATAGACAATGCAACTTATACATATAAACGATTCTAACCTAATTAAGAAGCAACATATAGGCAGTCATTGACCAACAATTACGTGAAATAAAACAAACATGGTATACCTCTCCCTCTCCTCACCGATCTACTAACTTGGATTAGTTAATCGTTATGTTTACTTCCCCACATAATTTCCTTAGATTAATCGTGAGCTTTTAATGATTGTTATCATATTTATCAGCTACGGTTGCAATTCCTACTCCTATCTACTCCGACAATGGCAGTAGACAATCTATACGCAAGCTACCCTCCTTAATTGGTCCGTAATAGCCTATACGCATAAAGAAATAGAACTGACGATATTGAGCGTTACCTCATACCGCTAACCCGCCTAGACAGCTGTCGACATTGACCATCACGTTCCTAGGGTCCATCAAGACTATGTCCTAATTAACACTTCACTTGCGGTCCTTCATTTAATTACGAATTACGAATACTAGATTGTCCAGACCTATTACTCGTTTTAATTATTCCTACCGATCAACGTAGCTGTAGTGAATCCCAGTTTAGGTTTTCTAAAATATGCCTCGGTAAACCGGTATAGACAGCCGGTTTACCGAGGGCGGCTTTTCCTAATTTCTGGATCTACATAGCTCAGTACGATTAAAATAAGTAAATTATGTGGTTGTTAAACATGCAGATTAACTAAAACACATAAATATGAACAGATCTACCATATTGAAGACAATAAAGGAACGTTCAAAGCTTCATACCTTCAACAATGGAGATCTAGCTCGATCTACTCAAGCTAGAGATGATGGAAGAAGGGAGGAAACCAAAAACAACTCTCCAAAGCTCAAGAAAACTTTATTGCATAATAATATTGTAATATATTCAGAGATATTCAAGATGTATGTAATACTCAGTATATGCGGCCTTATATAGATACAATGACCGACTTAAGACTCTCTAAAACCCTAACCGACTTAGATAATACGGCAGAATGAATTTCGTGTTGAATAAGTCACCGGTTTACTGGGCCTAACCCTCGGGTTACCGGGCCTTCTATTCTTTTTTTTCTTCAGCAGGCTTCTTCTTGGACTTCAATTACTCAGCCCAATGCATTCCTTTTGGTCCAGATCCGTTCTCCAATGCTCCAGAATTGGCACATCCTATAAAATACACAAAACGAGACAAAACAGTACCAAAACATCGGGAAATAGCGTAGATGTAGAATTACGATCCTGGAAACACTCACATAGCATTTAACACATATCCTAAGCAATAACGAGCCTATCTATCCTCTCTTGAGCAGAATTCGGGGTGAATATAGGTATAATTATTGGTACCATTTATAGCGTTATCAACTACACCCCCACTTAGCTTTTGATCGTCCCGAGCAAAAAGGCGAAATTGCTATCGACTACACACCAATGGAAGTGAGTTATACGTGCTTAAATTGGTGGTTCATAACAGAATATGCGCTTAATACGCAACTACTTCAGAAGTGGACACTTTCACTTACTCGTACAAAGTAAAACAAAGATGAAGTCAATTAACTCGAAAAGATCAAAGATATCATAATTTTTCGAAATTCGTGTTGAAAAAAATCAAAATCTAAGTGGTGAATCGTGCATCAAAGAGAATCAAGACAATCACGCAATTCATGGAATATAATGCTAAAAAGCTAAGTGACATTCCTCTACCCCCCACTTAATCGAAACGTTGTCCCCAATGTGTAAGATGAGAAATAAAAAACGAAAAGGAACTTAGTTTCGGTTAAGGGCGGAACCAAAGAAGAAACGGATCATCGTGTAAATCATCGGGCTCATGTAAGTAGTCCATGAAGAATCTGCGCTAAATATCTCAAGAAAAACCAACAAGAACAGTGGTGACAAAAAACTGTATAATAAAAAGTGCGGCAGTAAAAGAGAAATAATATAACTCTAAAACAATTTAAGCCGACAAAATTATTATAGAAATCTTATTCTGCTACATCAACTAAGTAGGAAAGGAAAAATAAAATAAAAACAAGAAAAATGGAAAACAACAATAGAAAGAAATAAAAGCTAGTCCACATCAGAATCACCCTCCTAGTCGACTCTATGCTCAAAACTGGGAGATGGTGTAGAACTTGAGGCGGCGGCGGCTGAAGATGATGCTCTACGATGTGGGGAAGTCCTAGGTGGCGGGGTAGCAGGCGGAACTCCTATAAAGTCAATAATCCAACAAACTCACTTTATATTAAAAAGATCCCTCATTCCTTCTTCTCAACCTGCAAAACTCACTTTTCTCATCACCAACAAACTCACTTTATATTAAAAAGATCCCGACGGAAATTGTTGTTGCTAAGCTTGAGAAGAAGGAATGAATTGGAGTGAGAGATTGCCAGAGTGGGGATAAAGATGGAGAAGAAGAACGCTGGACCAGTAGGGGTGTTTTTCGAGAGGAGTACGGACATGAAATAAGAATTATGGGAAAAAAAAGGATTTTGAAAAGGCTGTGATAAGAGAGGTAACCCAAATTAAGGACCAGAATAGCTTTGATACGATAACACAAGTGTTGGAGAAAATATTTTGTGCATTGAATTGAATTATTTGTCTACAACAGGGGATCCTAACTTTAGTGTGAATGAAATAAATAACGTATATTTTATAATAAATACAATATATTCTATAATAACTAATTTGTATACACCTAGTAAATAAATTTTGTAAAAATTGTCTTCTCCTTCTAAATCTTATTAGATTGTCATTTTACTTAAAAATCTCTTTAAAAGACTCCTATTTCCCAATTTCTATAATGAATATTGTATCTTTGTTCCCTTAAAAAAAAAAAATTATTGTATCTTTGTTATGTTTTTTAAACTCTATCTTAAAAATTTTAAACAATACAAAAGTAGCACTCACATTACGGTTAGTTCATTGGGTCAAGCCTTCATCTCTACATGTCTCTTTTATTAACCCGATGATAAAAAACTGAACTTAAATCCAAAAGCATGGATTGCCTCAAAGAGGAAATGGAATCTTCAAAAGAAGTCGAGCAAAGATGCCAAAAGAATCTTGGCCGTCTAGCTTAAAATGCGAAACAGATTGATGCTTCACGTGGTACAAAGCCTATTGCAAAATAAGAATACACTAGACAGGCGTATCGTGCGATGCACGGTGGGCCATGTCTTTTAATTTTTTTACGAGTCTATAGTTTAGGCCGATTTATTTGTGATACAATGTATGTAAACCAGTTGCTTTAATTATGCTACGTAGGTGACGAAACGATTTGTAATTTAGTTGCCATGCTGAATGGTGTAGCTTTAATATATACATTTCAAAATATTTTTCTCGATCATTACATACTTGCGTACCCTTTGTTCAACCTTGCTGAAGTTGTTTTAGACCCAAAAACTCTATTCACTTAGACATTCATAAAGTTGTCCAAAAACTCTAATATATATCAAACCGTCATAAAGTTGTCCAAAAGCGAGATTGTCATGGCACTCTCATTGTCAGGTTGAGTTGTTTAACTTACATGGGGCCATTGAATGGCATCATCCTTATCCACATTCCAAAACGGATTTTTAATAAAACATTCGTAAGGCTGTAATTATGTAGAAAAAGTTTGACATTAGGCTGCCCTGTTTATCCTGAATTACCTAGTTGCATTGGTCACTTCTTTTCTGGGAATTCTAGCTTCACCTTCTTCATTGGGCTGGACTCGGTGGCATCACATGGACTTTTCTCCTTGTTAGAGCAGTGAGGCTCGGGTGTCTCTTGTAGCAGCGTCCTCAATGTCTTACATTGAGTGCCCCCAAATTCTTTCTCGCTATCATTTTTCTCAGATGTCGATGTCGGATCAATCTTTGATTCCATCCAGTCCTGAACTGTGTACCTCGTTTTCCTATCCATGTATTTTCTGTTTGAGGCTCTAATTTTTGCAATTAATTTTTTCGACCTCAACCCCTTGTTAGTGTTGGCTAGCAGATTTTTCATTCCCTTCAATATTTGTGCAAGAGCAGTCATTAACATGCATATCTTAACTTAGGAGTATATATTAAATTGCCATATTTGGACGACTAAATTTGTCCTATTATGAAACGACACCGTTTCTGTGGCTAAAGTTAGCCTTCACTACCGCCATTCTCCTCCAGTAACAAATAAGGAAATTCTCCACTGAATTCCATAGAGTATATGTTTCGGTGCATGCAATCTGATGTTCATTTAATTCCTCGTTCTCCTTCTTGTTCTGTTTTCTCAGTGTTCTTCGTTCTCCATCTTTTTTTGCTTGGTCGGTGCTGCTGATTTCCCAACAATCTTCTACTCAGGTAATGCTTGTTCTTCGTCCTTTCTGTTGGGTTTAATCTGATTGTTTCAATTCCATAGAGTATATGTTTCAATTCCATAGAGTATATGTTTAATACTTATTTCGTTTTCTGTGCTGTGTATGATTTGTTTTTCACACTTTTTGTTATTCAATTTCTTCTGTTTGCTCTTTTCTTTGCTGCTCTTCTTATGTTGCATTGCATGTTGTTTTTGGCATATGCTTGGTTGCTACAAAAGTATTAAATTGTTCTTCTTCAAGATCTCTTGCAAATTCAAAAATTGATACTTTGCGTCCTTCTGCTGTCTCTCTGTTGTCTGGCTTGCAACCCTGGTCTATTTGTGTGTGTCTGTTATTCCTCTTTGCTAATTTGTAATAGGCATGCTATCTGGGTTTTTTCTTCATCATATGTACTTCTATATTCCTTGTTCATGTGACATTTATGGAAAGGTCACAGCTTTGTAGCAACTTACTTGCAAATTGAAGATTGACATTTTTCTTCCTGCTTCTGTGTGTCTGTTGTTTGGCTTGCTAGCTGTCTGGAATGTATGGTTGCTTCTCCTCTTTCCTATTTTTTTTACATTGTTGTTCATGATGTATTCATTACCTGCTAATCATAGGTTGTTGCCTTGCTTTGCTAATTTGTAATAGGCATGCTATTTTGTTCTTTTCTTCATCATATGTACTTCTATATTCCTTATTGATGAGTCATTTATGGAAAGGTCACAGCTTTGTGGCAACTTAATTACAAATTGAAGATTGACATTTTTCTTGTTGCTGCTGTGTGTCTGTTGTCTGGCTTGCCTGCTGTCTTGAATGTATGGTTGCAGTTGTATTTGAGGTTTCATTTGTGATGTGAATGACCAGCAGTGTTGAACTTGGAGACTCTGGATATTCGTTGTGATTTGTGGGTTGTGGTTATGTGTGTTCTGTTTTATTTCTTCCGGGTTGTTAGCTTATTCACTTTGTATGTTGTGAAACCTTTCAAATGCTTTTGCCTTGTTCATTCTAGCCAATATGTTGTTGCAGACTTAAGGTGCTCCCGCTACTCCTGGATTTCCTACTTATTGCTTCTGTTGCTTCTGCCGTCGGTTTGCTTTCAAGGTAATCCTAAGCGACGTCACTGTTTTCCCTTACGTTCCGTTTGTCACAATGTTCATGTAAGTTCTCATGTACAGTCCTGCCTGTAAATACAATTATTGGTGTTCCATATCATATTATTGCTTCTGTTGTTTGTGCCGTCGGTTCGCTTTCAAGGTAATCCTAAGCGACGTCACTGTTTTCCCTTACGTTCTCTTTGTCACAACGTTCATGTAAGTTCTCATGTACAGTCCTGCCTCTAAGTACAATTATTCGTGTTTCATATCGTATTAGAGCCAGGTCGTACACATGTCCCACTCATACGTGCTACCGTGATGGGTTATATTGTTGTTGTTATTCAATGTTCTTAACTTGTTATTGTTTAACCCACAATATTAAAAGATAAATTCTCTCATCTTGAAGAATATATTTCATTGTTAATGCATATCATGTTACATGTTGCATGTATTCTCACTACTTATTTTTAAGATAAGAATACACTCCTAAGTTAAGATATAGAACTGTAGCCAAAGAGAATGATTTAGCTGTCCCAATTTGGTAGAGGAATGTTACTCTGATTGGTCATATAGGCGATGGACGATGAGAAACGGAATCTGCGAAACTTAAAGCGTCGCCAAGCTTATGCATCTATCAATGAAACTGAGAAACAATCTCTTCTTAGCCGTCGGCGTGCCCGGTATGCTATCCGAAAGGAAAACTCCGGTACGACTGGACTGCCCTGTTCTGTAGGCAGTACCTCTGGTGTGTCTACTTCAGCACCAAATCTGATCTCCAATGCTGATGTGTTGCCCAATATAAGGACAATGTCTTCCAAGGCATACTTAAACCCTAAATTCTATCCTTCGGTTGCATTTAGGAATGAGGTACGTGCTGAGTGTCTAGCCAATGGTAGCACTTCTACTGATGGTAATGGGGTAGGCTCAGTCTTACCCACTGTATCCCAATGCCGTTACTGCTCTGCATTCCGTTTCTTTGATGAACCACCGTGCTTCTGTTGTTCTGAAGGTGAAGTAAAGGTTGTGACGCCGGAAATGCCAGATATTTTACGCAATCTGTTCACTGGAACTGATGCAGAATCTATTGCTTTCCAAAAGTACGCACGTACATACAACAACAACCTAGCATTTACTACCTTCTCAGCACGGAAGGACAAGGAACTACTTAAAAATACTTTCGGCGTATACACCTTCAAAGTGCAAGGGAAAATACACCATTTCCTTAATCCATTAGACTCGGGAGTTGAAACGCCGACTGGAATTAAGCTTTATTTCTATGACCCAGAATTACAGGTTGCAGAGCGTTTGAAGGTTTCTGATCGATTCTCACCAGATACTATGATCAAGTTAACTGAGCTCCTGGCTAACAATCCCTATGTTGTCTTTTTACGCCAGCTTAAAGATCTAAGGGTGCTTGACAAGTATTAGGTTTATATTATTAATGATCCCAAGCTTGATCAGAGGTTATATAATGAACCAACCTGCAGTGATGTTTCCGCGATAATATGTCTCCAGGATGAAACCGTCTTCAATCCAAAATGCCACATCCAAATATATTCTCAAAACACTACACCATACAAAATTTGTCATAACTATGGATGCTATGATCCATTGCAATATCCGCTAATATTCCCTGCAGGAGAGATTGGTTGGCATTATGGAATTGAGAAGTTTCCCCCCAATATGTCTAAGCAGAAACGTCATTGTCGCATGCCTCTTCCATTGTTAGATCCAAGCATTTCATCTGCAGAACAGCTGATTTACCAAGAGAAACAAGGCAAGATATGTTTCGCTTATCTTCCCCTTTACTAAAAACCCAGTTTCTTTCCTTTGGCCAACCAATTCTGCTCCTTGATTAGCAGCTGTGGAAACTGCTGTCCGTTAGCGGAATATTGTCTCCTGCTGACAATATTATTGCTACATGATGCAAATACGTGCGGATGACCATTCCATGCTGCTGCATACGGGGAGGTTATTCCAACAATACATTGTAGACATGTTTGTGAAGCTTGAAACCTCTCGCTTGGAATACTTTTACAAGCAACAAAAAGAGGTCAGGACGGAGTGTTTACAAGGATTGATTGACAGTATTGCAGATGGAAACACAAACACTTCCAATGTAGGCAAAAAATTCATTTTGCCACCTTCGTTTGTTGGTGGTCCCAGAGATATGAAAAAAAGATACATGGATGCAATGGCTTTGGTACAGCAGTTTGGAAAACCTGATTTCTTTCTCACGATGACATGTAATCCATCTTGGTTAGAAATATCTCACCATTTACTCCCGAATGAATTACCCCAGAACTGTCCTGATTTGCTCTCCCGAGTTTTTAAATCCAAACTCCAACTGCTAAAAAAAGATCTTCTTCAAGATAAGGTGTTTGGCAAGCTAGATGCATGTGTATACTCTATTGAATTCCAAAAGCGAGGTTTGCCACATGCTCACTTGCTGCTTATAATGGCAAGGGATAGCAAGCCTTTGAACTCTGAGGCATATGATCGTTTCATAAGTGCTGAATTACCTGATCCAGTAATAAATCCAAATCTACATAAACTGGTTTTGAAGCACATGATCCATGGTCCTTGTGGATCCTTAAATCCTAAGAGTCCTTGCATGCAAAACAAAAATGCAAGAATAAATATCCAAGAAACTTCCAGGAATGCACTGTTCATGGCGCGGATAGTTACCCCCAATACAGACGTCGCAACAATGGGTTGTCTGCTGTTGTGCGACATTGTGTAGTTGACAACCGGTTTGTAGTTCCATATAATCCCTATTTGTTAGCAAAGTATGATTGCCATATTAATGTAGAAATTTGCTCCACCATCAAATTAGTTAAGTACATATACAAATATATTTACAAAGGACCAGATAAAATTGGCTTCCAATTGTCACTGCTTGCTTCCGATAATGAGATTGAACAATACCAACGTGGTCGATGGGTTGCACCCTCAGAAGCTGCTTGGCGCATCTTTTCTTTCGACCTCTTTGAAATGCATCCAGCTGTAATTGCATTGCAATTGCATTTACCTAAGAACCACTATATATCTTTCCCAGTTGACAAAGACTTGAGTACCATAGTATCTAATACCTTCTTATCATAAACCATGCTTACACAATTTTTCAATATGAACAAGACCAACCGGACTGCAATGTCTTTGAACCTTTTATACCATGAATTTCCCAAGTTTTTTGTTTGGGATTCTGGGAAACGCTTGTGGACTGAACGAAAGAAAGGTAGGGTTGTAGGACGAATTGTGTCTGCTGGCCCAATAGAAGGCGAGCGATATTATCTTCGATTACTATTGAATCATGTGAAAGGACCTACATCATATGCTGATCTACTAACATTCGGTGACTGCTCTGGCTCAGAATTTGCTCTCAACTGATTCTGACCTTCACAAGTGTTTAGAGGAAGCTGTCGTATACCAAATGCCTAGACAGTTACGACACCTTTTTGCATCCATTCTTGCTTTTTGCTCCCCATCGAATCCTCATTCTATGTGGGACAAATACAAGCACATATTGTCTGAGTATTAAAACAGAAATAATGGAGACAACGAGATGCTTCTTTCAGAAGGAAGGAGAAAAGCTTTACATGATATATCTATGTTCCTAGAAGATATGGGTCGGAACTTGATTGACTTCCAACTTGGTGCAGAGGCAGCCTTTATCTTGGGCCAAAAAGGCCCCGTCAAAGAGGTCTCATGTGAAAGGAATATACAAGTTTCTCCTACTGATATTCTAAGTATTGACCAGCTTAATGATGAGCAGCGTTGTGCGTACGATACAATATTCAGCAAGGTCTTAGCCGGAGAGCCATTCTCATATTTCATTGATGGCCCTGGTGGGACAGGAAAGACATACCTGTACAAAGCAATTATGGCTAAAAGAAGGTCACATGGATATGTAGTACTAGCCACTGCTACTTCCGGGGTCGCTGCATGTATGCTACCTGGGGGCAGAACTGCACATTCAAGATTCAATCTGCCGCTACATCATGATGAGCAAAAAGTTGCCAATGTAAGTAAGCAATCAGCAACAACATAGCTGATTAAGGAGGCCAAACTTATAATCTGGGATGAGGCTCCCATGGCACATCGGGAGGCAATTGAGGCATTTGCAGTGATGCTTAGAGATATAACAGAGGTAAACCTACCCTTTGGAGATAAAACCGTCATATTTGGTGGAGATTTTAGACAGGTCTTACCCGTAGTTACTAGGGGAAGTAGGGAACAACAAATAGATGCCAGCATTTTCCATTCACCTCTATGGCCTTACCTAACAAAGATCCAACTAACACAGAATATGAGATCCCTAAATGATCCCTGCTTTGCCGCGTACCTTCTGCGAATTGGTAAATGGTACAGAACCTAAGGATGAGGATAGTAACATTGTTGTCCCTGACGGGATAACTATACCATTTACCGACGAAGATAAATCATTACAACAGTTAATTGATTTTGTCTACCCAGATATGACAGAGTTTGGTGCTGATGATAACATCGTAATGAACAGAGTATTACTAGTCCCTACAAATAGCTGTGTTAATGACATAAACCATGCCATCCTAAATAGAGCTAATGGTGACATGAAAACATACACAAGCATCGATGTTACTTTGGACCCTCAACACCAAGGAGATTACGAGGATTTTTTACACTCATTAAATCCAAGTAGTCTACCGCCTCATGAACTAATGCTTAAAATCAACTCACCAGTTGTACTGTTAAGGAATCTAAGCCCCACTGAGGGATTATGCAATGGCACTCGAATGCTTTGCAAAGAACTTAACACACATACAATAGTGACTGAGATTGGGACTGGACCCCACAAAGGCCATACTACTATCTTGCACAAAATTCCGCTGCAACCTACAAACACCGACAAATTTGGTATTGGTTTCAAGCGCTACCAGTTTCCAATAAGGCTGTGCTATGCTATGACCATTAACAAGGCTCAAGGCCAAACATTAGACAGAGTTGGAATATACCTACGTGAACCTGCATTTTCCCATGGCCAATTATACGTAGCTTTTTCGAGAGTCAGAACATTTGATGCATTAAGAGTACTCATCGCACCCCCAACTTTGGCAGACGAATTGCGACCGAAAAAACACAGAACATTGTTTTCCATGAAATAATCCAAAGGGCACAAAACTACTTACAACTATAATTGTTATCGAACAATGAATATACAAATTTGTAAACTCTACTCCATACACAATACAAAAATATAAATAAAGATAAATGTGTAGTTTCGGATATTTAATGTTGGTGACATGATGATCCAGAATGCCTACTCTGTACATATTTAGAAAATGTAAATAAACATAGACGGCTTATTTTCGATATTTAATGTTGGTGACATCATCATTCAGAATGGCTATAAGAGCACAAAACTTAACAATTTCCGAGGTTACAACTGCTACTGCTGAATGGAGAGTGAAGGTCGTAGTCCTCGACAAAACCAATATCTACACAGCTAAGGATGGACGACGTACGCAGAAAGTGCTTACGGAAGATACTCAGGTGTGTTTAAAATTATTTCACCTTTCACTAACAATGCCTTTATCATTATGTTGTGTTCTATCATTATTTGTACATATTTCAAACAGAGCAACCGTGTTGAGGGCATTCTGTGGGACCAGACCATAGACTTGCTAGCCAGAAGTTTATTTCTGTTTTCAACATATATCATTGGAGGGGCGAAGGTCCAGCCAATTAAAGAAGCATATCAACACTTGTCTCCTGGGATGACACTGGAATGGATATTCATGGAATCAACCTATATACGCCCAATAACAGATCCAGAACAAAGGCTTGTGTATCCAAGGATACAGACGACTTCCTTCGATAACATTCCATCTCTCATTGGAACCAGAAACCCAATAGGTATACACAGGTCCTCCAAAAATTAGTTTGGATTTTCTGTTGTGTACATTAGCTGTATATAAATTTATACATTTATAACTATTTCCATTTTCATTCAACAGACATCATGGCCATAGTCGTTGACATTAAGCCTCCCAGAGAACTTGTTGCACGAGGAAAACTCACATCGCTGCAAGAATTTATCGTCGTTGATCAAAGGTAACTTCATTACTAAGAGAATATTAGATTTAGCTATGTTGCAAAGATGCTCGTTTCCTCGTCCATTCCCAGACTTGTAACACCACTTTTATTAGCATAGAGTCACTGCTTCGCATCAATGATTAACTTTGGCCTTTTACTGGTTTTCACATTTTCTTTGAATGTAATAACGTCATTTTAGGCACAGTATCTTCTGCCAGTATACCATCAAGGGAATACAAAGCCATTATTGCACTTTTCCAGTTTACATATACGTAGCTTCCATTGCTAATAGTATGATGATTGATTCAATGTGTGACTACATTGTTGCAGGAAAGTGTGATTTTTGACGACGTAACCTTCAACCTGAATTACCTTACGTTTGCTTAGTAATCTTTATGTATCTTTACATGATGCTTGTAGTTAGCCTTTGTATGCTACTTCTAAATTTCCATTCAAACTGTGGTTCGTAATTTTACTCATAATATTGGTTTTAGATTTTCTAGGATGATTTGATTCTGTTAGGCTATTTGCGGATTTTATTTGAAATGAAAATAAACAGTACATTTTATTAAAATTAAAGAAGCCTTACATCAGACGGCTTTTAGGTTATTAGCCTCTAGGAAATCCAGACGTATTATCCTGTAACCTGAGTTATAGGACTGGAAAATAAATAGTTTAAACAACATGCCCATTGGGCAGCACACTGTCGTCTCCTTCTGCTGGTTCTTCGACGCTATTGTTAGCATGGTTCTCTTGTACCCTGGCTTCCAACATAGAGCATTTTCCCTTCCACAGTTGTTCCAACCTCATGTGTTCTTTTGTACTTGCCTTCCGTTGCTTGAGTTCTTCTTCAGTCTGGTGCATCTTCTTCCCCATCTTTTCTTGATCATCTTTGCTATTGTATAGCTGTATCCCTTTTCTATCACGTTCCCTTGCCAAACTCTTCACAATATTATCTGGATATGTGCCCACTTTAACTATGTCTGCATCCGTAATTGGTTCCCCATCTAATTTGATGGGAATTGGCGGTGCGTAAGCATCATAGATTCCTTCTTCCATTTCATAGACTATAGCTGGGAAGTTGCTTTCAAAAGACATGTTATGCTTCTTTTCAATATTGAACTGCCTAACCTTTTCCAGTCAGAATAATGGCTGTTTGCTTTCTTAGTGATTTACTGGGGCCTGAATAAGACCACTTATAACCTAGGCTCATATGGGAAAAGATATTATGCTGCATTCAATTTAGGGTGGCATTGTTTGTCCTTTAATGAACAATTTAATAACAACATTTACATTACCAAAGCCATATTTGACTGATCTGACACGTCTCCAATAACCAGCCCTGCACCTTTTTACATTACCCATACAGCTTGCCTACACCAAGGCTATACCCAGCTAATGAAGAAATGACAGATAACCTGAAGACAATATTAAATGCAAAAGCACACATTTCAAATATCTGCAACCCTATCAAACCAGAAACACTTACACTCATATTAACTACATCAATCATACCATAAAAACCCCAACTGGCTTAAAAAAATTAACTACAAAAAAATTTCGTATTTATATGGAGTGCCATGACGTAATATATATTTCTGCAGTCATACAGGTACTATGTAATATTGTTTCGATAATCAATCTAACATTGTTCTTATTCTCAAACAGCTTCAAAGCCTATCTGCTGACAATGTGGGCAGAATTTGTATCAAATCAGGCAGCACAGATACATGAGAAAAGGCAAACAATGCCTGTCATTGTATGCAGGCGACTCATAGCGACAGAATACTCCGGTAAAGACAGCGCAAATTAATACCCACAACACATATAGAAATTCAAAACGGCAACATAACCGTTCAAAACATGGTGTTCATGCAGGTGGATCACTCTCCACAGTTCATTTCTCCTACATCACAGTGGATCCAGATATGCCACAAGCAAGGCAGATGCAAAATTGGTAAACAAGAAATATGGACTTACTCCCCCCTACACTTGTATAGATAACAAAATCAGCCAAATGACTGATCAATTATGGTACAGGATCAGAGAAAACATAGACACAATCAGAACCCTGGCCAAGACAGCAGGCAATAAAAGGGTAGACATCACATATCAATCCAACAAAGCAAGCAGTACAAAAGACATACAGATCACCCAAGACAAGAACAAGGTAATAAATAATACAATAAGTTAATAGTTACTGTGAATAGTAAGAATCAAATTCAAGCAACACATGATAATCAATTTCAAATACAGGACATACACATCACAGGCAGAATGTCCATCCCAGATATCTCCCAAGTAATTCACTACTCCACATGCCCAAAATGCCAGCAACCAACCAAGGCACAGGGAAATGAGATATTTCATTGTAACACCTGTAATGAAGATGAGATCGCAGTACCAAGGTAATATCTTACACCTATACATACTACAACTATAGTTAATACAAAAGAAACCGACAAAATATAATCATTCAAATCAAAACAGATGCAAAATAGTCATAGATTTGGAAGATGATACAAGAAACATTGCAGCAACATTGTTCGAAAAAGCTACTGGAATGTACTGCAGTACAGATACATAACATGGACTCTAAGGTACACACATATTATCACCAGCCTATAGCATATCGTAACATACTATACAATTGACTACAATATATTCCACAGGAAATAAAACAATTGATGATTATGGCAAATCAGAAACTGGGGGAAAAAAATCAAGGAAGAGATCAGAGCATCAGGGAATAAATATACTGACCAAAGAACAAGGTATAATGTCCAAGACTGGATCGAAACTGAGATCGCTGGTCAGTCAGTACTGGATCAAAATAAGACCACTAAACAGATGGAAGATACTCCAGGTAACTATAAACTAACACAATTTAAAGCAACTTATGTATTAACCAGTCCTACAACAATAAACTAACATAACGCATACATGGAATATTTACAAAAAAAGAGAGCAAAAGAGACCAAGGGAAACGACAGCTGAATCAAGCACCGAAACCGCCGCCGCTGCAAACATGGACAATCCCACAAAAACCGACAGTGCAATACTGAAGAAGGTAAAACTTGAATACCCCAATCAGCAGTAACAATAGGAAACGTTGGAAGGATTCTACATCATACGCAAATTTTGCAAGGCTTATGGATGCGCCCAAAAAAAAAGCTAAGGACAGACTAACTTTTTTGTTCAACATGAAGCAGCTTGGAAAATCCCAAAACTACCAATAACTTTTTTGGATAAGTACTGAAAATGTATGTATATTTGTAGATGCTAATATGCATAGCTATAATATTAACAGTAGTACCTTATGTAATACAATTATGTACATTATGGTAATCTGCAAGGCATTAGCCAAACAAAACCCACCCAAAACAGCCGCATAAAAAAAGGAAAAAGGGCCCAAATCACCACCATTATTCATAAACAACGAAATACAGGGCATACTGTGCATCGCACAGTAACACCACTAGTTTTTATTATAAAAGCAGAATAGTTGGGCACAAACTTGCTTACCTGGGTGTCCATTTCGTGCAACTCGCTAGCAGTCTAGTAATGTCTTGAAGTTCCACACTAACTTTGCACCTGTGGTTGTTACAAAGTTCTGAATTGGTTGCCTTTTGTATGCGTGGTAAATGAATGAATGGACCGACTATATGGAATGGACAGCGATTTGATCACAATTACATGTGTTGCAGTAGAACTCCTCATTCCCCTGAGCTTCGATCAGCTGAAATCATTTTGGCATGGGTAGTAAATTTTCTGGAGTATTTCTGGAATGGACATTGTGGCCTTGATGTGGACATTTTGACACTGAATGAGTTATAAATTCGGTACCAGCAATGTAAATATGCACACGTACACATAATGCTCCGCATCTTTCTAATTTAAAAAAAAGGCAAAAAAATGGGAGGTCAGTAGTTAATAATCATGATAGAAACACAAACAAAGAAAGACAACTCTGTCTTTTAGATGATGGTTGTTTGGCCGTCGTCCTTGCCAAGAACACACTGGCACACAAATAGGGATATTTTTTTTGTTGGGTTTCCGTGGTGGTTCCTCCACGATCACATTGGACCCAAGTATTCCAAAGCAATTTCTTACTTCTACCACAACATTCAATCTGTTCGGCTCTTTTTTCTCTGTAAAATGACCTAGCAATGTGGCATCTAAACATTAATTATAACGAAAGAACACTTGACATCGCCAATTTAGCATACATGCACATTATCACCTGGTGTGGACATTCTATCATTAAAACAATAAACAAGTCTTTAGAAGTCATGGAGATTTGTATCATATGATGAATTTGTTTGCTGTAAAGTATACCCTTTTTTACCTTTGTGTCTATTGGAATACATGAGTATGGTGTTATTTTTACACCGTGAATCATGTGAATTGATGATTCCAGACAATTCTTAGTACGTTCTTCGGCAATCCTCCTGATGAGATCAATATTTTCATAAACCCTAGAAAAATAATTTAGGATTAAACGCGGTAGCAAACAATCGATGAAGGAAAATCTCACATAAAGAAGAAAAATAACTTACCAGGTACGGAGTACTTTAACCTGTGAAATATCTTCCTCCAATACAACCTTTTTCCAACAACATATAAATGGGTGTTAAGGGGTGGCACGCCTTTAAAAATTAGTAAAGAAATGAAAAGAAAAACCCAACGAACAAGCAAACATCAGGCTCCAAACAACGAAGCTTAACAATATGGATTGATAAATAAAGAAAATAAAGAAAATAAAATGAAATTGTAATGTAATGGTTAAAGAGGATACAAATGACCCTTGCATGATAGTTCACACGAAGCATTCATTACATAAAACTAACCTCAATTAAGTGGTGTATAATATTACGAAACACAAAAGAATTCAAGCCAATTATGAAAACGTTACAACCCATGTGTCGCTCCTGAACTCAAACTCAGCTCCTAAACTAATCCTACTTAAAGCCTGAACCTGACTGCATTAGAATGGTGTACAGCCGACAATGTTCATGCTTCACTCAAGTTGCATTGCTACATATTCCTACTGAAGTTAACGATAATTATGATGAAGCAATTTGCTTAATTAATTTAACTCAAGATATCCTTAAACAGCTGATTCATTTCATGAGAAGATGGATGTCAATGAAATCACTTATTAGATGAGGAAACAAAATTTGGATGAGTACCCAAAACAGAAATTGTAGCATTTGCGTGGAAAAATAGGACGTTTTTAGGCTCAGATGTGTATTAATTTTCATCCCCGCCGAAGAAAACTTGATTCATCCGGGCGACCGGTTGCAATTCAAAGAGAAAATGAATGAAATTTTCTTATATATGCCGTCCAGGTTGCCCAACACTCAGATGATTCTGCCTATGGATTCGCAGCGATTTTCTTATAAAATCAACTTCATACCCTAAAAAATCTTACCGTAATCATAAATAGGAGTACTAATTAATTGCCACCCCATCTTCTAACTTTAAGTGGATTCTTTCAGTGGAGACCAACAACGATCAGAGGTCAGGGAGGACGCCAGTGGAGATCTTAAGCACATGCAAGCAAATGGAAGATTGTACCCGTAAAGAACATTTTAAGGCTCAGATCTGTAGTATTTCTCAACTCCAGTGAAGAGAATTTGATCCCTCCGGACTACACCGGTTGCAAAACAAACAGAAAATGAATGAACATTTCTTATTCATGCCATCCGGGTTGCCTCAACATACATATGATTCTGCAAATGGATTCGCAGTGATATTCTTATTCAATGATCTTCATAGCCTAAAAAATTTCTTTTATCGTAAATAGGAGTACTAATTAATTGCCAATCAAACAGAGAATGAACAAATCTATAAATCCTATTTACGCTGAAACGGATAAAATTATGAGCAGCTTGTAAAACAGAGAAACACAAAGAACCATAAACATTCAGTGATTTCTGCTACCTTCTTCACTTATCTTCTGCCACAGTCTCTTTTTTAGGAGTCCATAATCTCGAACCCAGCAAATGCATTTTTTTAAATTTTGTATCCAGAAAATGCTGGGAAACAAATAAGAAAAAACACATTCCGGCAGCTCATGGAGAAAGAAATCTACTGGAAAATGACTCCAATACATAAAAATAGGCTCAACTTAAGGTAAAATACGGGCAAAACTTTGGTAAATAATTTTGCTTGATGAAATCAGGGTTTTCATTCCTAACTTACAAGTATTCTATAGGTATTGGAATACTGGTCCGATGAACAGCAGAAATAAACATGCATATGAAAATGACCATAAAATTATCAGAAACCTTTTTTATAAATAAAATACCTAAGAAGGTCGACTCCACGTACCATCACCATTGTGAAGATCATTGAGAGCATATTGGGCGGCTTCTTTGTGAACCTGTATTTTTCCTTAAATTTTTCCCAATCATTGTGTGGAGCACGCCAAAGGAAAACCGCTACAGGAAACTTCACGGTGCCAAAAACCCAATAAACAAGACAGCGACATAATTTTTCTAAAGACGGAATAAACCATAAAAATTTCCTCCAATTTTTAGACCAAATCCAAGGACTCACCAGAATCCATCACCGCTAAGTTGTTGCTTCTGTCTGCCTTTGAAATCATGTACCCCTTTTCAAACTCATCCAAGGATATGTATACATGAGGACTAAAAGAGAGGTAGACAGTATACAATTCCAAGGAGGGTAAACATATATATATTTGACAACAGAAAAACGTAAATGTAGAAAAAAATTAGTAATACATAAGATGATAAATAGTGAAATCACCTCTGTCTTCATCATCTAATCTTATTCCACCTCAATATGTTATCTTTACTCTAAATTTCTGAAAGGCTATTGACACAGACTTAATAAAGTACGATTTCCAGCAAACCCACATGCAATCATTATTTACAAGGTAGAATGCTACACGAACACAGACTCGTTAATTCAATGCAATAGGTATAGTATAGCAGATACTCAAAATTCAATGTCATGAATTTGGAATCTAAAATATACACTAAAAAATGAAGCCAATGAGGCGCATGCCGGCAGTATAATGCCACAAAAAGCAATCAAAAAGTCGTACACACACCCATCAAATGGCGAAATTCGGAAATGGAAAGACAGAAAGAGGAAGAAGAGAAGGCGGAGGAGAAAAAGATATAAGGAAATACATGCCGGAAAATGAATCGCCGGAAAACCCACCGCAACCCTGGGACAGACATATCGGAGAACACAATGAAGTAAAACGAGAAAAAGAACGACCCAAAAAATACTAACTTTACCTGATTTAAGAGCTCATTCCGGGAAGAATATGGAGCAAGAAGCCGATCCAAATGAGAGGAAAGAGCTTGACGATGAGATTTATGTGAATCAAAATGAAACCCATACGACCCACCAGCATCTTCAACCTTTCAATGGATTCTTTCAGTGGAGACCAAGAACGATTAGAGGTCGGGGGGACGGTGGTGGAGATCGAAAGAGGAAGTAGGCAAATGGAGGATTCTAACCGCAGACATCCGGTACGTGTATGGACAGCGGGACACGCGTGTGCAGAGACGACAACCACGTGTACTGGGAGTACAATGCAATACGACGTCGTTTCCCTTGACCAGACCCAAAAAAAAAGGAAAAAAAGAGTTGTCGCAAAACGACAAATTTGTCGTACCACGGATGTGGATTTAAATAGTACTCCTATTTACTATGTACAACTTCAGGCAAACCATCTCAAAGTTTTGTTTATTTATTTATTTCATTTTCTTGAGTATAATCATAATTCATTAATGAACACGTAAATTTCGTTTCACGAAAAAAACCATTTTTGTCATCTCCGGATACGGATGCAATGAAACCTTATCTTAATCTCAGATGAGAATTTGATAATACACACACAATCTCACTTGTTGTGACAATTGTCTATTGAATTTAATGAGTATTGACCGTCATAAAATTTCTCAAATGATTAACATTGATAAAACATGCATGTTGCCCAAGCACTCCCACACCATCTTACCTACGTTACATCCACCTACCTTGCCCCTACCCAAACCACCCCACCCACCTTATCATCTTTCCCTTAGTGTATGCTGTAGCAGTGGTGCACCCAAAAAGATTTCTCAGAGGAGACACCATAACAAAGTAATGACTTTACAGTTAAATCGTGATTGGGAGATTATAATGCAGTGTATAATTAGTGAGATCCTGAGTCACGGTAAAATATTTACTTCTTAAATATCCTGAGCTTCCTTAAAAAAATCCCTAGCAAGAGTTTTAATAAATGGGATATTTTTAATACCATTAGACTATAAGTATCATGTGTCTTTTATCTTGTTAAAAAATGGTGATAAATCTCATCTATAAAAGTGTGTCAACACTTGGATAGAAACATGGACATGTACTGTTGAATACATACGTTGAATGACCTGCTTATTTATAAGTGCTACATATCTATGGAGGTTGTGTAATAATTCTTATACAATGTTCGTAGTAATACCGCGGTTTGCAATGTCACGTTTTGACACTATTAATGCTTACCCACAAACAGGTTATCATGCGGGATCATAATATGTGTATCCTAATTGTAGGAATGTATATTCAAGAAACGTCTTTTTAGAATGAATGTTGTTGTAAAACCCCACTTTGTAATTAAGGGTTTTTACGTCTTTTGGAGTATTTTTAACATAAAAAAAAATGGGAGAAACCTAATACCAATCCCATATATTTACCCAAGTGGGTCCGGGAAAAACAAGAAAAGAAAAAAAAAAAAAGAGATATACTGCCGCCAACTAGAAGAGAAGAAAAAAAAATAATCCGGCCACTGATTGGTACACCATTTCTTGATCCGATTCAAGAATACATTATGAGAATATCAACCACAGGTAGATCAAGACGATCCAGAGCAGTAATCGTCACGTGGTTTTAGTAAAAAATCCGTCTTTTCATTTCCTTACAAATCTAGGGTTTCATTCTTGTCAAAGTTATAGTTTTTAACCATGGATTCATGTTTTTCTAGATGATCTTTCGTTCGTGTCTTTTCTGAATCCGTATTGAATCGCAATTTGCCAGGGCCGGCCCAAAGGTTAGGCGGATTAGTGATGTAAGTCAATTAGATGATGCATTCACAATGTTTTATCCCCATTTCTCATGTATTTATTGATGTTCTTGTATTAATTCGAGTCCTTATTTGCTTAGTATCACCAAAATGTGTAGATAGTAATTATTATATATAATATCATGTTTTGATTAGTTTTATACCGGTTATAGTAACCGGAGCGTCGTGTCGGGTTTACGCTTGGTATTTTTATGTTGTATTGCAGGATTATAGGTTAACCAAGACCCTGAGTGACGCCACATGTTGATTTTGAGAGCTAGAAGAGTGTGCCGGAAGCTAACAAGTCAAACGGATCAATTGTCCATAGTGTTTCTACCGTAGCCTATCTTCAATGGACATTTTACCCAACTTAGAGGCATTTTCTGGAGATGATTTCTTCATGAGAGTTGTAGACCTAGAAACGATATTTCCAACGCATTTTGAATCACATCAATCGGAGCTCTACAACTCAAGTTATGGTCATTTTACTGTGCTGCTGGAAGAATCGGCGCACGCTAAACGTCACTGTAGCTATACAGAGAATTTTCCTTCATAATTGGCGCACACCAAACATATAGTGGCGCACGCCATACGGTGCAGAAGCAGATATTTTCAGCATATAAACCCCTTTTTGGATCAAAAACATAATCTTTCATCCCCCATCTTCTCCCCCAACTCTCTCTCAACCCGTAGAGACACACCACCGCGCCAAGGGGCTCTTCTAGCCAAAATCTCTTAGATTTTTAGCTTTTAACTACTTTGTAAACAATTAAGGATTTATTAGTTTGATTTCTAAGTAATCTAGTTGAAGAAATTCATCTGTTTTGATGTATGGAACCCATTGATGTTCTTGCAAGTTGAATGAAGCTTCCATCTTCAAGTTTGAAGCTTGTTCTTGGTAAATATTTATCCCTTACTTTGTGTTAATTGCTCTCATGAGTATGAATGATAGATTTGAGATGTTTGTGTTCATAGTCATTAGTGGCTAGTTCTACACTATCCAATATTATGTATTTGTGATAGTTAGTAATCTCTATTAGTTGATTGGGAATGTAGTTTGTATTTCATAGCTTCATGTGTTGTTGTTTATCTTTTCCTATCTACATTGTATTGCTTGTTGGTGTTGGACTGATCACCTAGCACTTGCACACACACACACACACACACACACACACACACACACACACACACACACACACACACACACACACACCTAGTTGAGACCGAAAGGAGATGCTTGGTATGGGAGAAGGGATAGGAAAACCGGAAGGTAAAATTGACCTTAATTGGAATTCGATTTTTTATCCGGGGAGTATTGACATTGTCATTGCACTCAAGAACGTAATCATGTTGGATATTTAGGTCTATGGTTCTTAGACCAAGAAGGAGACATAGAGTAATTTCATTCACTCGTATGAGGGGGAATTGCTAGCTTAGGAGTGCACCGATAACACACACTTGAACACCATTGGAAGGTTGGTAGGTAGTTCATTCCCATGATACTAGTAGAGATATACTTGATCATTGCATTGTCTTGGCTAGGCTCTTTTATCATTTTATCACCCTTTGTAGTAGTAGAATCTTAGATATAATTACTTTCTTGTTAATTTGTGACTTGGATCAAGATAATTATAGCTTTTCGGTGTTCAACCTCACAATCCTCGTGGATACGACCTTGACCACTAGACTAGACTACAATTGACCCGGTACATTGCTGGTAAGATTGGACACCTAGGAAAGTTCGATCAAGTTTTTGGCGCCATTGCCAGGGATTGTGTAACGGTTGATACTTATACTAGCTTAAAATTCTTGAGAATAGGTCAATCTTTTTCTAATCTCATTTCTATTTTATTTCTTTGGTACTTGCCTCTTTGGTAAGTTACCAAGTGTTATTTTATTGTGTTCTTGTCGTTTCTCACTTGTAGTGGATGAACCGTTCTCGTAGAGGAAAGACACCCGACACTCCCATCATTCCGGATATCAATACGTATATTAAGGATTTGGTTAAAGAGAAGAAATGTAGTCAAGCTCGTCATAGTTTGGAACTTGGTGAAGAATCTTCACAAGCATCATCCTATCAAGAAGAAGAGATGGATTAGAATCTATTGAATGCACAAGGCGGTCAAGAACAAGAAAATAATGCCCAATTTGAACAAAACCTAATCCCTCAAAATCCAAATCCACCAAACAACAACATCCACGACCACCAAATCCTCCATTTCCACCACCCAACAACCAAAACCGGAACCAAAATAACTGGAACAACAACAACCCTCCAAATCCAAGACCCATTTGTGATCAAGCCGTGAGAAGAAATGAAACCAACACTCCAATCCTCCTACCCAATGTTGGTGCAAACAACTTTGAGATCAAGTCTCATCTTTTTGGATTGGTGGAGACAAGAGCTCAATTTCAGGGTGATGATGATGAAGATCCACATCGATATCTTTATCAATTTGAGGAATGATGCAATACGACCAAGAACAATGGTATTCATAGAGAGTTGACTTGAATTTCATTATTTCCTTTCTCTTTGGTCGGTAAAGCTAAAGAATGGTTTATGTCTCTACCTCGTCATTCTTTAACAAGTTGGGATGAGATCCAACATGAGTTCTTGAAGCAATATTTTACTCCGGGCCGAAATTTGGAATTGAAGGTTGAAATTGCTAACTTTAGGCAAGGAGACGATGAATCACTTGGGGTTGCTTGGGCAAGATTTAAGAGGGTGTTGAGGGCATGTCCCGATCATGGTTATTCCTTGAATATGCAAATACAATTCTTTTGTCTAAGGCTAAGGAAAGAGTCACGTTCGGAAGTTGAGCAAGCATGTAATTGTTCCTTGATGATGAGTGTGGCACAAGATGTTTATGATGCTATTTAATTTTTTTTTGAAAAATAACCGAATGTGGGAAACCGGCTCAAATACAAGGAAAGTTGCTTTTGTGGGAGAATCATCCATTCAAACGGAAGTGTTGGCACAATTGGCATCCCTTGGCAAGAAAGTTAATGAAATTCAAGCTAGCAAGAGTTTGGGGAGTGGAAAGATTATTGATGAGGCTTATGAAAGCATGAGGAATGATAATGTACCGTTGGGATTATTGAAACCCGGTGAATATTCAAAAGAAGAAGTGAGCTTTATGCAACAACACCGGAAGCTCAACAATGCTCATACCAATGCATACAACAATGTTAGAGAGATCATCCCACTTTCCATTGGTCCGAAAATTCAACAAATCATGGACCGGGACCATCACTTGCCCAACAACAAGAGGCATCCATCAATGCCAATATGCAACAACAAGGTGAATACCAAGAAAATCTCTCTTACCAACAACCACCACCACCTCTTTTTTACCAACAAGTTTCTACTTAACATGCCCCCGTTCAACAAAGTTCTCTATCAACAGAAGAGGTTTCTCAATGGAAAATTTTGATGGAAAACTTGATGGGTGTAGTTCCTACTCAAGCTGCAAATATGCAAACAATGATGACTTCTATTAGCATGAGGTCCCAGGATGTTGTCAATCTAAAATCATCTATGGCAGGTCAAAATACAATACTGAGAACCGTGGAAGCATCAATGAGAGGTATTGAAGACTATTTGACTAGGGGAGGCGAGAGAAATAGTAGTAGACCCCCGGGTGGATTACCAAGCAACACCAAGAGAAACTCGAGAGAAGTCAATGCTATTATTACTCGAAGTGGAAGCTCATATGGGCATAATGAGGGAAGCAATGAGGTTGAAGAAGATTTGAATGATGAGAAGGAGGAAGAGTGGAGTGAAGAAGAAGAAATTGTTAACGGTTTCTTGAGGGGACATGGTTTTAAGGAAGAAGAAGAATGGGTGAAAGTCCCGAGACTTTTGAAAAACCCGAGAGCTAGTGATTTGAGGACTTTTTTTCATGAGCATGTCTCAATGGCGCCTGCTAAAGAGGAAACGGTGCACGCCAAAGGGAAAGAAATTGATACAAAGAGTCAGTAGGGAGAATGGTGCACGCCAAAGGTGAGTTGACGCTTGCTAATACCAAACAAAAAATTTTTGAGAAAGGAAAGGAGAAGATGGAGCAC
Organism: Gentiana straminea; assembly: GCA_036785695.1. Taxonomy (NCBI): domain Eukaryota; kingdom Viridiplantae; phylum Streptophyta; class Magnoliopsida; order Gentianales; family Gentianaceae; genus Gentiana; species Gentiana straminea. The sequence goes on along the minus strand of JAVUPR010000088.1, from coordinate 4,327,443 downwards.
GCCAATAAAGAATGGTATCCCCTAGCAGCCCAAATTTTGAGAAGAAGTTCAACCACTTCACCTAACAACAAGGGTAAGGGAGGTATGACTTCTATTCCTAAAATTATTGATCTTGCGTCACTTCCCTATCCCCCTCGAGAGGAAATTAAAAAGATGAAGGTTTATAAATAGTATGCACGTTTTCTTGACACTTTTCGGCACTTAACCATTAATATCCCTTTCATCGAAGCACTCACTAATATGCCAGCGTATGGTAAGTTTCTTAAGGACATACTATCCAAAATGAAACGGTTGGAAGAATATGAGACGGTGTGTCTAAGTGAGGAGTGTTCCACCGTGCTTCAACACAAGCTTCCTTTTAAACTTAAAGACCCCGGGAGTTTTACGATCCTATGTGAGAATGGGGGATTTTTGTTTAAGAAGGTGCTATATGATCTGGGTACGAGCATAAACCTCATGTCCTATAATGATTTCATGAAACTTGGCATAGGCAAGATCAAGCGTACGGAGATGACTCTCCAACTTGTAGATAGATCCATAAAACGTCCAAAGGGAGTCATTGATGATGTACTAGTGAAGGTCGATAAGTTTTACTTCCCTGTCGATTTTGTTGTTATGGATATGGAGGAAGGGTACACACACCCCTTATCCTCGGTAGACCATTTTTAGCAATGAGAGAGGCTGTGATCGATGTCCGTAAGGTAGAGCTTAGTTTGAGAGTGAATGATGAGCGAGTTGTCTTCAACATCTACACTTCATTGAAATATCCACACACTACACTAGAATCTTGTTCTTTTGTGGGCACTTTGTGTCCTCTTGTTGTGGATCATACTAACACGCAGGTAGTTGAAGAAGACGTGAGAGATAATGTGAAATCTCACAAACCGAAAGCTCGAAAATCAAAGGAAAAGGTCAAGAGTCGTTGGGATAAGTGGCATTCATCTACATTATGTTGGAGACCGGTTTTGATGAAAAAGACGGATGCGGTGCATAAGAATGACCCACCACCCATGCATTAAAGAAATATGCCATGCATGAGTCTAGCTATAGACTATAAATTTATCAACTACGGGTACTATCTTTCTTATTACTTCTTAAGCATTATCTTTTGGTTGGCTTTTGTGCTTATTTGCTACATGCTTATGTGAGTAATTGTTAGTAGTATCCAAGAACGTTAATCTGTATAATCCATGTTTCTACCATATAAATCCATGCATGATGACCTGTATAATTTCCATCACTTCTACCGTATAATCCCGTCGAGCAAATGATGTTAAACAAAAGCGCTACCAGGAGGCAGCCTGTAAAAAGTTTGGTATAATATTTTTGCTCTTTTGTGAGGCCCGGTGTGGCGAATGATCCTTTTGTCTACATTTTGGTTGATACTTTGCTAGTAATTGGGATTGCTTGCTCATTTCATTGGTTTTCTTTCATGTACATGCCCACCCACCCTCCCTTTTATAGCATCCCGGTAATTGTTTTGACTAGTTGTGATTCCCTTTTGTTTCCCTAACTACTCTCTTACCACTCACTTTACATTGAGGACAATGCAAGTTCGTAAGTGGGGAGTGGGAACATAGTTAGTCCAACGAAAGGTAATGTCATTAAATGTTTGAGAAACACTTAGTTTTGTGAATTTTCGAGCAATTTAAAGTTCAACAAACCACCTTTTGTGAAAAGATTTGGTTTTGCAATTGTTAGAGTGAGTACCTCAATGAAGTGAGTAACCTTGGTGGCATGTAAGTGCATTTTAATCGTGAATATTTGTTTGTAGTGTGAATTCTTTGAGTACGTATATTCCGATCTTTTGTTAACATGTAAACCTTTATGCAATCATGTAAGCTTGCTTTCATAGCAACTAGAACTTAGGCTTGATATCATTTCGAGGCAAAATAGAAAGGTGTTTAAAGTCGGAGTCAGGGATGATGGTCATGGAATTTCTTTGACTCGACCAAAACCAAATGGCCTTACCGAACGTAATTCCACATGTCCCCATCGCAGCCTTTTTAGAGTTGTGAGACCCCACTCGGAACTAGCCATTCGTGATTAGCCTCATTATAATCTGGCCCTTAGCCTAATTTTGGTCTACATTTAGCAAGTTTCTATGTATTGTGTGGTGGCAACATTTGAAGTTGGGCAAGAGTTTGATGACATTATTGGGACAAAGTTGAGATGGTATCTTATCAAGTTCGGAGTCCATTGGTGTTAGTTCAACAAAAAATTCAAAAAATTCAAATTTTCTCAAAAAGTTCATAAATAAATCAAATAAAGTTCAAGTGAATTTGTAAATAAAGTTCAATAAATGGTGAGTTTAGAAGAACCCTTTTGAAGGACAAGTTCGACTAGTCAAGTAACTCAAGCTTTGGGGAATTGCATTGATTTGGAGCGGTGTTTCTTATCTCTTTTGTTCTTTGTTGAAGTGGCCACCTCGACGATTTTTGCAAAAGAAGAGAAAGAGATACCAATTTGACATTTTTGGAAGTGAAGGTGTAGAGGCTTGCTATCTTGCTTGTTCTTTTTGATATATCCTTTTTACCATTCGCTTAGCCAACTACCCGAGCCTAACGTTACAAGCTTGCAAGTCCTACCCGATCTAACTTCTTGACTCCGAATGCCTCGATTAGTAGAGATTGGTATCATTCTTAAGCCTATGGTTTTCACCTAATAAGTCTTGCATGCATGGTTTCATAATTGATTTCTTGGTAACAATTTGAGGAGCATCGACACACACACACACACTCCACTACTTTCTTAGATTCCGGTTAACATGTGGTTATATGTACGATAGGTTGCATCATCTAGTTGAGCTCTTACTTCTTGATGTTGTATGACCCTATCTCTTGACTTGAGTTGTTTTGTCGCTTTATTTGCTCGAGGACGAGCAAAAGCTAAGTGGGGTGTTGTTGATGTAAGTCAACTAGATGATGCATTTCATAATGTTTTATCCCCATTTCTCATGCATTTATTGATGTTCATGTATCAATTCAAGTCATTATTTTTTTGGTTTCACCCAAATGTGTGGATAGTAATTATTATATATAATATCGTGTTTTGTTTAGTTTTGTACCGGTTATAGTAACCGGAGCGTCCTGTCGGGTTTGCGCTTGGTATTTTTGTGTTGTATTGTAGGATTATAAGTTAACCAAGATGCTGAATGATGCCACATGTTGAGCTTAGCACATCTTTTGAGAGCTAGAAGAGTGTGCCGGAAGCTAACAAGTCAAACGGATCAATTGTCCTTAGTGTTTCTACCGTAGCCTATTTTCAACGGACATTTGACCCAACTTAGAGGCATTTTCTGGAGAGGACTTCTCATGAGAATTGTAGACCTAGAAACGATCTTTCCAACGCATCTTGAATCACATCAATCGGAGCTCTACAACGCAAGTTATGGTCATTTTACTGAGCTGCTGGAAGAATCGGCGCACGCCAACTTATCGTGGTGTACGGCAAACGTCACTGTAGCTATACAGAGAGTTTTCCTCCATAATTGGCGCACGCCAAACATATAGTGGCACACACCATACGGCGCAGAAGCAAATATTTTTAGCATATAAACCCCTTTTTGGATCAAAAACATAATCTTTCAACCCCCATCTTCTCCCCCAACTCTCTCTCAACCCTTGGAGACACACCACCGCCCCAAGGGGATCTTCTAGCCAAAATATCTTAGATTTTTAACTCTTAACTACTTTGTAAACAATTAAGGATTTGTTAGTTTTATTTTTACGTAATCTAGTGGAAGAAATTCATCTCTTTTGATGTATGGAACCCATTGATGTTCTTGCAAGTTGAATGAAGCATCCATCTTCAAGTTTGTAGCTTGTTCTTGGTAAATATTTATCCTTTAATTTGTGTTAATTGCTCTCATGAGTATGAATGCTAGCTTTGACATGTTTGTGTTCATAGTCATTAATGGCTAGTTTTACACTAGCCAAGATTATGTATTTGTGATAGTTAGTAATCTCTATTAGTTGACTGGGAATGGTAGTTTGTATTTCATAGCTTCATGTGTTGTTGTTTATCTTTTCCTATCTACATTGTATTGCTTGTTGGTGTTGGATTGATCACCTAGCACTTGCACACACACACCTAGTTGAGACCGAAATGAGATTCTTGGTGTGGGAGAAGGAATAGGAAAACTGGAAGGTAAAATTGACCTTAATTGGAATTCAATTTCTTATCCGGGGAGTATTGACATTGTCATTGAACTCAAGAACTTAATCATGTTGAATCATTAGGTCTAGGGTTCTTAGACCAAGAAGGAGACATAGTGTAGTTTCCATTCACTCGTATAAGGGGGAATTGCTAGCTTAGGAGTGCACCGATAACACACACTTGAACACCATTGGAAGGTTGGTAGGTAGTTCATTCTCATGATACTAGTAGAGATATACTTGATCATTGTATTGTCTTGGCTAGGCTATTTTATCATTTTATCACCCATTGTAGCAGTAGAATCTTAGATACAATTACATTCTTGTTAATTTGCGAATTAGATCAAGATAATAATAGATTTTCGGTGTTCAACCTCATAATCCTCATGGATACGGCCTTGACCATTAGACTAGACTACAATTGACCCGGTACACTGCCGGTAAGATTGGACACCTAGGAAAGTTCGATCCTTTAGTCGGCGGCCGAAGGCCCAACCGTCACGGGGCCCGAAATTACATCTTTCGCAAAAAAAAATCGTGTAGATCCATTCTCAACCAACCTAATATAATGTGTTAAAAAATTACATAAATTAATAAAGGCTCAAATTCAGCTCGTGGTGTTTAGCTTTCGGGGGTAACCCCATTTTGTTACTACAACATAAATGTAAACGATAACAATATATGAAAAAATATCTAACATAAATGAATTTGAATTTAGTATCTACGAAATTTAGAAGCGTGATGTTGAAGTAATATTTTGAAAGTATGTTTTCGAAAAAAACAAAAAAAACTCCAAACTAAAAGGCCCTCTTCGGCGAAGTCATCGAAGGCCCAAAAATTTCCAGGGTCGACCCTGCAATTCGCATCCAATAGATGTAAGGATTATAATTGAAGGGCTAGACTAAATTTACAATTTTTAATTGGTTAAATTTGTATTTAATTTCTAGTAATAAAGTATTTATGTGCACGATTATCAAAGAAAAACTTTACAGGGAAAAAAAGAATATCTATCTGTGGAAAAGAATGAGAATCGTCTGCGCCGCCGCATCGGCAACCACCGCCGCCGCAGCGTGAGTCTCGGCTTCCAATTCTGTTCCAACTGATTGTCAGTCTAGTACAGAGTGCACAACACACAATCATGTAGAGTATAGTCAGCATGAATTCTTATTTTGTACCAATTAATTATTAATATTATTATTATTATTTAATTTAATTTATGTAATTTGGGAATTATAGATACATGTTATCATCATACGCATTACACATGTCAGATGTAGGTATTAACATCATTTTTATGTTAGCTATGAGTTCTCAAGAAATCTCAACATTCATAATGTACCCACACTTGGGGGTTTTACAATTTTGGGTGGATGTTAAGCCTGTTATAAGTGTTAGGAAAATGTATCGTGTGTGTAGTAATTCACGAAACAATCACATAATCACCGAGTAGAAATTAGGGAATAAATTAAAACAATAAATAAAATGAAACGATAAATAACATGATAGAGATCAAACCGAGGCGAGTGTAAACACACTTTCCCTAAGACAAATTGCCCCAGTCTCGTGCCCACGGTGGCAACAACTGTCTTTCAAGATACAACGGTTTCATGTCTCGGATTGAAAACACTTCAAAAACCCGAGCTCCGGCGAACTACTCGGATGCTCTGACTTCTCTTCGACACACCAAGACTCAAAGAGTTTAGATTGATTTTTGTTGTAGTAGAAGAGGAAAATTTGATGTATCAATTCTCATTCACCGGGGTTCTTTTCATAATAGAAAAATGACCAAATTAGCAGTCTTTACAACATGGTTTCTCCTTCCTCAAGACAAGGCAATCAATCAGCCGACTCATTGTATTAGCCAACCTTAATTAGGTCATTGGTTGGTTTTAAAGTCAATTATGTTCTCCAGATTGTACGTATTTTACACAACTTTTAGGCATCAATTTCTCATTCACCTTATATCTGAATAGAGTGATTCGAAAGCCCAAGTTCATCTACTTCGTGAGTAGTATTCAATGTTATAATTAACTCTTGGTTATATACATCGGAGTCTATCCTAAAATAGTGCTAGAATTGACCGTTTTGACATTCGTCAAACCACTACACGAGATTTTTCTCCAACAATAAGCGCCCACCTGCGGGTCTAATTGAGTATGGTAATAGTAGGCCGGTTATTATTTCTATTTGTTATTGGGACCAGGGTGCAACCTTATTGATATCTTTGAAAATATCATGGGTGCGGTATTTGAGTTGATTAGTGTTGGACAATCTTGTTCATAAATGAAAGAAAATTACAGTGAAACGAATAACAACAAATTCGAATTACAATTGCAAAGAAAACAGAAAAGGATATATGATCCGAACCCTGTGTTGCACACAGTTTCCTTAAGACTAATTCGCCCCCTCACCTTCGTGTGCCGTGAGCTTCAGCGGGACGTTAATCTCCCAGGATAGAACGGATAGCAATGACAGGAAGTACAACACCTTCAATTGCTTAAGAACCTTGTAGTTTGAACTCTCAGTTTTCATATGAAAAAGATGAAGCAGAATGCTGGTGTTTTTGGTATTTCTTGCATAAAGAACTGATCAAGAAGTCTGTTTAAATAGGCTTTATTCAGTAGAGGAGAGCTAGGAACTGATGGAATTCGAAGTGGAACAGCCTCAGCTTCATTACCACGAAATGAATGTCATTAAAGCTCAGAATTGGAACAGGCACAGCATCAGCATATGCCATAAGTGTTGTCAGTTGGAAGGTCACAGTATCAGTATCAGCATATGCACAGTATCAGCATATGTATAGTATCACTCTGAATTTTCAGCATTCAGTTCGAAAAAATAATATGCACGGTATCAGCATATGTATAGTATCACTCTGAATTTTCAGCATTCAGTTCGAAAAAATAAAAGTTCAGGTTGCAAAACCGAACCTTCACTGGGAGCCTATGAATCGAGTTGCATTCGTGTCCGCAGGACGCGCGCTCGCACACAAGTTCAAGTTGAAATCCATCCGGATTTGCACCCCCCCCCCCCTGCGCCCGCGCGTAGAGAACGGTGTATAAAGTTGGTAAATTCTTACCACTACACTAATACAACATCATATATATATTGGCTCTTTTCCTTCCTTCCTTCCAATGTGGGAGAAATTGTTTTCTCCAATTACTAATACTTTCCATTCACCACTTAGGCCCAATAGGCCCAATATGACATATCATTCAACACTTCCATTTTAACCATCATTTTCCAACAATCCCCCACATGAATGGAATAGTGTTTAAACCCTAGCAAAGGCTCTAAGAATGAAATTGAGAGTTCGGCGGTAGATCAATGCATAGGATAGGTAGGTGTGACCCTTTGAACCTTCCCTTGATTAAATATGTTTACTTTACTGGCTGACTAGTAGACGCGATGTCCTTGAACTATTCTGCCGTTGATGTAAATGATGACATATCAACCACACTGCATCTACCTATCAACATAGGTTCTTGCGGTTATGTCCATTTTGGCCGTGGACATCTGCCTGGTTCAGTAAGAGTTTCTAAGAATTGCACCCACACAATTCCCTTTGAAGCGGCCCCTCTTCTCTCTTACATAGGTGATTCTGTAATTCAGAATTTTCTCAAAATATTCTTCTTACACAAATCATTAAAAGCTCTTCTGTGAGCTTATCCTCGTTCAATCTCACTGTTTCTTCATCTTAGGAATGAGCTTGAGGGTTACCCCCACAGTGACTTTACTTTGGCAATTAGGTTTTCCCATTGAACCAAGATCTTGGGATCTCCAATCTACAAGGTTGGGTTTTCCTTCGCAAAAGTTTAATTCCATGGGCTTTAGTCCCATTCCTCTTGATGATTTAGCAACTACCTCTCTATTTAACCCTTTGGTTAGCGGATCCGCAAGATTATCCTCTGACTTAACATAGTCTAAGGTAACCGTACCAGTTGAGAGTAGTTGTCTAATGGAATTATGTCTTCGGCGTATGTGCCTAGACTTACCATTATACATTATATTCTGTGCTCTTCCAATCACTGATTGGCTGTCACAATGAATACATATTCCTGGCACCGGCTTCGGCCATTGAGGAATATCCTCTAGGAATTGATGCAACCATTCTGCCTCTTCACCACATTTATCTAAGGCTACAAACTCAGATTCCATTGTGGATCTGGTTATCACGGTTTGTTTGGAAGATTTCCAAGACACGGCTCCACCGCCTAACGTGAATACAAAACCACTTGTGGATTTTGAATCCTTTGAATCGAAATCCAATTTGCATCAAGATATCCTTCTATAACAATTGGTTCTCTTGTATAGTGAAGGCCATACTTACGAGTATATCTTAAGTATCTCGCAACCTCACTATAGCTTTCCAATGTTCATGACTCGGATTACTAGTATATCTACTTAGCTTGCCAACAGCGTAAGCGATATCCGGTCTAGTACAACTCATTAAGTACATTAGACTTCCAATGATCCTTGCGTACTCTAATTGAGATACACCCTCACCTTTATTTTTGAACAAAGGCTGACTTTGATCTATTGGAGTTCTAGCTTTATTTGAATCATCTTTATTGAACTTTTCCAGGATTTTATCAATATAATTAGATTGACTCAAGATGAGACCATCAGAATTTCTTGTAATTCTAATTCCCAATATCATCTCTGCTAAACCCATATCTTTCATTTCAAATCTGGCGTTTAACATATCTTTGATAGATTTGATCATCTTATCATTACTACCAACTATCAACATGTCATCCACATAGTCATCTTTTGTTTCTTTCATGTAAATACATTTATCACATTCATTGGTTTTGAACCCTTTTTCAAGCATAACATGATCAAAATTTTGATGCCATTGTTTGGTGCTTGTTTTAAGCCATATAATGACTTAACCAATTTACACACTTTCTTATCTTGTCCTGGACTAGAAAAACCCTCAGGTTGTTCCATGTAGATTTCTTCTTCTAAATCTCCATTTAAGAAAGCGGTTTTCACATCCATTTGATGTACTTCTAAATTACGCAAAACGGCTATAGCAAGTACCATCCTAATAGAAGTTATTCTCGTCACTGGAGAATATGTGTCAAAATAATCAAGACCTTCTTTTTGACTATAACCTTTTATTACTAGTCTGGCCTTATATTTATCAATAGATCCATCAGGTTTCATTTTCCTCTTAAAGATCCATTTTGATCCTAGTGGCTTACATCCTGGAGGTAAATCAACTAACTCCCAAGTATGATTTTGCAATATAGAGTCTATTTCACTATTTATTGCTTCTTTCCACATTGGACCTTCAGAAGAAGTTGTCGCTTCTTTAAAGCTTTGAGGATCTGTCTCTATCATATAAATGATAAAATCTTCACCAAAGGTTTTTTCAGTTCTCGACCTCTTGCTTCTTCTTGGCTCAACCTCAGTTGGCTCTTTTTCATTTACTTGTTCAGAAGGGTGATCCTGAACATGAACATGCTTTAATGAACTAGGTTCATTTGTTTTAGCCGGAAATACATTCTCAAAGAATGATGCATTTCTCGATTCCATTATCGTATTTTTATGTATTTCGTGGATTATCCGACTTATACACAAGAAATCGATAAGCACTACCGTTGTGTGCATATCCAATGAATATACAATCAACAGCTTTTGATCCTATCTTTACTACTTTGGGTGTAGGTACGAGCACCTTTGCAAGGCACCCCCACACTTTCAAGTATTTGTAAGAAGGTGGTTTACCTTTCTACAGCTCATAAGGAGTTTTCTCTTGTTTCTTTCGGGGTATCTTATTTAAAAGATAATTGCTAGAAAGGATAGCTTCCCCCCACAAGTTTTGTGATACTCCCGAACTCAACAACATTGAATTCATCATTTCTTTCAATGTTCGATTTTTCCTTTCAAAGAACTCCGTTCGATTGTGGTGACCATGGCGCGGTTATTTCATGAATAATCCCATGTTCAGCACAAAAATCACATAGTGGTGCCAAATATTCACCACCTCTATCGCTTCGGAGTATTTTGATCTTTTTTCCATGTTGATTCTCAACTTCTTTTACGAATAAAATAAATTTATCTATCGCTTCATATTTTCCTTTTAACAAGTATACATAGCAATATTTAGTGCAGTCATCGATAAAGGTAATAAAATAATTATTTCCGCCTCTCGATTGCACAATTTTAAGATCACACACGTCGCTATGTATTAGTTCGAGTGGTTGCGTATTTCTTTCAACATTTTGAAAGGACGCTCTTGTTAATTTCGCTTCAACACAAGTTTCACACTTATGTTCTTTATCAATTTCGAATTTGGGGATATATTTTAGACTTATTAATCTATGCAGGGAATCGTAATTAACATGTCCTAGTCTACCATGCCATAAGGAAGGTGACTCAACCAAGTAAGCAGAACCATTAATATTATTATTGATATTGTTTGGCCTAACAGCCATTACATTCAGCTTAACCATGCCATTACATGCATACCCCTTACCGACATACATACCACTCTTAGTTAAAGTAAACTTGTCGGATTCTAAAACAAGACGGAAGCCATTTTTATTCAATAGCACTCCGTACACCGCATTCTTACGCATATCCGGGACATATAGCACATTCTTCGTAGTTAGATGCTTGCCGAAGTCATCTTCGAATCACTACTCCTTTTCCAAATATAGCGAAGTAGCCGAGTTTCCCATGAACAAAGTCTCATTACCTTGAACCGACTCGAACTTAGTAAACACTTCCCCGTCGAGCAAATGTGCCTTGTAGCTCCTGTGTCTACCCACCATTCTCTAGGATTTGAATCCACCATGTTCACCTCTGACACAACAGCACAAAGATCAATATCTTCCATGCCTTGAACAATATTTGCTTGAGAAACCTTCTTCTTTGGTAGCTTGCAATCAGCAGATTTGTGACCAATCTTGTCACAATTGAAACATTTCCCTTGGAACTTAGGTTTTTCAATGCCACCTTTCGGTCCCAATTTAGTTTTTGGTCCCGTTTTTGATTTCTTAACAAACTTGTTCTTTTTTGAGCTTTGGCCATGTTCTACCACGTTGGCCCTTGCAAGATTCTGAGAGTAATTTCCTCTTTTATCAGACTTCTTATTGTCATCTTCAATACGAAGCCTAACAACAAGATCTTCCATGCTCATTTCCTTTCGCTTATGCTTAAGATAATTCTTGAAATCTTTCCACACATTTGGTAATTTCTCAATAACACAAGCGACTTGGAAAGTTTCACTAAGCTCCATCTTTTCAGCTTGAATCTCGTGAAGAATCAACTGAAATTCTTCCACTTGTTCCATGAGTGGTCTAGAGTCCACCATCTTGTACTCCAAGAACCTGCCAACGACAAATTTCTTTGTACCTGCATCTTCGGTTCTATACTTTTTATCTAATGCCTCCCACAATTCTTTTGCACTCTTTTTATCACAATAAACATCATACAATGAATCACATAAAAAATTCATTACATAATGTCTACAAAGATAATCAGATTGTTTCCATTCATCCATGGCAAACAGAAAATCTTGATTCGGCTCTCCTTCCGCTTCCGGTGTTGGTGGATCATCGGTTAGGAATTTAGCCATACGCAAAGTTGTGAGATAGAACATCATCTTTTGTTGCCATCTCTTAAAATTCAGCCCATTGAATTTTTCAGGCCTCTCATGCTGATTCATAGGAGCAACACCTCGATTTGGCACTTGTTGCACCATAGCCAAAGATTGAGTCTGACCATCAGCACCATTCTGAGCCGTACTGGTTGACATTTCTGAAATTTAACACAAATTGATTAAATTTCCTTTCAACAATTTATAGAACAATTTTTAATTGAACTATACTCAATTCAACAAAAGATTCGTTTAGAACCCAAAACAGCTTGGTTTTAATAAAACAGCTCGTTTAATCAAACAGCTCATTTTTCAATAAAACAGCTCGTTTAAAATTCAAATTTCGATTCGCTTTCTTCAAGTACAGAAAACTGAACCACAAACTGTTATGAACGGTTTATTAAAATCGAAACTGTTCAACACAAGAACCAGCTCGATTCAACACAGTTATTGAAACTGTTCGTTTTCAATTCTTTCCGTCAGTGAACAAGAATTATAAGAATTAGTCTTAAGATTGTTGGACAATCTTGTTCATAAACGAAAGAAAATTACAATGAAACGAATAACAACAAATTCGAATTACAATTGCAAAGAAAACAGAAAAGGATATATGATCCGAGCCCTGTGTTGCACACAGTTTCCTTAAGACTAATTCGCCCCCTCACCTTCGTGTGCCGTGAGCTTCAGCGGGACGTTAATCTCCCAGGATAGAACGGATAGAAATGACAGGAAGCACAACACCTTCAATTGCTTAAGAACCTTGTAGTTTGAACTCTCAGTTTTCATATGAAAAAGATGAAGCGAATGCTGGTGTTTTTGGTATTTCTTGCATAAAGAACTGATCAAGAAGTCGGTTTAAATAGGCTTTATTCAAGAGAGGAGAGCTAGAACCGATGGAATTCTAAGTGGAACGACCTCGCTTCATTACCACGAAATGAATGTCATTAAAGCTCAGAATTGGAACAGTCACAGCATCAGCATATGCCATAAGTGTTGTCAGTTGGAAGGTCACAATATCAGTATCAGCATATGCACAGTATCACTCTGAATTTTCAGCATTCAGTTCGAAAAAATAAAAGTTCAGGTTGGGAGCCTATGAATCGAGTTGCATTCGTGTCCGCAGGACGCGCGCTCGCACACAAGTTCAAGCTGAAATCCATCCGGATTTGCACCCCCCATGCGCCCGCGCGTAGAGAACGGTGTATAAAGTTGGTAAATTCTTACCACTACACTAATACAACATCATATATATATTGGCTATTTTCCTTCCTTCCTTCCAATGTGGGAGAAATTGTTTTCTCCAATAACTAACACTTTCCATTCACCACTTAGGCCCAATAGGCCCAATATGACATATCATTCAACACTTCCATTTTAACCATCATTTTCCAACAATTAGTGGATATCTGGCTCAGTGTATGAGTGTTTATTCAAGAGATGCTTATGAATGTTAGCAGGAACTCAATTCGTTTCTGAGAGAGAAATCTGCCGATGAATTGCCAGAGCTTGGCTGCGTTTTTATTTATATATCTGATCCCTTGAAGGGTAAATGATTCCACTATTTATAGGGATTACATAGTCACTGTTCATGTGGCGGGAAGCAAAATACAAGTATTGCATAAAGGTAAAACTACGAGTCGAGTTCCCGATCATGCGAGTTGACTTGTACCTCTAAACTTATGGGTTCTTCGCATGAGACTTGACTGTGATGCCAAATGATGTGGGCCGCGAACCGTCGGTCGAGCTTGGTCGGCCCCCGGTGCTTCGTCTCGCCTAGTATATGGCGTGTGAAGGCATTGTTTGGAACCTTTCTCTAGTCGAATATAAATGTCGTGGGCATAAGACGGGCTGAATTGTTCTTGGCCCTGCTCATCTTACTATAGTGCGAGCTGATCGGACCAAGGACCCTATTCGTTATTGGGCCTTCTTGGAGGCCCGATGTGAATCCGGGTGTTCCTTTACGGGTTTAGCGTATCACTATATACTTATATTATATTTATAATTATTGTTGGGCTATAGGGTTAAAATGTAGGGATACAGCCAAAAACACACTCCAACAGCCTCCTCATTCTTTCCCTACAATAGGGATCATGAATTGTACCACCCCAATTGTAGGGTGGTACTGTAGCTCACCCTACATATTTTTTATTCATTCTTTCTCTCTCTTTCTAACAAAAATTAATTTTAAATATATTGTTTATAGATAAAGAATGAATATTTTAATGATGTGAGGACAGAGATAGGGAAGCTGATGTAGAGTACTATGAATTTAGTTGCTGTAAAGTAGAGATATGCATTTTCAATTAGTATTTTTGGGGATATATAGGGATAGAGAGACTGAAAATAATGCTCAACCATTGTATATTTTTAGGACCTCCTTTTGTGGTCTATACAAAGGCGTAATACCCTTTACTCATCTGACATACCTTGTCACATGTCACGTCACAATGGTAATTTGTTTGGAAATGGAAATATGATAACTGTTTATATAAATGAAGGCATACGTACTGATATGATAAATATGATAACATAAATCTGATATGATAAGTAAGAAAATTCACAAGTATGAATTAATGTGTTAAGATGCAATAAATTACGTCGTGTCCAATTCCATACTCTCAATATTCATATGCCACATTTAATTATGATAATTATTAACTTGTGTTTTGAAAGTATATTTGCATTAAAGAGAACTACGCGTGTATTTCCTAGATGTTACCATGGTTCCAATTTAATTATATTTTCTTCACTGGGCCATCGTGCTCACCCTTACTTCACATTTTCAGATAAGGATAATGTTGAAATCGGGAAGACGGGAGAAAATCTCATAGATGACAATTGTTATGCCTCTTAATTTATCATATTTTGGTCGTTTCCTTTTCTTTGATACCAATTTAACTATATTTTATTTCATTTCTTGGGTTGCGCACCTACAGTTAATACTCTAACATTTTTTTTTTCAGAATCTTTCCTTTGATATAATAGATAGTAAATTAGTTGTATATCCTTTCGGTGTTGTGGAATTGAAGAATGTAGTATTTTGAGATAATTTATGGTAGTTTGGATTATCATTTTGTTTAATTGGAGTTGTAGATACATCTATATCAGCAGATATGAATTCCTCGGAATTCGACATATATACCGAGAGTGCGGAAGGGCCCCCGCATCGACGGCAATGTTGATTTCTGGTTTTATGTTTTCTTGTATGTTTTTTGCGCATTCTGATGAATGTATTCTTTCAAAAATCCACTCTTTTGTAGGATACAAATGTTTAGTGATGCTTACGTATGCATTAGATCACGAGATGTGCATGTGCTGAGTGGCTTATGACCATTTTCGCCTTATCTATGGTTTGGGTTGTTACAGTTGTTTTCTCAGAAGTCTTTTTAAAGAGGAAGTAAGTTATTTTGAGAGAATGTAATATTTAAACTATAAAATATAATTGTAGATGTTTGAAAATTAAGAAACGGCATTTTGGATATTGTGTATGCGAAATGATTATATTCATACGTTGACCATTTCACGGAAAGATTGTAGTCAACGCAATTACTCATCTGATAATCTGATTGTGGGTCATGGAACATTGCTAGGTGTTAGTTACGATCATTAAATATGGATTATAATATTTAGAAATATAATTCAGATTTACGACAAACATATATGGAAGCCTAATCGGTAAAACATAAACATATAACAAGTCAAAATTGAAACGTGATAGTAAAAAAGGAATTTTAATTATGCTACTTTACAAGTTTGGTAAAATGATATTTTAGTATTGTTATTTGGAATAAATAGTGTTAAACAGTATTGGATTTCTAATCATAATTATCAAAAAGGAGAGTATATAGGAAAAACTACCTAAATTCTTAATCCACAAGTAAAATACAGTAAACTCTCGATAAATGCATACCTTTGGGACAGACTAAAATTATTACTTTAAAGAGTTTATTTGTTTATCGATAAATAAATAATTTATTCATTTATCGATAAATTAATATTTATTACATACAAAAAATAATTAATATTATGCATCTAGTCTGTAAAATGAAGAGACAAATATTAATTAAATGCTTGGAAAGGTAGAAAGATTATAAGAATTTGTGCTCTTGGATTATTATCGAAATCAAAACTGAAAAGGTAGAACATCTTTTGAACTATCCTAGTGAGAATGATGCTGTGATGAAATCACATACATATGATGAAATTATTCAAGCTGTGATGAATACGTCTAATGATGATGAAAATGATCCTGAACCGGACGATAGTTCGGTTTTACCCAATGTTTCATCGAAAGAAGCCTTTCAAGCAAATATCACCTTACAGAACTACTTGCTACAACATGAACAAAATATTCCTGAAGTTGTGTATGCTCTACAAAAAGTTAAATATGAGATCGAATTTGGTTTAGCCACTAAGAAGAAACAAGTTACTCTAGATGCATATTTTCAGAAAATATGAAGGGAAATGTGAAATTTCAAAAATATGTAAGTTTAATATATAAATTTATAAGTGGAATTATGCATTTATTATTTTATAATTTTATTAGGATTTTTTTTTTTTTGAAGAGATTTTTATTAGGCATTACTGTATTCAATTTCGTTTTATTAATTAATGCATTTAGCGAATTATTACTTTAGTACACATGCCCAAGTCGGGATCTGAAAAGATTATTATCTTAATGAGGATATTATTTTATCGGATATTTATTTATCGAGAGTTTACTGTAATTTTCTTCTACCCTATCGAAAGAAGTAGTGTTCCACCCATTTCTCTATATAAGAAAGGAGATCTATGCTTTGTTTCATATAAAAAACAGTAACAACTTTGGGGTGTCATTTAGGAAGAGAAAATGTGATCTAGCAATGATAGTTTCTAAGTAGCAATCCTTGGAGGAATTTAGGTGAGTCGTTCGTGTAGTTCAATGTTAATAGCTGGACAGTTGAACAATTGTTTTTAGAGAGGATCAACCACATTAATATAGTATTCGTAATTTTTTTTTTTTTTTTTTTTTTTTTTGTATCTACTTTGTAGTATTTTATTGAATTTATAGAAGTTGGTCTAGATTAAGGAAACCAAATTTTAATTTTCTGCTCCGTATACCAATTGATTTCCTTACAATGGAAGTTGGTCTAGATTAAAGAAACCAAATTGTAATTTTCTGCTGCGTATATCAATTGATTTCCTTACAATGGTATCAGATTCACCTCATTTGAAATAAACATAATACGGGTTGGCCAATTAAAAATCGCATATTTTCATTTTGTGTGTTTTTGTTTCTAATTGTAACCATAATCTAGATTTAATGTTGATAAATACGTGTGCTACACAGGGGTTTGACGGCACAGCTTCCACGGTAGCCTCCACTGCAAATGTGGTGGTCGTTGTTTCTCTTTGTTCAGTATAATGGTGCAAATTAGGGATACGCAGATACAGGATACGCAGATACGTGATTTTACGGGAATATAGGAAACGGGTACGGGGTGTATTTGTAAATAATAAAAAATACAAGAACTAAACTGTAAATAATTAAAATAAAATGACTATATATGTATATGTATGTATGTACATCTCTCTCTCTCTCTCTCTCTCTCTCTCTCTCTCTCTCTCTCTCTCTCTATATATATATATATATATATATATATATATATATATATATATATATATACACACGTCTATATATGTTATATATATATATATATATGTGTATATATATACACGTATATATATATATATATATATATATATATATATATATATATATATATATATATATATATATATATGCATACACGTGTATATATATGTGTCTCTATATATATATGTGTGTGTGTGTGTGTGTGTGTGTGTATATATATATATATATATATATATATATATATATATATATATGTGTGTGTGTGTGTTTGTGTGAGTATGTATATATATGTATATATGTATGTATACATAGTAAGGTTCAAAATCATTCTTTAAGTATCATGTTCTTCGGATACCCGTGTCTATAGTCAAAATACGTGTATCCTGTAAAGTATCCAACTTTTGAAAATTACAATTTGCCCCAGATACGTATCCAATGGAGTATCCTGAGTGACGATGCCAAGAACTGAACTTACCTACGTGGCACCTCTATAACAACTCAACCTTAAGTGTAGGAGGAGTAAAGCCATCTAAAGGGTCGGATCTCCCAGTGGCCGAGCTGGAATAGCTCGGCCATTGATCCCATCTCTGGACCAACCAGTACTTAGGACCTTGAATAACCCAGGCGCCTTAGTTCAATCTCGACCGCTGCAGGTCGGCCAACACTTGTTCTCTAACTTACCCGTGTCCGACCTTGCTGGTCGGGTTAAGCCTCTTTCAGCCCACCGAGCTAATACCAGCTCAGCCATTCTCCCCGACCTTCATGGGTCGGCTAGTTTATCTTAGGCCGTCTAAATCGGCCTAAGCTTACCTCTAATCGTATTTCCCATGTGAGTAATAAATCAGATAACTATGCAAAGGATCCCGGGCCATAAAGGCACCAATCTTTATCACTTAATATGAATATTTGAATAGCACAATTATCTCCTAAGTTCTAGGAGATCAGTCAATCATAATATTTATCCTTAGGGAACACGCCAACCAGTGTCCACCCTGGACACGCCACACGTTAACCCTAGGGCACAAGCCCCTCTATATAAATAATCCCTAAGGAACTATAAAGACTTGATTCCAACCCCCACGTTGGATACATAGGTAGCTTGATCATCATGAAGTGCAGTCAAAAACATCACACAATCACCCCTCTCCCTTCTTTGTATTCAAGGTTCTAGGAGTTCCACCAGATTATCACCAAGAGAAAGAACCCTAAAAATTTATGATAAGTCCGCCATTAGTGATTATTCTTAGATCGTTTTGGCCTGTTTTAATGCCTATTTTGTGACATTCATATGATAAATTGCTTTTTTGGACTAGATTACTGTTGTGGCTTTGATATTTTGCAGATATGATGAATCCGAGCATAAAAGGCAATGAAAACGAGCTAAAAAGGAGTCAAAATCATGAAGGCAAGAAGAATCACACCTAGGTGTGAAAGAATGAAACAGGGTGTGAAAAAAATGCGGAAACAATTTAGATTTTCTGTAGGCCAACGAAATGTTCTGATTGGTGGAGAGCTTTCCAAGTATTAATTTTGGAGAAGCAACGTGATATGCTTGTGGATACACGCATAAAGTCCAAAATTGAAGAGAATTTGATTTTTAAAGATTATCTTAATATAATTTATTTATGGAAATTGATTTAATTATGTAATTATCTCTTTATTATTCCCCCAATTCAAAACAAATCATCATACACGCCAATATCATTCTTTAGGCGTGAATGACATTGACAATCACATCTATTTTTTCTCCCAACTTTTGAAGAGCTAGATTTTGCTTAGGGCTCGAGAACGAAGAACGGATCGTGAATTTCTTGGTTTTATGATATTTGTGAGACAATTCTATTTCCTTTCTCTGAATTTTCTTCCTTCTATTTTATCTTTACGTTTCACAATGCCTAAATCCATGATTTTTGTGATCTCTTTGATTATGCGCGAGTAGATTTAATTTTCTAGGATTAGGAGAGCCCGGTAAATGGATATATGAGTTAAAGATTCGATTTTTCCTATTATTATGAATTGATATGCTCTTGTATTGATTTTGGTGTGCTATTTCGTATGAATTTATGAATTGATGGATCGAAAGATGATTTTTCGTAGGTTTATATGAAGAATTTATTATCAATTAGGTGATGGACTAAAGGTGAAGTTTAATTGATAGGTTAGAACCCTAATTTCAATCAAGAAAATTCATGAGAGCGAAAGTTAATTGAAATTTCTTGTGGCAATATGAATAATGATGTTTTAATGGGTCTAGATTAAGTTAATGAGCGAGAAATCGGATTTAATATTAATTTAGGCACGATTAATAGTAGTTTGAAAGAATATTGTTAATCACTTTTGATTATTCGTCAACATAAGTAAAAATTCATAGTAAATGGAAAGGTCGTTGTAAAAGTCATATATTTATTACCGTGGTAATCCGACGTCCTAGAAGTTCTTCCAACTTGATTTCTAGCATTTTCTTGAACTTGCGTTGAGTTTTAAATAGGACCTTAGTTTTAGTTATTTTATAATTCAAAACACCAAAATTTGATTAGTTTAGCTAATATAAATTGATAACTATTCGGTGATTGTCCCAAGTCCCTGTGGGATCGACATCCTAAGTACTACTCGATAAGCCGTGCGGTTGCGGTAGGATTTAGTGATTAGAGTGAAAATCACACAACAAGTTTTCTGGCGCCGTTGCCGGGGACTTGAGTGCCAACATCGAGCCGGTTGTTAATTTTGTTAGACTAGACTTTTTTTTATTAATTGTTAGTAGGTAGTGTTATCCTTTGTTGTTTCTCTCTTCTTGTTTATGCGAAAATCTCGAAATCTCGACAATCTATTTGAGTTAGATCTAGAAATCGAGAGGACTTTTCACAGGAGGAGAAGATTGTTTAAGCTGGAATCTGAGACAGAGGAAATTAAATCTGAAACAGAGATGGCTGAGAACAATAATAAGACCTTGAAGGATTACTCAGTACCTACTGCACAGGGTTTACAGCCAGGGGTTGTGCAGCCTACCATAGCAGCAAACAACTTCGAACTGAAACCTGCTCTTATTCAGATGGTTCAACAAAATTCCTTTGGGGGATCACCTACAGAAGACCCCAATATGCATCTAAAGATATTCTTGGAATACTGTGATACCCTCAAAGTGAACAACATCACTTCAGATCAGATCAGAACCATGCTGTTCAAGTTTTCCCCGAGAGATAAGGCAAGAGCCTGGTACCATTCCATACCACCAGCACGGTGACTACCCGGGATCAACTCTCTCGGCATTTTTAGCCAAGTATTTTCCTCCCGGTAAGACAAGCCTCTTGCGGAATCGGATTACAAGCTTCACACAATCCAATGAATCCCTTTATGAAGCTTGGGAGCGGTTTAAGGAAATGTTGAGGAACTGTCCTCACCATGGGTTGGAAAAATGGCAATTAGTGCGTACATTTTATAATGGACTGGATTATAGAGACAGATTAACATAGATGCTTTGCGCGGGAGGTGTGCACCGCATAATAAATATCCCGATGATGCATACAATCTTATTGAAGATATGGCAACAAACAGCCCATGTGGTCGTAGAAACGTAATCCCTAGCACGTCAAAGAAGGAGCCAGGTAAGTATGAGGTAGACGCTTTGACCCTTCTTTCTCGCTAAAGTAGATGCTCTTAGCTCTAAATTTGATAAAATGAATGTGAGTGCTTTGAGTTATGCAGAAATACCTTGTGAAGTTTGTGGAGTTATTGGACATACTGCTCCAGGATGTCAACTGCTTACCCAACCCCATGAGCAAGTCAATGCCTACAACACCTTCCCATATAGGAATGATACTTCACAACCTACCCCATTTTACCCTCCTGGTTTCCAACCTAGGCCGTCCAATCCACCTCATCAAAAGTCAAATCTTGAGAGTTTAATATAAAATTTTATGGCGAACCAAGCAAAGCAAAATGAGGAGAACCGCTTCATGATTAAGACTCTACGTCTAAGGTGGACAACCTAGCGCCCACAATAAGATATTAGAGAGCCAGATTGCCCAACAAGCGGTTGCTTCCTCTAGTGCCCCCGGAATACTGCTAGGAAAACCAGAACTGAACCCTAGGGAGCATTGTAATGTGGTGACTTTAAGGAGTGGAAAACAACTTGTGGAGCCCGAGATCTTGATTGGTAAGAGTAAGGATGTTGAGGTAGGTTAGCACGGAAATAAGGAACTTAAGTTTGAGGTTGAAATCCCTATAGAGAAAGAACCAGAACTAGAGCCTAAGTACGTCCCACCGCCACCTTATCAGCCGCCTGTGCCCTTCCCTCAAAGATTGGCTAAGGTGAATCTAGATAAGCAATTTGGGAAGTTCTTAGAGGTTCTAAGGAAGCTTTACATCAATGTACCCTTCACCGAGGCACTTTCCCAAATGCCAACCTATGCTAAGTTTTTGAAGGACATTCTGTCAAATAAAAGAAAGCTAGAGGACTATGAAACAATTGCTTTAACGGAGGAGTGTAGTGCAATAATTCAAAATAAAATGCCTCCAAAACTTAAAGATCCTGGTAGCTTCTCTATACCTTGCATGGTTGGAAATGTGAGCATTGATCGGGCATTATGCGAATTGGGTGCTAGCGTCAGTTTGATGCCTCTATCTGTTTGCCTAAAGTTGGGACTTGGTGATTTGAAGCCCACTACGATATCACTGCAATTGGCGGATCGATCCGTCAAACATCCGGAAGGTATATTGGAGGATGTTCCAATTAAAGTGGGTAAGTTTTCCATACCGACTGATTTTGTTGTTCTTGATATGGATGAGGATACCAACATCCCAATCATTCTTGGTAGACCCTTCTTGGCTACGGCGGGAGCGGTTATTGATGTGAAAAGTGGAAGTCTATCCTTGAATGTTGGAGAAGAGAAAGCTCAGTTCAATTTGTCTAGTCATCCTGATTTTTCTTTGGTTAAGAAGTCTTGTTATAGAATTGATTCTAAGGAAGGGTGTGAGAAAGATGATACTATGAAACCTTTTGTGAGTGACCCTTTAGAGAGCTACGTGCTTTATGGTGAACCAAACGTCAATGGGAGCACTGAATTCATTGCGAGTATCCACTTGCTCGAGGCTAACTGCTATCCCTCATTCAACCAAGTGAAGGCTAAGGCGGATGGTCGTAGGCCTGATGTTCCGATGATTAAAAAGGGAGAAGTCATACGAGAGAAGACAAAACCCATCCTTCCAAATCCTAAGCCAAGTAGAGGTAGTATGCCTAAAGGCAATGGTGTTAGAATATGGGGCTCGATGCATGCTGAGGGAGTTCAAGTGAAGAAGAAGGTCCCATCTACCTCTTCTCCACCTCGACATCCGGATTGAATTAGTCAGGGGTCGAGCTAATGACCTTAAATAAACGCTTCTTGGGAGGCAACCCAAGTTTTTCTACTCTTTTCTAGGTTTCTTCATTTGTTTTGTTTTGTGTCGTCCTGTTTTTCGGTGTCGGTTTTGCAGCCAGGTAACTTGCATAAGAGGAGCTTGCGGATTTTGAGGCCATGGAGTGGAATATTTAGAAATGGAGAAAACCACGATCGAGGTGAAATGCAATTTTGAAGCAAAACGGGGGTGTGATTTTTATCACCTAACATGTGAAAAAAAAAAAAAAAAAAAAAAAAAAGAGCCCAAAATGACACAGGTTTCACACCAGGTGTGATTTTTATCACACCGTGTGATTTTCCTGTCTAAAAAAAAAAAAAAAAAAAAAAAAAAAAAAACTAGGGTCGTATTTGACGTAGGAATCACACCCGGGTGTGGTATAATTCACACCTTGGTAATATATATCCTTTCTCCAAAAAAAAAAAAAAAAAAAAACTACCAGCGTACATATTTATTTATTTTACTTTTATTACTCTTTATTTTATTTTGTTACCCCAAACTTTTCATCCCAAATATCAAACCCGTCCCCATCTCCCCCAAACCTTTTTCAGCGCTTCCTCCTTCCCGCCGCTCCCCACCACCTCCATTGCTGCCTTCAAGCTCCTTCTTTCCGGCGCCAATCACCGCCGGACGGTCGGCCACTACCCCCACTCCACTCCTTTTCCTCCCCTTTCTTTCCTCCCTTACACAATGAGATCAAATACCTTTAAAACCCCACCCAAAAAGCAGCCCTCTTCCCGTCACCGGTGAAACCCCATGGTCGCCGGCGAACTTCCGACCAGCCATCCTCTTTGGCGGATTCCGGCCAAACCGAACCCCAACCGCCACCGAGAAGAAACCCATCCCGAAACTCTACCACAAAAAGGACCCGCCCCCGTTTTTCTGCAGGTACGCGGACGGAGCTTCGTGAACACAAGCAGACTCCTTATGAGTTGACAGACATAATGGCCGTCTTGATACCTCGTGCATTTTCTTCGGGCCCACCTGACCCTCCTGCCTCTTGATCCGGTGAGTTTCATTCCCACCCTCACTTGTTTTTAATTTATTTACATTGGGGACAATGTAATATTTACGTGTGGGGGGAGGGTCACTTGTATAGTTTCCTTGGTTGCTATTCGAGTATTTTGTCTTAGGGTCAATAAAAAAAATAAAATTTAGGGGTCAATATAAATCTTAGAGTCGTAGTCAGTGTCAGTCGAGTCAGTTTGTGTCATTTTGTCTTGATGGTTTTGGTGGTCACACATAGCTACTTTAGATGCGATTTGCAATGCATGAGAATTGATATGGTTTGTTTTGACAATAGAAATACATGACATGGAGTGAAAAATCATTTTTAGAATATCATGTTTAAAAGTGCCGTTATTTTCTTTAGGAAACAATAGAGTCTGAGTGAATAGACAATATTGACCCGGTGAGATATTATTCCGGCCATATGACTGACCACTTCAGTCTCACCCTAAATTTGTGCGTATTTTCTCTTCCTTGGATTTGTTCCTTTAGAACTTGTGTTGAGTCTTGTTGATGTTGCTTTGGTATGTGCAAACACGTAGAAATGATTGAGACATTTGTTCCTACCTTTCACCATACTATATACCTTATACCTTTTGAGCCTTGATCTTTATTACACCATTTTTCCTTTTTATCTCACTTCCACTTCACCATATATTGAACAATCCCTAAAAGTGGTAGCCCAATTCCTTTCACCCAACCTTAGAACTAATTGGGACATGTGGCAATCAAATTTCTTGTACTTAGTATGTAATGGTCAATCTTGGGGGAAATCCATACCGGTACTACGTGTTCGTTTCTTAGTTCGAAAAAAAAATCTGAAAAAAAAGAAAAAAAAAAAAAAAGAGAGTCAATAAAGGAGGAAATAAAAAAAATGACCTCCAACATCTAGTTTGTTTTATTTGTTAATAATAAAGATGGAGTTGTATCATTGTTCTCCCAAAGTAGAGAAATTATCCATTGTATTCTCTTTTATCTGGAATAAAGTGTAGGACTCCCCTTGCACTTGTGTGATGTTGAAGTTTAATTGTCATGTGTCTCGCTAGTTCTAATGGTTTTGCCATCTCTTATACCTTTTCCTACACCTATCACTTTCTTTTTCATACTTGGGCAATCCGCACTTACCATTTTTCCCCAAAGACCTTATGATTTATGTGTTGCACAACGCCTTGGTGATTGATATGAGACGATATACAAGCATATAGTAGGGCATTTTTCATGGAATGAGCTTGAGAGTTTAGTCACCTCATAAATATTGAGCGCTGAGTGATTTATCCCGTGAGGGTCTATTTGCTTGGTCTATGTTGTTTCCTATTGACAATTTTTGTTCACTTTTGCTCATGATACGATAAAAGGATTAGTTAGTCCATATCTTGTGTTTTGAATACCGAGATAAAATTTTATTAATGCTTGTGTGTTGTGCATCTTTGTTTAATGCTATGTCATGTGTGATCTTCTTAGTCCGTCTCGTCTTGACTCTTTTTGTTTGCTTGGGGACAAGCAAGGTTTAAGCTTGGGGGAGTTTGATAAGTCCGCCATAAGTGATTATTCTTATATCGTTTTGGCCTGTTTTAATGCCTATTTTGTGACATTCATATGACAAATTGCTTTTTTGCATTAGATTACTGCTGTGGCTTTGATATTTTGCAGATATGATGAATCCGAGCATAAAAGGCAATGAAAACGAGCTAAAAATGAGTCAAAATCATGAAGGCAAGAAGAATCACACCTAGGTGTGAAAGAATGAAACAGGGTGTGAAAAAAATGCGGAAACAATTCAGATTTTCTGCAGGCCAACGAAATGTTCTGATTGGTGGAGAGCTTTCCAAGTATTAATTTTGGAGAAGCAACGGGATATGCTTGTGGATACACGCATAAAGTCCAAAATTGAAGGGAATTTGATTTTTAAAGATTATCTTAATATAATTTATTTATGGAAATTGATTTAATTATGTAATTATCTCTTTATTATTCCCCCAATTCAAAACAAATCATCATACACGCCAATATCATTCCTTTAGGCGTGAATGACATTGACAATCTCATCTATTTTTTCTCCCAACTTTTGAAGAGCTAGATTTTGCTTAGGGCTCGAGAACGAAGAACGGATCGTGACTTTCTTGGTTTTATGATATTTGTGAGACAATTCTATTTACTTTCTCTTAATTTTCTTCCTTTTATTTTATCTTTACGTTTCACAATGTCTAAATCCATGATTTTTGTGATCTCTTTGATTATGCGCGAGTAGATTTAATTTTCTAGGATTAGGAGAGCCCGGTAAATGGATATATGAGTTAAAGATTCGATTTTTCCTATTATTATGAATTGATATGCTCTTGTATTGATTTTAGTGTGCTATTTCGTATGAATTTATGAATTGATGGATCGAAAGATGATTTTTCGTAGGTTTATATGAAGAATTTATTATCAATTAGGTGATGGACTAAAGGTGAAGTTTAATTGATAAGTTAGAACCCTAATTTCAATCAAGAAAATTCATGAGAGCGAAAGTTAATTGAACTTTCTTGTGGCAATATGAATAATGATGTTTTAATGGGTCTAGATTAAGTTAATGAGCGAGAAATCGGATTTAATATTAATTTAGGCACGATTAATAGTAGTTTGAAAGAATATTGTTAATCACTTTTGATTATTCGTCAACATAAGTAAAAATTCATAGTAAATGGAAAGGTCGTTGTAAAAGTCATATATTTGTTACCGTGGTAATCCGACGTCCTAGAAGTTCTTCCAACTTGAGTTCTAGCATTTTCTTGAACTTGCGTTGAGTTTTAAATAGGACCTTAGTTTTAGTTATTTTATAATTCATTACCCTAATGATTTTTGGATCGTCAATTGGCGCTAGAAGGAGGGTCCTTTTCGTGAATAATCTGTTTGTTGAATTTGCCTGAAGATGAAGAGTGTGAACACTATCTCCGGTGAGTATGGCGGCCAAGGTCCTGACACAAGAAGATGATCGACACTACGGGACCACAACGCCCAAGAAAAGGCGAAGATTTCTTGAGGATGTGACTTACAGCACTGGAGATCCTATCCCTTTGGTAATTAACAACGGCGGCCTCGTGTTCGAAGCCATGTTGGGTCAAAATCTGGTAAAGCGCATTTGCATTGACACAAGAAGTGCGGCTAGTATCTTGTACCATTCTACTTTACACTTGATGCACTTAGATAGCTTTGAGTTTACCCCGGCAACTACTCTCACTACGATGGGTGGAAGCCAAAGCCCTCAGTACGATTATAGCTAAAGCCATCCAGAAATTCCTCTGGAAAAACATTGTGTGCCGGTACGGGATTCCAAAGGTATTGATATCAGACAATGGCACACAGTTCGAAGATAACGGAGTCTGATCCTGGTGCGCCAAGCTAGGGATTTACCAACATTTCACTTCAGTAGGCTATCCCCAAGAAAATGGGCAAGTCGTGCAAACCAATCGACAGATCAAAGTCGGCCTGAAGAAAAGACTCGAAGAAGAAGGGGAAAATTGAGTAGAACATCTGCCGAATATCCTATGGGCATTCCGAACGACCCCGAACTAGACGATAGGAGAAACGCCTTTCTCCTTGGCCTATGGAAGCGAATCCGTTATACCCGTTGAAATCGGATTACCCTCACCAAGGCTCCAGCTTTACGCGAAAGCGGACAGGGAAGTAGAGCTCAGGCACTCCAAAGATGACTTAGAAGAAAACAAAGAGATAGCATTCATCCGAATGGCCAAATACAAGCAAAATATTTCTCGGTACTACGACAGTAAGTTCACACTTGTACTTTAAAGAAGGAGACTTGGTACTCAAAAAAAATAAAGTTAGCAGACAAGGTCCCGAGGGCAAACTGGACCCAAACTGGGAAGGACCCTACAAAGTGGTCAAGGTGCACGGGAAAGGTTCTTTACAGTTGGCTGACTCTAGGGGGAAACCATCCCCAGGAGCTGGCATGCTAACAACTTGCGACGGTTCTATCCTTAGAACAACTTTTATGAAGATCCCTACCTAGCTGTTATTCCATTTTAAGTCTTGTTTTATCGTCTTGAATAAAATATTGCTTTTTATCATTACTTTATCAGTATAACATTTTATTGCAGCGCCGTAATATTTTCACGCGAGACGTCAGTCCGATCTGGCCCTGCTCGCCGTGCCTCTAAAATGAGAAGTCAGCACTAGCCTAGCCCTGCTCGTCTAGTTTTGCACGCGAGACGTCAGTCCGATCTAGCCCCACTCGCCGTGCCTCTAAAATAATAAGTCAGCACTAGCCTGGCCCTGCTCGTCCAGTTTTCCATGCGAGACGTCAGTCCGATCTGGCCCCGCTCGCCGTGCCTCTAAAATGAGAAGTCAGCACTAGCCTGGCCCTGCTCGTCCAGTTTTCAACGCGAGATGTCAGTCCGATCTGGTCCCACTTGCCGTGCCTCTAAAATGAGAAGTCAGCACTAGCCTGGCCCTGTTCGTCCAGTTTTTCATGCGAGAAGTCAGTCCGATCTAGCCACGCTCGCCGTACCTTTAAACGAGAACTTAAACTAATTGCACAACTAACATTCGGTAATACTAGTATGCCATCCCTGAATAATCATAGGCATGACATACTAGGGGGCAACTACTATCATGCGAATAAAATATAAAAAATCACAATCAAACAGAAAAGTTTCATTGATATTAACAACCATAACTACAGAAAGCCACCAAACTACAAACCACAAAGGTTACGTTAAGGCACCCTACTAAGAATTAGGAACTAAACCCGAGAAAGGTCGGCTTTGCTCGCCGGTCATAGGGTACTTCGCCTCAAGGTCTACCCCTGCTTGAAATTCCTTTACCCGAAGAGAGTACATTGATTCGGCGTCAGGAGTATACAAGTCGGGGGGGAGGGTGAGCCAAGCTATCGATGGTAAGGTCCGGATGGTGGACCCTACAATCGTCTACCCCTAGTGCATAGCTAGTCCTCACAACGGGGCTCAGCAGCCGCTTCAAAGATTCGATAAAGGTCGAGGATGCTTTTTAATCTTTAACGGCTTGAGCTGAGGCCTCCTGAAGACGAGCAGGAAAGGCTCGGACGTTCACCTCTGCAGCTGAAAGCTCATCCCGAAGTCTCGCAACATGATCGTCCAGTTCGGTTTCCCTTTCTAGGTGTTCGTCCATGAATTCTTGAAGACGGACGTCGTACTTAGACTTTAGAATCTCTGTCTTTTTCCACCAATAACTGCAATTTCTCTTCAAGCTTGTTTATTCGATTGTCCTTAGACTGCAGATCAGAAGTCCTCTTCTCCCGTTCAGCAGATGAACGGGCCAGTCGGCAAAAGATCTCTTGACCCACAACCGATCCCTAAAAAAACACTACGTATGATCAAAATCACTCAATAAGGACAAACGCTAAAGATGCTAAGAAATAAAACTTAAGTATCTCATGGCCTCGAAATCCGCTTCAATCAGATACAGGTCAGACATCTGGGAAACGTCCTGCATCTGATCGGCGGCACGGGGTAAGGGGTGTCGACTTCATCCCTCTCATCCTATTGATGAACCATAGATGTTTCTTCATGGAGTCTCTCTGAGTCTGACCCCACGTCAGTTCCGCTTCTCTTTCCCAGCCTCTCCTCTGTGTCAACCTCTCCCGATCTAAGGCGAGAAGATCTTCACTCAAGAGAAGTCTCCGGATCCTCTTCCTCACCCTCCTCGTCGTCCACCACTATGATGGGAACATTCTCGTTCCCTTGAGGAGGATAAGGATTCTCCAGGATATCATCCTCCAATTCGGCTAACAGACGAGCTGCGTCGGGCCCGACGGACGATCCCATGGTCCTGGTCGTCTGACGTCGACTTGTGTGCTCAACGGTCTCGACCACCCTATCAGTTGGTTGCTCGACCTCTTCCCTGAGACCGGGGGCTTGGAGGCCGGCCAGAATCCTTACTGCAAGAAGTGAGAGCACACATTACATACGCCACTTTGAAATACACAAGAGAGAAACGGCACTTACCTAGGTCACGATTGTTGCTATCTAAGGGAAGATAGGGGTCGGGACCAGCCTCGGCAAGGTGAGCTGCAGCAATCAGCTCGGAAGGCAGTTCACGCGGCCTCAGGAAGATCCCCGCATTCTGGATGGGGTCCACTTGAGCAGAATCCCGGAGAGTCGGACACTTGTCCTTTTGTAAGGAGCTTGTCTTCCAATGCCCCAGCCGGGAATCTCCACCGTCTCGAACGAAGAAGAAACGCCCTCGCCATGCATTGTATCTGGGGTCCTCGAGCATCATTTCCTTTACTCCCGACCGACGGGAGAAGTGATACCATCCTTTCAACCCAGAGCTCTACACTATGCGATGAAAGGTTCGGAAGAGACCCACCGAGAACTGTACCCCGGCCGCGCGGCATAGTCAGGAAAACCTATCACTGTTCTAACTCCGGAAGGAGCTAGTTGAGCCACTCCTAAGCCATAATGCCGTAGCACGGACACAACAGCAGGACACAGCGGCAACCTCAGACCCGCCTTCAACTGGGCTTCGTAGATGGCAAAGTACCCATCCAGAGGATGGGATGCGAACGAACGAGGGTCCGTAGGAAGCCTGTAACGCCCCGAATTTTACGGCATAGAACGAGAAGGGTATAGTTGTCAACAATAATAATAATTTTTGATTTGAAAGGATAATAATAAGAATAATACTAATATTTACTTTAATTTATATTTTGACCGTATGCAATTTTACAATTTTAACAACCAGATAGATAATAGGATTTACAATTTTTTTATTCTTTTCTTGACTAAATATTAGTAGACAATAAGTGTGCATTAGTAATTTAAATTAAAGATAGTAAATATGAGTATCATTAAACTCCTATACGTTGCAAAATGTTATTAAAAATAATTATAAGCGTTATAGCACTGAATGCTTTTGTAACTATAGGATTTATTAATGGGTATCTTGATTCCTAAGGTTACATTTGGTGTCTTTATTTATTACAATACTTTTTTGGAGTCTAACTAGGGGTATATATATGCCGTCAAAAAAAAAAAAAAAATTACTAGGGGTATATATATATCCTACATATCTCTGCTAATATCTATTCAAATAAAATACACACACCAACTACTCCACTATGAGTCTTCAAAATTTCTTTTCACTGATCAAACGATGCCTTTCATCATCATCATAGTCAATCCGATATCACCGGCAGGAAACCACAATTCCTAAACCCAAACATAATCTTTCTGCTATAGAAAGATAAATGCCCTCGAACATCCAATGTCATCCGCATCGTCTATACCTACAAATAATCTTTGCCTTTAACTAGACTACCTTGGCCACTCAACGTCTTATTCCTTAGAGTACGTCAAATGCCATATCGTCGGAAGTGCTGTGGAACAATAGCGTACCGAAAAGAACTCGTCACCAACTAGGATGGACGGATACGGATACGCGGATACGAGATACGCGGATACGAGATTTTCGTAAAATATAGGATACGGATACGGGGGTGTATATGTAAATAATAAAAATATAAGGACCAAACTGTAAATAATTAAAATGCAACGACCAAATTTATACAGTTATTGTGATTCTTAAAAACCCAAAAGTTTATATTGGGATTAACAAGAAGATGAAATGAAAAACTATTATTCTTGGGACGGTGAAATTTTGGGCTTTGAGAGGGCACACTAGCACACACCTTTTCACGTCTTTATGGAAAAAAAAACCAAATTTTCTCACATTGGGCTTATCCGAAGGCTGATACGCGTATCCTATCAGAATTGACGTATCCTAAATGACGTATCCTAAATGCCGTATCCGAAGTTTTCGAAACTACAAATCAGTTCCGATACGTATCCCATGGCGTATCTTGCATATCCTTGCCGTATCCGTATCCGCGGCGTATCGGATACGCGATATGGCTGTCATGGGGTTTATTTATACTACAAAAGGTTGAACCTGCTGCTATGTTTTTGAACTGTATTCAAAACAGAAGATAAGCGTACAGAAACTGAATCCTATCACTAAATCAAAACTCAAGTGTCCTTTATCTCCAAGTTTCATGTACTAGCATTTATCCAATAAAGACTGATCAAGTAACTCCACCTTATCTCTCCTTTATTCGATTTTGCTGCTGTCTCTTTTGAATTTGAATTTGAACTGAATTTATCCATAATTGACATCTTTGTTTTCCTTTATCGCTTTTTCTTGACATTTGAATTTGTCATTTGATTGCTGTTGTTTGAATATTTGAATTGCTGTCTGAATATGGCTTCTTGTCTGAATCTGATCCGTTATTACCCCCCTCAAACGAGGCTGGGGTTTGAGGCCGAGTTTGTGCCTTAGTAATTGAAAGGTGGCTTTGGGGAGAGCCTTAGTAAAGATGTCTGTCAATTGTGCTGATGCTGGAACATGTGTTAAGGGTCAAATTGTATTATTTTTATAGATATATTTTACATCAATTTCCCCCGTATATGGATGTTTTTCATAGAAATCGAGCTTATAATCGATTAATTGAGTAAATAGTGTTTTTAAGAGGTTAATTGCAAAACGTAACGAATTATGTGCTTAAATGATGATTTTATGTTATTTTGGAAATACGTTACGCTTTGGTATGTTTTCCTATTGTTGTAGATACTCATTGATGATGGAAGAGAGGATTTTAGAGAGCCAAATTCGTGCTTGGAAAGGATCAATCAAAGTTATGGAAGATTGAAAGATATAAGGAAAGAAATCAAGCAAGATAAATGTCGGAAAATCGGGATTCCGAGTAGTGACGACCTTGCAACGCAGTTCTTGATATGATAACAACCGATTTTACTCTGGACCTCAAGAGAAGAGTTGTAGGGCTTGAAGAGAGGATTCTACAGGATTTTGAATCACTCCATTCCGACTTACGAGGCCCGAGATATGAGCGTTACAAGTTTGGATGCTGTTGCTGAAAATAGTGAATGGGCGTCCGACCTTGTGAACGGGCGTCCGGTACCGTTACTGTAGCAACCGCCTCGGATTTTCTATAAATAACAGCGCGATTTCAACCCTAATTCATACATAATTCGATTCCTATTGTTACCCACACATAAGAGAGGGACCCTAGGCCGCCCCAGCCCCTTTTGGGAGGCTGGGGTGGCAAGTTAGATTAGGTTTTCTTTTTCGTTTTCTTTTCTTTTTGTTTCTCCATTGATGAACACGGTTGAGCAGCCATGAACACAGCGTTGTGAAGCATCTTTTCCAGCTGCGACTTGATTTCTTTTTCATGGATGATTTTGTAAGTTTTAATTCAAATTGTTTCTTTCCTTTGTTTATTTGTATCTTGCAATTTATATCGGAAGATGATTGCATGATTTGATGCTACCGTATGACGGAAGTCGGTGTAGTTTAGATCACCATAGGAAAGATTAGATTTTTAATCTATACATAACGGAAGTTCATAGGTTAAATATCTAGGTTTACGAGAGAATCATAATTTGATTAATTCATTGCAAGATTATCTTAGATTGAAGTTGAGGGATATCACCGTTACCGGAAAGATAGGATTTTTCACGTGTTTATTTCATTAAGTTGTTCTTGTTCTCTTTCATGTTTTGTATGGTTTATGTTAATCGAATTTAGATAACGGAAGTTGATAGATTCGTTAGATTGTCGTGAGAGAGATTGACAATAATTATTCCAACAAACGGAAGTTGAGGGATAATGTTGTTAGGTTAGGATTCAATCCATATCTTTGATTTGTATCGATATTAGTTAAGACCGGAAGGTAAACTAATTAATGGTGTGATAAATCGGAAGAGGAAACGCTTCATTAGAAAAGATAATAACCCAAGATAACTAATGAATGAATGTTTGTCTATCTTGTTGATTTCGGTGGGGTGATGGTTGTTGGGAATAGGCTGATCATGGTTTGTTCATGTTTGTTCAGTTGTTAGTTAGTTTTACTGTTTTCGTAGATGTAGTTTTATTTATGTTTTTATCGCTTTTATCCTTCCTGGCTTTGGATTAACAATCCTCTGTCCAGTTATTTTCCGTTTTAGTTTAGGTTTAGGTTTTAGTTAATAAAGAAGGATTAACTAGATTAGATTCAATATCCCTTTTCCCTGAGGATCGATACCCGTACTTATCCAACTTTACTAGCAACTACCCGGTATTCGGCCGGTTAGGAGGTAGTTTTGCATGGTAGTATAGGTTTATAAATTTTCTTTTGTTTTAATGATGCAAAATCTCTCCAACAAAAGTGGCGCCGTTGCCGGGGAATAGGTGTCATGTTGAATCTAGTTTTGTTAGTTCTCGATTTTGTTACGTTTTATTTTTGTTTTTAATAAAAGTAGCGTATACCAAGTTGAGAGTTTTTATTTTGCCGTGTTTCGATGACCGTTAGGTTAAGAATGTGCAAAAGTTTTTTACTCAACTTGTTTTACGTGAAGTTTATATGTTTATGTGTTACCTAGTCTAACCCCCGTGCTTAATTTGATAAGGCCGCCGTGTCTTTGTGATCCGTGTTGCCGTGTTGTGTTCATAAGTATTTAGGGTTTTGCTTTGTGTTTTTTCCCCGCCGTCCGTGCATTCTTGTTGTATGGACGAGCGTCCGTTCGTTGGACGCCCGTCCGCTTATTCATCCGCAGTGAACGAGCGTTGGGAAGTATTGGACGCTCGTCCGTTCAAATATTTTCAATCTGTTCGATTTAGAGGACCGGACGAGCGTCTATACTTTCGAACGCCCGTCCGGTCGATTTTCAAGGCGGACGAGCGTCCGCAAGGTGGAACGCCCGTCCGCCCGAACGCTAAGTGAACGTTCGTCCCGGGTTCGGTCCGGTTCTAAATTTCTTGATTTTATTTTCAATGCTTTTATTTGATTTGGATTTTTCATTCGAGCTTCTGTGGCTAATTGATTTTTACATAGATGCCCTGAACTTATATGTTTTTACCTTTCCATCTATGAATCCATGTTAGATAATTGATCAATTCCTTATATATGATTCATCTAGGCATGTTATAGTGACTGTCGGTTCTCGTAAGCTATAACTCGTTCTTATGGTTAATTAGTAGCTAATGTCGGTTCCCGTATGCTACATACCGCTCCGATGAATCTTTTAAGCTTTTAAGACTTACGTGCTTCCTTTGTTTTTATAGTTCATATGGGTAGCTACCGTCGGTTTTCCGTATGCTACGTCCTTTCTCCATATGAGTTATACCCGTTTAGATAGATGATCGTTGGTTTCCATAAGTCTATCACTTTCGATAAGTCTTAAGGCGCGTCGGCACTAGTGACAGCACTGTCGTTTATCGTAACCTGTCATTATGTGGTAGACGTTTATATATATGTCGTGTTGCATATAGTGGGCTAGTTTTCTTTGTTTTATTTTATTTTCTTTTTGCATATCATTTAAATGCATTTCATTTAGTTGCATTTCATATAGTTGCATTGTTTTTCTATTTTTCCTTTTATTTTTCTTAAGTGTGGTCACTGTCGGTTTTCGTAATACCACCTAGTTTATTTTTCTTTTTGAGTGTAGTTAACTGTCGGTTTCCGTAATACTACCTCGTTTTCTTTAATTTAGTTTCTGCATAGGCCGTAGTCACTGTAGGGTTGTCCTCGAAACCTGCTCAGCCTGAGCCTGTCAGAATTCATTTTTATTTATTTATTTTTATTTTTAGGATTGCATATCATGTAGGCTGCATTGTAGTATATTTTCATGTAGTTGCACCTAGCCTACTATTTTGTAATATTCCATGTATATGTTCCATCTCTATATGAGCTTAATCGGAAAAATCTTTCTGACTTCTTTTCCATGTATACTCATCTATCATTATTAGTTGGAGTTTGATGTTTCTGTTTCTGTGGCTTTATTCTTAGATGTCCTGAGTTTAAGTGTTGATCTTCCCATCTGAGCTATTATTTCTTTTTGTGCTTATATCAAACTTCCATATTTAGACGCTTCGATGTTCTGTACTTTCCCTGATTGATTTTTCCATCTGAAGCGATTCTATTTTGTGCTTTGTATGTTCTATCCCCCCTTGCCCCCGAGGTATTTCTTTGTTTTTCATGAGTGCAGGGTATTTGCATTAGCTATTGTGAGTTTTCAGATGATGTCAGTTTTCCGGTGGATGGTCCACAGTCTACTGAGTTCGTCGGGAATTTTTGGATTTGGTTCGAAACACTTCCAGAATAGCTCCCTTTCGGCATACAATCAGCTAAGTTTTCTTTTTCTTTTTCATTCTGCACAACTTGAGGACAAGTTGCAATTTAAGTGTGGGGGAGGGGATGGTTTATGTGTATCTACTTTCATTTGCTCATATTAGTTATAATTTTCTATGAAAAGTGCAAAATTTTCAAAATTTTGTTTCGTCCCGAGTAACATTTCAATTGCATGCTAGTTTTGTAATCTGGCACCTTTAGTTGTTATCAGTAGTCATATCATGTTCTAAGAATAGGTTTGGT
The DNA here is from genome assembly GCA_036785695.1 of Gentiana straminea. NCBI lineage: Eukaryota > Viridiplantae > Streptophyta > Magnoliopsida > Gentianales > Gentianaceae > Gentiana > Gentiana straminea. Next base: position 4,291,237 of record JAVUPR010000088.1, on the reverse strand, counting down.
AGATCGATACTCACTTGAACTTCATTTCACGAACCTATTAGATGAAGAGCCAAATATAGAATAGTTTCCGGTTAGTTAAAGGAAAGTTAATTCTCGATGCAGATAACACTTATTTAGCATTAATGAAAGTTAAGAACTTGTGCTATACTCACGCTTAGAATCTCGCACCTTAGTGTTCTCGAGAACTTTGAGAGTCTTGAATGTGTTAGAAATATATTTGACCGAGAGTTTCCAAAGAGTTTGAAATATAAAAATATATATATCTATAAATAGAAATAAATGAATAGAATTTCTTTGCGGGAATTTTGTTTGTAACTATCACCTCGAGTCCATTTGGATACTGCCCCAAATGGGGAGTGTGGTTTACCTTGGACAAGTATGGGTTCGAGTGATCTCAGGGTGACTCGCCTCTAATGTAGGGGAGTGTGTTATACTTTTGAGACGCGACGATAGGAAATATAAAATATAAAATATACGCTTTTTGGAACACTAAGTCAAGTTGATCTAAACCCAGTAGAGACCCGAGAGGTATTTTCTTGGCACTAAGTAAAGGAGTTTAATTGTGAGTTGGTTACTATGTTCTTGGTAATTAGTTTTTGTTAGGTAAGTGCTGTAGATAGAATGAAGTTTTCGTTTAGTTGACCGGATAACTGTTAGTGCTTGATGTATTATATCAAGAGAGGATCGGTGGAAGTTTAGTAGGTTCTGCACACACATCACCGAGTAAGGTCGATTTGCTTGAATACTAGCTTGTCATGATTTTGACTATATCTCGTGTCAGGTTATGTGGATTCTTGATGGTATGTTCTTGTTTTGTTTTACTCGAGGACGAGCAAAAGTTTAAGTGTGGGGGTGTTGTTAAGGGTCAAATTGTATTATTTTTATAGATATATTTTACATCAATTTCCCCCGTATATGGATGTTTTTCATAGAAATCGAGCTTATAATCGATTAATTGAGTAAATAGTGTTTTTAAGAGGTTAATTGCAAAACGTAACGAATTATGTGCTTAAATGATGATTTTATGTTATTTTGGAAATACGTTACGCTTTGGTATGTTTTCCTATTGTTGTAGATACTCATTGATGATGGAAGAGAGGATTTTAGAGAGCCAAATTCGTGCTTGGAAAGGATCAATCAAAGTTATGGAAGATTGAAAGATATAAGGAAAGAAATCAAGCAAGATAAATGTCGGAAAATCGGGATTCCGAGTAGTGACGACCTTGCAACGCAGTTCTTGATATGATAACAACCGATTTTACTCTGGACCTCAAGAGAAGAGTTGTAGGGCTTGAAGAGAGGATTCTACAGGATTTTGAATCACTCCATTCCGACTTACGAGGCCCGAGATATGAGCGTTACAAGTTTGGATGCTGTTGCTGAAAATAGTGAACGGGCGTCCGACCTTGTGAACGGGCGTCCGGTACCGTTACTGTAGCAACCGCCTCGGATTTTCTATAAATAGCAGCGCGATTTCAACCCTAATTCATACATAATTCGATTCCTATTGTTACCCACACATAAGAGAGGGACCCTAGGCCGCCCCAGCCCCTTTTGGGAGGCTGGGGTGGCAAGTTAGATTAGGTTTTCTTTTTCGTTTTCTTTTCTTTTTGTTTCTCCATTGATGAACACGGTTGAGCAGCCATGAACACAGCGTTGTGAAGCATCTTTTCCAGCTGCGACTTGATTTCTTTTTCATGGATGATTTTGTAAGTTTTAATTCAAATTGTTTCTTTCCTTTGTTTATTTGTATCTTGCAATTTATATCGGAAGATGATTGCATGATTTGATGCTACCGTATGACGGAAGTCGGTGTAGTTTAGATCACCATAGGAAAGATTAGATTTTTAATCTATACATAACGGAAGTTCATAGGTTAAATATCTAGGTTTACGAGAGAATCACAATTTGATTAATTCATTGCAAGATTATCTTAGATTGAAGTTGAGGGATATCACCGTTACCGGAAAGATAGGATTTTTCACGTGTTTATTTCATTAAGTTGTTCTTGTTCTCTTTCATGTTTTGTATGGTTTATGTTAATCGAATTTAGATAACGGAAGTTGATAGATTCGTTAGATTGCCGTGAGAGAGATTGACAATAATTATTCCAACAAACGGAAGTTGAGGGATAATGTTGTTAGGTTAGGATTCAATCCATATCTTTGATTTGTATCGATATTAGTTAAGACCGGAAGGTAAACTAATTAATGGCGTGATAAATCGGAAGAGGAAACGCTTCATTAGAAAAGATAATAACCCAAGATAACTAATGAATGAATGTTTGTCTATCTTGTTGATTTCGGTGGGGTGATGGTTGTTGGGAATAGGCTGATCATGGTTTGTTCATGTTTGTTCAGTTGTTAGTTAGTTTTACCGTTTTCGTAGATGTAGTTTTATTTATGTTTTTATCGCTTTTATCCTTCCTGGCTTTGGATTAACAATCCTCTGTCCAGTTATTTTCCGTTTTAGTTTAGGTTTAGGTTTTAGTTAATAAAGAAGGATTAACTAGATTAGATTCAATATCCTTTTTCCCTGAGGATCGATACCCGTACTTATCCAACTTTACTAGCAACTACCCGGTATTCGGCCGGTTAGGAGGTAGTTTTGCATGGTAGTATAGGTTTATAAATTTTCTTTTGTTTTAATGATGCAAAATCTCTCCAACAACATGCTTTGTAACTAGGAGATTACGGGCCACCTGCTCTCTGACATAGTGATAGTCCAATTCTGTATGCTTACTCCTGGCATAAAATACAGGATTAATAGTCATATGCAATGCACTGAGGTTGTCTGATAGAAGGATAGTTGTAGTCTTGAGGGAAACATGGAGCTCTTGTAGGAGATAAGTTAACCAAGTAATCTCTGCTGCAGTATGAACCATAGCACGGTATTCTGCTTCAGAGCTTGATCTTGAGACTGTAGGCTGTTTTATTGCACACCAAGAAATCAAATTGGAAACCAAGGAATGTGCAGTAGCCTGTGGTAGATCTTCTAGTGAACTCACACCCTGCCCAGTCTGCATCAGAAAAAGCCAAAAGGGTAGGCCAGTCTGCATCTGTATGGCAAAGGCCAAGATATTGATGGAGGGAGTCTTGTGTAGTGTCATGCCAAGGTCTAGGGTCCCCTTGACATACCTGAGAATCCTGTGAACCAAAGTGAGATGGGAACTGGTAGGTTGTTGCATAAATTGAGAGACATAGTTGACACTGAAAGCTAGATCAGGCCTTGTAAATGTGAGATATTGTAGGGCACCTACATGGCTTCTGTAGTATGTAGGATCCTGTAGGAGGTTAGATTCTGTCTCTTCCTTGTGTTTGGTGGCAAGAGGTGTCCTCATTGGTTTGCAGTCAAGCATGTGGGCCTTTTCTAAGATGGTAGTGGCATAGTGTGTCTGGCTGAGATGTAGACCTGCATTGGTATGTTGAACCTGTACTCCAAGGAAGTGGTGAATGAGCCCCAAGTCTTTCATCTTTAATTCCTGACTGAGCAAGCCAATAAATGATTCTAACAAGTCTGTCCTGGAACCTGTAAGTAGAATATCATCCACATACAATAATAGCACTAGAGTGCCATGGTTAGCATGATAATAAAACAACGATGGATCAGATAGACAGTGAAATCCATAGTCAAGCAGAAAGGTACTGAACCTGTCAAATCAAGCCCTGGGGGCCTGTTTGAGACCATAAAGGCCCTGTTTAGTTTGCAGACATGATTTGGGTGTATATGCTCAGACATACCTAGGTGTTGGGTCATGTAGATGTCTTCTGTGATGTGACCATGCAAGAAAGCATTTTTAACATCTAACTGCTTAACATCCTAAGACTGATTTAAGGCCAGACTGAGAACAACTTTGATTGTACTAGGTTTGACTACTGGGGAGTAGGTTTCTATGTAGTCAACACCATCTATTTGACTGTATCCTTTTGCCACAAGTCTAGCTTTCAATCTTTCTAGAGTGCCATCTAGGTTAAGTTTAGCCTTAAACACCCATTTGGAGCCAATGATGTGCATGTTTGGGGTCCTAGGAACTAGCTACCAGGTTTGATTGTAGGCTAGAGCTTCTAGTTCTTCTTCCATTGCTGCTCTCCATCCTGGATGTTTGAGGGCAGACTTTACAGATTTAGGTTCTGTTGGAATGTCAGAAATAGTGGTAGTGAGAGCATACTTAGGATTAGGTTTAAAGATGCCATGCTAAGCTCTGGTGGTGACATGGGAAATGTCTTGGTTACCAGGTTGGTTTAGGGTTGGTGAGCTTGGAGTTGATCCTATTGGAGGACTGAGTCCTATTTCAAGACTGATAGATTGCTAATCTGGGGATTCTGAGGGTGAGGGAATTTCATGAGGATTATTTGGTGTATATGTTTGATGCGTGATTGGTGAGTTGGTTGTTGAAACTATTGGAGAATTGATGGATTGGTGATCTACAGAGTGTGTAGAGGAATCTGTCTGGATGGAGCTGCTGTCAGAATGTGCAGGTTGATCAGTGGAAGGACTTAGGTTGTGGGTTTGGGTGTTATCTTGGGAATGGTTAGGAGAGGATGATTCAGTGGGCAAGGGTGATGTAGGTGCAGGATTTGTAATAAGAACAGGTTGAGGATCAGATGCTGGTATGTGATCTATGGAGGGAAACATAGTTTGGGACCAGGAATCAAAGATTGTGCTGACAGTTGTGGTATTGTAGGAGTCCTTGGATTTATAAGGAAGGAGAGTTTCATCGAAAGTAACTTGTCTGGTCATGAAAAATTTCCTAGAAGGAGGGTGAAAGCATTTGTAACCCTTATACTGACTGCTATATCCTACAAAGACATAGGGAACTATTTTTGGATCAAACTTATGTTTTTTGGAGTCCCAAGTATAAGGATAGCATCTACTCCCAAATACTCTAAGACTAGAGTAGTCAGGTTGGACATTGTAAACCAGGAAGTAGGGAGAATTCATATTAAGAACAGAGGTTGGTATCCTATTTATAAAAAACACAACAGTAGAAAAAGCTTCTACCCATAGAAATAGAGGCATTCTGCTATGAAACAGCATTGTGAGGCCTAACTCTCTAACAGTTCTGTGTCTTATTTCAACCGCCCCAGTTTGCTGGGGTGTATGAGGGCATGAAATTAAATGAGTAATGCCTGTTTGAAGGAAATGATTTGAGAGTTTAGTATTAATGAATTCACCTCCCCCATCTGAATGAAATCTTTTGATATGTTTATTAAACTGTCTCAGAATATAACTTTCAAAATTGTAAAAGACTTGAGTGAAATCAGATTTTTGTTTAAGGGGAAAAAACCACATATACTTGGAGTAGTCATCAACAAAGGTAACATAATACTTAAACTTGCCAATAGATCAATTGGAGCAGGGCCTATAAGTCACAATGAATTAATTCAAATAAACATGAACTGGAATGAAAAGAAGAACTAAATGGGAGTTTTGACAGCTTGCCAAGTTGGCAGCTCTCACATAAATGCTCCTGTTTATTTTGTCGTAACACCTCTATGAGGCCTTTATTTTTAAGAATCTGAACTGTAGGAAATTGAACATGCCCTAAACGTTGGTGCCATAGTTGTGCTGACCCTGACTTGAATCTGTGTGCAAAGTAAACTTCTGGTGTAGCAGATAGTATGTAAAGTTCCTGTCTAAGAGCACCCTTCAAAAGAACCTGATTTGTTGTTTTTTCCTTCAATACTAAGTCATTATTAGTAAAGACACACTCTGCAGAGTGCTGATGTGCTAATTGACTGATTGAAAGTAAATTCTTTTTAAGATTGGGTACATATAAGACATTAATAACTGATATAGGTGATGTTGATGTATATAGATGTAATTCACCTATACCTTGTATAGGTAGCCTTGTACCATCTCCAATAAGAACATATTCTAATCCTAAATAAGGGGAAGTTATGAAGGATATGCTTATTACCTGTCATATGATTGGATGCACCAGTGTCCATTATCCATTCTGTTTCTGCTACTGTATTGTCTAGGGTCAGTGCTGCTAGTGCTTGGGGAAGTCCATCATTTTCAGTCTTCTTCTTGGAGTTCCACCAGCATATTTGTGCAACATGCCCTTTTATTCCACAGCACTGGCAGGTTTGGTCTTTATATTGATCCCTTTATGCTTTTGACATCCTTCTGAATACATGTCCATCATTTTGCTTTTGATTGCTGATGAGCGAAAAATTCACCCACTAAAAATACATTTATAAAGACTCGCAAATGTGGGTAAACTAACTCTCTAACTGGCAGAGTACCAGGTCGATTGCTAGGATAGCTACAGGAGTACGAGGTCGTCCCAAGAGAAATGTGGTTGTGAGTACCAAAGCGAACGTGGTTCTTAGTCTAGGCGATCAAAGTTTCAAGTGGAGTGTTTATACTAATGCGAAAAAGTAAAGATTATTCTAACGAGTTTAACTAGGTGATTAAAAAGCATAGCCGAGCCATGATCCGACAGTTATCTCCCCACAGAAAAACTTGATAAGGAGTGTGTTTTATCGATTCAGTTCATATGATATTCACGGGTGTCAACTTTTTATTCTTGCGTTAAGATCTGAACAGCTCTCACTTAACCCCCACACTAGGTTTATTAACCCTCCCTTTAGAGAGCTAACTCGCCTAACATGGTTGACCAGAATAAAAAACCGATGAAAAACCTCACATAAAACATAATTTTAACGTGTCACTTAGGTTGCCAATCTAACGATTAAGACTATGGTTTAGTGATTTTAAAACATGTTTCGCACATCTCGTAAAAATACAAATCTCACTTAGGCATAGTTCGGATCATCACTTAGATTGTCAATCTAACAATCCGGACTATGATTAGTGATATCCATATCTCACATCTCACCGCAAAATACATTTATAAGCTCGATGTAACCGTGAACAAAGTTGTCAATTTTATTCAAAGCTATTAAAATGATCGAAACAACTTTAAAACATGATTTTATCATAAAAACGTTAATTTAAGCGCACACAACTCCCATCTCATCTCCCGAGGGTTAATTTTTACCCGTTTTCACATAATTCGGCTATGTTGAGTTTAACTACTCATATTTAACGAAAATAACAACGAAAATAACAAAACGAAAGAAAACAAAACGAAAAAGATAACTACAAATATATAGATATACGTATAGATATATATATAGATATATATAGATATAGATATATATATAGTATACGTATATATATATATTTATACTAATTGCATAAAAGTAAAAGAAAGCAATAAAAACGGAAATGAAATTATATTAAAACGATAACTAGTCGGGTTATTACACCGACATTATAACGACATAAATTACTACAAATATATATATCAATATAGATATATATAGGCCCCAAAATAAAATAGAAGGGAGAAGATGAAGCAAAGGAGGGAAAGAAGGGGGCAAATGGGGCCGCTGCGATCCTCTCGTATATATAGGCAAATATAAGGGAACCGGATCGATCCGAAATTGTGCCGGATCGATCCGAGCTCATCATCACTAATGATTACAGTAACATGCAGCACATGCAATGGAGAATTTTATATATAATTATATATTAAACTTCTAAAATTCATATCTTGAGTTGTAGGCCTCCAATAATTATGATTCAAACGTCAAAATTAAGCTCTCGGAAAATTCTTCAACTTTCATGAAGGACACTTCTTCGAAAACGTCGTTTTGATGGGCCATTCCCATTACGTGTCGTTTGCGACATTTTCCTTAATACAAATCAATTAGCCACTTGACCACCATTTGAGTTGTAGAAGTCCGATTGACTTGATTCAAAATCCATTGGAAAGCTCGTTGAATAATCTACAACTTTCATGAAGGATTCTTCTTCAGAAAACGCCGTTTTGATGAGCCATTCGTATGTCGTGTCGTTTTCGGGATTTTTACTATTACTAATCGATTAGCCACTTGGTCATAACTCGAGTTGTAGACCTCCAATTAACATGATTCAAAATGCATTGGAAAGCTCTATCAAAGATCTACAACTTTCATTAAGGCCACCTCTTCAGAAAATGCCGTTTTAATGGGCCATTGGTTCGTCGAAGATATAAATCGTTAGTGACACTACGAACCACTGATCCACTTGACCTTTTAAGCTTGTGGCACAGTCTTATATCCCTAAAAACACCTCTTTTAGGCCTCAAAACGTGTCGTTACTCGGGATTTTGGTTAACCTAAAATTCTGCAATAAACCACCAAAATACCAAACGTAAATCCGACACGACACTCCGGTTACTAAACCGGTACAAAAACTAGTAAAAACACGATATTTTACAAAATAGTTACTACTTATATATTTTTATGAAACTTAGGAATTAAAGACTCTAATTGATATAAAAGTGCTCGAAATGATATCAAAAGTGGGTTGAAAAGTTATAAAAATAACGGTGAATTTTTCCGTTATCACAACCCCCCACTTAGCTTTTGGTCGTCCTCGAACAAAACAAGCGATAAAATAAAATGAATGAGGAAAAATTCATGAACATGTAAAATATAAAGGCCAACCGGATGATGTAACCAATCGAATCATAACCACACGTTAACCTTAATATAAATGTATAACAGTGTGTGTGTGACAAGCCTTTTCAATTTCCACTATCCTCTCTTGAATAAATCAAGCAAACGCACAAATATCCATTCAGATAGTCCTAATGACTTTCCTAGGTATAGGTAGTAACAATTCCACACAACGCCCTCCCGTGTACTCATTAGGATAATCCCTAAAGCATATCATTCAGTTTATACTGGGGATAGTTAGAAGATAACTAAGTTTTCAACCAACTTTTTCTTTTCTTTTCTATTTTTTTTCTTTTTTCTTTTCATAGAATACTAACATACCCAAACTCATTGCCAAAATCGACTATCTTGCAAGCGTCATGAGGTGAGATCGAATACATTAATACCTATCTAACTCTTTTTTTTTTTCCACATGTATAGCATATGCCCTCATTCCTAGCAATAGGATGTTTCGTGATAACACCCTAGCTAGACTACAATCATCAGGCAATCGGGAGCTTTTAAACCTCATAGTGATATAGGATGTTTCGGGATAACGCCCTACTGCACTCAAATCATTGGCAGCTACAACCGACATATAAATAGCTCACTTATTTTGATATTCTTCCTATCACATTCAAACCTTCAGATATTCACAATACATGTTCAGAAGTTAGGTACTAAGTTACTGCTATTTCTAGGATAAACCACTAGGATACCGAATGGGTACAGGTTTAAAATTTTCGCTTCAATATCAAAGGCTTACGTGAAGGAATTCATGTTACACAAATAAATTTGAGGTTAAAATGTACTTTCGGTTCACATAGGTTATATACATCCAAATCGATCATTACATCTTCAAATCCATGAAAAATATACCTTATACAGTTCATTTTAATCAACTCAATAATGCTCGAAAGAGAATCAAAAACTAAGGGTTTAAACACTTACTGCCATTTCTAAGCCAACCACGTCTCTACCCCCCACTTAAGATTTTGCATTATTCTCAGAGTGTAAATGAGATAGAGAGGAAGACTTAGCTTATAAACCAGGCAGAAAGGTGTTATCGAATCCCGTAACAGCCATGAGAAAGCACGACCCTAATCCCTGTACCAAAACAACCAAAACAAAGCAAACACGGGACATGGTCCTCGTGCCAAACTATGCAATAGGGATATGGGAATAATGAGATAATGGCCCTGTCACGTCAGAAAATTCGATAGGCAATATAATAGCTTTAGATGGAAAAATAACCATACTGGTAAAGCACGAAACATCTAAACATATACGTATCATATGAGCATATATCATAGTCAAGTCGGCTATTCCTAGATTCATTTTTATTACACACGCTTTTATTAAGGTGGGAACACTCACCACTATACTACAACGACCGAAATTTGAAACGAGACTAGATCATAAAAATGAAATGTGTGAAAGAGTATAGAGTCTTTTATACCCAGATCCTCAAGGGTTCAATAACCTAAGTCCAAGAAATGATACATTTGAATTTTTTATCTTTTTTCTTTATCGGGATTTTCGGATAACCACCTAATCATTCCCTCTTAATGAAATTCAAACATTCATCCTGAGACTTGGTTGTGCTTTGTGTTCATCTTTCATACGTATTCTACATTTCATTAAGACTAGGCTTATCCAAATTATTATTATTATCGGGTCGCCTCCCGGTAGCGCTTTTGTTTAACGTCGTTTGCTCGACAGGGGTGACTTAAACGGACTCAATCAACCAAAATCCGAACTCAAGAAGATCAATAGCTTAAGAAAAATTAACAAAGCGAGAACCATCGAAATTAAATTGTCTAGAAACGTACCTCGTTTGGCTCTCGACGCTACCTCCTCCCAGCCAGAAAATCTTCTTTTATCAGACTGTCGAACCATCTTCTTTTGAAAACTCCCATAAAGCTCATCCATTGGGGAGTATACAACCGGACCGCGTAAAATTCATCCTCACGAGTGGACGAATGTAGTAATCCGGGACCGATATATTAACTATTACCAACTCTCCCAGTGGCTTTACTAAAGATGGCCAATCAATCTCTCGCTCCTCTAACTCTGTCATCTCCAAATCTTGCACTTTTTCTTTACAAACTAAATTATCAACCTCATTCTCACCCTGAACTTTTTCGGTGATAACATTTTCATCCCTAACCACCTCTATTGCACTTGTCTCTCGCCTCTTTCACATACCTCACTAATTCAATCAATTCCCCCACCCCGTCTTGAAGATTTCTTATGGCGGAGTCGGTACTTACCTTGAACTCCCGCATGTCCAACGCCGTTCTTCCAAGATCCGGTTCAATCGCTCGAGTTGCTCTATTTGACTGTCGGTGAATTCTTCTTGTGGCATGGGGGAAAACTGATCATATTGACTTTGATATATTGGAGGTGAGTAGCAGTCTTCTTGCCATTCCAGACACTGATCAGGTGGCTGAATATGGTTGAAGCTATCAACACATTGAGCATGAACACTGTAATCCTGATAAGCATTAGGGTTCGGGTAACCCTCGTAATATGGTGGCTCATTACTCGAATAACCATAATTCTGGTCCTGGTATGCACTAGGGCAATTATAGGACCAAGAATCCTGGTTACTCTGCTGTTGATACTGAGGCTCAGACACGAACTGTTGTTGATAAGGTTGGTAGGGGTATTGTTGTTCAGGTGAGTAATATTGATTGAAATATTGATCCATTTCAGTTCAAACTGCAAGATTTCAGAAAACAACACGAAAACAATAAAATTCTTTTTTTTTTCTTTTTTTTTTCTCGTTTTTATTTTTTATTTTTATGGTAGCCGAAGGCCCTAAGCCTCAGTTCTAGCCAGACTTACAAGATATCAACCTAATATAACAACCCCATAAAGAGATTGGGTTGAGTACCAAAGTCGTATTCAAACCGAGTTCGGACAATATCACTTCGGATCCCAAGACTCTTATCGGAAGTAAAATAAAAATAAAAACCTAGGCCCAAGCCTTCGGTTCACTTACAAGATATCACAACAATATCACACATTTCCCCGGCAACGGCGCCAATTTTTTTGATGAGCGAAAAATTCACCCACTAAAAATACATTTATAAAGACTCGCAAATGTGGGTAAACTAACTCTCTAACCGCGAGTACCAGGTCGATTGCTAGGATAGCTACAGGAGTACGAGGTCGTCCCAAGAGAAATGTGGTTGTGAGTACCAAAGCGAACGTGGTTCTTAGTCTAGGCGATCAAAGTTTCAAGTGGAGTGTTTATACTAATGCGAAAAAGTAAAGATTATTCTAACGAGTTTAACTAGGTGATTAAAAAGCATAGCCGAGCCATGATCCGACAAAAAGTTATCTCCCCACAGAAAAACTTGATAAGGAGTGTGTTTTATCGATTCGGTTCATATGATATTCACGGGTGTCAACTTTTTATTCTTGCGTTAAGATCTCGAACGGCTCTCACTTAACCCCCACACTAGGTTTATTAACCCTCCCTTTAGAGAGCTAACTCGCCTAACATGGTTGACCAGAATAAAAAACCGATGAAAAACCTCACATAAAACATAATTTTAACGTGTCACTTAGGTTGCCAATCTAACGATTAAGACTATGGTTTAGTGATTTTAAAACATGTTTCGCACATCTCGTAAAAATACAAATCTCACTTAGGCATAGTTCAGATCTGTCACTTAGATTGTCAATCTAACAATCCGGACTATGATTAGTGATATCCATATCTCACATCTCACCGCAAAATACATTTATAAGCTCGATGTAACCGTGAACAAAGTTGTCAATTTTATTCAAAGCTATTAAAATGATCGAAACAACTTTAAAACATGATTTTATCATAAAAACGTTAATTTAAGCGCACACAACTCCCATCTCATCTCCCGAGGGTTAATTTTTACCCGTTTTCACATAATTCGGCTATGTTGAGTTTAACTACTCATATTTAACGAAAATAACAACGAAAATAACAAAACGAAAGAAAACAAAACGAAAAAGATAACTACAAATATATAGATATACGTATAGATATATATATAGATATATATAGATATAGATATATATATAGTATACGTATATATATATATTTATACTAATTGCATAAAAGTAAAAGAAAGCAATAAAAACGGAAATGAAATTATATTAAAACGATAACTAGTCGGGTTATTACACCGACATTATAACGACATAAATTACTACAAATATATATATCAATATAGATATATATAGGCCCCAAAATAAAATAGAAGGGAGAAGATGAAGCAAAGGAGGGAAAGAAGGGGGCAAATGGGGCTGCTGCTGATCCTCTGTATATATAGGCAAATATAAGGGAACCGGATCGATCCGAAATTGTGCCGGATCGATCCGAGCTCATCATCACTAATGATTACAGTAACATGCAGCACATGCAGCGGAGAATTTTATATATAATTATATATTAAACTTCTAAAATTCATATCTTGAGTTGTAGGCCTCCAATAATTATGATTCAAACGTCAAAATTAAGCTCTCGGAAAATTCTTCAACTTTCATGAAGGACACTTCTTCAGAAAACGTCGTTTTGATGGGCCATTCCCATTACGTGTCGTTTGCGACATTTTCCTTAATACAAATCAATTAGCCACTTGACCACCATTTGAGTTGTAGAAGTCCGATTGACTTGATTCAAAATCCATTGGAAAGCTCGTTGAATAATCTACAACTTTCATGAAGGATTCTTCTTCAGAAAACGCCGTTTTGATGAGCCATTCGTATGTCGTGTCGTTTTCGGGATTTTTACTATTACTAATCGATTAGCCACTTGGTCATAACTCGAGTTGTAGACCTCCAATTAACATGATTCAAAATGCATTGGAAAGCTCTATCAAAGATCTACAACTTTCATTAAGGCCACCTCTTCAGAAAATGCCGTTTTAATGGGCCATTGGTTCGTCGAAGATATAAATCGTTAGTGACACTACGAACCACTGATCCACTTGACCTTTTAAGCTTGTGGCACAGTCTTATATCCCTAAAAACACCTCTTTTAGGCCTCAAAACGTGTCGTTACTCGGGATTTTGGTTAACCTAAAATTCTGCAATAAACCACCAAAATACCAAACGTAAATCCGACACGACACTCCGGTTACTAAACCGGTACAAAAACTAGTAAAAACACGATATTTTACAAAATAGTTACTACTTATATATTTTTATGAAACTTAGGAATTAAAGACTCTAATTGATATAAAAGTGCTCGAAATGATATCAAAAGTGGGTTGAAAAGTTATAAAAATAACGGTGAATTTTTCCGTTATCAATTGCTGCTAACTATAGGTCTTGATGAGTTTTGTTGTGCTTGAAAACCTCTACCTGCAGAGTTGAACCTGGTGTTGTTGGAATTGGATTGCTGTGGTCCTCTTTGGCCATAGAATGCCATATGTCCCAGATTTTTTGGTTCTTTGCTCATTGAGAACCATGTCCTTCGTTGATCCAGGCTTTGCAACTGTGAGACCAATTCAAAGTAAGTAGGTCTTGGAGGTTTGAGCATAGTGGTGGTGAATGTCTCATACTCAGGTCCTAAGCTTGTGAGCAGGTAATAGACTTTCTCTGGATCTATAATTGGTTTTCCAATTGCAGCAAGGCTGTCACACAGCCCCTTGAAGGATCTTACATGTTCATTTATATTTTTGTCATCAGTCTTCCTTAAGTAGGTGATTTGTTGCCTTAAATTGAATTCCCTCTCTTAGGAGTCTTGAGCATAAGAGTTATGTAATTCTTCCCATACAGCATGTGCAGAGTTTAAGCCAATAACTAATCCTAGAGATTCTTCAGAGAGTGATCCTATCAACCATCCTCTTAGCATCCTGTCAGCCATTTTCCATGCTACATACTCTGGATTTTTTGTTGGTGCAGTGGCTTCACTGCCTGTTGTACCTGGTGTTGTGGAGGAGGTTTGACTGGCAGTTGGAGTTGCAGTTATGATAAATTCTGGGGGTGCAGGTGTATCATTTGTAAGGTGACCTGCTAGATCCTGACTTTCCGCAAGGGCAAGAACTTGTTCACGCCATAAAGGGTAACTTTTGGAGTTTAGTTTTAGGCTAATGAAGTTGGCTACATTAATTGACAAAGTAGTCATGGTGTTAAACCACCAATGGGTCTGATACCATGTAGAAAACCAGAAAACACAAACACTTTTACTGGAAAATCAAGAATACGGGCTGCAATTTGTGCAAAACCCTAAACTTTATAGAGAAAGTAATGAAGAAAATCAGAATACGCAAACGGAAGACTCTGAAATGTTGTTTTTATTGAACTGATTAAAAAATGTTTACAATGGATCTTTCTTATCTATGAGAGAAATGATATGAGATAAACCTAAAGAATTATCCAAATATTATTTGAATAATTAAATAAAACAAATAAACAATCTGTTATTCAAACACCTAATTTTATCTTAACAGTATAGCATCAAACATTTTTATCTTTTGTAATTTTATCTTCTATTACCCTCCCTAAATGAGGCCAGGTTTGGAGGTCGAGTTTGTCTTTGCATATTTTGGAGGGCATCTCCACTCCGGCAGGTCTTCTGGAGTCCATAGTTGTGATATTTTGAAGGGCATCTCCACCCCAGATGGTCTTCCGAGGTCCATATGTTGTTTTGAAGGGCATCTTCACTCCGGTTTTTCTTCCGAAGTCCATAGTATTGTTGTTTTGGAGGGCATCTCCACCCCGGCACATGTCTAATTGGCTCTTCCGGAGTCCATTGAATTTATTTTTGGAATTTTTGGATTTTTTTTTTTTCACCTCGGCCTCCAATGACTTTTACTGCATGGGATCTTCATTTTTTTTTTTTTCGATCTCACCTGAAAAATTGTCAAAAAATAGATGCAAAAATAAACAAATAGATGCTATAGATAAGATATATATTTACTCACTGATAATAACAATATTTAAAAAAAATATGGACTATGCAAGATAATTGTATTTTTTTTATTTTATTTATTATTTATTTTTTGGTAGATGCATGGTGTATGAGGCAAACAACTAATATGGGACGATGGAAAAAAAAGGTTGGGTTGAACCTGTTTTTTTTTTTTTTTTTTTTTTTTTTTTTTTTTGATGGATTAGGAATGTTGTGGACGTAGAGTTTGGAATATGGGTAAGAAAAAAAACAAAAAAGAGGGATGGTATTCTAAATGAATTTGTTGGTGATAGAAACAAAATAGACTCGCGATATATATTGGAGGAGATTGATTTTTTCTTTTTTTTTTTTTTTTTTTGTTTTTGGGTCTTATAGAAGATTTAATCGGGATTGGGTGAAGTGCGTATGCATTGCAAAAGTTTGCTTAGAAAGGGGTGGACGGCTCTGTAAATAAAATGTTTAAAAACGGAAGAGGATCGGGCGATGGTTCACCGATGTTAAGGCATCCGAACCCCGTCCCTGGCTCTGATACTATGAAAAAAATCAGAATACACAGACGGAAGAAAGCACGGATGTTTTTTTATTGAATGATTCATCAAATGTTACAATATTTACTCCTTTATATAGGAGATAAAATGAGATGAAACTAAATTGAAAAATAATAAACTAAGTTCAAAATAATTAAAACTAAAGATAATTTTTTATCTTATATAAATTAATTATTGAAACTATAACATTATCTATAGCAATCATATCTATCATTTTGGCATTCATCCATCACTTTGATTTTTCTCTTCAAATACCCTTCTAAAGAAAATCAGAATACGTGCGGAAACGTAAAACTGAAACTGATGTTTTATTGAATTGATTGAAAAAGATACGATATTCTCCTTTATATAGGAGATAAATGAGATAATAAATAGATTCAAATAAACAACCCTAAAGATAAAAACTATCATTTAAATGATTTATTTCAACCGAAATCTATCCTATCTCTCTTGAATATCACGTTTATCTCTTTTTTGGATTCCATCTGGTCTTTTATCGGATTGATCTCTAATACCCTCCCGCAAACGTTGCCGAGGTTGGAGGTGACGTTTGTCTATCAACAAAGAAGATGATGCGGATTTGTGACACCCACAGCTTTTAGCTCTCGGCTCTTGGCTCTTTTGGCTCCCGGCTCTTGGCTTTTAACTTGTGGCTCTTTCTTTTTTTGTCGAAAAAATCTTATCAATTTTCTCTGTTGACTGCAAACATGCCATCCAAGTTCCGACGAAAGGATCTGTCATTATCGTGGTCGTTGTTTTAGATCTACAGGATGGGTGCAAAATGAAAACAATAGATGATATGCAAGAGGGTTTATATATTTAGCCATAAAAGCTACTAACAATCTCCACTCAAAAGCGAAAACAAATGTTTAGAATGCAAACATTTGCCTTCTAATTTATTAAAATGCAAATATGTGAATGCATAAGAAAAATAAATAAATGAATAAATAAAATTCATCTCCATCTGTGATGACTTCGGCTCATATGTCTACATTTATTCATGGGTTTTGCTCCGGGAATAATTGTGTTTTCATTTTATGGGTTTAAAAGCGGAACAAGATCGGGCTATGATTATGATTGAGGTTTTGGGTGAAATGGTTGTAAAGTGGAAAAAATGATCGGACGAGGGTTCACCAATGTTAAGGCTCTCGAACCCCCGCCCCTAGCTTTGATATCATAAAGAAAATCAGAATGCGTGCGGAAACGTAAAACTGAAACTGATGTTTTATTGAATTGATTGAAAAAGATACAATACTCTCCTTTATATAGGAGATAAATGAGATAATAACTAGATTCAAATTAACAACCCTAAAGATAAATACTATCATTTAAATGATTTATTTCATCCGAAATATATCCTATCTCTCTTGAATATCACATTTATCTTTTTTTTAGATTCCATCTTATCTTTTATCGGATTGATCTCTAATAGTGGTTTGGGGTAGGTATATGCAATACCTTTACGACATATATATTTTCTAAGTCAATTAAACAATCTGCGTGAAAAATTATGTATAGATTTACGGTAATATCGAAATACAAGATTATTATATACTTTTTATATTGTATTACGTTTTCAGGTGGAATAAAATATATTAACAATCAATTCCATGATGGCGGGTCAATCGGACGTTGTACAAAACTTAAAGTCATAAGGGTTGGATTTCTTGAATCATCATCAAAAGATAGAAGCAGGAAATATCAAAAAATGATATGCGTTGATGAAGAGGTAAAACTTGGATATTATGTTATTGTAGTAAAAATTTCTTATGTCAGCAATTATAGTAAATTTACAAATTAAAACAAAAAAAACTCTTGTGTCATTGATAGTATTTTCCTTTTTATTTTTTTATTTTTTTATTTAATGCACGGGACAAAAATACGAGTTTGATTGTATAACGACGTTGTCAATACATGGAGCGAAACATTACAACACAATGCAACATATGAATTCTCAAATGTCGGGGTGAAACGTATCAATCCAAAATTTGAGAATATCCAAGGACGGAGGTGTGTATAAATTGAGGGGGGCTAAGCCCACCCGGACAAAAAAATATTACACTAAAAAATATGTGTAGTCTAGTCGGATCCATAAAATATTCTTAATCCAGCCCACCCGACGAACTCGATATAGTCCATTAGCCCACCCGATTTAAAATCCTGGCTCCGTCCTTAAGAATAGCCATCCGGAAATTGAGGGGCCTGTTTGGTAAACGAATTAAGTGCTTATTCTGAAGAAATTAAGAGGTGGTTACAATCAGAGGTGTTTGATAATATTTTTGACACATCTTATATAATTAAGTGCCACTTAATTCTACATGTTAAAAGTTAAATATTTTTCAGCGGTACATATACCGCTTATTTCTGAATGAAAGTGCCGGCTCTTCCCTCGTCCACCTCCCACGTGCATCCTTCGTAATAGGATCCATTATTCATTCATTTCTTTGCTTTACTTTTTTTTTTTTTTTTTAATATGATTTTTTTTTCTTCAGGAAAATATGCTTTTCTTATATTATTAAAATATGTTTATCATAGTCTAGAAAAAATTAAAAATATAGCATAAAAAATATAGCTTTTGTTATATATATACAAAAAATGTGTATACATAAAATATTAAAAATAAAACATTTAATGTTTTTAGATTTATAGTGTTATCAAACAGTTTAATCAATTTCAGCACTTAAATTATTCAGTTAATTAATGTAATCAGACTTCAGACTTCAGATTTCAGACTTCAGATTTAACAAACGACCCCTTACTCATAAATTTAGATACAACTATAAAGGAGGCCGATATTCAAATAGCAGATATGCAACTAACATGCCACTACATGGACTTCAAAGATGTTGAAAAAGAGCATTATGATCCAATTGGTAAAGTTTTCTGCATTTGTTTTTCTCTGTTCAAATTTCGTTTTGCGTAGATTGTTCTAAGTGGTGGTTTTTGTATTTTTTTAACAATTTTTCATATGTATAATCGTTTATTTGTTTCGTTTTTTTTATGTGGATAGGTTTTCTTTCCTCTAACTATGAATTTCTTTACTCGACTTACAAAGACATTTTTTAATGTTAATATTTCTTTCTTTTTTAATAGATGTCTTGGGATTTTTATTCAATCAAGATCCAATTACCTCAGTAAACACATCTACGGGAGAGACGGTAAATAAGAAAGAAATTCAACTCACGAACACCGAGTAAGTTATTTAAACATGTTACCCACAAAAATATATTACATTCATATACATTTTTTTAATAATATTGTTAACCTGTTTTTGTTTATTTAAAGGCAATTTGCTAACGGTGACATTATGGACGGACATGGCAAGAAATGAAGGCAAGATGCTCTAGTCACTTGCAGATGACAACCCGATTATGCACGAATCTAAAAAGATGTTAGTTTAAAGGTACTTTCAGAAATACGTTACATAATTCTCTATATTATATATTCCTAAAGCGTTGATCAATGAAAACTGTATTATTATTTCACACAGTTTAATTAATAATAATAATAATAATAATAATAATAATAATAATAATAATATATATATATATATATATATATATATATATATATATATATATATATATATATATATATATATATATATATATATATATATATATATATATATAGCTCATGTTTTGGGGATATTAGAAAACTACTTTTTTCAGAAGGATTAACTAATATAAGAATTTGTTCAATAGATGATGATAATAATAATAATAATAATAATAATAATAATAATAATAATAATTATTATTATTATTATTATTATTATTATTATTATTATTATTATTATTATTATTATTATTATTATTATTAAACCTGCATCAAAAATGAATTATTAATTATAAGATTTGCATATTTTGTATAGATTTTTGTCAAGAAAGACATATTTATTTATAAATCAGGATGCAAGGAAACATAATATTAATAAGGACAAATGGTCTTATTATTGTCTAAATTACCCTTTCATTAATAAACCTTGGCCAATATTTTTTCCATTTATTTTGCATCGCCAGTTGTCAATTTCTTTATTTAGCCACAATGTGTAACTGCAAAAACAATTTATCCGTCATATATGTGAGGCATTATTTTGATCCGAAATTATACCAAATCTGATGCTAATCAATGCCTAGAAACAACTTCACAATCCTAAATCTCATGTTTTTATGACAATCGACTTTTCTCTTCTTCTTCTTTTTTTTTCTTTTTTTTTCTTCATAGCCAATTGTGATACATAATATCATACAAAAAATAGAAAATTTGGTATAACAGTAACACATGAAGTAATAATACAATAAGAATGATAATTTCCAACATATAGTAAAAATTACGAGTGAAGTAACAGTAACACGTATATTAAAAATTACTAGTAAAGTAACAGTAACACGCGAAGTAACAATGCAATAAGAATGACCATTTCTAACATACAGTAACAATTACGAGTGACTACTTCTTTATATATTGGTTGCAACTACTTTTTTTTTTTGTATATGTTACTATATTTTTTTCTAGTGTTACTACATTTTTAATGTGTAACTACATTTTTTTGTTGTAACAATATTTTATTGATTGTTATTATTTCTTTATATGTTACTGCATTTTTTTTGGTGTGAGTATACTTTTAATGTGTGATTACATTTTTTTATATGACTGCATCTTTTTTTATCATTAATTTTTTTTTTTACTTCAAATAGGCTTTATGACTCAAAAGTAAACTCAAAAGGGTGAGAAGAGGAAAAGAACATAACCACTCCAGCCTGCGTGCATATCTTTCTTTATTTTTTATTCTTTTTCGTATTTAACATTGTGGATTTAGTTGTTTAGTCAAAAAATAAAAATTAGTGGTGGGAAAAAATCACCGGCGTAATTTCCTAGTAGGGTGCAAAAAAAATTTAAAATAAAAAAATCCAGTTGAAGATTCTCCCGTACCACATTTATTGGGGAAAACGTTAGTTCTGAGTTTAAGGAGATACTACAAATTGCACAAAAAATAAAAAAAATAATAAAATAAAAACAATTTATGGGTATTTCGGTCCATCTATTATAATTTTGTCCTTTTTAATCACCTAAAATACAAGATGTCCTTTGATCCCCATTTCTGACATTTGATGTCCTTCTGGCCACTTCCCCCTATTTTGTATTTGCAGGTGAATGGAGATTAACCACGACATCCTCATCCACCCTTCATATTGCTCCGGACGGAAAACAGAGTAAAAGTCTACAAAAATGGTAAATTCATCTCGCAAAATTCATTACACCAAATAATTACTTCCTCCTCTTAATTATATTGCATCACTGCAAAAATAAAAATGAAAATTTACATATTTATTCAGGAAAAACACAAACGCAAATAAGGACAAGTTCCCCTAATTGAGCAACTCCAGTAACTCCAATGAAATAGACAAAGCAATAGAGATAAAGTTAACCAATATAGCATTCAGTCAAAACACACTTAAAAAGGTAAGCAAATAACAAACAATAGCACATACATAAAAATATTTAAAACAAAACAAATTTCTTATACTTTTATTTTGCAGGGTGCATATTATTGTTTCTCAGCAACAGTGTCACGTGTGAAGAATTTGGGTAATCTTTGGTATAGTTCATGCATGCAATGCACCAAAGCAGTTCAAAGAGAACCATGTGGGTGGGTATGTTCGAAGTGTAACAAGAAAGATGTAAAAGAAGCACCAAGGTAATCTAAATTACTATGCTTAACCATTTAAAACATACAATTAACAATAGTTTGACAATAATTTCCTTCTATATACCAGGTATCGACTGAATTTAACGGTTGAATCTAAAGGACAAAATGCTGATATCACATTATTTGGAGAGGCAGTGGATACATATATTGGATGTGACGTAGCGAATTATATTAATTGCAAGGTAACAAAACCAAATATATATATTAGAACTCTAAATATAGATTACTTTGTTATCTTACTTATTTATGTTTGTGATGAATATAATTACACAGGAAAATGGTAGCTCGGAATATTATGATAAATTGAACGAGCCCAGTCTAGAAGAATACAAGTTTTTCTTCAGATTCAAAGGAAGAATAGAAGATATCAATGGTTCGCCGAAGTTGATAGCAGAGGCAATTCGAAAATCCATAATCAAAAAATCAACATCAACGAATCCGAAAATGCAAAAAAAAAATACTGACAAGAACCCGTTACAAAAGGATGGAAAAGATATTGATGTGTCTACAGTAAAAACAAAGAAGAAAAACAAAAAGAGTCAGATGACTGCATGCTATAGTCAACATACAATCACGAAACACAAAGACATAACTCCAATTTATGTTGACGATCATGACGATGACATTGAAAGAACAACTAAAACTAAGAAGAAGAAAAAGAAGACCAAAGTGACTACAAGCAACGACAACAGTGAAAATACGACCAAGAAAAACGAAGACAAATGTCCAATCTACATTGAAGATGATGAGATCATTGGCAACCTAAGGAAAAATATTAGGTTATCAAAAATTAAACAAGAAAAAGACTAAATCGTTTATGCAAGTTAAATAGTTGTTTAGCTTCTTTGCACTATTAATACATTTGATGTTTCTGCTTGATTATATATTTATGTGCGTAATATTATATAAATGTTATTCAATAAATTGTTTATCAAAGTTGATAATAGTGCTTATTAACTTATATTGTTCAGGAAGGCAAAAATGCATAGGTCAATACCAAACTAATTACCCATCGAAAATAAAAACGTAATAAACCACCACGTGCAACGCAGTGCACTTTGCTAGTAAATTAAAAAAAGGAAAAATTAGTTTATACTCCACTATTTCCCCTTTAATTAAGTGCAAATCATGCTTCAATTTTTTTGTTGCATTAAGGACAAATAAATTCCACCGGACGAATATACCTATATTCTCTCACGGCGTTTTTCTTTCAATCAATACGGAACCAAAACAGGTTGTGATTCGCCGGATTCTTGTCTGAATCGCCGGATTCTCGATCATGCTTCCGATTGCCCACTCGATTGCCGTTCCGGTGGTGTCGGTCCCGCCGTTTTTTTTAACTCCGATAAGAGTGTAACGAGCTCTGCATTTGATGGGTCGGAGTTTCTGCCGTCTACTTTGAGATCAAGCAGAGTATCAAGATACGAAAGCGACGCCATGGATTTGTCTGATCCGCCATTTTCAACGAATTTACGACGCTTTTCAATAAATGGGACAAGCGTTTGAATCTGTTGATTTCTTTTTAACTTGCTGATGTTCCATTTATCATGCTGTGCTCTGTTGATTTGTTACATTTGTGTGTCGTTATGATCGGCCATCTTTTGGTTGTTTCTTTTCTTTTATTCAGTTTGGTACATTCTGTTGTTGCAATGCAACTGTCTGTCCATTCTTCTACAAGTTTGACGGTCTATTTTGTATCTGTTTCTTTTGTTTTGTCTTTCGCGCATCTTGATGACTTGTTTTATAGTAATGTTTTGGTTGTCCGGCCGTATCATTTGATTTTGATGGGTTTTTTTGGTTGATAATCTGGGGTTATATGGCTCTTTGTTCAACTTGATGGTAGTTGTTGGATTCTTTAAAACTGACTATTATGTCTATTTGGTTCAGGTAAATGGCCGAAGGATGACGGTTCCCTTTGCTTCTGGCCAACAGCCTCTTGTTACCTGAAATTTGTCATCTACTTCGTTTCGAGTTTGCTCTCTCTACTTGGCGGAATCACTAGATCCTATGTTTGCTGCTGCCTGTATGTATGTATGCATGTATGTATGTATGATTTGGATCAGAGAACAGCCATCCAAAGTCATTTCGATGCATTAAGGACAAGAAGAAGAAGAAGAAGAATGAAGAATATGGTGTTAATTCTCCTCAAATATGCTGGTGTGTAGTTTGCTTAAGTCATCTCCTTTGTGTTTAGGTAATGGTTCTTCCTATTCGGTTTCGGAGATTGATGAGCAAGATCAAGAAGGAAGTGTCTATGTGTTTGATGATTTTATCTAAGGATTCTAGTAACTAGGGTGGGGTGAATTCAGTTGTAGAATCTTCTGACAATTAATTTGATGTTTTAGAGACTAAATCATCTTCTATTGAGACGAAAATCGCTCGAAATCCCGTCTTTGTTCAAGTTGTTACTCCAGAAGCTAATAAAATGGGTAGTAAAGCAAGCGGAGGTTAATACGCAAGAAAGCTCTGATTCAGGTAACTATTTGGATGAATGTGTTGAAAAAGGTGAATCAGATACGTCTTTTGAAGGATTTTTTTCAAGAATGCAGCTGTTTATGAAGCTAAGAACAA
This sequence comes from Gentiana straminea, assembly GCA_036785695.1. Lineage (NCBI taxonomy): Eukaryota > Viridiplantae > Streptophyta > Magnoliopsida > Gentianales > Gentianaceae > Gentiana > Gentiana straminea. The sequence goes on along the minus strand of JAVUPR010000088.1, from coordinate 4,267,003 downwards.
GTGGCCTAATGTGATTGAACCCAAGAACAAGAAGAAGCCAAAAAGAAATGATCCTAAAGAAAAAGTAGTATCGAAACATGCTCCAAAAAGAAGTAAATATGAGTGCTTGAACTGTAAGAAGACATTCAGTTCATATCAAGGACTTGGGGGACATAGACCTTGCAACAAAAAACCAAAAGGAGAGTCCTTTTGAGCCTGAAACTGTGTACTGATACTATGTGCCTTATATGATATTGTTACTCATATTGTGTGCCTTATATGAGCCTTATATGAGCCATATATGATATTGTGTCCATTGAATTAAGCCTTAAATGAGCCTTATATGAGCCAGATATGTTTGCCTTGAAGTAGTCACTTGAATTAAGCCTTAAATAGGTCATCACGTTTTTCCTGTGACCGGACAAAAATCAATACATTCCCTTTCCCGAACCATTCTCCGAGTAACTCCAATAACCGGAGAAACCTGTCGTTTTCAGGACTCAACTCCACTAATTGGGCTATATCTTTATTGACCACACTCCTCCTACCTACCTGTATTTCGATTGGTTTGTTCAAAACTTTCCGGGCCAAGGTTTCAACTTGACGAGGAAGAGTCGAAGAGAAAAGAACAGTTTGATGGTCAGGTCGTGTATTCTGGACAATCCTAGTAATTTGAGGTGCAAAACCCATATCAAACATACGATCAGCTTCATCCATAACCAAATAAGTGACTCTCCTCAAATTTGTAATTTTACCTATGCTTTGTGCAAAGTATGTCAATCATCCTCCCTGGAGTGCAAACAACTATCTATGTTCCGCCTTTTAAATCACTGATCTGCTGGGCAACACCAGAACCGCCGGAGACTGTTGAGATACAAGAATGAGAAGAACAAGTGTTTGGAGTTCATTGAGGCACACATCCAACACCTTGGTGTCAAGTTGGTTGAAAATGACGGTTAAGCGGTTACAACCGAATTGAAGCCAACTACACTATATAAACATAACCTTTGAGCACAGTAATCCTCCTTGATCATTCAATTATAGTTTCCTAATGCTGAAATTTCTGTAATCTTTGATTTCTATTTTCCCGCCAAATAGGGGATCACTAAAACTAATACCAAAGTTTGATCACAAAGGTGACCTTGCTCTGATACCAATTGTTAGCATCTATGCGCAGGGTGATCCAGATGGGGTGATGGATCACGGTCTATTTTTAACTTAATTCGATTTATGCAAGACCAGAGTGTGTTACTACCAATTTTAGTCCTAATTAACTAAGTCCCGGAAGTCAGACAAAATTAATTATTAGACTAAATGGTTGAATACCTATATGTGATCAAAACCAAAGCAATACAGGCACTTAATCAATTGATATAACTCAAATGCTTTTGATCAAGTGCAGCAGGTAATCAACCCAAATGATATGTGCTGATAAAAAAACACAAAGCAAGGATATCACTACTAGAATTTTCGGCATTTCCTATGCGAAATTTCGTCGGTATTTTTAAGATTGTCAAACGAATAGGTGTAGGATCAAATCAAACAAAAATATTTTTAAGTGCAAAGAATGTACAGATACAGCCAAGGGTTAAAAAAAACTAATATGCATGGCTTGATCCCTAACAAAGGGTACGTAGGCAGCCTCTTCAGACTCAGCTCATAAACACAAAAACACCAAACACCCCCAGATTGATCTTGAAGATATTCATCTTGTTCTTGAGCACCACCACTTTCACCGCCGAGCACCACCACTTTTGTATCAACAAATAGCCAGATAGATATCCACTGTTAAATCCAATCAATCTTGTTGATGACTTTTTCAACATCATCAAGAACCATAAGCATTAACAGCAGAACAAGTAACAGACAATGCACAGCAAGATGGATCAGCTTGTAAAATGTAAAGCCCTTTAACAAGATTAGTTGAACCAATCCCCTTTAAACTGATCAAGTCCTACTTTACACAAGAGTCCAAGAAGAATTTAACATTGTATGCCCTAGATCTCATTAGCTTACTCATAGACATAAAATTAAAAGTGAAGTCAGGAACACAAAGAACATGATCTAGGATTAAATCTTTATTGATCTTAACTCTGCCAATGTCTGTTATCCTGATTTCATTTCCATTAGGCAAACTAATAGTCTGGGTTTCTAGAGGATTACAATCTAGGAACAAACACTTATTAAATATAACATGATCTGTAGCTCCCGAATCAACTATCCAATTAAAACAATTAAGAGTTTTAGACAGATTTTAATCAACATTACCAAAATTTGCGGAAAGAACTGCTGAATTCATAGAAGTATGATCACCACCATTTGAATTTACAGCAAAAGATCCAGCCCTCAAGATTGTAAGGATTTGCTGGTGTATCTCTTGAGTTACTAGTGCCTTAGGATCAACACCAGAATCTTGACTTCCCACATCAGAGTTTTCATAATCATAAGAGACATTGTTAATGGATCTACCCCTACCCCTTCCTTTAAAGTTTGCAGGGTAACCATGTTTCTTGTAACATCTGTCAATGGTATTTCCTGTCATACCACGATGAGTACACTGTGGTTTCTTGTTGACATTGTCCTATTTTTTCCTAAAATTTGCATTTGCATTCTGGTTTTGAGACTGTGCCATCATTGCACTCTTTTCTCCACTGGTTGAAGTATTAGAACAAAGAATTTAACTAGCGGCATGCACACCACCATTGAGATGTTGCCTTTATTGTTTTAAAGCCATGGAAAAGATATTTTTGACAGAAGGAAAAAGAGTGATTATCAACACTTGTGATTTCATAGTGGAAAAACTCTCATTCTGCTCTTTGACAAATCTGATCACATGATGTCTTTCATTATGATCTTCGTACCATTGCTATCCATAAGCACAAGTTGGAGGATGAGTAAGATCAAGAAATTGATCCCATAGGATCTTCAACGTGGCAAAATACTTTGAAACTGACAAATCCCCTTGTCTCATGTTCTTGATTTCCTCTATAAGATCTGATAAACGATCTGTGTCCCCAGCACCATATCTTTCTTCAACATCATCCCAAACTTCTTTTGCAGTCCTATAACACATGACACACCGTGCTATATTTTTAGAGACAGAATTAGCCAACCATGTCTTAATCATGGTGTTATTCTGCCTCATAAAGAACGATGACGATCACCAACATGAGGTGCATGAATTGAACCATCAACAAAAAAAAGCTTTATTCTTTGAAGACAACGCATTTAGCATAGTAATTTTCCAGCTATGATAATTTGTCTCATCCAACACCTGTTGAACCAATACAAATGCTGGACTTTCACTTGGATGAAGAACAAGATCAGGAGGAACAACTACTGGGAGATTCTCCATGATTTCTCCACAAATTTAGAAAGAAGAACAACAAAAAATCCAGAAATCGAAAAGAAATAAGAACAAAAAACCGCAGAAGCTGTGATCAAGAATTTAAATGCTCTGATACCATGATGAATTTGTGATAATCAAACAAATTATTGATCAAGAACAAACAACATTTTGCAGAAAGCTAAAAACAATTTCCAGAATTTCAAATGTACATGAGGCGGGAAAATAAGAGGAGAATAGAAAACTTTGATTAATGATCATTCCATCGAATTAATTGTTACATGATGCTATATAAGATATATATAGAGTTACAGGATGGCTGATTGTAACAGAATGGCGGTTACATCAGCTGAATTGTTACTAACAAACTCTTACCGATTCCTAGTGTAGGTGTTTGATGAATTGCCACTGAGAAGAGTTTGCATGTTTATCTGTGTGTGTGTAACAGCTACTTCAACAGTATCTCGTTAAGAAGTAGAAACTTTTAGATATTGATAGACTATTCTTAATGTAAAATATATTGTATATATTTCCATATACTATACTTATTTAGAAATATTCTTCGGATTTGTGTTTAAAATATTCTATAAAAAAATTGTTTAAAAGGTGATAATATATGGCTTGATAAGAATTGGATAGAGAAAAATGCTATTAATCATTTACCGCATAACTGAGCACACTATAATTGATTTGGGAAGAGTTGTAACAAATAAGTTCACACCTACTGACTGCTTATCATGAATTCATTGTGGATGGAAGAATTCATTCGTGTACGGAAGTTTATAGGTTATAGTCTAATTCTTTTTGTTCTTCAGCCATGTAAATTTTATAGGCTGCAGCATAGCCGCCAAAAACAATTTATTTCCTACAAACACAAAAGTTTTTGACTGCCTTACAAAAAATTAAAACATGAAGAAAAAAGAAATAGTTGGTGAATGACCTTGGGCTTAGGAAAACACAGAGTAACGGCCCGGTTGGGCTGAACCAGGCAGGGATGATGTTTGTGCAGTGATAATATACTCGAGCACATGTTTCAATTCAGCTCTTGCTTTCTTCACATATTGCTCTGATTGTCCCTCGATGAACAAATATAGTTTCCGATCCCCTGGTCCAGGGATCTTGCCAGGAGGAAAGTACCGTCGCCGGGTAGTTATGGCAGCTCCAGTCCATTCAGAGATTGGACCCAAAATTTCCTTGTGAGTCACCTTCCAACGAGCATTTTGTGGTAAGTCATTTATTTCCAGTTCTGCTTCGAAATGTGCAGGCACGGGACTCTCATTTTGAATCTTGATTAGGTTATGCTTCAAATTCCTCATCGCTCTAGTTACCGCCACATGATCGACTGGCTGAGTGACGTCGTTCGTGTTTTCGACAGCGTCGTCGTCTTCATCATCATCAGAATCATCAGTCATGTCATCCTCCTCCTCCTCAAATCCATACTCTTTTGCCTGTGCTTTCATGGCAGCTCTCCTTACCTCATCTTCCTCTTCGTTAAACTTAAAACCACTACCATCATAACCAGTTCCATGCGCTTTTTCAAGTCCTTGGTTCACCTATGTGGAGAAACCCTCAGCAAGGGCTTTCAAATCATCCGGAACAACTTGCTCAGATAGTTCCAAGGCTTTCACAAGATCCGGTGCATATCTCGCTTCTTCCTCTCCTCCTATAAATGTGATAGCACAGCCTTTCCGACCAGCACGACCGGTTCGACCTACCCGATGTACATAATCCTCATAGTGATTTGGTACATCAAAGTTGATTACCAGATCCAGCTCTGTTACATCTAAACCTTTCGCAGCAACGCTAGTTGCTATCAACAAGTTGCATACATTACTCTTGAAATCGGTAATGGTGGATTCACAATCGGTCTGATCCTTTGCTCCATGAAGCGAGAGGCAAGGATAACCGCGATCGAGCAATTTCCTAAATAGGCCATCACATTTTTCCTGTGACCGGACAAAAACCAATACTTTCCCCTTCCCGAACCATTCTCCGAGTAACTCCAATAACTGGGGAAACCTGTCGTTTTCAGGCCTCAACTCCACTAATTGGGCTATATCTTTATTGACCACAGTCATCCCACCTACCTGTATTTCGACTGGTTTGTTCAAAACCAGTGGCGGAACCAGAAAAAAGTTTCGGGGTGGTCTTGGTGTAAAAATTTTGGGGTGGTCTTAGTATATAGAAATTTCGGGTGGTCTTGGTCTTAGTAACATCAAGAAAAAAACACACAACATACTAATATTAACACTACTACTAAAAAAAATTCAAATTTTGGGGTGGGCTTGAGACCACCCCATTTAACCTTTGGGTCCGCCCCTGTTCAAAACTTTCTAGGCCAAGGTTTCAACTTGACGAGGGAAAGTCACAGAGAAGAGAACAGTTTGACAGTCTGGTCGTGTATTCTGGACAATCCTAGTGATTTGAGGTTCAAAACCCATATCAAACATATGATCAGCTTCATCCATAACCAAATAAGTGACTCTCCACAAATTTGTAATTTTACCACAGCTTGTGCAAAGTATGTGAATCATCCTCCCCGGAGTGCAAACAACTATCTCCGTTCCGCGTTTTAAATCGCTGATCTGCTAGGCAACACCAGAACCGCCGTAGACAGCTACACAGCTGAGACCCACCACCTTAGCAAACTTGTTGATGTCACTATGGATTTGCTGGACAAGCTCTCGGGTAAGTGCCATTACAAGTCCGATAGGCCCATCTCCTGACATTAATGGAGGCTGGTCCTTTATATATCTCAACATGGGCAATAGAAATGCCAAAGTTTTACCAGATCCTGTTTTTGCAATACCGATGCAATCTATGCCGCTCATGATCACAGGCAATGCCTGAGCTTGAATAGGCATAGGCCTTTGGAAATAACGTTTCTTTATCGTCTCCAAGATTTTAGTTGACAATCCAGTCTGATGCCATGCTTTGACTGGCTTAGGCACATCCTTTCCATGTATTTTCAACTCCAACTATTTCCTCCAAGCAGATACCTCCTCACAAGTCATTCTTGCAATTCCCTTCACTTCAATGTGAAAATTCTTCCGAAAAGGAGGGTAGTAGTCGATTTTGGAGTGATCAACAATGGTAAGTTTCTCAACTTTGGTTTTCTTCACCCGTTTCAAGAATTCTTCATCATCCCCATCCTCCAAATTAGGGTCGTCTTCCTCATTATCAACATCGCCATAGTCTGAATCAGAATCCTCACCAGAAATATTTCTCCCGATAGATTTGGAACAACCTTCCTTAGGATCGTTAAGCTTCTCGACTTCGGCGAAATCATAGAATTCATGAAGGCATCCAGCGGATCAATATTTTCAGCCCCATCTACATCCATGTGGGAGTCTTCTCCGCCACCAGAGGCAGGTTCTTCGTCATCAAAATCACCTTCCATCTCTTCGTCTAATTTTTTTTTGTTTTTCAACCATATCTTCTTCCAAAGTTGTCTCTTTTCTACCAACTGGCTCTGGCTCGTCTTCAGTTGTTTTCTGTGGATCACAGTCTTCTTCATTCTTCTCCCGGTGCTTCTTATTCTTGCTGCCCTTTTCACTGTCCCTAGTTTTTTGATCATCTCCACGCTGATTGAGCTTAATTTCACTCCAACAAAAACAATTTATAAAGACTCGAAACCGTGGGCAAACTAACTCTCTAACCGGCAGTGTACCGGGTCGATGCTAGCATAGCTACAGGAGTACGAGGTCGAACCCAAGGGAAAAGTGTTTGTGAGTACCAAAGCAAACTTCAAACTTAGTCTAGGAAAATCGATGGTTGAAAAGGTTAATTACTACAATGACTACTAAAGCGATTATTAATGAAGTTTAACTAAGGGAAAGGGACATAGCCGAACCATGATCCAAATAGCTAATTTCAACCCCAAGGATAGATAAAACCGGGAGTGTGCATTAAGGCAAACGGACTCTCGCATTCAATTTCACGGGTGCAAACTCCTAATACCGGTGCTAAGGTCTGAACAACTCTCTCCTAACACCTTATGCCATGCTAACTACCCTTCCCGAAAGAAGACTCACTAACAAGACATGTTATGCACTAGAGCCGCTTAAACGTTAAAACGAGTAACCTCGCAACGGACTCAAGCTTAACAACTAAACCGAGCCTACGCCGCGATCTTAGAACCCCTTTTCCCACATCTCTCTGTCTGAACAACTCTCTAGATTGATGTGTGTGATTTTGACCTAGGTGATCAATCTAGCCCAAATCTGTTATAATAAGTTCTAAGACATGAAACAAGCAAGATTAAACAATAAAAAGCACTACCCACTCCCAATTTCATCACCCAAAGGGAGATTTCACCAAATTTCACATGATTCGACTATGAAAAGGGATTAGCTACTCATTATACTAATCAAAACATATATAAAACAGGAAATGAAAGCCGTAATAAGTAAAAGGGAAGAGAAATTTACTATTAATTTGAAGAAATTCGAGTTTGAGATCCAAAAGTACAAAATAAAGAACTAATTAAAAGGTGGATGCTTTGAAGTTGGAATGAGAATTTGAGCTTGGAAATGGAACAATTAAGCTATGTTTATGCTAATCTATGCTAAGAGAAAGTGTTCTAATCTATTACAAATTTCGAGCAAAGAGTGTGTATAGTTTTTGCTAAGAGAGGGGAGAAGAAGCTAATGAAATTCGATGGAAATGGGTGTTTATAGGGGCCAAAATCTGCAGAAAATGACCCCAAACGCACGTTTGGAGGTTCCCAAACGCGCGTTTCAGCCCCTAACTCTCTGTACCAAAAAAAACAGTTCCAAACACACGTTTGAAAGTCTCAAACGTGCGTTTGAGATTTGGCAGCTTTCTGGCTGCAGTAAAACCATGATATCTTCACGTGTAGAACTCCGATTTGAGTGATTCAAAATGCGTTGGAAAGATCTTTCAATTATCTACAACTTTCATGAAGAGTCCATGACCAGAAAATGCCTCCATCATAGGTAAAATTTCTGATGAACAGAACGTAGCATGAAGATACCAACTATTTTTCTTCATTTTCTTCATTTTTCTTCTTCCTTGGCTCATTTTTGCACCTTGATCATACTTCTCATCATAAATCTTCGCCTTCCAGGTTCTCGTGACACCTAGACCCTACAATCTCATGAACGAACAACACACACAAACAATTCTGGAGGGTAAAAGTGCTCGGGAATGGGTTAATGTCACTAAAAAGAGGTAGTAAACCATCAAAGCGACGGATTTACTCCCCGTGCTATAAACTCACGATATTACCTGAAAACGGTCTAAAAACACCGAGAATGTGCTAAAAGTGGGATAAACGGGGGTGGAAAATTCACCGGAACCACGTAAAGTTGACTCCCATCAACCACCCCACACTTAGCCTTTGCTCGCCCTCGAGTAAATTAGGCGTTTTAAAACCAATCAAGGGATTCAACTTTGTGATGTAGGTGCTACTATTCACACCCTCGAGGTAACCAAAAAGTATGAAACACGAACATATACACACCGGTTATAACATTATCAAGAAAATGGAGTGTGTGTGGTGCCAAGCTAAAAACCAAGTGCTCAAAATGATTGTCGGGGCTTGAATCCCGACCAAAAGTCTACCAACCATTTCATACCCACTAGCCTCTCCACTAATCAAGGTCACTAAGTTTGGACACGATCGGGTAGGACTTGAAGGGTTATAACGTTAGGCTAGGGTAATTACGGTTAATCGAAAAGGATATTTTGGGAACTGGAGAAAAAAAAGTACGAGTGAACCTAATCAACAAGTGCACCACCTTATCTCTACCATACAAACCACCCAAACTCCTTTTTGATTTAATTAAACACTTTGGGAACCATAGGATACTAACATACCCGAACTCATTGCCACACTCAACTATATTTCAAGTGTTATGAGGTGAGATCGAATACATTAGCACCTATCTCACTATCCCAACTCCAACATCATAAAAATCACTTTTGAGCTCATCACTTTGATTCCAACCCTTTATTTTATAAACTCCAAACTCTTATTCATTGAGAACTTTCTAATTTATTTTGAACTTTGATTGATTGAGTTGTCTTTTCTTTTTCTATTTTTTTTTTTTTTTGTTGAAAGAATGAAGAATTTCACAGATTTTTCTTTTCTTTTTGGGCCAAACCCAAACATTACACCCAAATGAGCTCCTCTTCTCCTTATAGCTCCAAACCAAGAAAACACCAACCCATCAAAAGACATCATTTCCCCCACCCCACACTTGCCTTAGCAAGTGTGGCCTAACAAAAGATTAAGTCCACTCGTAGGGTAAATGAAGGAAATGTGACCATAATTAAGGTTCAAGGTAGGTTTCTGACTAAGCAACAAAACGGCTATAAACGAATGGTGGTCAGACCATTCTATCAAGGCTGAGAGGGGCTAAGAAGGTCTAATGTTCGGGATTAGGCTTATTTGGCTATGGTTGGGTCAAAGAGACGCCCGGACCGTCATCCCGTATCCTACTTAGGTGAACCTATCTATTTCGCCTCGAGACTATTGGTATGAGAGGTGGTAGTAATCAAATTGTGCACAAAGTGTAGCTTTATGTGAAATTAACAATCTCCATTCTCAAGGTAGTATCAAACCGCAGTGTACACGTTCGGGGTCACCACTCGAATATGAAAATAACACACACAACATGGTGTTAAAAACCCTTGATTTTTTTTAAAATTTACCCAAAAATCGACTCAAGCCTGGTCATAGGCTAAGCATACCACATATTAAGCACATTTACCAATAAAAACAAGAAAACGGCTAAGTCTCTCACCCCACACTTAAACAAAACAATGTCATCAGTGTGTGAGAGATAAAAGAGTAAAAGACTTAGCTGTTTGACCAAAACCCGGCAGAAAGGCGCACTAGTAGCCCACGTGACATCTTCTAGTAAGCTCCATCTCGAGTATCTGAAACCATAGAAGCAGAAACCAAGGCAAACACATGCACGGAAAAAGTCCACGTGCCAAAAGATGGTGATAGATACGAGATATATAAAACTAGAAGCCATGCCACAAACAAAGTATCAAAGCATATCAACCATACTAGACGGGAATCACACTGGATGTAAAGATAATCAAAAGAAACACAGAGCATCCACGCATAAAATAAGGCCACAGAGGCTCACATAAAAACATCCCAAACTATGTACAAAAGCCGGAACCAAAAGGAAATTCTCACCCCAACCTCTCTTTTAATACAAAAATCTCCCCTCTTGCACCCAAAGACCACTCCAAAAACATTATTACTACCAAAAAGGTGGGTTGCCTCCCCCAAGCGCCTTTGTTTTGTGTCGTTGGCTCGATGGGATGACTTATACGGTGCCAATTTTTTCAAAGTTATACTATTGGCACAGGCGAGAAAAGGTAGAAGTGTTTTGTTTAACGTCGTTAGCATCGACTTAATGGTACCTAACAAACTCATACCACAAAAGACTCAAAACAACGACCCGAACCACAAAGCATCACAAAGCACCCTATCACATAGCATATCAATTATAAGTATATTCATGAGAGACACCGCGAGGGGGTTTTAAAGGGGTGGAGTTAACACATGGGGTACCTCTTCTAGCTCGTGAAGTTACCTCTTGCCAAACACTCAATATTTTCTTTTTTGGTTCCCGCTCCGGTTTCTCTTTAAGGTGCCCTTTGCTTGGGGTTCTTCTTTTCTTCACATTTCCTTTGAGTTCAATTCCCGGTTCTATGATGAGTGGCTTATGGTCCGGATGAGACAATGATGGTGAGACGGGCGATCCCGGTTTATTCTTGGTCTTGATCTTCACTCCATCAACGACCTTTTGTGCATCCACCGTGTCTTCTACAGTTAGCTCCTTTTCAACCTGTGGGTTAGTGGTAGCAACAACACAAGCAAAAGTAGATTCGATAGAATGACAAGAAAGAGATTTAGACTTATAAACATTCAATGTCACGCTCTCCTTACCCACATGAAAAGTAATATCACCACTCTTCACATCTATGCTAGCATCACTCGTAGTCAAGAAAGGACGGCCAAGAAAAACCGAAGTCTTAGAATCCATCGCCATGTCTAAGACGACAAAATCTACGGGAAAGGTAAATTTATCTATTTGCACAAGAACATCCTCCGCTACCCCCATAGGTGTCCTAACCGACCTATCCGCCATTTGTAAGGTCATCCCCGTGGGTTCTAGCTCACCCAACCCTAACTTTTCATACAAGGCCCTAGGCATTAAGCTCACAGAAGCTCCTAAGTCACACAACACATTTTCAATCACAGTATCGCCAATAGTAATAGGGATGGTGAACCCACCTCGATCTCTCATTTTCGGGGGTATCTTACTATCGAAAATCGCCGAACATTCTTCATTCAAACATACCAAACCTTCCATTTTACTTTTATCATTTAACAAGCCTTTTAAGACTTTACAATAAGCAGGCATGTTTGCAAGTGCTTCAAGAAAGGGAATGGTCAAGTCAATTTTACGCAAAATTTCAATGAAACGGTTCTGAGCTTGGTTCAAACGACTTTGTCTATGACCTTTAGGTGGGTAGGGTAAAGTACTTAAATCAAAATCGGGAGAGGGAGGTGGGATTATACCTTTCTTACCTTTCACGCGTGGAGGTGAGGTCTCACTTGTGCCCTTCTTCTCCATTGCTTTACTCGGTTCCTCTTCTTCAATGTCAACTGCCACAAACTCATTCTCCTTGTCTGTCACTTTCTCTTTCTTTGCATTCGCCAACTCTTCCTTTACGGCCTCCAATTCTCTTCTCATTGCTTCCAACTCTGTCTCAATATTTCCTTTTTCCAAGTCTTCTTCCTCAACCGGCCTGTAGAAATCATCATCTTCATCAATACCCCTTTCTCTCTTTGACAGATTTTGAGTCCTTTCTCCTCGAGCATTGTCAACACCCACTTCTTTACCACTTCTCAAAAATAGGGCCTTCACATTTTGGGGATTATTTTCCATGTCGCTCGGTAAGCCTCCTTTCAAGTTCACCATGGCATTATCGGTGATTTGCCCCATGTGTGTTTCGAGATTCCGAATGGCGGACCCATGTTTGAAGTTCATCTCAACCATGTCCTTTTTTATCTCCGCAAAGTTTTTGTTCATTTGCTCCAATATGACATCGGTTGCACTCTTTTGAGGAATGAGAGCAAGTGGTGGAGGAGTTGCTTGGTAAGTACCCCCTTGTTGTTGATGTTGAGATTGTTGAGGATAGTATTGGGCTTGTTGGTTAGGCGCTTGATAAAATGAACTTTGATTTTTCCTATAAGCTTGGTTCTGGCCTTGGTCAAAATACCGGTCCCAATTCTGCCCTTGATGGTTTTGATCCCAACTTTGATTATTATTTCTCCAAGAACCATCACTTTGTTGATCATAATTACCAACTTGACTTTGCCCCACATAATTCACCTCATGACATTGAGAATTATCCACAACCGGTTGCTCGGTTTGTTGGCCTTGTTCGGTGCTTTGAAATTGATTCGTAACCGGATTGTAGCCCAAGTGCCCCGCACTCAGTTGCCCCATGGCATACATGTTCATCATTTTCTTGGCTAGATCGGTTGGACTATCTTGTGACGACAAACTAGCCTGTCCTTGCATTGAGGATCGTGGATATGACATATTTTGAGATTTGTGTGTCATCCCACAATCCTTAGCCGAATGTTGGCCTCCACATATTTGGCAAAGCCTTGCCTTTTCATTTTCTCTTTCAAGGTTCTTCAACCTTTGCTCCATCGTTTGCATCTTAGCTTCACATTGCTCATTTGTTTCCACTTCCTTCACTTCAACCAATCCCGGATTTTTACTCCTTGGCCCTTTTCTACTTGAAGACACGTATTGCTTTGAGGTCTCGGCAATTTTCTCGATTTGATTCATAGCCACCTCCGGTACCATCCTCATAATATCCCCATTACACGAAGCATGCAAGGTCCCTTGGTGCACCGGCTCCAACCCTCGGAAAAATGCATGAACTACCTCAAAAGGTCTCAACCCGCCCCGGGCACTCTCTCAATAACGCTTTAAATCTATCCCAGGACTCATACAATTCTTCTCTTTCATAGGCATTAAACAGGATAATAGCCTCTTTCATGTCCAATGTCTTTGATGGTGGGTAATACTTGAATAGAAATGTCATAACCACGTCCTCCCAAGTGTGCAAAGAATCATTAGCCAATGAGTCATATCATGTCTTGGCTTGTTCCTTCAAGGCGAAGGGAAATAGCATAAGTTTAAGCGCTTCTTCACCGACTCCATTTATCTTGGTAATGTGCACAATTTGTAGGAAATGATCAATGAACATATGAGGATTTTCAGTGGGGGACCCTCTAAATATAGCATTATCTCCCAATAAATTAATCACGCTTTGCTTAATCTCCATGTTAGTGGTGGCAACCGGAGGTACTCGGATTGGACTATGACCCGTTCTTCCAACCGGCGTCGTCACAAAATCTCTACATGTCATTCCACCCATATTAGCCTCTTGACCCGGAAACCAAAAATTTGGGATCCCATTTGCTTGATTGTCACCCGGTGGTTGTTGTTGAGCATGCACTTGGTTAGTTTGTTGTTGGAAAGCTTGTTGAGCTTGAAATTGGGCCATCATCCATTGATGATATTGTTGCATGAAATTAGGGTCCATTTGACCAAATTGGTTGGCATGATGGCCATCTTGAGCATTTCCATTCATTTGTGCATTGTTGGTCACTATGGGTGGATCTTGAATAGTGTTAAGGGTGAATTTATACGTTTTATAACGTTGTATTTTATGATGTTCTCCCCCATAATTCATATGATTTGCATAGGAAATGTGGTTTTAAATGATTTATTAAGCAAGTGAGATTTTAATTAGGTTATTCGCAAAATGAGGTTGTGTACGTGTTATGATTATGGTTTTATGAGTATTTGGATTGTGTTACGTTTTGCGATGTCTTAATGTGATGTAGATACATGTTGGAGGCTAAATTGATGATCAAATGTTGATATAATTCGAGCTAAATCGAGATAGAGATGAGAAAAGAAGGATAAAGATGGAAGAAGGAAGAGATAATGATCAAGGGATCGAGTTCCAGCATCGATGGACGAGCGTCCACGGTCCGTCCATGGTGGACGGGCGTTTGCTCAACCGAACGAGCGTTCAGAGGTGCGATTTACATTCAGAGCCTTCAAACGCTGCATAGACGAGCGTTCACCTCCGTCCAGAAGCTGCTGGATGAGCGTCCAAGATAGTGGACGGGCGTCCAAGCACCGCCGTAGCCTAAACCGACCTAAAAATCTATAAATAGGCGCGATTTCTCAAACCCTGGACACACAATTCGAACCCTAAAACCCTAGGGAGCAGCTTGGCTGCGTTTTTGTTCTATTTTCTTCCAGTTTTATACACTTTAATTCTTAGATTAGATTAGATAGATTCATGTCTTTTATTTCATCAATTCGAGTTGCAACAAGGATGTTAAGAGGCTAAACCCTCTTGAACAAGCGTTGTGAAGCCGTCCATCAACAATTCAGTTTGATTCGTGATTGATTTGTGAGTTTCTATCTCAAGTTTGTTTCTTTTATCATGCTTTACATTGTTTTATTGCAAGTCGTATCGAAAGATGTTTGCTTTTATGATTGTTTTATTGATGAAAATCATATAAACGTTAGATCACCATGCTAAAAGAATAGATCTTCGATCTAACTAAAACGAGAGTTATTAGATTGATTTTCTAGATTAGAAATTGAAAGATTTCACGCCTAGGTTAGAAAGACGTAATCTTTAACATCGAAAGATAAAAGATTAGGAAACGAACTTGTCTACGAGAGTAGGAGTTTATGCCTTCGATTAGGTGAATCACGACTTGAGTAGAGATCACGAATTAATCCGAATTAGAATTGAATGTTGATAGGATAGGTGGATCAATTGCTTGTTCGTTCGTTATAATTTGATTCAATCCCGTTAACTTGAATTGCTAGATTAGTTTACTTTTAATTGCACTTTAGTTTTTATCGCTTTCAATCTTTCCTAGCTTTGGATTATATCCTCTGTCTAGTTTTATCTTCTGTTTTGTTTGGTTTTATTCCCTGTTTAGTTTTTCGTGACATAGTTTAGTTAGGCAAAAACTAGGATTCACATTCGTCTAGTTCCCCATAAGATCGACCCGGCATTAGCCTCCATACTATGATCCTTGCACTTGAGGTTAACCGGTTTATTACTTGTTGTTGTTTTGTATTGATAAAATCCGGGACAAGTTTTTGGCGCCGTTGCCGGGGAACCGGACGGTTGTCTAGTTTTTGTTTTTAGTAATTTAGGTTAGGTTTTTGTTTTTATTTCTGTTTTTCGTTGTTGATTTAGTTGTTTTTACTTATTTGTTTTTTTTTCTGTTAATTAATATTTGTTCTTGTTAGTTGTAGTATAGACTTTTGTTTTTGAGTTTTAGTCTCTGTTTTCTGTTATCGTTTCTTTTTCTGCTCTCTGTTTTCTAAACGTTTCTGCCCAGTTGGACGAGCGTCCGTTTTACCAGACGCCCGTCCAGTTCTTGCTCTAGTCGGACGCGCGTTTAGTTTACTGGACGCCCGTCCACTGAAAATTCTTCAATCTTGTACAAATTCTGACTTGCGGACGAGCGTTCGGATTTCCAAACGCCCGTCTGTCCTCCTGTTTCAGTGTCTTTTCGTAGGTAGGGTTTTTGTTTCTATCCTTTCTAGTTTCCACGTTGATTCGGTGACATCTAAGGTTGAATCATCTGACTCCACACCTTTCACGATCAAATTTTAGGATAAAAGGGTCCGTTTTAGCACTTGATAGTATTTTGGCCATAACTTTCGGCTCGAGTGTCGGATTGGCGCGCAGGACCCCAATTCGGAAAGCTCGTTCCGACGCCGACGATGTGGCAGACGGCAAAAGGCCGTCTGACACCATTTTCGAGGTCAAAATCCACTGTTTTCCCTTCCATTTTGGGCTCAGAAGATTTCAACACGTTTTTAGTGTTTCCTGTTTTTCTGTTTTTAAATTTTTCGTAGTTAAGTTTCGTAGTTTTTGATTCCTCTAGGTTTAGTTATCCTTTCCCTCTCGTCGATCTGTCCTTTCGTCACTTTCTATCCTTTCTTGCTCAACACCTTGAGTTGGTGTTCGGTTTATGCAAACTCGTAGTCATAAGGGACCACTAATCTATTCCCCGACCCCGAGCGGACCATAGTCCGACCCAATAGGCGGAGACTTCGTTTCGACGAAGGAAACGCTCTAGATCAAGAATTTGAGCAATATCTTTCAGGAGAAATCGAAAGAATAGTAATAATGGCAGCGGAAGATAGACGGACGTTGGCCGACTATGCCATGCCCGGTACAGTCACCATCAACCCGGCTATCGTCATGCCTACCATTACTGCTCCAAACTTCGAGCTTAAACCCGGACTTATTCAGATGATGCAGCATGTATCAATTTTCCATGGTTTCCCATCTGAAAACCCCCACACTCACTTACACACATTCTTGCAAATATGCGGTACTACCCGTATCCAAGGTGTAAGTGAGGACGCCATCAAGCTTAAACTATTTCCATTTTCCTTACGGGGGAGGCACTCGAGTGGTATCACTCTCTCCCTCTCGAATCCATCACTACGTGGGCGGAGCTCGAGAAGGAATTTCTAAGTCAATACTTTCCTCCTTCAAAAACAGCCCACCGTCCGAACGAAATCTTCACATTCCGTCGACCGGAAAATGAGTCATTCTTTGAGGCGTGGAAAAGGTTTAAGTCTCTCCCGCGCAAGTGTCCCCATCATGGCTTGCCAAAGCAAAGGCAAGTCCATACTTTCTTCAGTGGATTGACCGAGCTCACCAAGGGCATGGTCAATAGTTCCTCTGGTGGGGCATTTCTCAAGAAAACACCTGATGAGGGGTGGGCGCTGTTCGAGGACATTGCCAAGTACAATTATGCCCCCTCTTATCAAGCCATCCAAGCACCTCCTCCGCCTCCCAAGGTCGAAGAGGTGACTATGCAAAATCTCGTTGCCATGTTGCAGAAGCAAATGGCAACCTCTCAAATGGCAGCCTCTCAAAACTTCTCAAATCCGAGTTATCAGGCTCCTTCACCTTCACGAACTCTCAAGTTCTCGTACCGTGAAGCTTGCCGTCGACGGCCATATGACCGGCCAATGTCAATTTTCTTCCCCTCTCTCGCTCGGCAAGTCAATGATGTTCATGACTATGGACAAGATAATCCAATCACATGCCAAGTATGTGATAGCATGGGGCACGCTCGCTCGCTTCGTCCCATGATTGGGCGAATGCGGAAGTCAATGCTTTCTCTCGGCCGGACAAATCGTAGATTCAATAACCAATTCTCGGCGTATCAGCTTTCCAAAACCAAGGGTTTAATCGGTCTTCGGGATTTAATCCTAATTCGAACTTCAATAGAAACCCCGGTTATAATCGAACCCAAGCTATAATTCTTCCAATCCACAGCAAAGGTTCAATCAGAATTGGCCCGCAAATTCTAATTCTACATTTCCAAATCAGTCCAATCAGCCAGTCCCTCAAAATCATCAGAACTCTCAAGGACCCTCCCAATCCAACAATTTCGAAACCAAGTTGGAGGAGCAAAGCAGGACAATAAAAAGTCTTGAGAGACAAATAGGGCAATTGGCTAAGCTGCTAGCGTCAAGACCCCCAGGGCATCTGCCCAGTTTTACTGAGAAAAACCCAAAAGGCGGTCAAGTCGCTCACGCCG
Source organism: Gentiana straminea (assembly GCA_036785695.1). Classification (NCBI taxonomy): domain Eukaryota; kingdom Viridiplantae; phylum Streptophyta; class Magnoliopsida; order Gentianales; family Gentianaceae; genus Gentiana; species Gentiana straminea. Next base: position 4,248,992 of record JAVUPR010000088.1, on the reverse strand, counting down.
ATTTAAGTAGCAGTCAATGCACTGACCTGGTACCTTCACCTCCATACGGTAGAGAAGAGGCCAGTGCAATGAATTTGAGAAGTGGTTCTCAAGTTGGTGGTCCCCCTGGCTTCCAGGGAAACCACTAGCCCCTCCTGCCATTGGTAAGGCAGGAGGGGAAGTTGAGCACCCATCATCCCCTTGGCTCGAAGAAGGAAAATCGGTGGGCCGATCCCCGATAGAAGAAAGAGTTGAGATTCCTCAAGTGGTTGATCCCTTGAGGAATAAAGAATCAATTGGAAGTCCTCGGTGGTCGTTCCCCCGAGAAGTGAAATATTTGAGGATCCTCGGTGGCCGATCCCCCGAGGAGTGATGAGTTAAATGATAGTCGTGGGCCGATCCCCCGACTAGCAAAAAGAATGAAAAGACAAGTTCGATGGAAAGATTTGGAAGACAAGGCCGTTAGTTCGCCCTCGAAGAAAGTATTTTCCGAGGAGGATTTGAAAAAGCTTCCCTTTCCACCTAGAAAGAGCAACATCCCATTGAGCGAAGATAAGAAGTATGAAAAGGTGCTTAATTTGTTGAAAAATACTCAGGTAAATCTTCCATTGTCAGATGTCTTGGTAGAGATGCCTAAGTACACCAAATTCATAAAGGATGTTGTTTCTTCGAAGAAGAAGTTAGCAGAAATGGATCAGGCAATTGGTGAGGATTGTTCAATGATCAATTATCCAGACTTACCAATCAAAAGAGGTGACCCCGGGAAATTCGTGCTCACATTGCAGATGGGAGGCCTAGTCTTTCCAAATTCTTTATGTGACCTGGGTGCATCCATAAGCTTGATGCCATTATCTATTTGCAAGCAGCTGGGTTTACAAAGTCTTCTAGAACCCACTACCATGAACTTGCAGTTCGCTGATAGATCTTCAAAGAAAGCCTCAGGGATCCTAAAGGACGTATTGTTCAAGTTGGTAGGTTTACCTTTCCCGTTGACTGGTATGTCTTAGATATGGAGAAAAATGAAAATGTCCCTCTAATTCTTGGAAGACCTTTCCTATCTACAGCTAGAGCCCTCATCGATTGTGATGGTGGGAAAGTAACTATCCGAGTTGGTGACCAAGAGGTGAGCTATAGTGTTTCTAAATCTATTCAAGTACCCTCCGGTTCTCCAACCGGCTTTTCCATTGAGGAGACGTCTGATGACTTCAATGACTTCATGGATAAGCAAGTCTTGGCTGTAGAAGCAGAATATGAGCGATTGATCGATAATCTGAATAATCATGGTGTGGTCAATCTAGACCGGTTAGCGGCTGATTTTGAGGATGGGCTAAGAGAAGAAGCTTTGGCAGTAGGGCCACTAAGTAAACTCAACGATGTTGAGTTGAGGAGTGGAGATCTTAAATCAAGTCTAGAGGAACCCCCTGTAGACTTGGTTCTGAAGCCGTTGCCTAAACATCTTAAGTATGTATTTCTGAGAGAAGGTGACAAGCTTCCTTTGATCATCTCTCGCCAAGCCGTCTCGAATAGAAGAGCTTAAACCGTTAAACGTCTTGCGCAAAAATGAGAAAGCCTTTGGATGGCGGTGGGAGATATCCGAGGGATATCTCCCGACATCTGTATGCACAAGATCAAGGCTGAGGAGGGTGCAAAACGAGTTAGATAGCCTCAGAGAAGGCTCAACCCTCACATGCAAGAGGTAGTCAAGAAGGAAATTATAAAGCTTCTAGATATGGGTATCATTTACGCCATTGCAGACAGTGAGTGGGTATCCCCAACTCAAGTAGTTCCCAAGAAAGGTGGAATTACTATTGAGAAGAATGAGAAGGGAGAAGAGATAGCATTGAGGCTCGTTACTGGATACAGAGTATGTATCGATTATAGAAAACTCAATGAGGTCACAATGAAAGATCATTTCCCCCTTCCATTCATTGACCAGATGCTTGAGCGTCTAGAAGGGCATGCATTCTACTGCTTCCTGGATGGATATTCAGGATACTTCCAGATACCCATCGATCCTGTTGACCAAGAGAAGACCACTTTCACTTGCCCTTATGGGACATTCGCCTACAGGCAGATGCCATTTGGTCTCTGTAATGCCCCGGCCACCTTTCAAAGGTGTATGATGGCAATCTTTGACGGCTAGTTGAAAAGTGCATGGAGATTTTTATGGATGATTTCTCGGTCTTTGGTCAATCCTTCGATGATTGCCTCGATAATCTTGATCAGGTGTTGTCTAGATGTGTGGAAAAGGACTTAGTGCTCAATTGGGAAAAATGCCATTTCATGGTAGATGAAGGCATAGTTCTTGGCCACAAAGTGTCGCCAAAGGTATAGAAGTAGATAGGGCCAAGGTTGAAGCTATTGAGAAGATGAGTTATCCTAAGAATGTTCGGGAGGTCCGAGGTTTTCTCGGACATGTCGGCTTCTATAGGAGGTTCATCCAGGACTTTTCAAAGATTGCCAAGCCCCCGTCTACTTTACTCAAAGAAGACGTTACTTTTGATTTTGATGAGAATTGCAAGCGCGCGTTTGAGGAGCTTAAGAGTAGGCGATCTCTGCTCCAATTCTTATATCGCCGTACCGGAACCTACCCTTTGAGCTTATGTGTGATGCATCCAACTATCTTGTTGGTGCGGTCTTAGGGCAAAAGCTTAATGGAAAGTTCCGGCCTATCTATTATGCCGCCACACACCGAATCCTTCTCAAGTTAACTACACGACAACCGAAAAGGAACTATTAGCCGTAGTCTTTGCTATGGATAAGTTTCGTAGTTACTTGCTTTGGGTGCTCAAGTGATTGTGTGGACCGACCACGCTCGCTTTGCGATATCTCATGACCAAAAAGGAAGCTAAACCGCGCCTCTTGCGTTGGATACGACCCTCCAAGAGTTTGACGTTCAAATCAAAGATAAGAAGGGCGGTGAGAACGTAGTGGCGGATCATGTTTCTAGGGTGTTAAATGAGGAAAAGGATGAACCGGATGATATAGATCTTTACTTTCCTCTAGAGAACATTATGTTGATAGACGGTTGTCCTCCCGATGTTCCATGGTATTCCTCCATTGTAAACTACCTTCATGCCCGTTATCTCGATCCCGAAATGTCTTATCAAGAGAAGAAGAAGTTCTTCTCGATATGAAATATTTCGTTTGGGATGAACCTTATCTTTTCAAGATCTGTAAAGATGGTTTGCTTAGGAGATGTGTTCCGGAATCCGAGCAACGCGATATAATCAAGCAATGCCATAGTGGACCCACGGTGGTCACTTTGGTCCTTGGAAAACGGTTGCGAAGATCTTCCGGTCCGGTTTCTATTGGCCCACGATCTTTAAGGACGCGAAGCTTTACGCAAAGCTTGTGATCGTTGCCAAAGAACCGGAGCTTTGACAAGGCGGTTTGACATGCCGTTGAAACCCATCCTTGAATGCGAAGTCTTTGATGTTTGGGGCATCGATTTTATGGGACCATTCCCATCATCTTGTGGCAACAAATACATCTTAGTCTGCGTTGACTATGTTTCGAAATGGGTGGAGGCAATTGCCACTCCTCACAATGATCATAAAACGGTCATGAAATTTCTGAAGAAGAACATCTTTGTGAGGTTTGGATGTCCACGTGCCTTGATCAGTGATGAAGGGACACACTTCTGCAACCGACCTTTGGAAAAAGTCCTCGAGAAGTATGGTGTTCGCCATAAAGCGGCACACCATATCATCCGATGACTAGTGGTCGTGTTGAGCGAAGCAACCGAGTCTTAAGAAAATCTTGGAGAAGACGGTGAATAGTCATAGAAAAGGCCGGAGTACGAAGTTGGACGATGTACTTTGGGCATATAGGATCGCCTATAAGACCCCTATGGGTACATCGCCATATCAAATGGTTTACGGTAAGCCATGCCATCGCCGGTCGAGTTAGAGCACGGGCGTATTGGGCTACGAAGTTTTTGAACTTCGATTCCCAATCCTGTGGGAAACATCGATTGCAGCAGTTGCATGAGCTGGATGAATTTAGACTCCAGGCTTATGAAAGCGCCAGGATTAGTAAAGAGAAGATGAAACTACTCCATGACGCCAGGATAAAGAAGAGAGAATTCCAGGCTGGCGAGCAAGTTCTCTTATACAATTCTAGGTTACATTTGTTTCCTGGGAAGTTGAGAACACGTTGGTCCGGTCCTTTTGTGATTCTCCAAATCATTCCTGGAGGCGTTCTAGAGCTACGCGGTTACGGCGATCAACCGTTCCGAGTGAATGGTCAGAGATGCAAGCATTACATTGGTGAACCCAAGGTAAAGCCTTTGACTGTTCGATTTCTCGATATCCTCGGGTGTAGCACCCCTAAAGTCGATGAGTTTGACGAGTTCTCGCCCGACTTATTTTCTGAGGATGACGGTTGTGGTAAATCAGAAGAAGTTCTAGCAGGTAGTTGGGATATGGAAGAGTTTTTCAAAGAGCAACAACTCAAGGGGAAGCTGGCAAAGAAGAAATCGACCATGGGGAAGTTCAAGCGTGTTTGGAGAGCTATTAAAGAATTAACCCCTTGTTCGTTCGGCTCTTGTTTCGCAGCCACACTACTACGATGAGAGCTTACACGAGGTAGTGGGCGGCGGGAAAAGTCAAATGGCCTGATCCAGGCTGAGCCTTCATTGCGTCGGGCTCTCGACGTTAAACAAAGCGCTTGGTGGGAGGCAACCCACTCTTTTCTTTTGTTTTGTTTATTTATTTCTTAGTTTTTCGAGCTACTGTCGGTTTCTCGTAGGCTCGGATTTTATGTTTTCCAGTTTTTGTATTTGAAATTTTTTCTGTTTTAAAAAAAGGGGTGCATTGGTGTTTTGAATGGAATTTGCTGTTTTTGTTGAGGCACTGCTGTGGATGCTTTTCAATCTCGACTTCTCTTTCTTTATCACTTTTGTACGCTACGATATAATCCCTTGTATCCCCCGAGGTATTTCTTTGTTTTCATGAGTGCAGGGAATTTGCATTAGCTTTTGTGCGATTTCAGATGATGTCAGTTTTACGGTGGATGGTCCACAGTCTACTGCATTCATCGAGCATTTCTGGAGGTGGATCGATACGCTTCCGTAGTGTTTCTTTATAACTACAATCGCCTAAGTACTTTCTTTCTTTTTTTTTAATTACGCACACCATGAGGACATGTTGTCATTTAAGTGTGGGGGAGGGGATTAGTCGGTATGTATCTATGCACTTGCTTACATGATATTATTTCTATGCTAAAATGATGCTAAATTTTCAAAATTTTTGATTTGTCTCGAGTGAGCAATGCATGTTATTGTTCGGTTTGTTATATTCATCGATGCCTTATGCCATATGTTCCATAGGTTAGATGTTTCACCAAGATTTATTTTTCACGTGCCATAGTGAATGATGAGCTATTTTATAAAGCTATACCCCGTTTGGATTAGTGATTTTTGATTATCTTGTAAGTCATGTGCTTAGTGCTACGTATATATCTCACGAATTATGATAGTTTGTATTTAGATCCGAAGTATGAGATACTGTGAATATCTAGAGGTTTGAATGTGATAAGTAACACGTAACTAATGTCAAATGAGAAGTTGAAAAAGTTAAATGAATCTATGTGTGTGTCGAAAGCTAGTCGATGATTTGAGTGAGGTAAGGCATTATCTCGAAATGTCCTATACCACTATGATGACTAAAAGCTCACGACAGTTAGGGAAAGCTGCCTTATGATTGGAGTAAGGTAGGGGATTATCTCGAAATGTCCTATTCTGCTATGAGGGCAAAAGCTCACCCTAATGTGTGTTTAAAGTGAATGAATTCAATCAACTTAAGTTATGAAATGAAGAAGACTTAGTTATCGTTAATCTTATCCCCAGTATAAACCGATGGATATGCTGTAGGGATCATCCTCTAAGTATGTCGGAAAGGTCTTAAATGTGTTCTATCATCTTTTCCGGGATATGTTCCGTTTTATAGGGTGCATCTTATAAGTATCTTTTATTACTAGTTTGAAGGGGGTATTAGCTAGTTTTGCTTTGAGTTTTTCAAGTTTGGATTTAGTGGAAGTTCTCTATGGCTATGCACACACACGATGGTGAACTTCTAATTTATTGACTATGTGGTATATGTGTTGAGGTGTCTATATTCTTTCCGAGCCTTTATCTTGTTTTGTTTTGCTCGGGACGAGCAAAGTTTAAGTGTGGGGGAGTTGTTAAGGGTGAATTTATACGTTTTATAACGTTGTATTTTATGATGTTCTCCCCCATAATTCATATGATTTGCATAGGAAATGTGGTTTTAAATGATTTATTAAGCAAGTGAGATTTTAATTAGGTTATTCGCAAAATGAGGTTGTGTACGTGTTATGATTATGGTTTTATGAGTATTTGGATTGTGTTACGTTTTGCGATGTCTTAATGTGATGTAGATACATGTTGGAGGCTAAATTGATGATCAAATGTTGATATAATTCGAGCTAAATCGAGATAGAGATGAGAAAAGAAGGATAAAGATGGAAGAAGGAAGAGATAATGATCAAGGGATCGAGTTCCAGCATCGATGGACGAGCGTCCACGGTCCGTCCATGGTGGACGGGCGTTTGCTCAACCGAACGAGCGTTCAGAGGTGCGATTTACATTCAGAGCCTTCAAACGCTGCATAGACGAGCGTTCACCTCCGTCCAGAAGCTGCTGGACGAGCGTCCAAGATAGTGGACGGGCGTCCAAGCACCGCCGTAGCCTAAACCGACCTAAAAATCTATAAATAGGCGCGATTTCTCAAACCCTGGACACACAATTCGAACCCTAAAACCCTAGGGAGCAGCTTGGCTGCGTTTTTGTTCTATTTTCTTCCAGTTTTATACACTTTAATTCTTAGATTAGATTAGATAGATTCATGTCTTTTATTTCATCAATTCGAGTTGCAACAAGGATGTTAAGAGGCTAAACCCTCTTGAACAAGCGTTGTGAAGCCGTCCATCAACAATTCAGTTTGATTCGTGATTGATTTGTGAGTTTCTATCTCAAGTTTGTTTCTTTTATCATGCTTTACATTGTTTTATTGCAAGTCGTATCGAAAGATGTTTGCTTTTATGATTGTTTTATTGATGAAAATCATATAAACATTAGATCACCATGCTAAAAGAATAGATCTTCGATCTAACTAAAACGAGAGTTATTAGATTGATTTTCTAGATTAGAAATTGAAAGATTTCACGCCTAGGTTAGAAAGACGTAATCTTTAACATCGAAAGATAAAAGATTAGGAAACGAACTTGTCTACGAGAGTAGGAGTTTATGCCTTCGATTAGGTGAATCACGACTTGAGTAGAGATCACGAATTAATCCGAATTAGAATTGAATGTTGATAGGATAGGTGGATCAATTGCTTGTTCGTTCGTTATAATTTGATTCAATCCCGTTAACTTGAATTGCTAGATTAGTTTACTTTTAATTGCACTTTAGTTTTTATCGCTTTCAATCTTTCCTAGCTTTGGATTATATCCTCTGTCTAGTTTTATCTTCTGTTTTGTTTGGTTTTATTCCCTGTTTAGTTTTTCGTGACATAGTTTAGTTAGGCAAAAACTAGGATTCACATTCGTCTAGTTCCCCGTAAGATCGACCCGGCATTAGCCTCCATACTACGATCCTTGCACTTGAGGTTAACCGGTTTATTACTTGTTGTTGTTTTGTATTGATAAAATCCGGGACAAATAGGCACTCCATTTAATCCGACATTTGTGGTTTGAGTCCCCCATTGAGGAAGATTACCACCCAAAAATCCTCCTTGATGAGTGTTTGAGGTATCCCCGGTGGTGTTGTGGTCCACGAACCCTTGACCTTCACCACTCCCATTACCGGGGGTTTGAGCCATATCTAACTCTTCGAGTCATGAACTTTCTCTTTCAAACTCCGATACCAAAGCTTCTACTCTCTGACCTCTTCTCCTTCGACTATTTCTTCTTCTTGCATAAGCTTCAATATCCTCAATGTACGGTTCAAGTGGTTCTCGAGAGCCTCGGGGTCATGCACTACAAAAATCAAACAACAAGAAAACAGTAAAATAAAACCTAGGCCCAAGCCTTCGGTTCACTTGCAAGATATCACAAATAGCACACAATTCCCCGGCAACGGCGCCATTTTGATTGAGCTTAATTTCACCCCAACAAAAACAATTTATAAAGACTCGAAACCGTGGGCAAAATAACTCTCTAACCTGCAGTGTACCAGGTCGATGCTAGCATAGCTACTGGAGTACGAGGTCGAACCCAAGGGAAAAGTGTTTGTGAGTACCAAAGCAAACTTCAAACTTAGTCTAGGAAAATCGATGGTTGAAAAGGTTAATTACTACAACGACTACTAAAGCGATTATTAATGAAGTTTAACTAAGGGAAAGGGACGTAGCCGAACCATGATCCAAATAGCTAATTTCAACCCCAAGGATAGATAAAACCGGGAGTGTGCATTAAGGCAAACGGACTCTCGCATTCAATTTCACGGGTGCAAACTCCTAATACCGGTGCTAAGGTCTGAACAACTCTCTCCTAACACCTTATGCCATGCTAACTACCCTTCCCGAAAGAAGACTCACTAACAAGACATGTTATGCACTAGAGCCGCTTAAACGTTAAAACGAGTAACCTCTCAACGGACTCAAGCTTAACAACTAAACCGAGCCTACGCCGCGATCTTAGAACCCCTTTTCCCACATCTCTCTGTCTGAACAACTCTCTAGATTGATGTGTGTGATTTTGACCTAGGTGATCAATTGATGAGAGAAAAATTCACCCCTCAAAAATACATTTATAAAGACTCGCAACTGTGGGTAAACTAACTCTCTAACTGGCAGAGTACCAGGTCGATTGCTAGGATAGCTACAGGAGTACGAGGTCGTCCCAAGAGAAATGTGGTTGTGAGTACCAAAATGAACGTCGAACTTAGTCTAGGCGATCAAAGTTTAGGTGGAGTGTTTTATACTAATGGAAAAAGTAAAGTTTAACTAACGATTGTAGTTCTAGTGATTAAAAGGTATAGCCGAATTATGATCCAACGAGTTATTTTTACCCCTAAGGAAGACTTGACATGGAGCGTGTTTTAACCAACCTACCTTTCCACGAGTATTTTAACGACATCCACGGGTGCCAACTCCTAATTCGGTGTTAAGATCTCGAACAACTCTCACTCAACACCCTATGTGAAGTTAATTAATTTTCCCTTTAGAAAACCGATTAACCTAACATGATTACGCTCTTAGAGTCGCTCGAACAACGATGAGAAACCTCTCGTATTGGAAACGGTCCTAACAACTAGGCCGAATCTACGCAACGATCCTAAAACCCCTTTTCCCACATCTCACCGCAAAATACATTTATAGGTTCGATATGTGTGACGGTGAACTAAATGATCAGTTTAATTCAAAGACGTTCAGATTAAGTTTTAGGACGTGGATTACTCATTAAAACATTATTTTACGCGCTACACAACTCCCGTTTAATCCCCTTTAGGGCGTTTTTACTCGTTTTTACATAATTCGACTATACGTAGATTTAGCTACTCATGATGATACTGAAATGGAAATTAAAGCATATATATATACATATACATATGTATAGTATATACTATCGTAATTAATATTTATATATATATAAGTACTAGATAATTTACATATATATATACATAAGTGCGTAAAAGTAAATATAATATATATATAAGTGCGTAAAAGTAAATATAATATATATATATATAAGTGCGTAAAAGTAAATGCGTAAGTAAATGCGTAAAAGTAAATGCGAAAAAAAATAAATGCGTAAGAGTAAATGTGTTAAGTAAATAAAAGCTCGAAAACAACAAACTATTGATAATTATCCCATTACAACGGTATTTTAGCTAATTTATATAAAAACATATACATATATATATATATATATACATAGACATATATATATATATATATATATATATATATATATATATATATATATATATATATATATATATAGCCCAAAAGATGAAAAGAAGATGGAAGAAGATGGAAAATGATGGAAAAGAGATCTATATAGTTATATATATCAACAAAACAAAAACAAAACAAGATGAAGATCTTGATGATGATGATCATGGATGAAGATGATGGTTGACGATGAAGAAAAAAAATTGAAGATGGTGATCATGGAAGTTGAAAGAAAGAGATGGTGAAAAGAGATATATATATATATATCTCTCAACAAAAATCAAAACAAAAACAAACAAAAATTGATGATGATGATGATGATCACGATGAAGAGAAAAAGTGGAGAAGATGAAGATGGAGAAGAAGAGAAGATGGAGAAGAGAAGAGAGCTATTCCCTCTCCCAACTCAAGCTTTCTTTGATGCAATTTTGGGGTATATATAGGAGAATTTATGTATATATAGATATATATATATATGTATATATATATATCTCTGCGTATATATGAGTTTTCAGATGCAGATCTGCTGCAAAATACAGTCCGGATCGATCCGGTGAAGTCCCGGATCGATCCGGGTACTGTTCACTTGATCCGAATTGTTAAAATTCGTCTACACAGTATCGCAGTTCAGTAAAATGGCCATAACTTGAGTTGTAGATATCCGATTGACGTGATTCAAAGTGCGCTGGAAAGCTCTTTCAAAGATCTACAACTTTCATGAAGGACACTTCTTCAGAAAATGCGTTTTTGATGGGCCATTTGTTCGTCGAAGATATAATTCGATAGTGGTACTACGAACCACTGATCCACTTGACCTTTTAAGCTTGTGGCACACTCTTATATCCCTAAAAACACCTCTTTTAGGCCTCAAAACGTGTCGTTACTCGGGATTTTGGTCAACCTATAATTCTCGCAATAAACCACCAAAATACCAAACGTAAATCCGACACGACACTCCGGTTACTAAACCGGTACAAAAACTAATAAAAACTTCTAAAAACACGATATTTTACATAATAGTTACTACTTATATATTTTTATGAAACTTAGGAATTAAAGACTCGAAATGATACAAAAGTGCTCAAAATGATATCAGAAACGGGGTGAAAAGTTATAAAAATAACTGTGAATTTTTCCGTTATCACAACCCCCCACTTAGCTTTTGGTCGTCCTCGAACAAAATAAGCGATAAAATAAAATGAATGAGGAAAAATTCCTGAAGATAAGATATGAATGACAATCAGATGATGCAACCATTCGAATCATAACTACACGTTAACCGCAATATAAATGTATAACAGAGTGAGTGTGTGACAAGCCTTTTCAATTTCCACTATCCTCTCTTGAATAATTCAAGCAAACGCACAAATATCCATTCGAGACGATCCTAATGACTTTCCTAGGTATAGACGAGTAACAATTCCACACAAAGTCCTCCCGTGTACTTATTAGGATAATCCCTAAGGCATATCATTCAGTTTATACTGGGGATAGTTAGAAGATAACTTCTCTTTTTTTTCTTTTTTTTTTTTCCTTTTTTTTTTTTTTCCATAGAATACTAACATATCCGAACTCATTGCCAAAATCGACTATCTTTCAAGCGTCATGAGGTGAGATTGAATACATTAATACCTATCTAACTCTTTTTTTTTTTTTTTTTTTATTTTTTATTTTTTTATGTGTAGCATATGCCCTCATTCCCAGCAATAGGATGTTTCGTGATAACACCCTAGCTGGACTACTATCATCAGGCAGTCGGGAGCTTTTAAACCTCATAGTGATATAGGACGTTTCGTGATAACGCCCTACCGCACTCAAATCATTGGTAGCTACAACCGACATATATATAGTTTATCTTATTTTGACATTCTTTCTATCACATTCAAACCTTCAGATATTCACAGTACACGTTCAAAAGTTAGGTACTAAGTTACTGCAAGTCTCTCTAGGATAATCACTAGGATACTGAATGGGTACAGTTTAAAATTTTTCGCTTCAATATCAAAGGCTTACGTGAAGGAATTCATGTTACACAAATAAATTTGGGGTTAAAATGCACTTACGGTTCAAATTAGTTATACATATCAAATTGATCATTACATCTTTAAATCCATGAAATATATACCTTATACAAATTATTTTAATCAACTAAATAATGTTTGAAAAAGATCAAAAACTAAGGGTTTAAACACTTACTGCCATTTCTAGACCAACCACGACTCTACCCCCCACTTACGATTTTGCATTATTCTCAGAGTGTAAATGAGATAGAGAGGAAGACTTAGCTTATAAACCTGGCAGAAAGATGCTATCAAATCCCGTAACAGCCATGAGAAAGCACATCCCGAATCCCTATACAAAAATAACCAAAACAAAGCAAACACGGGACATGGTCCTCGTGCCAAAGTATGCAATAGAGATATGGGAATAATAAGATAATGGCACTGTCACGTCAGAAAATTCGATATGCTATATAATAGCTTTAGATGGAAAAATAACCATACTGGTAAAGCACAAAACATCTAAGCATATATGTATCACATGAGCATATATCATAGTCAAGTCAGCTATTCTTAGATTCATTTTTATTACACACAGTTTTATTAAGGTGGGAATACTCACCACTATACTACAACTACTAGAAATTTGAAACAGACTAGATCATAAAATGAAATGTAGTGAGTCTTTTATACCCAAATCCTCAAGGGTTCAACAACCTAAGTCCAAGAAATGATACATTTGAATTTTTTCTTTATTTCTCCATCGGGATTTTCGGATAACCACCTAATCGTTCCCTGTTAATAACATTCAAACATTCATCCGGAGACTTGGTTGTGATTTGTGTTCATCTTTCATACAGATTCTACATTTCATTCAGACTGGTCTTTATTCAAATTATTATTATCGGGCTGCCTCCCGGTAGCGCTTTTGTTTAACGTCGTTTGCTCGACAGGGTGACTCTATACAGACTCGATCAACCAAAATCCGAACTCAAGAAGATCAATAGCTTAAGAAAAATTAACAATGCGAGAACCATTGAAATTAAATTGTCTAGAAACGTACCTCGTTTGGCCCTCGATGTTACCTCCTCCCAGCCGTCGAACCTTCTTTTATCATCCTGTCGACCCATCTTCTTTTGAAAATTACCATAAAGCTCATCCATCGGGGAGTACACAAACTGGACCGCGGAAAATTCATCCTCACAGAGTGGACGAATGTAGTAATCCGGGACCGATATATCAACTATTACCAACTCTCCCAGTGGCTTTACTAAAGATGGCCAATCAATCTCTCGCTCCTCTAACTCTGTCATCTCCAAATCTTGCACTTTTTCTTCGCGAACTGAATTATCAACCTCATTCTCATCCCGAAATTTTTCAGTGATAACATTTTCATCCCTAACCACCTCTATTGCACTTGTCTCTCGCCTCTTTCACATACCTCACTAATTCAATCAATTGCCCCACTTTGTCTTGAAGATTTCTTATAGCGGAGTCAGTACTTACCTTGAACTCCCGCATGTCCAACAGCTTGCTCTTCCAAGATCTGGTTCAATCGTTCTAGTTGCTCTATTTGACTTGTCGGTGAATTCTTCTTGTGGCATGGGGGCGCACCGATCATATTGACTTTGATTCATCGGAGGTGAGTAGTAGTCCTCTTGCCATTCCGGACAACGATCGGATGGTGAATATGGTTAAAGCTATCAACGTGCTGAGTATGAACACTGTAATCCTGATAAGCATTAGGGTTCGGGTAACCCTCGTAATGTTGTGGCTCATAACTCGAATAACCATAATTCTGGTCCTGGTATGCACTAGGGCACTGATAATTCCATGGACCTTGATTATTCTGCTGTTGATACTGAGGCTCAGACACGAACTGTTGTTCATAAGGTTGGTAGGGGTATTGTTGTTCAGGTGAGTAGTATTGATTGAAAAATCCATCCATTTAAACTCAATCTGCAAGATCTCAGAAAACAACAGGAAAACAAAAAAATTTCTTTTTTTTTTTTTTTCTTTTTCGTTTTTTTTTTTATTATTTTTTTATTTGTATAAAACCTAGGCCCAAGCCTTCGGTTCACTTACAAGATATCACAACAATATCACACATTTCCCCGGCAACGGCGCCAATTTTTGATGAGAGAAAAATTCACCCCTCAAAAATACATTTATAAAGACTCGCAACTGTGGGTAAACTAACTCTCTAACTGGCAGAGTACCAGGTCGATTGCTAGGATAGCTACAGGAGTACGAGGTCGTCCCAAGAGAAATGTGGTTGTGAGTACCAAAATGAACGTCGAACTTAGTCTAGGCGATCAAAGTTTAGGTGGAGTGTTTTATACTAATGGAAAAAGTAAAGTTTAACTAACGATTGTAGTTCTAGTGATTAAAAGGTATAGCCGAATTATGATCCAACGAGTTATTTTTACCCCTAAGGGAAGACTTGACATGGAGCGTGTTTTAACCAACCTACCTTTCCACAGTATTTTAACGACATCCACGGGTGCCAACTCCTAATTCGGTGTTAAGATCGAACAACTCTCACTCAACACCCTATGTGAAGTTAATTAATTTTCCCTTTAGAAAACCGATTAACCTAACATGATTACGCTCTTAGAGTCGCTCGAACAACGATGAGAAACCTCTCGTATTGGAAACGGTCCTAACAACTAGGCCGAATCTACGCAACGATCCTAAAACCCCTTTTCCCACATCTCACCGCAAAATACATTTATAGGTTCGATATGTGTGACGGTGAACTAAATGATCGCTTTAATTCAAAGACGTTCGATTAAGTTTTAGGACGTGGATTACTCATTAAAACATTATTTTACGCGCTACACAACTCCCGTTTAATCCCCTTTAGGGCGTTTTTACTCGTTTTTACATAATTCGACTATACGTAGATTTAGCTACTCATGATGATACTGAAATGGAAATTAAAGCATATATATATACATATACATATGTATAGTATATACTATCGTAATTAATATTTATATATATATAAGTACTAGATAATTTACATATATATATACATAAGTGCGTAAAAGTAAATATAATATATATATAAGTGCGTAAAAGTAAATATAATATATATATATATAAGTGCGTAAAAGTAAATGCGTAAGTAAATGCGTAAAAGTAAATGCGAAAAAAAATAAATGCGTAAGAGTAAATGTGTTAAGTAAATAAAAGCTCGAAAACAACAAACTATTGATAATTATCCCATTACAACGGTATTTTAGCTAATTTATATAAAAACATATACATATATATATATATATACATAGACATATATATATATATATATATATATATATATATATATATATATATATATATATATATATATATATATATATAGATCTACTTATATATAGCCCAAAAGATGAAAAGAAGATGGAAGAAGATGGAAAATGATGGAAAAGAGATCTATATAGTTATATATATCAACAAAACAAAAACAAAACAAGATGAAGATCTTGATGATGATGATCATGGATGAAGATGATGGTTGACGATGAAGAAAAAAATTGAAGATGGTGATCATGGAAGTTGAAAGAAAGAGATGGTGAAAAGAGATATATATATATATATCTCTCAACAAAAATCAAAACAAAAACAAACAAAAATTGATGATGATGATGATGATCACGATGAAGAGAAAAAGTGGAGAAGATGAAGATGGAGAAGAAGAGAAGATGGAGAAGAGAAGAGAGCTATTCCCTCTCCCAACTCAAGCTTTCTTTGATGCAATTTTGGGGTATATATAGGAGAATTTATGTATATATAGATATATATATATATGTATATATATATATCTCTGCGTATATATGAGTTTTCAGATGCAGATCTGCTGCAAAATACAGTCCGGATCGATCCGGTGAAGTCCCGGATCGATCCGGGTCTTATTCACTTGATCCGAATTGTTAAAATTCGTCTACACAAGATATCGCAGTTCAGTAAAATGGCCATAACTTGAGTTGTAGATATCCGATTGACGTGATTCAAAGTGCGCTGGAAAGCTCTTTCAAAGATCTACAACTTTCATGAAGGACACTTCTTCAGAAAATGCGTTTTTGATGGGCCATTTGTTCGTCGAAGATATAATTCGATAGTGGTACTACGAACCACCGATCCACTTGACCTTTTAAGCTTGTGCACACTCTTATATCCCTAAAAACACCTCTTTTAGGCCTCAAAACGTGTCGTTACTCGGGATTTTGGTCAACCTATAATTCTGCAATAAACCACCAAAATACCAAACGTAAATCCGACACGACACTCCGGTTACTAAACCGGTACAAAAACTAATAAAAACTTCTAAAAACACGATATTTTACATAATAGTTACTACTTATATATTTTTATGAAACTTAGGAATTAAAGACTCGAAATGATACAAAAGTGCTCAAAATGATATCAGAAACGGGGTGAAAAGTTATAAAAATAACTGTGAATTTTTCCGTTATCATCAATCTAGCCCAAATCTGTTATAACAAGTTCTAAGACATGAAACAAGCAAGATTAAACAATAAAAAGCACTACTCACTCCCAATTTCATCACCCAAAGGGAGATTTCACCAAATTTCACATGATTCGACTATGAAAAGGGATTAGCTACTCATTATACTAATCAAAACATATATAAAACAGGAAATGAAAGCCATAATAAGTAAAAGGGAAGAGAAATTTACCATTAATTTGAAGAAATTCGAGTTTGAGATCCAAAAGTACAAAATAAAGAACTAATTAAAAGGTGGATGCTTTGAAGTTGGAATGAGAATTTGTGCTTGGAAATGGAACAATTAAGCTATGTTTATGCTAATCTATGCTAAGAGAAAGTGTTCTAATCTATTACAAATTTCGAGCAAAGAGTGGGTATAGTTTTTGCTAAGAGAGGGGAGAAGAAGCTAATGAAATTCGATGGAAATGGGTGTTTATAGGGGCCAAAATCTGCAGAAAATGACCCCAAACGCACGTTTGGAGATTCCCAAACGCGCGTGTCAGCCCCTAACTCTCTGTACCAAAAAAAAACAGTTTCAAACGCACGTTTGAAAGTCTCAAACGTGCGTTTGAGATTTGGCAGCTTTCTGGCTGCAGTAAAACCATGATATCTTTACGTGTAGAACTCCGATTTGAGTGATTCAAAATGCGTTGGAA
This sequence comes from Gentiana straminea, assembly GCA_036785695.1. Classification (NCBI taxonomy): domain Eukaryota; kingdom Viridiplantae; phylum Streptophyta; class Magnoliopsida; order Gentianales; family Gentianaceae; genus Gentiana; species Gentiana straminea. The sequence continues at coordinate 4,231,924 of JAVUPR010000088.1, read as the reverse complement.
AGATCTTTCAATTATCTACAACTTTCATGAAGAGTCCATGACCAGAAAATGCCTCCATAATAGGTCAAATGTCTGATGAACAGAACGTAGCATGAAGATACCAACTATTTTTCTTCCTTTTCTTCATTTTTCTTCTTCCTTGGCTCATTTTTGCACCTTGATCATACTTCTCATCATAAATATTCGCCTTCCGGGTTCTCGTGACACCTAGACCCTACAATCTCATGAACGAACAACACACACAAACAATTCCGGAGGGTAAAAGTGCTTGGGAATGGGTTAATGTCACTAAAAACAGGTAGTAAACCATCAAAGCGACGGATTTACTCCCCGTGCTATAAACTCACGATATTACCCAAAAACGGTCTAAAAACACCGAGAATGTGCTAAAAGTAGGATAAACGGAGGTGGAAAATGCACCGGAATCACGTAAAGTTGACTCCCATCACACGCTTTTGTCTCTTTTTCTCATCCGGAATCACGATGATCATAAAACTAGGGACAGTGAAAAGGGCAGCAAGGATAACAAGCACCGGGAGAAGAATGAAGAAGACGGTGATCCACAGAAAACAACTGAAGACGAGCCAGAGCCAGTTGGTAGAAAAGAGACAACTTTGGAAGAAGATATGGCTGAAAAACAAAAAAAATTAGATGAAGAGATGGAAAAACGCAGGCGTAGGGTTCAGGAATGGGAAGAATTAAAGAGAAAAGGGGAGGAACATGAGATGGAAAAACATGGAGTTGCATCTAGTGCTGAAGAACCAAATTCTGGCAAAGCGTGGACCCTGGAAGGTGATTCTGATGACGAAGAACCTGCCTCTGGTGGCGGAGAAGACTCCCACATGGATGTAGATGGGGCTGAAAATATTGATCCGCTGGATGCCTTCATGAATTCTATGATTTCGCCAGAAGTCGAGAAGCTTAACGATCCTAAGGAATGTTGTTCCAAATCTATCGGGAGAAATATTTCTGGTGAGGATTCTGATTCAGACTATGGCGATGTTGACAATGAGGAAGACGACCCTAATTTGGAGGATGAGGATGATGAAGAATTCTTGAAATGGGTGAAGAAAACCAAAGTTGAGAAACTTACCATTGTTGATCACTCCAAAATCGACTACCCTAATTTTCGGAAGAATTTTCACATTGAAGTGAAGGTAATTGCAAGAATGACTTGTGAGGAGGTATCTGCTTGGAGAAACAGTTGGAGTTGAAAATACATGGAAAGGATGTGCCTAAGCCAGTCAAAGCATGGCATCAGACTGGATTGTCAACTAAAATCTTGGAGACGATAAAGAAACGTTATTTCGAACGGCCTATGCCTATTCAAGCTCAGGCATTGCCTGTGATCATGTGCGGCTGAGATTGCATCGGTATTGTAAAAACGGCATCTGGTAAAACTTTGGCATTTGTATTGCCCATGTTGAGACATATAAAGGACCAGCCTCCATTAATGTCAGGAGATGGGCCTATCGGACTTGTAATGGCACTTACCCGAGAGCTTGTCCAGCAAATCCATAGTGACATCAATAAGTTTGCTAAGGTGGTGGGTCTCAACTGTGTAGCTGTCTTTGGCGGTTCTGGTGTTGCCCAGCAGATCAGCGATTTAAAACGCGGAACAGAGATAGTTGTTTGCACTCCGGGGAGGATGATTGACATACTTGGCACAAGCAGTGGTAAAATTACAAATTTGAGGAGAGTCACTTATTTGGTTAGGGATGAAGCTGATCGTATGTTTGATATGGGTTTTGAACCTAAAATCACTAGGATTGTCCAGAATACACGACCAGACCGTCAAACTGTTCTCTTCTCTGCGACTTTCCCTCGTCAAGTTGAAACCTTGGCCCGGAAAGTTTTGAACAAACAAATCGAAATACAGATAGGTGGGAGGAGTGTGGTCAATAAAGATATAGCCCAATTAGTGGAGTTGAGGCCTGAAAACGACGTGTTTCCCGGTTATTGGAGTTACTCGGAGAATGGTTCGGGAAGGGGAAAGTATTGGTTTTGTCCGGTCACAAGAAAAATGTGATGGCCTATTTAGGAAATTGCTCGATCGCGGTTATCCTTGCCTCTCGCTTCATGGAGCAAAGGATCAGACCGATCGTGAATCCACCATTACCGATTTCAAGAGTAATGTATGCAACTTGTTGATAGCAACTAGCGTTGCTGCTAGAGGTTTAGATGTAAAAGAGCTGGATCTGGTAATCAACTTTGATGTACCAAATCACTATGAGGATTATGTACATCTGGTAGGTCGAACCGGTCGGAAAGGCTGTGCTATCACATTTATAGGAGGAGAGGAAGAAGCGAGATATGCACCGGATCTTGTGAAAGCCTTGGAACTATCTGAGCAAGTTGTTCCGGATGATTTGAAAGCCCTTGCTGAGGGTTTCTCCACAAAGGTGAACTAGGGACTTGAAAATGCGCATGGAACTGGTTATGGTGGTAGTGGTTTTAAGTTTAACGAAGAGGAAGATGAGGTAAGGAGAGCTGCCATCAAAGCACAGGCAAAAGAGTATGGATTTGAGGAGGAGGAGGATGACATGACTGATGATTCTGATGATGATGAAGACGACGACGCAGTCAAAAACACGAACGACATCACTCAGCCAGTCGATCATGTGGCGGCAACTAGAGCAATGATGAATTTGAAGCATAACAATATTCAAAATGAGAGTCTCGTGCCTGCACATTTCGAAGCAGAACTGGAAATAAATGACTTCCCGCTAAATGCTCGTTGGAAGGTGACTCACAAGGAAATTTTGGGTCCAATCTCTGAATGGACTGGAGCTGCCATAACTACCCGGGGACAGTACTTTCCTCCTGGCAAGATCCCTGGACCAGGGGAACGGAAACTGTATTTGTTCATCGAGGGACAATCAGAGCAATATGTGAAGAAAGCAAGAGCTGGATTGAAACGTGTGCTCGAGGATATTATCACAGCACAAACATCATCCCTGCCTGGTTCAGCCCAACCGGGCCGTTACTATTTGTTTTCCTAAGCCCAAGGTCATTCACCAACTATTTTTTTTTTCTTCATGTTTTAATTTTTTTGTAAGGCAGTCATAAACTTTTGTGTTTGTAGGAAATAAATTGTTTTTGGCGGCTATGCTGCAGCCTATAAAATTTACTATAGGCTGCAATAAACATCTTATATTCCTAAGCATGTATTGAAAACTTTTTGAAATGTTTGTTGCTGCAGAACTTTATTGTCGTCAGTAAGATGATCACAGATCACCAATTCAAGTGTCTGTGTCAATTGAAAATCTGAATATCGGCGTGGTGTATATATATACTGCTTCATTATTAGGTCATGGTTTCTCCCAAATATCTATCTTCCCCAACTCCATCACACAGTTTTCCCAAATGGTATTGGGATGATATGTTTCCAGCTCAAAGCTAATTTTGATTTGGTCTTCCTACAAATTTGCTTGCCAATGATGAAGTAGTTGATTCTTCATTCTTATGCTTGTTGCCCTAATCTTGCCAAGCGTTTGTCTATGTGTTAGCTTGACTTGTCATCTTTAAGCTTTTAATTTCTGTTATCTGCAGAATTGTGAGAAAGTTTATCTTGGTCTGCAAATGTCTGAGAAATCTAGACACCAATACAAAGCAATAATACCATCCTGAAGTTTTATTTTATCGCGCTATCTTATTCTTGTCTTTCATCTAACTTTGTTTATTTTTTGACTTCAGATATGGATCAAGACGATTTAGCGTATATGATGAATCATTGACTTTGGGTTACTACTCTGTAGCTAGCAAGAGTATTGCGATATAGACATTTGCCAAGATTTTGAATCAATACTGGGAAACATAGCAACATTTATATGACTTTTGGTCTTGAGTGGTAATAGTACTAATCTCTTTTTATGGCATTTGTTCTAGTATTATTATTATTATTTTATTATCATCATGGGCTTGCTATATTTCCTAATGAGTGGGAATATGATACCTTTTCATTTTCTATCTTTATTGGGCAATTAAGCTGTGCATCAAGGATTGAGGTCTGTGTTGTGATTAGTATTTTGCACATTGAATTTACGTCTTCCATTACTCATTTTCATTATATTCCTGATTCCACGTTTTTTATTTTTCTCTTTCGTTTTCCTGCTGGAATTCTTCATAGAAGGGGATGGGACTTTCCACAGTCTAAACATGAAAAGTAAGTTTTATTAGTATGTAGTAATTTGGTCTTTCTTGTTTTGCGATTTATCTTTCGGTATTTATTCAGTTTATATACACCTGAGAGATACATGTTCCTTGTTAGTTTCTAATATGCATATGAATACATATGCTACTGATGAGCGATTTCCTAGTGTTTTTCTTGGATTTAAAGTCTAAATACCTATAGCCCAGTTGTATATTCTTGGACGGAACTCCTGGATCCTGATGATGATGCTGCATGGAATTGGTTGTGACATATATATCAGATAAGGGGTGTAATGATGGTTAGTCTTTCCTTTTTTTTGCATCGAATTTGTGGCACTCTAATATTGCTGATGATGTCCCCCAGGGGAAATATTTGTGTGGTGTCTCCACACGGTGTAGAGACACCGTGTGGCACTGTACAGACCACTAGGACCGGCCCTATAGTGAGGCCGGCGAGACCCGGGTCTTAAGCCCAACGGTACATGTTTCGCTAAAAGAAAAAAAAATCGTGTAGATTTAATCCGATCCAACCTAATATAATATGTTAATTTTTCTTTTGATAAAGGCCCAATTTTTTTTTTTACTCCAATCGATAAAGGTCCCAATAAAAAAAAAATTCTTTGCCCAAAAAAAAAATAGACATACCAACAAGTTTTATTAATTTTTGCATTTACGGATGTTAAAAACACGATAAGTGTTGGAAAAAATGTAGTACTTAGGATTTGACAGAGAATTAGAAACTCCAAGGCACGTTAATAACGTTTTTGTCCCACACGATTTGTCACTAAGGGATCAAATGAAAATTTCTTTCAGGATACAATGGGGGTGTTTGATTCAAACAGTGACTTGTTTGAATCAAACCCGATGACACTCAAAGTTTTTCTGATGATGTTGTCAAACTTATGAATTTTCGTCTGCATACTTATGTCTTTATAGGTTGCAAGTACCCTATAAACGAATGGAGGTACTCCTTGCACGAAAGGGTAGGGTTGTCACTATTCGCCGGATGAAAGCATGCAACCTTTACACGCAATGGTAAGTACATATCAGTTCGGAAATGCATGTATCTGAAAATGCATATCCCTTCATGAACTTGTAATACCCCGACCCAATTTTATGATTTGACCCGAGTTTGAACCGAAAGCTAAACCGAACCAACTTATAATTTGTTTATTTATTTATTTATTTAAAGAGTTGATAATAAGACTTCATGGCATACAATTAATCAAGATTATGGGTATTAATATGGGTAATACATCATTTTCAGTTTTGGGAAATCAAAAGGTGGTAAACATTGGACTTAATACCTCTTTAATGCATTGAAATACGTTGGTTGGGGGAAACAGACTTTTAAGAGCCATTACAAGGCTCTGTCAAACCATTTTCCTCACAACTCTCATCCTTATCACACACTTAGGCTATTTATTATTATTATTTTTCTCATCACTCTAGAAGCAGCAAGAGGAGTTAAAAGGGGTTTCTAAAAGCAAACTAAGGAGTGTCATCTTGGTAAGCACATTCTAGTTCAACTTTAAATTCATATATATCTCAAGGATTTCACATATGTATTCATAGAGAAGTCTTGTGTTGTTAGGTTGAGGAGAACCTCTACACTAAAGTGAGGAATTAATAACAAATTTACAAGCTGCTATCAAGGTAAGGAGTGTTTGTATCAAGAGGTTATTTTATCATGTTTTCAAAAAAAAAATTAAAAAAAGTTGACAGACTCGATCACTATTCTTAGAACTACATATATATATTGGGACTGTCATAAAAAAAACAAGTTGATGCAGAATTTATCATAAGTTGGTATGGGATATACATACTTTTATATATAAGTGTAAATCGGTTAGAAGGAATAGGCTGCATGTTCGAGCCTTCGAAAATTAGAAGAAATAATGTGCATCATATCAAGAGCCTCTACGATCTTTTACCATTTCAAACTTTAGAAATTAATTATTATGATAAATATAAGATGATGTAAAATTTCGTAACTTTATTTTTCCTATATATACATGTATTTAGTCAAAGAAACAAAAACTTCTTTTCCTCAAACTATTTACGTCAAGGGATATTTTGTTAATAGTTGTTATAACACCTTTGGTAAATGGACGATCACTTTTTTTCAAATGGTTTAATATGGATTTTTTAAGAGAAATACCTAGTAAGAGTTTCTATTAGTAAATATATTTTATCCGCAATAAACTTTGTAGAAATTATCGGGTAAAGGAACATTAAGTTTATTCAGAATGCCATACGTTGTTTTATAAAGCAATTGATCATTTTATTGTTAAGGACTTCAGAAAATCAGTTTTACGGAAATAATATAATTTTTGTTTTATTCCGTAACATAAGCTGAAGAGAAGTAGGCCACAATTCAAATGACTAAGAGAAAGGTTTAAAAGATATTATAGAATAATGTTACGGTTCACTAGACAGATACCCCACTCCCGGGTCAAAGGGAGAACTCAGACTTCAGATTTAGTGCAGTGAGTTCTCGAGAATTCCCGGCATCAGGCCCTGCTCCTGGGCTATAATAAGGAGTGCAGTTTATATGCCGGAGCCGGTCAAGAAATCCGGTCTGCCACCTCAGACAGAATCAGAGCCGTTAGAGGCACAGTTTAGAACCGTAGCATTATTCAGTTTCTACGCAGTACAGACTTTTTATTTCACTTGCGGTTTTAGTTATTTTTGCATTGTGTTTTTTTTATTATTATATAGTAATTACTATGACTATATTTTCATATTAACTCAAGAGTGAACTTTGGGATATTAGCTATTCCTTAGTTCTCTCTTGATACTTTTACACTGCTTACGGAGCATTCGTGCTCACTCCTATAGTTGTATTTTTTTCAGATGAAAACCAGAGTTCCGGGGAGGAAGAGGGGGATTGTCTTGCCTACTACCTTAGTTAAGAGGATGTGGATGTTTATCCTTTTGTGGAAGATAAACAAACTCTTTCATTTTGAGACTTTTATTATTGATGATGTAATAATTAGGGTTGAACCCTAACAGTCGTACTTTTATATTTCGAGACTTTGCGGTATTATTATTTTTATGGAATAAAGTTATGTATGGATTTTAGATTTTGATTTCCAGCAGTAGAAGGCTTCGTGATTCGAATTTTTCTAGTTCGGGTCATGGCCGAGCGATTCGGATCCGGGTAATTGGAAAAATCCGGGTCGGGTCGTTACAGAACTAATGCATGCATTGGTTTAGGTTTCGGGGGCGTTGCCCCCGAACCCCCACGAGTTGGCACTGCCCCCTCGACCCCCCAAACCCCGTTTCGTTGCGATAAAATTAATTCGTACGGCAACTCGTATGCAAACGATAACCAAAATATTTATTTATGAAAAAATATCTAACAATAAGTATGTTTTTTAAAATTAAAATAAAAAAAACAACTTCAACTAAAAGGCGCAATTCGGGGACATGGTCTTAAGCCCAAAAAAAGCTAGTCCCGGCCCTGCAGATCACACAGTTTATTATGTATTTAAATTGAATGGTTATGATTATTTCCCCCGTCACTTCACTTCAAATTCTCTCATCACACAAGTATTTTCTATCCCCCAGGTATTTGGTTTGCCTATGTAATTTAGAATGTGATGGCAGATGTTGACAGTGGTTTCTGGGTATTTTGCTTCCTCGTTGAATATTTGCCTTCTGCATTTTGCCAAAGGTCGATATTGTGGGAGTACCGTTTATTTATTTATAGTCTGTGACTTCATGAAGCCTGCAGTTTAAATGGTCTCTTCCTTCTTTACATTTTTTTTGCGGCGTTAATCAATCTATTATGCTGCCTAATAGCGAGTAATAAGATATTGGTCATCCTTTTCTTCTCTTTTTTGGTGGCGTTAATCACTCCATTATGCTGCCTAATAACGAGTAAGATTAAGTCATAACCGATTGGGTTTAGAGTATGAATGGATGGACCTACTTAAATCGAGTAGTAACTATTATTTTAGAGATCAAAACCCTTAACATCTATCTATAAACTATATCTATCAGGTACCCTATTTTAATCTATAGAGTACAATTATCTTTGGCTGGAAGTGTTAAATGAATCATAAATGATACGGTCAACTGCTTAGACCGTCATCCTCGCTTGGTTTAAAAGAGCTAACTCGAGTCGACAAGATCTTTAGGTGTCACACTTATATGGGTTGAGCATTCACTTACTTTAACCGTCCTTTTGATGCCCAAGTCGTTTCATCTTTTGCTTTACTTTCTAATAGTAACGAAGCCAGTCTCACATGTAAATTTATATTTAAATTAATTTTATATATGTATCATCCATTTTTCTTTTCGAATAAAAATTCGATATCCGGAACATAGGCGTGAGAGACAGTGTTGTTTTGTCAACGTCATAAGCATCAAATGAAATAAAACTGAAGATGAATCTCAAATCAACCCTATCCGATGAAAGCAAAAAAAGCGAAATGGCAGGGCTTAGACTAGAGCGTGGCGGTGTTGGCAGAACGCGTGTGTGGCAACATGGTGAGTATAAGTCCAAAAATTGGAAAATCAGGTTGTGTCAGGCCTGACACTTGCAAATCAGGTCATGCCTTTTCTGACATGGAAAATCATGTAACGTAAGGATCCTTACGTTCAAACGTAAGGAATTGAAATTCCCTCTGACACAAAAAAGCACTCAACATAGATTCCTTACGTTCAAATGTAAGGATCCTTAAACGTAAAGATCCTTACGTTTGAACGTAAGGAATCTACGTTTGGAAGTAAGGAAATTGTACTGGATGGCAATTAAGGCTGTTGGTAGATGGCAATTAAGGTTGTTGTACAGGTACTTGTTTCAGCATACACCACATGAACGAGCCATTTCTCTCATTCCTTCAAAGTCTTTCAAGTTAATCTCAATCTTCTAACCACTTCTTCATCTTTCAAGTCCATTTCTTCATCATTCAAGTGCTCAAATGGGTAAGTTTTTGCAATGTAATTTGTCTTAATTCAAGTGTTTATGTTATTTATATTATAGTAATGATATGTATTTAACCGAAATGTGTGTTTTAAGTAGGTTGTTTATGTAATGTTTATACATCTAAGTAGTGTGTTTAAGTATTTTCTTAGGGTTTAATTAGTAGGGTTTAGTGTAAGTAATGATATTTATTAAACCGAAATGTGTGTTTTAAGTAGTGATTATGTTATTTATATTGTAGTAATGATATGTATTTAACCGAAATGTGTGTTTTAAGTAGTGATTATGTTATTTATATTGTAGTAATGATATGTATTTAACCGAAATATGTGTTTTAAGTAGGTTGTATATGTAATGTTTATACATCTAAGTAGTGTGTTTAAGTCTTTTCTTATGGTTTAATTAGTAGGGTTTAGTGTAAGTTGTTATCTAAGTTGATATTGAATGAGTTAATAATGACTTGAATTGGTTTTTTTTTAAACAGATATTCGCAACACTATTATTGTTGTCTCGTTCAACGGAGAATTTACGTATGATCCTCTCTATAACCGGTGGAATCATGTAAATAGATCGATGTTCTCATTATTTGTCCCAAAGAAAATAAGATTGAATGCGTTATTGGATAAATTGCATTTGAGGCTTGGTATTGATCGGTCTGATTCAAAACTCGGCATAAAAGCTTTGTATACTTATGGTAGTGTGGGGAATATACCACCTGATGATATCTTAGATGACGAGACACTAAATGGTTACATCGAAGCGGCCTCTGACAGTAAAAATGTAAATTTTTGTGTGAATGCCACACCAGTGGAGGTAAACAATGAACCGATAATTGAGGATGATGGCATTGATTTAAATCAAGATTGCAATACCCCGGATGATAACAATAATTCGGATTATAGTCTTGGAAATTTCCCTTCTCCGGCACAGGAACTTGCTAGAGATCCAAATTTTAATCCATTCGAGCAACAGTATGGATGTAGTGGGTTTGAAAACCATGTTTCTACACAAAGGCTTGGTGAAGCTTCGGAACAACCGTTTCGGTATCAACCAGTCAGACCAAGTCATAATCTTTCAAATCAACCTTCAAGTAGTCATGTTCGTGTTGAAGTGGCTAGTGAATACTCTGCTCCATTTGAATTCGGTTCTCCAAGTTATAATGTTATAAATAGCCAATCACACCATCCGTTTCAGTATCCTCCTAACCAACCTTCAAGTAGTCGTGCTCCACCTATCCAACAACCATATAATTTGTTTGGTGGATCAGTCAGTAGTTTTTTGGCTTCTCCGTTTGCACCTCATATTCAAACCGATCAAACCGTCAGGGATGACAACAATAATCAGGGTGCAAATGCTAGGGCAATTGTACAAGAAGATTATTCGTGGAGGATTCCCACATATGAAGATGATGATTTACTAAAGTGTTATCCACCGGTACGTTACATATGAATGACGTGAACGAATTGTTCATTGGGAAGAAATATGATTCGAAAGAAGATTTTAATTTGAAATAAAATCGTATGCGGTTGTAAATATTTTTTAGATGAGCTTGGGTAGGTCGGACACATCTTGCTTGTATTACAAATGTCTTAACGATACATGCAAATGGCATATAAGGGCGAAAAGGGTGAAGGTGAATACAGATGTCTCACGTACATTTTCGATCACAACGTTGAATGATGTGCATACTTGTGCCTCTCAGAATGCGGATAATGACAATCGACAAGCAACACCTATTGTTATTACAGGTATGCTAAGTCAGAAAATGGAAGAACTCGGCAATGAGTATATATAAACCCAGTCATTTTATGGAGGACATGCTCACAACTTACAGTGTACAGTTGACTTATGACCAAGCATACCGAGCTCACGAATGATGAGAATGATGGTTAGAGGTTCATCGACGGAGTGTTACAATGCGTTAACCTCATACTTGTGGGTGGTGCATGAGGCCAATGAAGGGACCTATGTTGACTTTCAGCTTGATAATCTGGGAAGGTTCGGTAGTTGTTTCATGTCTTTGGGAGCAAGTAATCGTGGGTTCAAGTATTGTCGACCTATTTTGTGTGTCGACACCACTCATCTAAAAACCCGTTTCTCTGGGCAACTATTTATTGTTGCTGCTGTAGATGCTGGTGACCACCTATTCCCTGTAGCCTTCGGTATTGCTGAAAAAGAATGCAACGATTCATGGGGGTATTTCATGAGACAATTGAGGGTGGCCATTGGAGGTATCCATGATGAAAATTTGAGCTTTATATCTGACAGACACAAGGCTATTAAAAATGTGGTTGGTCAGGTATTTCCCGATGCATATCACGGTGTTTGCTATCATCATTTAAAGGGTAATCTAATAAAAAAAATGAAAGGATTACGGTTTGTAAAGACACATTCTATCAAGCAGCCTATGCATTCTCAGAGGCCGAATTTCTCTGAAAGTACGCCCTGATCAAGGCACAATGTCTTGGCGTATATCTAAAACTTGAAGAATAGGTGCTGAACAGTGGGTGCGTGCCAAATTTCCTGGGAAAAGATACGCCTTAATGACAAGCAATTACGCTGAAAGTTTCAACTGTGCGATTAGAGGAGCTCATCGTTGGCCAATTCCTAGCCTCTTGGAATTCATTAGAGCTACACTGCAGAGATGGTATAATGAAATATGTGCCTGATGCCAGTGGAGCTCCAAGAATAGGTAGAATGAATACCACTAGAATCCCTTCTGAATGGGAACGTCCAGGGCATTAGAATGTATGTAGTAACTGCAAACATCCAGGACATAACAGAGTCAGTTGCACGCAATACCGGTAGGAAGTCATTGTTTTGTTATGGTGATATTAGAATGAATCGTTATTGTGTAACGTATTAATGGATTGTAGTAAATTATTAATGGATTGTAGTAATGATTGTATTCAGTTATTAATCGGAATCAAGTTTGTCTTGTATTACACTACCTCTGTAAAACTAACAGTAATTATTACAGGGCTTCCAAAAAAAAGAGTAATGATACGTTGGCTTACATACGGGGCTTACAAACATAAAAACAAAGAGTAATTATACATTGAGATAATAATAAGACGATGCTTAAATAAACTAAGGGTGATCATTAAATACGATAGGATGACGCCTAAATAAATTATCTTTAATTTTTAGTAATCACCACATTAAACACGACGTGATTTTCTATAGGTTGATCAATGACTTCAAAGCTGCATTCATCTCCCGCATTTAGGTCATTGTCCGTGATGAAATCATTCAACCCGGTTAAACGAACTTTTTGATACAAATAGACAATTCTAGCAGGCCATGATTCCCCTGTGGCAATTCGCAGTTCCACAGTCTTGTTTTGCAACATGTCGTTTGTTCTACCAAATGCCTTTGGAATATTCTACAAATCACAAACAAAATACTGTTTCAAAATGGGGAAAAAAAAGATTACACAAGAAAACAACTAAAAATATTTCAAATATCTCACCACATAATAACAACCATGTGAAAATACCCAGTTTGCCAGCGTCGTCTGAAAATGGGGATTTTGGTTACCTGCACCTGCATCATCTTCTTCACTCTTAGACCCAAAAAAAGTCTTCTCACAAGAAGTGTGATCCAGCACAATAGTGTCGAAAGTGAAATCCCACATGTGTTCAGACACTATAAACTCCCTCTCATTCAAGTCATGAGCGGCCACATACTCCTCCTAACCTTCCCCAAAGAAACGAAGAATTCCATTGTCTGTGGCTCCAACCCATGTCCCTAATCGGCTTTTGAGAACGGCCATATCTAGGTTCCTCATCGTGTCGTTCAACCTATTAACGTATGCTGGAGGTAGTGTCTATGAAAAATGAAACATATCACGTTTTTTCAATCATAATATAAGTGATATAAATGTATGTTAATTAATAACGACATACCAAACTTGTTGCGAAACCGCCATCCAGAACTTTAAAGAAACGATCAATATCCATTTGCTTCAATGTAGATTATAAATTGAAAGGTGAAGAAGTGGTTAGTTTAAATTGAGCACTTGAATGATGAATAAATGGACTTGAAAGATGAAGAAGTGGTTCAAAAATTCAGATGAACTTGAAAGACTTTGAAGAAATGAGAGAAATGGTTCGTTCATGTGGTGTATATTGAACAGGTACTTGTACAACAACAATAATTTCCATATACCACTTCCGAACGTAGAGAAATGCACTTAAACGTAGAAAAACTACGTTTGGACGTAGTTAAATGGTCCTCTACGTTCAAACATAGAGAATGTTGCATTCCCTACATTTGGACGTAGGTTCTCTACGTTTGGACGTAGAGAAATTTGCATTGAATGTTGCATTTTAAGTTGTTATATAATTTGATATAGAGATGGTGTTAATAATGACTTGAATTTGAGTTGTTTTTTAAACAGATATTATTTTGTGTATACCTTTTTTCACATATGTTTAAGGTCTCCACGTGAAAGTAGTGTATGTAATTAGTGTTATATAATAAACGACGTAAGTAAATACAAACTACATTCACCAAAATAATAGTAGTTAACAACATACACCAAAATAGTAGTAGCTAACAACATTCAACAAAAATACCTACAATATTTAGAGATCTATGTACTGAGTAAATACTTGAATACAAAATTTATGTCTTATTAACGGCATATTCTCATCTGTGATCAGAGCCAACGTATCGTCATGCAGCATGTGCTCAATGAACTTGACCGTGTATACCCCACAGTCACCGCTGTACAAAATGTAAATTTTTTTATGTAGTGTAAACTGTATAATATGATAAATAGTTTGAAGTTAATAACACATACGGGGTTGGCATTTGTGGTACGTTCAGGTGATGCTAATCTGACCGTTAAAGGCCCTTGTGGGAGTTCACGTAGACCTGCCATCTCCAACAATCTCCTCAAAGAAACACCCCATGCTTTGATCCAACCATTCACTGGCTCCTTATATTTCTTCACCGACAGACAATCAAACACCCTAATCTTCCAGTCTGGAATGGACACTTGGACAGCTGCCCAGTGAGCATGAGAAATGGCCCAGGGAATGTACGCCACTGTGTTTCTATCCCATTTATTCACGCACTCAATCACATGACATAGAATGTCCGTTGTGTCTGGCATCTTCTGCTGATCTATATGACCATAGCCGTAAAAGGCGGCTCAATCATAGTAGCAAATGGTCGTATGCGGTATAAAGCATTCTGGATGTGCTTGCATTTGCCGCTGTATAGGGTCCAGACACGCCTCGACATTCTGTACGAATGCAAAAAAGATGTTAGAGATAATGAAATCAGAAATATGAAACTTTCAAAAATATGAAAATGAAGTCACAAAAAATTTACATCTCGGTCTAACTCTACGAGATTCTCGTGGAGACGTCTGAACCACTCCTTGTCCGCCTAACCCGTAAGTTGGTATCCAAATACGTATCCCATAGGTATCGTAATAGGGGGTGGACTGCTGTCTTTATACCACTCAACAAAACGTTTTTCCAACTCCACCGGAAATTTATGCACCGGTGTCCATCTGTCAACATTAGCACCGGGAAGACTGACTACGTGTGACCCATCAGTTAAATATCCTGGTTGTTTAGTAGTCTGACGGGTTGTCAATCTTCTGTCATTTGGATCACCCGCCTTTCGTTTACCCAATCGAGTAACAGTTGGACCAGCAGTTAAACAATATTCATTACATGATGGAGTTAGATAATTTTCACAATATAATTTGTAGTTACGAAATTAAATATCAAATAACTTACTAATAGCAATCCCAGGGTCCACAACCGATGCCTGGCTGGTGGCAGTACCTGCCCTGTCGTAGCCTCGGGAGTATCTGTACCAAATATAATCGATATCACCAATTAACGATAACAAACAATAAAATACCTATGTTAATAATACAAAATTCTATATAAATTAACTTACTATAAACAGTATGGAACTCCACATTTGAAGATTCCTGGACGGTATCCTCGACATTAACATGTGCAGGGGTAGTAGCATCGCCAGTATCTGCATCAAAATAGGCACTCTCATCAATTAACGATAACAAACAATATATATGTTAATAATACAAAATTCAATATAAATCAACTTACTAAACAATAATTAGATGTAAATAACATAATGCTTACCCAAATCAAATGTAGTCTCCATATAAGGATCGTCCACCAACAAATCATCGATGAAATCCTCCTCGACTCCCTCCTGCTGATTTCCCTCTAGCTGCACTCCCTCTTGCCCGGGTTGGGAAACTCCTTCAAGAATCTTATCATACCCGAACATCATCATCGGGTTGTCAGACGGGGTAGGCGATGGATGAGTATGCTGATGCGTATGCTGACCAGGTGCAGGCTGATGAGTATGTTGACCAGATGTAGAATGATCAGTATGTTGACCAAGTGTAGACCGATCAGGGGCAGACTGAGAAGATGTGGCCCGGTCAGTATCATGTGGAGGAGGTGGAGGAGATGGAGGCCGATGAGGGGTAGACTGAAAAAATGTGGCCCGGTTAGTATCATAATACATAGAACTAACTTTATCGCATAAAAAAATTAACAATGAAATAATTTTTTACCTGATCTCTAGATGACGGCATTTGCATCAATCCCTTAAGTTCAAGAAGTATCGCCCCATGCTCATTCTGCCGCTGAACCACCACTCAAAGTACTTGCCGGTTCTTGTCATTATGCCGGTGAATTTCCTCCTGGATCTCATTCAGCCCATTATCTATCTTCTCTTCACAGCCCTATAAAGCCCATCAGCTTCATCTTCTTCATCAGATTCATCTTCTTCCGCCTGTAGCATCTCAATGTAGGAACTGTGCGGCACACGTCGTGAATGAGGAGGTAGAGGTGCCTCATGTGGAGAGGGCTGTGAAGTAGAGGCTGCCTGCTGTGTCGTAGAGCGTGGCTGTTGTGTAATAGATGGACGTCTATGAGGTGGCCGTGCAATTGGTGCAGGCCGAGGGATCACACGTGGCGGCTCAGTAATCTCCGCATCAGGGATGCCCCTAGCTGCCATCAACACCCTATCAACTTCCCTTGCAGCCAGATATCCTATAACATGGCTCTGGAAACAATGTATATTTCATTAGAATTAACAATAACAAAATGTTTAACCATACCGGATATAATTAAAAGGAAATGTTTATTAAGCTTATTACCTTCTTTGCCTTCACCAACAACGCCTTCCACTGCGGAGGGGGAATCTTGCAACTCCATCTCATCATCCAAGGAGCCGCATCAGGAGCTCTGAGGGTGGTAGCAACAGTCGCAACACCAATGTCCTGGAGGGTCTCGTAAGCCCAAAACTATAAGGCATGTATAACCCCTTGTACCGTCACCCTGCCTTCTATGCTTTCCTTGTAGGTATTCATCATGTGACATATCTTTCTATAAGTCTGATTCCACAACCAAGTACTCCATGGAAAGTTATTTAGGCCTTCTACATTCTCGACCAAATAGAAGGTCTCACGAGGTACGCCACTAGTCTCATCATGACCCATCATAATCCCGTGTATAAGGTAGACTAAACTTACACGGTAGAGAACTTCAGGACGCTCAGCCTCATCCAATAACCATCTCTCAATATCCGGTATGGTGATCGGTCGGATGTGAAGCTCATGGATATAGCCGTATGTCCCCTCATCAAAACACCTAGAATAACGTTCGGGAGCTTCCAGGAGATCACCACACACTACTAGAAAAAGGACCAATACTTAGAGTAACTTAATGAGAGAATGTAAATCCTCTAGTTAAAAGACTGTTTTAGTGGGAGGATTTTTTTAAATAGCTAAATGATGGCTTTTAATGACATATTTTTAATAAAATATTATAAAATCACCCATCTTTTTCATATAATCACCTATCAAAAAACCATTTCCCCTCCCTAAAACATATCCAGTTCCTATCCACACCCCTCAACCCTCATTTGCCCGATCAAAACCCACAAACTACCTATTGAAGGAAGAACAGAGCAAGACCACGAAGAACGCCGGTGAGTTCAAGATTTTTCAAAGAGAGCAAGACAAAGAACGCCTTTGAATTCAAGAATTTTCAAAGGTGATAGTCAAAACAAGTAGGGATTACAGCGAGATTCGGTGAGTGAAATTAGGGTATACTTCCGGTTTCAATCGCGATTTCAGGAGGAGTCCTCTTATCAACATAGGTTTTGGATAATAGCATCGGTGGACGGAGAGGTATATATATCCCCAATGGTGTCGATAAAGCGTTCTTTTTGCAGTCGATTAAGCTTTCTTTTTGATGTGATGAACACAGTGCTGAAATCAATGACGTGAAGGCCAACAAGCACACACAAAAAAGCCTTCAAGTTCATGGTTGATGACTTTAGCAGGTTTATATTCATGAATTTAGTCAATCTGACAATCTACTAAGTATATATTCCTTAATTTATTTTTCCTGTCTCTTCTGGCCTTGTTAATGTGCACGGATTCTGGACTATGTTTATAATCTAATTAAGCCCGTTGATTTGCAATTTGGTCGCTTTCTGCGGAGTTCGATTGTATCAGGTGAAGTATTTGTGCTTATATTTAATTTTCTTTCAAATAGAAATGTGTTGAAATGTTCATTGGGTGGATGGTTGTGCTGTGATAGTAAGTTTTGTGTGCTAAATCTATATATACCTTTTACAAACTTGATGCCCTTGAATTTCTTCGTTGATATATTTTATCAAGTAGAGAAATCTTGAGAGCAACGTGGACTATATGCTAGCTTAGTTCAATGGTGCTTCCCCTGTCTGTGTGTGCTACTTTTTTCTTGGGGTGATACGTCCTCGATTTCTCTGTTGCAGTTGGATGTAAATCCTCTTGTATGTGCTTTTTATGTAGGATGATGCTACCGATATTCATTTTAGTGTTGTCGAGTAAAAAAATATCGTAGAGCATTAGCCACATATTCGTTAATGTGTCGAGTAGAATGACCTGGTCATATTGAGACAGATCGTTCTTGTAAAGAATTCACATGATGATTACAGTATTATACAGTAATTAATTTTGTGTGCTAAATCTATATATCCCTTTTACAAACTTGATGCCCTTGAATTTCTTTGTTGATATATTTTATCAAGTAGAGAAATCTTGAGATCAACGTGGACTATATGCTAGCTTAGTTCAATGGTGCTTCCCCTGTATGTGTGTGCTACTTTTTTCTTGGGGTGATACATCCTCGATTTCTCTATTGCAGTTGGATGTAAATCCTCTTGTATGTGCTTTTTATGTAGGATGATGCTACCGATATTCATTTTAGTGTTGTCGAGTAAAAAAATATCGTAGAGCATTAGCCACATATTCGTTAATGTGTCGAGTAGAATGACCTGGTCATATTGAGACAGATCATTCTTGTAAAGAATTCACATGATGATTACAGTATTATACAGTAATTAAATGAGACATGTTTTGATTGATGAAGAAGTGCATCATAGGTGTCAGTATAGTGACTTAAACTCTACATTTGGTGGAACCAATCTGAAGACTCAGCTGTGTGATGGGCAGCTGAGAAGTGTATTCAATTCTGTGCGTCAGTAGGGTGGAGTCTACTAAGGCTTCTGTCAGCAGGGTGAAAGGCTGCTGAGTACTGGAATACAGCAGGGTCCCACATCTGTTAATTCTGTTATGTGACAGCTATACAGTGTCATTAAAAGGAGGACACGTGTAAGGGTATTTATGGCAGATCAGACAAAGATTCCTATCGGCTAGGGTTTAGGGATTTGTGCCTATAAATACAGTTTTTGTTACATTGTCTGGTGTGTGTGTGTGAATTCTGTAACTCAGTGCATAATAATAAATATCTCTTTTCTGCCCGTGGTTTTTTATCTCTCTCACTTTGAGAGGGGTTTTCCACGTTAAATCTGTGTTCTTCTTGTTTTCTGTTATCTCCTTTGATTATTTACGTTTGATTGCATCTGTTTCTATTTCTTGCATCTGAAGTTATCTCCATCAGTTTTATAACAAGTGGTATCAGAGACAGGTTTTGGAGAAAACAATCTGTACGATCAGCTTCATCTTCACCAAGACCTTCAGTAAGGTGCTAGGATCTGTGATAAAGTTGTGATCTTTAGCAAGAAAGGATGTCAGCAGTAAACGTGAAAATCGATAAATTTACAGGAAAGAACAGTTTTGGTCTGTGGCAAATCAAGATGCGTGCACTGTTGAAACAGCAGGGTTTGTGGAGTCCTTTATCGACAAACCAAATACGGGTGCGGCGATTATGCCGATCTGGAAGAGAAAGCACATTCAACCATCATGTTGTGCTTATCGATGATGTTATCACCGAGGTTGCCGAGGAAGACACCGCGAGCCAAGTTGTGGAAGAAGCTTGAAAGCCTATATATGACCAAGTCACTGACCAACAAGTTGTTGTTGAAACAGAGGTTGTTCAGTTTGAAGATGCATGAAGGGAGTCCACTGAGGGAACATCTGGACCAGCTGAACACAATATTACATGATTTAAGGAATATTGATGCTAAAATTGAGGATGAAGATGCAGCCCTAACTCTGTTGGTGTCATTACCGGCATCATATGAAAACTTTGTGCAGTCTTTCATAGTTGGGAAGGATACAGTAGCTTTGGAGGATGTGAGGTATGCCTTACATGCCAGGGAGCTGAGACACAAGGCTTCTGGGACAGACAATCAGGCTGCTGGGCTAGTAGCTAGCAGTAATAGTGGAAAAGGATATGGACAGAAGAAGAAAAAGAAATCAGGGTCCAAAGGTCCTAAGTCTACTAATGTCTGTAATTATTGTAAGGAGCAGGGACATTGGAAGTCCAATTGTCCAAGGAAGAAGAAACTGCATGAAGGCAATTCTGGCACAGTAGCCTTGGCTACTGAGCAATCTGATGAGAATCTGGTTCTAGTTGCTGGGGATTCTACACACCATAATGATGTGTGGATACTTGATTCTGGAGCATCCTACCATATTTGTCCAAACAGGGAGTGGTTTTCTACTTATGAGCAGATGGATGGTGGTCAGATCTATATGGCCAACAACAAGGTTTGCAAAGTTGTGGGAATTGGCTCGGTGAAGTTAAGGACGAGAGGATGGTAAATTCGTACACCGAAAGATGTAAGACATGTTCCACCAGATGACCAAGAATTTGGTATCTCTTAGTCTACTGGACAGCAAGGGGTTCAATTTCAAGGGTGAAGGTGGACAGCTGAATGTCTAAAAAGATTCAGTTGTAGTCCTCAAAGGCATCAAGAGGGGATCCTTGTATATATTACAAGGATCTACTGTATCTGGCACTGCTGATGTTGTATCCTCAACAGTTCAACCCTCAGCAGACTCAGCTGTGGCACATGAGACTAGGTCACATGGGTGAAAGGGGTATGCAGATTCTTTCTTCAGCAGGTTTTCTTGGGGGATATAAGGTCAAGAATCTAGACTTTTGTGAACATTGTGTGTTTGGGAAATTGCATAGAAGTAAGTTCTCAGCAGGGTTGCACAACACAAAGGCATCACTTGATTATATTCATTCAGATTGCTGGGGTCCATCAAAGGTTGAGTCATTGGGTGGTCACAGATACTTTGTGTCATTCATAGATGACTATTCCAGGATGACTTGGGTGGTGATGATGAAGAACAAAAGTGATGCATTCAGTAACTTCAAGCAGTGAAAGGCCCTAGTAGAGAATCAGTTAGGCAAGAAAATCAAGAAGCTTCGTACAGATAATGGTCTGGAATTCTGCTGGACGGATTTTGATTCATTTTGTGCAGCTGAGGGTATTGCCAGACATCATACGTAAGGAATACACCTCGGCGAATGGTGTAGGCGAAAGGATGAATCAAACTCTACCGGAGTGGGCAAGATGTATGCTTTCTCAAGTTTGGTTTATCAAGGAGATTTTGGGCAGAGGCTGTAAAAACAGCTTGCTACTTAATCAACAGGAGTTCTCACACAGGGATCAATCTCAAGACACCATTTGAGATGTGGTCAGGCAAGCCTGCTGACTACTCAGTTCTAAGGGTTTTTGGAAGTACAACTTACTATCATGTTAGTGAAGAAAAGTTGGAGCCTAGAGCCAAGAATGGAGTGTTTGTAGGGTATGGTGATGGAGTGAAAGGATATAGGATTTGGTCATCAGTAGAGTCCAGAGTAATCCTCAGTAGGGACGTTGTGTTTGATAAAAATTCTATGTTAAACTCATCAGTGGGGAGATCTACTGAGTCTGAAACCAGTGCTGAATCTGATAGTGTTGAGAAACAGGTGGAACTTCAGGTGGAGTCTACTGATATGCAACAATCAGTGGATCCAAATCAACACTATACGATCTGGATAATGAACCAGAATCCGATCCAAGCCAGCCCTACTGAGGCCTCAGTAGGGCGTCATACAAACATTGATCGGCGAGTCTAGGCGCCAAAGGGCCTAGAAGATCTAATGTTGGGATACCTCCAAGGAGATATGGATATGATGATTTGGCTGGATATGCACTCCAAGTTGCAGAAGAGGTAGAGGTTGCTGAACCTACTACTTACAGGGAAGCAGTGACATGTACAGAAGCATCTCAGTGGCATGCTGCCATGGGAGATGAAATGGAATCATTGTTGAAGAATCAGACTTGGGAATTGGTCAAACAGTCTACTGACAAGGGAGTTATGACTTGTAAATGGATTTTCAAGAAAAAGGAAGGAATAACTAAGGCAGAAGGGGTCAGGTATAAGGCACGTTTGGTTGCAAGAGGATTCAGTCAAAAGGAAGGGGTTGACTTTGATGAAATATTTTCACCAGTGGTCAGACACACTTCAATCAGGGTGTTACTAGCAATGGTGGCACAGCAGGATCTGGAACTTGAGCAATTAGATGTGAAAACTGCTTTTCTACATGGTGAGGTGGATAAGGAGATATACATGACACAGCCTGAGGGTTTTCAAGTTCCTGGCAAGGAAAATTATGTTTGCAAGTTCAAGAAATCATTGTATGGTTTGAAGCAAGCTCCAAGGCAGTGGTATAAAAGGTTTGACAGTTTTATGCTTCAGCAGGGTTACAACAGAAGTCCTTATGACTGTCATGTATACCACAGTCTGCTGAAAGATGGATCACATATCTATCTTGTTCTGTATGTGGATGACATGTTGATTGCTGCTGCAAGGAAGTCTAATGTTCAAAATCTGAAGAACCTTCTCAGTGTTGAATTTGAAATGAAGGATTTGGGTGCGGCCAAGAAAATCTTGGGATGGAGATCTGGAGAGATAGAAGTCAGAAGAAGTTGTTCCTGTCTCAGCAGGGTTATTTGCAGAAGACACTGACCAAGTTTGGGATGTCTGCTGCAAAACCAATAGATACTCATATGGCATCAAATGTTCATTTGTCTGTTTATGCTTCACAGTCAGCTGAAGAGAAGGAATATATGTCAAGAGTTCCCTATGCTAGTGCAGTTGGCAGTCTGATGTATGCCATGGTTTGCACTAGGCCTGATCTGGCTCAGGTAGTCAGTGTTGTCAGCAGGTTTATGGCTCAACCTGGAAAAAAACACTAGAAAGCTGTTAAAAGGATATTCAGGTACCTGAGAGGTACAGCTGATGTTGGTCTCAATTATGGAGGTGATAGTGTTCTGATGGGAGTCAACTTTACGTGACTCCGGTGCATTAATCACCCCCGTTTACCACACTTTCAGCACAATTTTGGGTGAATTAGACCATTTTCGGGGTGTTATCGTGAGCTTATGGCACGGGGAATGAATCCGTTATTTTGATGAATTCTTACCCCTTTTTTGTTGATATTAACCCCATTCCCGAGCACTTTTACCCTCTGGGATTGTTTGGATGTTTGTGGTTGTTTATGATATTGAAGGGTATTGGTGTCTCGAGGACCCGAAAGGTGACGATTTGTGGTGAAAAAGCATGATCGAGGCAAGAAGAGGGCCCAAAAAGGAAGAAAAGTGATGATTTGGGGAAATAGGGGTTCAAACGCGCGTTTGAACCCCCCAAACGTGCGTTTCAAAAGTCCAGAAGTGATACAGAGTTGAAGCCCTCTAAACGCGCGTTTGAAACCACCTTAAACGCGCGTTCCAAGATCCCAAACACGCGTTTGAACCTTCCTAAACGCGCGTTCCAGATGAAGAACAGTCAAGTCCCTGCCCAGAATTTATGCGAAACGCGCGTTTCAACTAAGCGAAACGCGCGTTTGAAGATTCCAAACACCCGTTCCAGCCCCCAAACGCGCGTTTGGACCGATTTTTCAGCAGATTTTTCCTCCACCTATAAATACCCCCCTTAGACTATTTCTTGGATATCTAGCTTTTTCTTAGCAAAACTCTACCCATTTCTCGCTCGAAATTTGTAATAGCTTAGAATACTTTCTCTTAGTGTAAATCAACAACATCTTAGCTTAATCTTTCTATTTCTTAGCTTAGATTTTCATTCCAAACACTAAGAGACCACCTTTTAATTACTTCTTTATTTTGTACTTTTTGGATCTCAACTCGAATTTCTGCAATTTAATGGTATATTTCTCTTCTCTTTTACTTATTATGGCTCTTATTTACTGTTTTGTGCATGTTTTGATTAGTATAATGAGTAGCTAAACACCTACATAGTCGAATCATGTGAAATTTGGTGAAATCATCCTTTGGGTGATGAAATTGGGAGTGGGTAGTGCTTTTTATTGTTATATCTTGTATGTTTCATGTCTTAGAACTCGTTATAATGGATTTGGGCTAGATTGATCACCTAGGTCAAAAATCACACACATCAATCTTGAGAGTTGTTCAGATAGAGGGGTGTGGGAAAAGGGTTCTAGGATCGCATTGTAGTGCGAGGTTACTCGTTTTAACGTTTAAACGGCTCTCGTACATAACATGTCTTGTGAGTGAATCTTCTTTAGGGAAGGTTAGTTGACTTGGCATAAGGTGTTGGGGAAGAGTTGTTCAGACCTTAGCACCGGGATTAGGAGTACGTACCCGTGAAATTGAATGTAAGAGTTTGTTCGTTATTGCACACTCCCTGTTTTGTCATTCCTTGGGGTGAAACTAGCTATTTTGATCATGGTTCGGCTATGTCTCTTTAACTATCTTTAAAACCTAGTAGTTTAATCTTCTTTCGTTCTTTTTATCTTTAGACTCGTTAGTTAGAATCACTTAGTGTCGTTGTAGTAAACAAAACCTTAAGAACATTGATCACCTAGACTAAGCATTACGTTCACTTTGGTACTTGCAAGCACGATTCCTTTGGGTTCGACCTCGTACTCCTGTAGCTATTCTAGCAATCGACCCGGTACACTGCCGGTTAGAGAGTTAGTTTACCCACGGTTTCGAGTCCTTATAAATTGTTTTTGAAGGGTAGATTTTAGCCTCATCATGTTCTGGTCACAGGTTACTGTGACGCTGATTATGCAGGTGATGTTGCCAGTAGAAAATCAATGACTGGGTATGTGTTTACATTGGGAAATGCAGTGGTCAGTTGGAAAGCTACTCTTCAGGCTACAGTAGCCTTATCAACTACTGAAGCAGAATATATGGCTCTTACTGAAGCAGCTAAGGAGGGTATCTGGTTGAAGGGGCTAGTCAGTGATTTGGGGTTGCATCAGGATCAGGCTGAGATATATTGTGACAGTCTAAGTGCAATATGTTTAGCCAAGGATCAGGTTCATCATGAGAGAACCAAGCATATTGATGTCAGGTATCATTTTCTGAGAAATGAGAAGAGGGTTGTAGTGAAGAAGATCAGCACCAAGGATAATCCTGCTGATATGTTCACTGAACCAGTTCAGCAGAGTAAGTTTTGTTTAGGGTGATTCTATATGATTTATATCGTTCTAATTCGTGACAATTTTCCTCTATACTCCAATGTTTTGCATAGAAAGTGAACGTTTATTTGATTTATTAAGCAAATGAAGTTAGGAGTTGTTGAATTGCAAAGTTGAGTTGATTTCGTGGTTATATTGATGATTTTCTATCTATATGAATGATTTTACACTTTGCACGTTTTTGTCGTCTCGAAGGTACACAAATTTGGCATGAAAGGAGCTTAATCGATGTTCAACTGAAGATTTGAATAGAAGAAAAGAGATAAAGATGAGATTGGATTGAAGATTCAACTTGAATGTGGAATGAAGTTGAACCAAACGAGCGTCTGGAGCTCCGTCCAGATGGACGGGCGTTTGAGGAATCAGACGGGCGTCCAGGAAGGATAAGTGGATTCAGAGTATTCAGATTTTTATCGAACGAGCGTCCAAAATTGCATAGGACGGGCGTCTGATATGACTCGGCCCAACTCGAAGATTTTATATACCCTGGACAGGCGTTCAACCCCTTGGACGGGCGTCCAGCCGCCGACCTAGCAAAAACCGACTTAAATTGTTATAAATAGCCATGTTTTTCTAGACAAAAGATACCCTAATTACTATAGGCGGCCACAAGAACCCTAAGGGGCGATTTTTCTGTGTTCTCCACCCTTCATAAACAACTTTTATGATTTTTATTTCCTAGATAAATTTCTCCACTTATATGTACTTCCTGGTAGCTATTTCAAGTAATCAAACGATGAATAGAGGCTAGAGCTCATTGGAACAAGCGTTGTGAAGCCGTTCTAACAACACTTTGATTTCTCTTTGGATTATCTTGTGAGTTTTTATTAAAAGTTGTATTTTTTCTATGTTTAATTCATTGTTATTATGCAACTTTATCGATGGATGTTTTGCATGTTTGATGTTTAATACTTGATGAAAGTTTATTGTTAAACCGAGATCACCATAGTAAAGATTAGATTTTTAACCTAAAAATAACGAGAGTTGTTAGGTTAATTTCTAGGTTGCTAGATTGAGAAATCTTACACCTTTGATATTGAAAGCATTAATCTTTAGGATCGAAAGATAAAAGATTAATAAACGAATTATCTAAGAGATTAGAAATTCATGCCTACGATAGGTGAATCACAACTTTTGTTAAATTATCACTAGATAATCTAAAGGAGGAATTGAATGTTATAGAATTGGTGGATCAATTGCTTGTTCGTTCGTTAAATTATTGATAAATCGTTTGAACTTGAATTGCTTAGCAAAGTTATACTTTTTATTGCATGTTTAGGTTTTAGAGTAGATACTTTAGTTAATCTCATTCGCAATTATATTTCCTGGCTTTAGATTTTCGATCTTCTGTCCAGTCTACTTTTGTTATTTTCGTTTTTAGTTTGTTACGTGTTAATCGTTTTTATTTTCTTATAATTTTAGGAATAGTAGTTGTGACATCTTTAGGTTAATTAGGTAAAAACTAGGTAAACAACCCCGATTCCCTGTGGATTCGACTCCGGTATTAACCTCTATACTACGATCCCTGCACTTGGGGTAAACCGGATTATTTTATTACTTGTTTGTTTTTCATTAGAAAAAATCCGAGACAAGTTTTTGTCGCCGTTGCCGGGGAATCGGTACGGTTGTCCAGTTTTTACTAAGTTTTCTTTTTCTGTTTTCTTTGCTGGATGCCAAACGGGCGTCCGGAATAAGTGGACGCCCGTCCAGCTAAAAAGATCCAACTCTGTACCGTTTGGAGGAAATCAGACGAGCGTCTGGCTTGCCCCAAACAGCCGTCTAGTTCTTCATGCAGACGCCCGTCCAAATTAATTGGACGCCCGTCTGTCCTCCTTTTTTTTTTTTTTTTTTTTTTTTTCTTTTCATAGGTTTTAACTTTTAGTTTTTAGTTTTTAGCTTAGACAACCTGATTTTGGTTCGGTTTATGCAAACTCGAAGTCAAAAGGGGCCACTACTCTATACCCCCGACCTCGAGCGAACCATAGTCCGACCAAACAGGAAGAAAATCCGTCATGTGTTTCTTGCTGAAAAGGCCATCAAGACCTGGAGGAACGTTTAGCTGAGGAGATTGAAGACATAGTCATTATGGCTGCAGAAGATAGACGTACGTTGGCTGACTACGCCATGCCTGGTGAAGTCAAAGTCAACCCGGCCATCGTTCTACCCGCTATAAATGCACCAACCTTCGAACTCAAACCTGGGCTCATCCAAATGATGCAACATGCATCAATCTTCCATGGTTTTCAATCTGAAAATCCTCATACTCACGTACACACATTTTTGGAGATATGTGGTACGACTCGCATTCAAGGTGTAAGTGAGGATGCGATAAAGTTGAAGTTATTCCCGTTTTCCTTGAAAGGGGAGGCAAAAGAGTGGTATAACTCTCTGCCTGCCGAATCAATCACCACTTGGGCTGGACTCGAAAAAGAGTTCCTAAGTCAATATTTCCCACCATCCAAGACAGCCCAATGCTTAAATGAAATTTTCACCTTTTATCAAAAGGAAAACGAATCGTTCTTTGATGCATGGAAGAGATTCAAAGCTCTTCTTCGTAAATGCCCACACCACGGTTTGGACTTGCAGAGGCAAGTCAACACATTTTTCAGTGGATTGACCGAGCTCACTAAGGGTATGGTCAATAGTTCTTCTGGTGGGGCATTCCTGAGGAAAACACCTGCAGAAGGGTGGGCATTATTCGAGGATATTGCCAAATATAATTATGCCCCCTCCTCTCAAGCTATTCAGGCACCTCCTCCTCCTCCTAGGATCGAGGAAGTGAATATGCAAAATCTGATCGCCATGCTGCAACAGCAGGTGGCCGCTCTTTCAATGTCCCCAAGTCCAACGTTTCAGAATTCATCATTCCCGCAGAATTCTCAAGTTCTCGTTTTGCGAAAATTGTTGTCAAACGGCCATATGGTTGGCCAGTGTCAATTTATTTCCCCTTCAACCTATCAAGTCAATGCTGTCCAGAATCAGGGACAGTACAATTCATTCACATGCCAGGCATGTGATAATGTGGGGCACACCTCTCCTTTCTGTCCTATGAATGGACAGAATGCTGAAGTTAATGCTTTCCTTGGCCAGCAAAATCAGAGATTTAACAATCAGTTCTCTAGCCAAAGCAATCTTCAAAACCAGGGTTTTAATCAGAATCAAAATCTCAATCAAAATTCGAATTTTAACCAAAATCAGAATTTCAATCGAAACCCAAGTTTCAATCAGAACCTGAACACGAATTTTTCCAATACAAATCAAAGGTTCAATCAAAATTGGCCAAACAATTCAAATCCTGCGTTTCAGAATCGTCCCAGCCAAACCATCCCGCAGAACTTTCAGAACTCTCAAGGCCCCTCTCACTCTAATAATCTTGAAGCTAAACTGGAGGAGCAGAATAATAATATCCAATCCCTACAGAGCACAATAAAGAGTCTTGAGAGACAGATCGGGCAAATGGCTGGCCAACTAGCTTCCAGACCCTCAGGGCAGTTGCCCAGCTTTACGGAGAAAAATCCTAAGGGTGGTCAGGTAGCTCAGACCGATTTGAATCATGGCCAGTGCACTGACATAGTTCCTTCAATTCCCTATGGTAAAGAAGAGGCCAGTGCAATGAATCTCAGATCTGGTACTCAACTTAGTGGTCCCCCGAACCAGGGAAACCACTAACCCCTCCTGCCAGTGCTAAGGCAGGAGGGGAAATCGAGAACCCATGTTCCCATTTTCTGCAAGAGAGTACTCAGGTGGCTGATCCCCTGAGAAATGAAGAATCAAGTGAGAGTCAGGTGGCGGATCCCCTGACTAGTAAAAGAAGTGAGAAAGTGGTGAGGTGGAAAGATTTGGAAGATAAAGCTGTCAGTTCATCCTCGAATAAAGTCTTTTCCGAGAGTGATGTTCGGTAAAAACGTGTTTTAAATTTATAAACCGAAACACCCCAAGTATAAGGTTCGTAGTATAGGGTGTTACCGGGTCGTCCTAAGGGAGTGGAATGTTTATCGGATTATGTCACTAAATGTTATCTAAAACTAAGGTATATATTAACTATAAAATAAAAACGATGAATAATGACTAAACTAAAACAGGAAACAGAAATTCGATACTGGACGGGCGTTCACTGCAAGTGGACGGGCGTCTAATATCGTGCTGGGAACGGAAATATGCAGAAAACACACTAAAATTCTGGAAATAACTAATCGTATAATTAACATGAACGAATTGATTTAACAAATAATTAAAAGAACAGTAGAACGACACAAATCCACCAAACATCCACCACCCAACCAAGTCATGAATTGAATTATATTTCTTTGTATGATCTAACCTAAATTCGATCTAGTTTCCTTAATCAAATTTACTTAGCTTTCGTTTTCTTTCTCAAGTAAAAAACATGAACACGAGTTCGTCTCCGAATCTCCTACCCAATCAATAATAAACAACCTCTTGAATTATTACTAATCGTATCAAAAGAACGGTTCTATGTATGAATCCAATTATCATTAAAATTCAAAACAGGTAAACGTTTCATTGATTTCTCAATCTAATAAAACAAACATTCAAATCTATTCAATTGATAAAGAAATTAAAATTCAAACTCACTAAACAATTGCTACTCGAAAATCTCTTGGTTGTGATGGTGTTGTGTTGGCTTCATCCTGTTGTCCTACTGCGAACTGTTTAGCCAACAATCATGTTGATGAACATGATTATTGGATTGGAAGAATTCATCTTCTAATTAGGCTTTGGTGCGGCTGGAATAATGTGGTATGAATTGCGGCTGCTGCTCTATTAAAAAGTGCGGCTGGAATTATGATGATCTTTAGGGTTTCCCATGCGCTGCTATTTATAGATTTTTAAGGCGGCTAGGGTTAAGTCGGCCGTGGACGCCCGTCCGGTTCTTTGGACGCCCATCCACTCTGCTTGAAATCTTCGAATCGGGCCGAGCTGGGATTGGACGCACGTCCTATACAAAATTGGACCAAATCAGACGCCAGTTCACTGAAAATCTGAACATCCTGAATCAAAATTCTTCCAGTGGACGCCAGTCCAAAATTCCGGACGCCCGTCCGGTAGACGGAACATCAAACGCTCGTTCATGCCTCTGGACGCCACTCCAACACCTTCAAATTCAACTTTTCATCTTTATCTCTTTATTCTTTAACTCCCACTCTTCAAAACACGATTAAACACTTTAAATCATCTTTTTCCAGTCGAGTCATTAGAAAACATACCAAAGTGTAACATAACTCAAACCAACATAAAATCATCATTTTAAACACGTAATTGGCACGTTTTACACTTTTTATAACTTTAAGACCATTTCTTCCATTTATTCATTGAATACGTAATTTTCTATAAGAATTAATAAAACACGGGGATTATTGCTATGAAATATTGCAATATAAATCATAAAATTCACCGAGAACAACTCCCTCACACTTCGCTTTTTGTTCGTCCCGAACAAAACAATCAAAACTAGCTCACTTTAACACAATCCACATAGATCCCTAACTCACGTAACAGAAGATACAACAACTATAGCAAGTAATACCAACACAGAGATAGATTCGGTGTGTGTGTGTCAAGCCCTTTTCAACCTTCACAATCCTCTCAAACAAATATCCTCTCAAACAATTTTAATGACTATCCTAGGTATAGGCAGCAGTCATTACACACAAAGTCTTCCCGCACTTAGTAGGATAATCCCTACATCATATCATTCGGTTTATACTGGGTATAAGTTCAACGATAACAAAGTTTTTAAGTTTTTTTTTCACTTTCTTTCTTTTTCTTCTTTTTTTTCCTTTGACGCACATCAGAAGGAGCTCTTACCCGTCATAGTAGAATAGGATGTTTCGAGATAACACCCTACCTTACTCAAATCATAGGGTAGCTTCTCCTGACTGTCGTGAGCTTTTGGTCATCATAGTGGAATATGACATTTCGAGATAATGCCCTACCGCACTCCAATCATTAACCAGCTTCCGACACACCCAATGTCAACTTTTCACATTTTTTTCTGAAATTTTCCTTCTACTTTTCATAGAACAATAGTTACGTTTTACTTATCACATTCAAACCTCAGATATTCACAGTACACGGTTAGAAATTAGGTGTAATGTTCACTGTTTCTATTAAGAACAAATCTCTCTAAGATAAATCACTAAAATAATGAAAGGATAAAGTTCAAATTTTTTTGCGTCAATATCAAAGGCTTACGTGAATATGAAATGAATACTATCTCAAATCAGTAAAAACATGCTATAATTATCTCTCAAAGTCACATAAAATCACTGTCAGGAAACTACAACTAGCAAGCCTTTGTTTCAATTACACGCTCAAGATTTACAAATATCCAAGTGTAAATTTAAAATTTTAAAATTTCACTATTTATCAAAGATCACAAATATTTACTCATACTGTCGAAATAAAGCATGAATTGCACCCCCCCACACTTAAATCACATTATGTCCTCAGAATGTGCAAATAAAAGAAAAGAATACTTAGCTGGTTCCAAAGATGGTTGTCGGCCGCAGATTGGCGGTGGTCGGGCCGGAGCATGAATAAACCGCCGCACTCGAATCGAAACGTACAACATTGAAAGTAATAACTTGCAAACCTGTTCAAACGTATCTGCAACACTCGACATAACAGATAATCTCGGGGTACAAGGGGTATATGAGTAAACATGTAGGCACATAAAGCATTCACAAATGGGACAAGGATAACCAACACACAACTCACCAAGGTTTTATTCCTAATAACCTAAAAACTTAACTAAAAAGAAATACTTAAAAGACTAGGCTGACTCCCAGTAGCGCTTCTTTTATTGTCATTAGCTTGACAGAGTAAACCAAGTCAACCTGGATCAGGCCACTTGGGTTTGAAGCTAACCACTTCTCTGTCAGAATCAGAATGACTAGGACGGAAATGGTTTTCGCCACAACAACAAGTCAAGTGCGCGATAAGATCATGAAATTTTTCTCTCCGACAAAGACCGACTCTTTTCTTCTTGTTCTTGTTTCTCGATTCGGGCCGAGGTATGCTAACAGGCTCAGGAACATTGACAGAAGGATCTGCAAGGATAGGGGTAATAATGTCATCATCCACTTCCAAGAAGTCGGATGGAATCTCTTCACAAATAAACGACTCAACCGTTTCATTTCTCCGTTGAAAGTACAGTACTTCAGGCTTTTCCTTGGGTTGCCCAAAGTATTTCTTAAGCCTGTGACCATTGACTTTGAACGGTTGACCGCTGTACCCTTTCAAGGAAACTGCTCCACCTGGATGGACTTCGACAATTTCAAAGGGTCGGGACCATCTGGACTTAAGCTTGCCGGCAAACAAATGGAGCCTGGTGTTATACAACAAAGCCATGTCTCCCACTTTGAATTCCCGATCTTTAATCTTCGCATCTGGAGTGCCTTCGTTCTTTCCTTACTGATCCTCGAATTCTCGTAGGCACGGAGTCGGAACTCATCTAGCTCATGTAGTTGCAATAATCTTTTCTCCCCACAGAGTTGGCTATCGAAGTTTAAGAACTTAATAGCCCAGTAAGCTCTGTGCTCCAGCTCGACAGGTAGATGGCAAGCCTTGCCAGAGACCATTTGGAAGGGTGACGTACCCATAGGGGTCTTAAACGCAGTGCGATAAGCCCAAAGTGCGTCGTCCAACTTCAGACTCCAGTTGGATCTATTTGAATTCACCGTTTTCTCCAAGATCCGTTTTAGACTTCTGTTGCTTACCTCGACTTGGCCACTGGTTTGGGGGTGGTATGGTGTACCAATTCTATGCTTGACACCATATTTCTCAAGAATTTTATCCAGTGGTGCATTACGAAATGCGAACCTTCATCACCGATAAGGGCTCTAGGACAGCCAAATCTAGTAAAGATATTCTTTTGCAAGAATTTCTTTAAAACTTTGTGATCATTGGTTTGGGTAGCTATGGCCTCTACCCACTTGGAAACGTAATCCACACAGACCATAATATATTTGTTAGAGCATGATGATGGGAACGGTCCCATAAAATCAATACCCCAGACGTCGAAAACCTCACACTCCAAGATAGGCCTCAAAGGCATCTCCATCCTATTACTGAGTCTCCCTACTCTTTGGCATCTATCACTGCCTTTGCAAAAGGCTTCAGCATCTTTAAACAAGGTAGGCCAGTAGAAACCAGCTTGAAGGATTTTTGTGACAGTCTTAGGTGCTCCGTAGTGTCCACCAGCGGGACCACTATGACATTGCGCCAGGATATCCAATTGTTCATGCTCCGGAACGCACCTTCTAAGCAACCCGTCCTTGCAGACTTTAAACAGATAAGGATCCTCCCATACGAGATATTTTAAGTCGCTGAAAAATTTCTTCTTTTCCTGATACGTCATCTCTTCTAAATGCCCACTTGCTAAGTAGTTGGCGTAATCAGCATACCACGGCCTCCCAGTCTCTAGCTTCATTAATTGCTCAGTCGGAAAGTCAATGCCTATCTCCTTAGGGGCTTCGCCACCCTCATTCACTAGGCGAGATAAGTGGTCAGCTACAACATTATCACTACCCTTCTTGTCCTTAATTTCAAGGTCAAATTCCTGTAGTATCAGGATCCATCTGAGTAACCTTGGTTTGGCGTCTGCTTTGCCTATAAGGTAGCGTAGTGCTGCGTGATCTGCCCACACCACCACTTTGGACCCTAAAAGATAACTTCTGAATTTGTCAATAGTAAAAACGACTGCCAAGAATTCCTTCTCGGTAGTGGTGTAATTGCATTGAGCCGGGTTCAAGGTGCGGCTCGCATAGTAAATCGGCCTGAACTTTTTATCAATTCTCTGCCATAGAACTGCGCCGACTGCGTAGTTAGAGGCATCACATAATAATTCAAAAGGCTTAGTCCAGTCAGGTGCGATTAAGATAGGGGCACTTATGAGCTTTTCCTTCAGGCAATTGAAAGCTTCTTTGCATTTCTCATCAAACAAGAACATAACATCATCTTTAAGAAGGTTATATAAGGGCTTGGCTATTGTGGAAAATTCCTTAATAAATCGCCTGTAGAAGCCAACATGACCAAGAAAACCGCGTACCTCTTTGACAGTTTTCGGGTACGACATTTTTTCAATGGCTTCTACCTTAGCCTTATCAACTTGAATACCACTTCGGACACCTTGTGTCCCAGAACAATCCCTTCATCTACTAGAAAATGGCATTTCTCCCAAATTAAGCACTAAATTCTTTTCAACACAGCGTTGAAGTACCATATCTAGATTTTCCAAGATCTCATCAAAGCTATCGCCATAGACTGAGAAGTCATCCATGAAGACTTCCATACATTTCTCCACAAGTCCATCGAAAATGGCCAACATGCACCGTTGGAATGTTGCTGGTGCATTGCATAACCCGAAAGGCATTCTGCAAAAAGCAAAAGTGCCTGATGGACACGTAAACGTAGTCTTCTCCTGGTCATTAGGGTCGATGGCTATCTGGAAGTAACCAGAATATCCATCGAGGAAACAATAATACTTATGACCACTTAGTCTTTCAATAAGCTGGTCAATGAAGGGTAAGGGGAAATGGTCTTTGGCGGTGACTTCATTCAATCTGCGATAATCGATGCAGACTCTGTAGCCAGTCACAAGGCGTAAAGCTATCTCTTCCCCCTTTTCATTCTTTTCAACGGTGATACCTCCCTTCTTTGGCACAACTTGGGTGGGGCTAACCCACTCACTGTCGGCGATTGCATAGATAATTCCCATGTCTAACCACTTTATAACTTCTTTCTTGACAACCTCCTGCATATGCGGATTCAGCCTTCGCTGAGGTTGTCTGACTTTCTTAGCTCCTTCCTCCGTTCGGATTTTATGCATGCACACATCGGGGATGATTCCTCGGATATCACCCACTTGCCAACCGAACACGAGGATGTTCTTTTCAAGCACTTTTATCAGCAGTGCTTCTTGCTCGGGCTCGAGTTTTGAAGAGATGATCAAGGGTAACTTATCACCATCCTTAAGAAAAATGTACTTAAGGTGTTGCGGAAGCGGTTTGAGCTCCAAGTCAGTAGGTGGTTGCTCAATACTGGATTTTAAGGGGCCACCTTTTTCCTTATGGGCTTGAAGTGGTTGACTGAAGAATACCTCATCTTCCCGAGGTACAACCCCAGAAAGGTATTGAATGACATCATCTAGAGGAATCTTCCTGTCAGCTTCCGTTTGTTCTTTCTTATGCTTAACCATCTTCTTAAGTTCTTCTTCTTCAAGCTCTTCTGCAAGCTGCTCCCAATCATCCAACTCCCAATTGGTAGTTTCTCTCCAGAAATCTATTTCGTCCCAACTACCCATTAAAACTTCCTCCTCTGCAAGGTTAAAGTCTGCTTGGTTAAGCTCTTTCAAATCATCGCTGCTCATCCCTGGAATGTCCCAGATTTTCCGTTCACTCTTAGGCTCAGTGTGCACAAGTTGTTGAGTTATAACATCCAGGGCTCCTATCTCCGTGAGTTCTTCATCAGGGTCAGGTCCATCTCCATAGATTGCTTCAATGAATGAAACCTCCTGGGTTGGGGCTTCCGCAGAACTTTTTCCTTGCCCGAGAGTAACAGAAGTGTCCTCTATCCTCAGAGTGATTTGGCCAGTTTGGAAGTCAATGGTGGAGGCAGAAGTGTTTAAGAAAGGCCGGCCCAGAATCAGGGGCAT
This sequence comes from Gentiana straminea, assembly GCA_036785695.1. Taxonomy (NCBI): domain Eukaryota; kingdom Viridiplantae; phylum Streptophyta; class Magnoliopsida; order Gentianales; family Gentianaceae; genus Gentiana; species Gentiana straminea. The sequence continues at coordinate 4,196,397 of JAVUPR010000088.1, read as the reverse complement.
CTCCTTGTCAGACTGGTAATCCAGTATGACCCAGTCAGTTGGAAAAACTAGATGTTTAACATGGATAAGGACGTTGTTAACACAACCAGCTGCTAAACGGCTAGTTCCGTCCACTAACTGAAGAGAGACGGGACGCTCCTTTAGCCTTTTGTCCAGCCCGAGACTCTTGCGTACGTTCAATGGCATCACATTAACGAGGCCCCCGAATCGCATAAGACATTGTGGAACGTGTGGCCTTCAATCGTACGGAGATTGAAGGTCGTCCGGGGTCACCTCGCTTGATTGCAACGCTCCGTGAAACCGTTGAACACTCTTCTCTTAGCACTTCCTCTCGCCATTTCCTTTAGCTTCTTTTTACTTCCACAGCATCCTTAAGATACTTACGGCACTTAGGCATCTCAGTTAATACCTCAGCAAGTGGCATAGTCACCATAGTATCTCTAAGCATCTTCCTCACTCCGTCATACTGTTTGTCAGAGTTTAGGATATTCTCTCTTTTCTTTGCCGGATAATGAAGGGTTTTCGAATGATTAATCATAGGTTGACTTTTAATGGCTTCATCCTCATTATCCTTCCATCTGACGAACTTCTCAGTTTTCTTTTTAGTCAGGGGTTCAGATACCTGACTTCTCTTCTCAACATCCTCATCACTATCCCCCGAAGAATCATCACCACTCAGCTCTTCCTCACTGTTGCTTTCTTTGGCATTTAACTTCTGATTGCCCCCTCCTGAACTTATGGTGTCAGGAGGGGCTACTCGTTTCCCGACATCTTTTCGGGTCCAGTTGTCTTACCGCTTCTGAGGGTGACTGCATTCAACTCCTCCTCTCCATACTCCTATTGAGGTGTGATGGCAGTGCAAGCATTGATATCTGCCTTAGGGTTCTTATCTGTATAACTCGGCAGTCTTCCTTGAGGTCTGCTCGCTTGTTGATCAGCCATCTGACCAATCTGTCTCTCTATCGTCTTTTGACCGGTGGCTAGTGTTTTCACCATGTCAACTAGCTCATCGAATTTCTTCTAAGAGACGTAGGTGGGCTGTTGATTTTGCGTTTGGGCCCAGTTACCTTGGGGTCTTGGGTTATTGGATGCACCAGGCGGTGTATAATAACTATTCCGCGGATTTCCCGAAAAGTTGCGGTTTTGAGTTTGACTTGATTGACTAGAATTTTGACTGAAGCCTCTGAAAGGTTGATTCTGGTTCTCCATGGCTTGTACTTCCTCATTCATCGTATTCCTGGCCTGTATGCCCGAGTAATTCACATCTGCTGGCCCTTCTTGCTGCTTCATTTGCATGTTGGCGAGTTGCTTGTTCATCATTTCCATTTGAGCAACAAGCAGTTTTGTCTCTGAGTCACTTGAAGCAGCCTCCTTTTTGCTTCCGCTAACACGGGTCTTCTTTTGAGTTGCCCACATGTTATTCTTAGCTATCGTTTCTGCTACCCTATAGGCGGCATCATCTCCTCCTCCTAAAAACGATCCATGAGCTGTGGAATCCAAGTAATCTCTATTGGGTTGCGTAACACCCTGATAGAATAATTCTAGAAGCTCATGTCGAGTATATCCATGGTTAGGGCATTTCCTCATTAACAGATTCAACCTCTCCTAAGCCTTTCCCACACTCTCCCCTTTCTAGTTGCTCGAAAGTGGCTATATCTCTTTTACGTTCCATTATCGTTCCAGGTGAAATGAATTTCAGAGCAAAGGCTCTTTTAACATCAGCCCAGTTATGAAGAGAGTGATAGGGTAAAGACTTAAACCATCGATTTGCTTCACCCCTTAAAGCAAACGGGAAGAGTTTCAATTTAACAACTTCTGTAGGAACGCCAGGGTAGTGACCCGCTTCACATATTTGCACAAAAGTCGACAAGAAATCATGTGGGTCTTCTGCAGCAGTGCCATGGAATGAACTATTTTGGACCATCCCCACAACTCCATTCTTTAAATCAAAATGCATTCCTCCCATCTCCGGAGGCCGGATTGGTCTATGCCCTTCCAAGAAATCTTGATCAAGATATGGCGCATAAGGGTCTTGTCTTGCCGTACAACGGCCGCCCGAGGCCGTTGCTTTGCACATTCGATTTAATGGTGGATGTGCAACTGGTGCATGGGGCTGTTGCTGTTGCATCTGCTGGTTTATCCAGGCTTGCTGCTGTTGTTGGTTCTGCAACATTTGCATCAGAATTTGATTTAATTGAGCGGGATCTTGGTTATTATTCCCTTGGTTCTCCGGTTCGTCATCACTAGAACCGTGTTGGCTCATGGTGTCAGGGTTTTGAAATAATCTTCTTCTGACAATGTCTCGCTCAGGTTCGGGGTTAAAGATAAGATTTCCCTTCTTACTCCTGGTTTTCATAAACCAGAGAAGCAGAACAGAAGAAATCAACCTTAGGGTTGATGAGAGGGGAATGTAGAGAAGATTAGAGGGTTTAAAGGGTTAGAAAGAGAGAAGAGACTGAAAAGTGAAATTTTCAGAGACTGAACTGGCGTTCAGTGTAAGTGGACGCTAGTTCAGAGAGGATTCAGGGAGTGAACGCTCGTTCAGAGCACTGAACTGGCGTTCAGAAGACAGATGGGGGCAGACGGGCGTTCAGTATGGATGAACGCTCGTTCAGAAGGTTTTTATTAATTAATTTTTTTTCTTCTTATTTTCGAATTTAGAAAAAGATCTAGAAACAGAAACAAGAAAAGAAACCTAACTACGAAAAATTTAAAACAGAAAAGGCACTAAGACGGTAAAAAAAACGTGTTGAAATCTTCTAGGGCCAAAATGGAGGGGGGAACAGTGGATTTTGACCTCTAAAACGGCACTGAACGGCCTATGGCCATTAACCACGTCGTCGGCGTCGGAACGAGCTTTCCGAATTGGGGTCCTGCGCGCAAAACGGACACTCGAGCCGAAAGTTATGGTCAAAATACTACTGCGTGCCCTAACGACCCCTTTTTGACACAGAAAACTGTCCTAAGTAGAATCCGACAACCGTTACCGACTCCCCGGAAACGGCGCCAAAAACTTGTTCGGTAAAAACGTGTTTTAAATTTATAAACCGAAACACCCCAAGTATAAGGTTCGTAGTATAGGGTGTTACCGGGTCGTCCTAAGGGAGTGGAATGTTTATCGGATTATGTCACTAAATGTTGTCTAAAACTAAGGTATATATTAACTATAAAATAAAAACGATGAATAATGACTAAACTAAAACAGGAAACAGAAATTCGATACTGGACGGGCGTTCACTGCAAGTGGACGGGCGTCTAATATCGTGCTGGGAACGGAAATATGCAGAAATATGCAGAAAACACACTAAAATTCAGGAAATAACTAATCGTATAATTAACACGAACGAATTGATTTAACAAATAATTAAAAGAACAGTAGAACGACACGAATCCACCAAACATCCACCACCAAACCAAGTCATGAATTGAATTATATTTCTTGGTATGATCTAACCTAAATTCGATCTAGTTTCCTTAATCAAATTTACTTTGCTTTCGTTTTCTTTCTCAAGTAAAACAAAATTAACAATTTAAGAACATGAACACGAGTTCGTCTCCAAATCTCCTACCCAATCAATAATAAACAACCTCTTGAATTATTACTAATCGTATCAAAAGAACGGTTCTATGTATGAATCCAATTATCATTAAAATTCAAAACAGGTAAACGTTTCATTGATTTCTCAATCTAATAAAACAAACATTCAAATCTATTCAATTGATAAAGAAATTAAAATTCAAACTCACTAAACAATTGCTACTCGAAAATCCCTTGGTTGTGATGGTGTTGTGTTGGCTTCATCCTGTTGTCCTACTGCGAACTGTTTAGCCAACAATCATGTTGATGAACATGATTATTGGATTGGAAGAATTCATCTTCTAATTAGGCTTTGGTGCGGCTGGAATAATGTGGTATGAATTGCGGCTGCTGCTCTCTTAAAAAGTGCGGCTGGAATTATGATGATCTTTAGGGTTTCCCATGCGCTGCTATTTATAGATTTTTAAGGCGGCTAGGGTTAAGTCGGCCGTGGACGCCCGTCCGGTTCTTTGGACGCCCGTCCACTCTGCTTGAAATCTTCGAATCGGGCCGAGCTGGGATTGGACGCACGTCCTATACAAAATTGGACCAAATCGACGCCACTTCACTGAAAATCTGAACATCCTGAATCAAAATTCTTCCAGTGGACGCCAGTCCAAAATTCCGGACGCCCGTCCGGTAGACGGAACATCAAACGCTCGTTCAAGCCTCTGGACGCCAGTCCAACACCTTCAAATTCAACTTTTCATCTTTATCTCTTTATTCTTTAACTCCCACTCTTCAAAACACGATTAAACACTTTAAATCATCTTTTTCCAGTCGCATTTAACACCTGCAAGTCATTAGAAAACATACCAAAGTGTAACATAACTCAAACCAACATAAAATCATCATTTTAAACACGTAATTGGCACGTTTTACACTTTTTATAACTTTAAGACAATTTCTTCCATTTGTTCATTGAATACGTAATTTTCTATAAGAATTAATAAAACACGGGGATTATTGCTATGAAATATTGCAATATAAATCATAAAATTCACCGAGAACAAGTGATTTAAAGAAGCTACCATTTCCACCTAGAAAAAGCAACATCTCCTTGCATGAGGACAAGAAATATGAAAAAGTGCTTAATCTTCTGAAAAATACTCAGGTTAATCTTCCATTATCTGATATTTTGGTTGAGATGCCTAAGTACACTAAGTTCATCAAGGATGTTGTTTCTTCTAAGAAGAAGTTAGAAGACATGGATCGGTTGATTGGAGAGGATTGCCCTGTGATAAGTTATGAAGATCTACCAATCAAGAGGGGTGACCCTGGGAAATTTGTGCTCACATTGCTAATGGGAGGCCTAGTCTTCCCAAACTCTTTATGTGACCTGGGTGCATCCATAAGTCTGATGCCATTGTCTGTCTGTAAACAGCTTGGATTGAATGATCTTTTAGAACCCACGACCAAGAACCTACAATTCGCTAATAGATCCTCCAAAAAAGCTGCGGGGATACTAAAGGACGTATTAGTTCAAATTGATAGATTTACTTTTCCGGTTGACTGGTACGTCCTAGACATAGAAAAGGATGAGAATGTCCCCTTGATACTTGGAAGACCTTTTCTTTCTACAGCCAGAGCCCTCATTGACTGTGATGGTGGCCAAGTGACCATACGAGTTGGTGATCAGGAAGTGAGCTACAGTGTCTCCAAAGCTATTCAGAGACCCTTTGATTATCCAACTGGCTTCTCCATAGAAGATATGTCAGATGACTTTAATGATTACATGGGAAAGCAAGTCATGGCTGTTGAGACTGAATATGAGCGATTAGTTGAAAATCTGAATAATCATGGTTGGGTGAATCTAGAACAGCTAGCATCTGAGTTTGATGAAGATTCGATGAAAGGAGAAACTTTGGCAGTGGGACCACTCAGTAAACTCAGTGATGTTGAGTTGAAAAGTGGAGCTTAAATCGAGTTTAGAAGAACCACCTGCAGATCTGGTACTGAAGCCGTTACCTAAGCATCTGAAATATGTTTTCTTTAGAGAAGGTGACAAGCTTCCGTTAATTATTTCTGCCAAGCTTTCCCGATTGGAAGAGATGCAATTGTTAAACGTTTTGAGAAAGAATGAGAAAGCATTTGGTTGGCAAGTAGGAGACATCAGAGGGATATCTCCTGACATTTGTATGCACAAGATTAAGACCGAAGAGGGTGCAAAGTGTGTTAGACAGCCCCAGAGGAGGCTCAACCCTCATATGCAAGAAGTGGTCAAAAAGGAGATTATCAAGCTTTTAGACATGGGTATTATTTACGCAATTGCTGACAGTGAGTGGGTATCCCCTACTCAAGTGGTTCCTAAGAAAGGAGGGATTACTATCGAGAAGAATGAGAAGGGCGAAGAAATAGCATTGAGGCTCGTGACTGGTTATAGAGTCTGTATAGACTACAGAAAACTCAATGAGGTTACGATGAAAGATCATTTCCCCCTTCCTTTCATTGACCAGATGCTTGAGCGTCTGGCAGGACATGCATTCTACTGTTTCCTTGATGGATATTCAGGATACTTCCAGATACCCATAGATCCAGTCGACCAAGAAAAGACCACTTTCACCTGCCCCTATGGTACATTCGCTTTCATCTTTCCTTTGTTCCTACCATGATGATGATCAATTTATACTCATCCATTTGGATTTAAAAGCATAGTATAAAAACATCTGATGAACAATTGGCCATACATAGACAGTTATAGATAGAATCAAAGAAAAAAAGCTTCATTTTCTTCAAAAATGTACTATTTACAGACGGAAATCACAAATACAATTTAAAGAAATCATGAATGTACATATCAATAAAGAATATCATTCTGTTTGCGATTTCCTAAATAGGATATGAATATCACTTAAGAACATCACTAAAAGTCTAAAACATAATATGTATAGTGGGAAATTAATCTAGGATGGCACCTTCAAATGAGCAGAAATCTTGGGTATCACTGTTCATGGATATACCTTGAAGTTTGTATACAATTTAAGCATCCCTCGCTACCTCATGTCATCATACAAAGCATCCCTCAAGTACGCCTTTATATGTGGGAGTGGTCTTGCTCGTGGGAAAGAAAATGAAAGGAAAACAAGCGAACTTACCCCAACAATGGGATGTGCTGGATTTACCTATAAAGTGGGGGATGTCAATCAAAACGATACCCTCCAATGTCTATGAAGCAGGTTGTTTCGGACATCAAAAGATCCAAAACAAACAAACAAACAAACAAACATATAAGCCGATAATGAAGACTCAATACAATTCAAATTTGCTGTTAGATTTGCAACTTCTAACCTTCAAAAGCACGGTTCCTTCAATCACAATCATATTAGAGTGGTCTTCATCAACAGGAACTGTTATCACAGGATAGGGAATCCAGATGCAAGATAGATAATTAACAGATGCAATCTAACATAAACAGTCACACAAAGGAACAGAACACAAGATTTAACGTGGTTTCCGGCGTTGTGCCGACAATCTAAGGTTAGGTAACACACACTCTAAAAATCAATTCTATCTCTAGATGATTTTACTAAGTGCTCTGATGACCTGCGTCCTTGCCAATTCTTACAATTACGCCTCGAATTAACACTTAGATGATGCAATTAGTCACGAATTAATCACATCCACGAAGATCAATCACCATGACTTGAACAAAATGAGAGCAAACAAGACAACCCAACTTGAATCCAAGAAATTACAAGAAATCTAGCCCAAATTCACATCACCCAAGCCACGAAGGTGTTTAGCTACTCATAATCTCAACAAAAACACGAGGCAAAGATGACATGAAACTAAATAAAGCCATGAAATGGAAAATTAAGACTAAATTCGGAATTATACCTCAATTAATTAATAAAAAATAAAATTAGCTCCAAGCCGATGGAGATTCACCAAAGTGATGACGAATTAACCATTTTAGAGTAAATCCCAAGCTTAATTACACACTAATTTTTTGGATTTGTGACCTAAGATTCTACGTTTAAGCTAAGGAATGAAGAAAGTGAAGACAAAAGTTTTTGGGTTTTTTTATAATCTAATTCTAATCTAGAAAATGTGAGGTTCCCTCTCTCTTCTAGCTGAAAATAGCTTTTATAGTGCAGAAATTTGGGGCCACAGGAGTGAGCTTGCAAATTGTAGAAGTGGTACTGAGCAGAAAAAGCATTCTGCCTGATGTTTCGGGGCGTCAGAAGTGGGCCTGCATCGTGCAAGCGTGGGCTTGAGCATGTTGATCTTGACTGGGAGCTCAGAACCATTCCTACAAGAGGTAGGCGTGGTTCTGCCTTGGCTGATCCTCAAAAACTGACTGGAAGTATTTCTGCTTTGGGTAGAACCACTCCTAAAGTGCAATAATCACCAAAATCGATTACAAATTAACTCTTTATCATCTAACATCTGAAAATACAAAACAGGAGATACAAACGTAATTTTCCTAGGGTATTGTGTACCCCATGTGTGCTACAAAAATGTCCACATTTCAACAATAAAAATGATATTTTCGGTTAAGTGCGATGTGGAACTGTGAGTGATGAAAATAGCGTGAGATCGTATCTAAATGGAAAAAATTATGGCCTAAAATGCTATAAAATTGAGTGAATTAAGTGTGAAATGTGTAGAAGGGTTGACTCCCAGCAGTCAAAGACCATCTTGTATGTTCTTAGTTATGATTTACAACATGTATCAACCGGAAGTTGCATTGTCTCTGTGGGATCGACCCTTGCTCGTTTGCTATACACAATGGGCCTAGTCCTCTTGCTAGTATAAGCGACTTACACACGATCAAGTGTCAAGAAATGGTAATATTTGGGACATGCCCAAAGACCTTTTCTGAAGGGTGTCCCAAATGCCGGTGCCACAACTCCATGGACTTCCCACCATCAATGGCCAAAGCATGAATACTGGAACTCCTAAAAACAGAAAAAGTCCATCCACATGCTCACCCAATCCAGTCATCGTCATCGTCACTCGGACGTGCATAACACATAACGTATTCATGAGTTGAATAATACAATCAGTATCATCCTAAAATTGCGTAACTGAGAGAAAATTGCAATTCAAATTAAGCATAAATAACACATTATCAAATATAAATTCCTCAATAAAACAATTGTTCCTTCATGGGTGGCCGAAGATGAACTCCCATCCGGTAACCCAATGGGACATCAAACTATTTGATGAAGATCAACGAGCGATTCAAAATTTACTGTCACATGGTGTGTTTCCCCCGTGTCAATAACCCATGCCATGTTACCTGTTAAGAAATCTTGTGGTTTCGGAAGGCTCAAAAGTTCCAAGATCCCCTGCCATTTGGCCGGAGTGATGTCTGCAAGCCTCGATTGCTCCAACGTCTTTGAATGAGCCAGCATAGTGGGCTAAGCCGAGCCCGTCGAACCCAATGCTTATTCACCTTTGGTTAAGAGGATGTTGAACCGGATCCTTATCACCGTCCACCAACACATGTCCGGCCACCCCTGTCCGGACACCCCTACCGATTCTTCCATTGCCTCGGCCCGCCCTAGGGAGATAACCCCACCATTTAGGATATCGTGAAGCTGAAAAAAAAGTGCCCTCTTCATGTCCTTCACGGTTGCAGTGTGTACATAGTTTGGAGCCAGAGTCAACAGCCTCCCCGACCACGTCCGTCTGCATAAAGACGGAAAGCCATCATACCATCAGCCTCCGGCTTGGAGCCACCACCGGCCGGAACAGCACGCAGCCTTTATTTTGGATCAATGTCTGATATGCTCGATCAAGAGTGGACAAAGGGTCACAGCCCAAAATCTGAGATGGGGCATCAGCATATGCCGAATCAAGTCCCACCAGAAACCACTGAAGTCGATCATCAAGCTAAACATACTGAAATTTTGTGGCCAAGTCACACTTGCACCCATTGCACGAACACAATGGGACACGATCAAGGCAGCGAGCTCGTCCCAAATTCAGCTCATTCTTCCAAAATAAGAGGCAATTGTTTCCCCTCGTGCCTGCTTTCATTTAGCCAGAGAAGATTTCAACTAGAGAATTCTCATTCCATTGACCACCGAGAATCAATCTGTCAAAGCCACCCATAATTCATGAGCATCCTCATAGTAAGAGAGAGTTGTGCGGATGGTAAGTTCAATTGTGTTCATTATCCATGACAACAACATGAAATAGACAGTGTACCGATCTTCCAATTTACCATCATCAGTCGATTTCGTGATGGTACCTTCAAAAAATCTGAATTTGTGTTTTCGCCCGCAACGCAGTCCTAACCAATTTACGGATGACGTGGTGATCGAAGATGAGGGGTTTGGCATTTCCTTTCTTCACCAGGGGCTCCACCATTGCCGGATCCACTAGTTGAGGGGGGATGCAAGGGGCGGATGAGACGGTCGAAATAGCACCTTCACCACCACCTCAACAACTAGATGAAGGTGTGGAAAAGTTGGACAGAGGTAGAAGATAGAAAATTCCAAATTCATGATTTCAAGATTTTGTGACACATATTCTGGTTGACAAGAAAAGTCATACTCCACAATCTTCCACTCCATCGGCATCCTTAGGTACTCTATATCCTCTTATGCATTTTGTAAATTATGATTTGTTTTCTAACAAACACCGCAAGTATCTCGTAGCTATTACTGTTGGCAATCCTCCAAAGTCTTTTAAGGAGGCAGTTAAACAAGAGGGTTCGCGTAAGGCCATGGGTGAAGAAGTTTGAGCTCTAGAAGATGGCATTACAGCTCTACCTCACGGGAAAAAGACATTGGGGAGTAAATGGGTGTATATTGAAAAAAATGACAAACATGGGACCTTGCAATGACTGAAAGCTCGATTAGTGGCTTTCAAGCATCATCAAGAGGAGAATATTGATTATACTGAGACACTTGCTCTTATGGCTAAGACGGTTATGGTTCATAATTTTCTCAGTGTGTCTACGGTGAAACGGGAGGATATGCATCAGATGGATGTCCATAATGCTTTTTTGCTTGGATACGTAAAGGAGGAGATTTATATGAGAATTCATAAAGGATTAGAGAAGAGGGGTTCGAACCTGGTATGCAAGATGTGGAAGTCATTGTATGGATTGAAACAAGCACCGAGGTGTTGGTTTGTAAATCTTGCTTCTGCATTGAAATATTATGGGTTTCGTCTATCGTATTCTGATTACTCCCTCTTCACTTTACATCGGGACGGCATTCAGCTGAACGTTCTTGTGTATGTGGATGACATGATTATTGCCGGCAATGACAAGGTTGTTATGACTATTTTTAAGGAGTATCTGTGGAGGTGCTTCAAGATGAAAGATTTGGGGGTGCTCAAATATTTTCTTGGGTTGGAGGTGGCGCAGAACAAGGACAGCATTCTTTTAACCAACAGAAATATACTCTTGACATCATTCATGAAGCAGGTTTGCCTTATTTATCTTGGGGTGATGCGGCTGCTTTCTGCCCCCCCTCCCCCCTCTCACAAAAAATGGAGAGATTATTTTCTGTATTTTTGCAATCCGTCGGGACTGACGGGGCTCGAACCCGCAGCTTCTGCCTTGACAGGGCGGTGCTATGACCAATTGAACTACAATCCCAGGAGTACAGCCTCAAAAAATTTTGGGAGAGATTCCCACACTCTTGAATGCCTAAAGAAATATAGTAGAGCCTTTTATTAACACCAATTGGTTTTAGTACAACGGTAAGCGCTTGATCTTAACATGGTATCGGAGCCAGAGGTCACGGGATCGAACCCTGGTTGCAACATTTTTTTAAATGTGCAAGTGTTGGGAGATTGTCCACACCCTGGAATGAAAAATTGTGCAAGTGTTGGGACAGATTGGCCACACTTGAGGAGGGTGTTGGGAGAGATTCTCACACTCTTGAATGTCTAAAGAAATATAGTACCGACTTTATTAACACCAAATGGTTTTAGTACAACGGGAAGCGCTTGATCTTAACAAAATTCTTATTTCATTAGTTTACTTTCACCCGACTTGGCATACTCCCTTCATGTTTTGTCTCACTTCATGCAGGCCCTTCAAGTAGAACATTGGAATGCTGCGTTACGACTTGTTCGTTATTTGAAGTCATGGTCAGGATATTTTATTGCGATCTGATAGCTCTCTTCTCCTCAAGGGTTGGCGTGATTCTGATTGGACGAGTTGACCCCTACTATTGAATTTCTTGTTTACTATTGAATTTCTTTTTTTTTTTTCTTATGGTGATTTTTTTCCCCAAAAGACGAAAGCTTTATTAAAACTGAAACAGTAAACTTTACAAACGCGGCAGAAGCCGCACTACCATACGGCAAAAGCCGTACTACAACGCAGCCCTAGCCGCACTATCAAAACCAAAACAAACAACAAACTAGACACACTACAAGACATTACTGCCAAAGCCCAAAGTCCGTAAGACAAGTTTTGACAAAAGGAAAGCCCATATGGGGGCCAAACAACTATACAAGCTACAAAAAACTAAATGCCCCAAGAGCCGCCAACAACCAACTTCACCACCCGCCTACGGTACAGAGAAGTCCGAAAGAAAAACATCCCCTCCCGAATAAGTGATCTGCCAAAGTCCGAAATAGCACCGGCGAGCAACCAGCAGCACCAACCTCTAGCACCGGCCAAGATGACACGGGAGAAATCGAGGCATAAAATACCGCAAGCGTTACGCCGGCAAGAACTCTACCTTGAGTAGTAGCAAAGTCAGCACCGGAAACCACCAAGAGGCATAAACAACTAAGATAACAAACTACAACGAAAACATAAAATAAAATAAATCCGAAGCGACCGGAAACCGGATCCGGCAAGGACCAAAACCAACCACCAATGACATCTCCGGCGACCAACCGCAACCTCCCAAGCCACAGATATAAAGTCCTCCGTCGAAGAAACGCCACCAAAAGTCACCAGAAGAGCCAACCTCTTCCACCTCAGAACAGAAGAAGCCAAAGAGACAACTCCATAGCCAAATCGGAAGAGGGGAGCAAATCTTCCGGCCAACCGAAAGCACCGGGAAAGGACGGCAGAGGAGCTAGATCAAGCAAAAAAAAAAACAAAAGAAGAGATCAAGGGAGGAGGGGCTGAAAGTTATTTAATTAGAAGAGGTAATGGACGCTGGCAGCACAAGGCCGCCGGCGCCAAGGGGAAAAGCTGAAATGGCCGACGATAGCAGAGAGGAAAAAAGTAGAGAGATTATTGATGATTATTAAAAGATAACTCTATCCAACTTATGGGGATCATATCTTAATTTTCTTAATCGTTATTTACTATTGAATTTCTTGGGCTTTTTTTTTGTAATCATCCAAAAGTATGTTGTCGTGATAGTGTTTTTTTTTTTTGTTTTTTTTTTAATGGCGTTTTGGTCGTCTTGATTATCTTTAGATTAGTGATGATATATGTCACGGATTTATCTAATGCAAATAAACAAGTAATAATATTTATAAATCCGATATACCTCAAGTGCAAGGATCGTAGTAAGAGGTTAATACCGGGTCGATCTTACGGGGAATCGGAGGTTGTTAACTCTAGTTTTTATTCTAACTAATCTAAGGATGTCACGATTACTAAAACTAAACAGCAAATAAACTAAACATGACTGAAAGTAAAGATAACACGAATATAAAACTGGACAGAAGAATGAATCTAAAGCCAGGGAAGATACGAGTTGCGAACAATTTAAACTACAACTAAACCTAATATGCAATAAAGATTAACTAAGCTAAACAATTCTAGTTCAAGGGATTTGATCAAGTTATAACGGACAAACGAGCAATTGATCCACATATCCTATCAACATTCAATTCCAATTCAGATTATTTCGTGATTTCTAACCAAGTTGTGATTCACCGTATCAAAAGTATGAACCCTAATTTCTTAGGTAGTTCGTCTATAAATCTCTATCTTTCGATCTAAAGATTAACGCTTTTTCTAATCCAAAGGTGTAAACTTTAAACGTTTTTAACCTAGAAATCTAACCTAATAACTTTCGTTACTTAGATCAAAGATCTATTCCTTATCATGGTGATCTAACGTTTAGATGATTCTCATCAAATAAAACAATCAACAAAGCAACGATCTTTCGATATGAAATTGCATAAACAATAATAAACATGATAAAGGAAACAACTTATATTAAAAACTCACAAAATAATCAAGAACGGAACTGAATTGTTGAATCGGACGGCTTCACAACGCTCGTTCAAAAGGCTTTAGGCTCTAAGCATCCTCTTGAAACTTGGAATTGATGAATAAAAGTGCATAAAAACTATCTAAACTAGCCTAGAATTTAGAGTGCATAAACTGAAGAAAAACAGAGTAAAACCGCAGCCTAAGCCGTCCCTAGGATTAGGGTTTTGAGTAATGTGTAATTGGTATCTTCTATGTGGAAAAACGCAGCTGTATTTATAGAAAATAAAGTCGGCTGTGCTGAGGCGGTGGAAGGACGCCCGTCTGGATAGGTGAACGCCCGTCCAGCCTTCAGTGCAAACTTCGAATCGGGCCGAGTCTTCATCAGACGCCCGTCCACTCCAGCGTCCAAACTCTCTGAATCAACTTTCTCCTCCTGGACGCTCGTTCACTTTGATGGACGCCCGTCCAAGCTGGACGGAAGTTCAAGCTTCTGGACGCCAGTCCAGAATCGACTTAATCTTGATTTTTTCATACTTATCTCTTCTTCTTCGATCCAGATCATCATTATCTCTTTTATCATCAATGTAATTCGACTCTTATCTCTTTTTGATCAACATTTGAGCATCAAACATGTACCTATAACAAATCAAAACATCGCAAAACGTAATATCATCCAAATAATCATAAAATCAAAATTAAAACACCAAGATTAACCTATTTTGCGAATAACTCCTTAAAAACCTCATTTACTCAATAAGTCCATTAAACACTCGTTTCTTATGCAAATTTATACAAATATGAGGGAAATTATCATAAAATATATCAATATAAATCGTATAAATTCACCCTTAACAACTCCCCCACACTTAGCTTTTGCTCGTCCCGAGCAAAACAAGACAAAATCAAGGCTCGAGACAAAAAACAGACATCTCAGACAATATAGCATAGATCCAATAAATCAGAAGTTCACCACTGTGTGTGTGCAAAGCCATAGAAAACTTCCACTAAATCCAAGCTTGAGAAGCTCAAAGCAAAACTAGCTAATACCCCTTCGTAGACTAGCAATAAATGACACTCATAAGATGTACCCTACAAACGTAGAATATCCCGAAAAAGAATTATATAATATATCTAGGGCCTTTCTGAAATACTCAGAGGATAATCCCTACAGCATATCTATCAGTTTCTACTAGGGATAAGATAGACGATAACTTAGTCTTATATCCATTTCATAACAATTCATTAGTTATTTAACTAGTTCACTTTTTATACGCACATCAGAATGAGCTTTTGCCCTGTCATAGCAGAATAGGATATTCGAGATATACCCTACCTTACTCAAATCATAAGGCAGCTTTTTCTGACTGTCGTGAGCTTTTAGTCATCATAGTGGTATAGGACATACGTGGTATACCCTATCGCACTCAAATCATTGACTAGCTTCCGACACACCCAATTTTTCATTATAAACTCAACTTTTTCATTTGACAATAAGTTACGTGTTACTTATCACATTCAAACCTCAGATATTCACAGTATAACATACTTCGGATCTAAATACAAACTATCATAAATCTCAAGATATATACGTAGCACTAAGCACATGACTTATAAGAAAATCAGAAATCACTCGTCGAAAAGGGGTATACCTTTTTAAATTAGCTCATCATTCACTATGACTCGTGAAAAATAGATCTCAGGTGAAACAACTAACTTATCAAACATATGATATATAGCTCGGATGACTATAAAAATAACGAACAGTGAATTGAATTGCCTACTCGGGACAAGACAAAAAACAAAATGTCGAAAAAATTTTAGCTCATTTTGCATAGAAACATAACGAATTAAGCAAATGTATATTCCCTCCCCCACACTTAAATAACAACATGTCCGCATGTTGTGTAGAATAAGAAAAACTTAGCTGGTTTGTAGTTCGAATTTGGCAATTCTGGAAGTGGTCCGGAGTCAGATCCAGAAACGCTTGAAGAAATCGGTAGACTGTGGACCATCCACCGGAAAACTGGCTTCATCTGAAAGCTCACAAGTGCTATCGCGAATATCCTGCACACTTGAAAAACAACACAAAACGGACCTCGGGGGTAGGGGCACAAAAGATGATAGACAAGACATTATCATGGAACAAAGCATAAGCAATGCAAAAATTGACAAAAACCGAATCTATGTGAAAAGTAGTGCACAAATGTAACATCGGCAGGAAGGAAGGAATCACATTGATTTTTCAAATTCAGCTCATGCAAGTTACCTGGCCACAAAAACCGACACCAAAACCCAAGACGACAAAAAACAAAACTAGCCTATTACAACGAGAAAAAACTATCTTTCGTCGTTTATTCAACACAAACAAAACTATAATAAAATAATAATAAAAACTATTCTTATTATTGGGTTGCCTCCCAACAAGCGCCTTTCTTTAGTGTCTTTGGCTAGACACACGTACTATTCAGCCTGGATCAGGCCACTTAATCTTCCTTCCGGCCACTACTTCGTGTAAGCTCTGGTCATTAGTGTGGCTACAGAAACAGCATCTCACACATGGGGTCAGGTTCTTTACCGCTTTCCAAACATTCTTAATTTTCCCCATTGTAGACTTCTTCTTCTTCAATCTTCTCTTTAACTGTGCCTCCCGTTTAAACTCTTCCATATCCCAACTATCAGCCAGAACTTCCTCTACTGGACCACTGCCGTCATCCTCAGAAAACAAATCGGGCGAAAACTCGTCAAACTCATTGACTTCCGAAGTACCACACCCGAGGATGTCAAGGAGATGAACAATCAAAGGTTTCTCTTTGGGTTGACCAATATAATGCTTACACCTTTGACTATTCACTCTAAACGGCTGGTCACCATGACCTCTTAGTTCTAAAACACCTCCAGGAATGATTTGCAGAATTTCAAAGGGGCCGGACCAACGTGTCCTCAACTTTCCAGGAAACAGATGTAACCTAGAATTGTACAATAAAACTTGCTCCCCAACTTGAAATTCTCGCTTCTTGATTTTTGCGTCATGAAGGAGTTTTGTCTTTTCCTTACTTATCCTGGCGCTTTCGTAAGCCTGAAGTCTAAATTCGTCTAACTCATGCAACTGTTGCAATCGATGTTTTCCACAAGATTGGGTATCGAAGTTTAAAAACTTTGTGGCCCAATATGCTCTATGCTCTAACTCAATTGGTAAGTGGCATGGTTTACCATAAACCATTTGATAGGGTGATGTACCCATAGGAGTCTTATAGGCGGTCATGTATGCCCATAGTACATCATCCAATTTCAAACTCCAGTCCTTTCTATGACTGTTGACCGTTTTTTCCAAGATTTTCTTAATACTTTGGTTGCTCCATTCAACCTGACCACTCGTCATAGGATGACATGGTGTGCCAGTCTTATGACGAACACCATACTTTTCAAGCACTTTTTCTAAGGGTCGGTTGCAAAAGTGCGTTCCTTCATCACTGATCAAGGCTCGAGGGCACCCGAATCTCACAAAGATATTTTTCTTTAGAAACTTCATGACCGTCTTATGATCGTTGTGAGTCGTGGCCTGAGCCTCCACCCATTTGGACACGTAATCTACGCAGACTAAGATGTATTTGTTACCACAAGATGATGGGAATGGTCCCATAAAATCGATACCCCATACATCAAAGACTTCGCATTCTAAGATGGGTTTCAAAGGCATGTCAAAACGCCTTGTCAGAGTACCGGTTCTTTGGCATCTATCACACGCTTTACAGAAAGCTTCTGTATCTTTAAAGATCGTAGGCCAATAGAAACCGGATTGGAAGATCTTAGCAACGGTTTTCCAAGGACCAAAGTGACCTCCAGTGGGTCCACTGTGGCACTGCTCAATAAAATCGCGCTGCTCAGATTCTGGAACACATCTTCTAAGCAGACCATCTTTACAGATCTTAAACAGATAAGGTTCATCCCAAACGAAAGATTTCAAATCAAAGAAGAACTTTTTCTTCTCCTGATAAGAGAATTCTGGATCAAGATATCTGGAATGAAGGTAATTAACAATGGAAGAATACCATGGAACATCTGGAGCGCAGCCATCGATAAGCATAATGTTTTCTAGAGGAAAGTAAAGATCTATATCATCTGGATCATCCTTTTCCTCACTTAACATTCTCGAAACATGATCCGCCACGACGTTTTCACTGCCCTTTTTGTCTCTAATTAGAACGTCAAACTCTTGTAGGGTCAGTATCCAACGCAGTAGGCGTGGTTTGGCCTCTTTCTTCGTCATCAGGTATCGCAAAGCAGCGTGATCAGTCCACACAATCACTTGAGCTCCTAACAAGTAACTACGAAACTTGTCCATAGCAAAGACTACGGCCAATAATTCCTTTTCAGTAGTAGTATAGTTAACTTGAGAAGGATTCAATGTGTGGCGTAATAGATTGGCTGGAATTTCCCTTTGATTCTTTGTCCTAAAACAGCACCAACTGCATAGTTTGTTGCGTCGCACATAAGCTCGAAAGGTATATTCCAGTCAGGGGATATAAGAATAGGAGCAGAGATTAAACAATCTTTAAGCTCCTCAAACGCCTGCTTGCAATCTTCATCAAAATCAAAGACAACGTCCTCCTTAAGTAAAGTAGACAGGGGCGTTGCTATCTTGGAAAAGTCTTGAATGAATCTCCTATAGAAACCGACATGTCCAAGAAAACCTCTAATTTCACGCACATTTTTAGGATAACTCATCTTCTCGATAGCTTTTACTTTTGCCCTGTCAACTTCTATACCTTTGGCGGAGATTTTGTGGCCAAGAACTATTCCCTCATCTACAATAAAATGGCATTTTTCCCAATTCAGAACTAAGTTCTTTTCCACACATCTGGATAAGACCTGGTCAAGGTTGTCAAGACAATCATCGAAGGACTGACCAAAGACCGAAAAATCGTCCATAAAGATTTCCATACACTTTTCTACGAGCCCGTAAAAAATAGCCAGCATACATCTTTGAAATGTAGCTGGGGCATTGCAGAGACCAAATGGCATTCGCCTGTAAGAGAATGTACCATAAGGGCAGGTGAAAGTGGTCTTTTCTTGGTCAAGTTGGATCAATGGGTATTTGAAAATATCCTGAATATCCATCCAGGAAGCAGTAGAATACGTGCCATGCCAGACGCTCAAGCATCTGGTCAATGAATGGAAGGGGAAAGTGATCTTTCATGGTCACCTCATTGAGCTTTCGATAATCGATGCAGACTCTGTAACCAGTGACAAGTCTCAATGCTATTTCCTCTCCCTTCTCATTCTTCTCAATCGTAATTCCACCTTTCTTGGGAACTACCTGAGTTGGGGAAACCCATTCACTATCAGCGATGGCATAAATGATACCCATATCCAGAAGTTTGATGATTTCTTTCTTAACCACCTCTTGCATATGAGGGTTGAGCCTCCTCTGGGGCTGTCTAACACATTTCGTACCCTCATTAGTCTTGATCTTATGCATACAGATGTCGGGAGATATCCCTCTGATATATCCTACTTGTCACCCAAACGCTTTTTCATTTTTCTTCAAGACGTTGATTAATTTCATTTCCTCTAAACGAGACAACTTGGCAGATATAATCAAAGGAAGCTTGTCACCTTCTCTTAGAAACACATACTTTAGATCCTTAGGTAACGGCTTCAGTACTAGATCTGCAGGGGGGTCTTCCAAACTTGATTTAAGATCTCCACTTTTTAACTCAACATCGCTGAGTTTACTTAGTGGTCCCACTGCCAAAGCTTCTCCTTCCAGCAACTCATCCTCAAATTCAGCTTCTAACTGCTCTAGACTTACCACACCATGATTATTCAAATTATCAACCAATCGCTCATATTCAGTTGCGACAACCATGACTTGCTTTTCCATGAAATCATTGAAGTCATCAGAAATATCCTCAATGGAAAAGCCGGTTGGAGGACCAGAAGGTACTTGAATGGATTTGGAGACATTATAGCTTACCTCTTGATCACCAACTCGTATCGTCACTCGCCCACCATCGCAGTCAATGAGGGCTCTGGCTGTAGACAGAAAAGGTCTTCCAAGTATCAGGGGGACATTTTCATCCTTTTCAATGTCTAGGACGTACCAGTCAACGGGAAAGGTAAATCTATCAATTTGAACTAGTACGTCTTTTAGGATTCCCGCTGCTTTCTTAGAAGATCTATCAGCGAATTGCAAATTCATGGTAGTGGGTTCTAGAAGATCAATTAAACCCAGCTGTTTGCACACAGACAATGGCATGAGGCTGATGGATGCACCCAGGTCACACAAAGAGTTAGGAAAGACCGGGCCTCCCATTAACACCGTAAGCACGAACTTTCCGGGGTCACCTCTCTTAGTTGGTAAGTCTTCATAATTGATCATTGAACAATCCTCACCAATCAGCCTCTCCATGTCTGACAACTTCCTTTTTGAAGAAACAACATCCTTGATGAATTTTGTATACTTAGGCATTTCAACCAAGACATCAGATAATGGAAGATTTACCTGAGTATTTTTCAAAAGATTCAGCACCTTTTCATACTTCTTATCTTCACTCAAAGGGATGTTGCTCTTTCTTGGTGGAAATGGAAGCTTTTTTAGATCACTCTCAGAAAAGACTTTCTTCGAGGATGCACTGACAGCTTTGTCTTCCAGATCTTTCCACCGAACAGCTTTTTCAATCTTCTTACTAGTCAGGGGATCAGCCTCCTGACTCACACTTGATTCTTCACTCCTCAGGGGATCAGCCACCTGAGGACTTCCAACTTTTTCACCTCTCAGGGGATCAGCCACCTGAGTATTCTCTTTCGGCCAAGGGGAGTGTAGGTGCTCGGCTTCCCCTCCCCGCCTTATCAATGGCGGGGAGGGGCTAGTGGTTTCCCGGTGGGAAGGACCACTAACTTGAGTACCGCTTCTTAAATTCATTGCACTGGCCTCCTCTCTACCGTATGGAATTGATGGTACGAGGTCAGTACATTGGCCATTGTTCAAGTCGGTTTGAGCAACTTGACCACCCTCTGGATTTTTCTCAGTGAAACTGGGCAGTTGCCCTGGGGGTCTTGAAGCTAACTGCTCAGCCAGTTGCCCAATTTGCCTCTCAAGATTTTTCATTGATCTATTTTGCTCCTCCCTAAAGGAGTCCCATTGAGCTTTGATATCACTTGAGTTCGAGGGGCCTTGAGACGTTTGGGAATTTTGCGAATACGGCTGGCTGGACCGATTCTGGAAAGCAGAATTAGAATTGGCGGGCCAATTCTGATTGAACCTTTGATTAAAATTGGAAAATTTGGAATTCTGGTTCTGAGGAAAACCAGGGTTTCTATTGAAGTTTTGATTCTGATTGAAATTAGAATTTGGATTGAAACTTGAAGATTGATTGAACCCTTGGTTTTGGAGATTATTCTGGCCAGAAAACTGATTAAACCTTTGATTGTTCTGGCCATAGAATGCATTTACTTCAGCATTCTGTCCGTTCATAGGACAGAATCTAGATGTGTGCCCCACCTTGTCACAATTCTGACATGTGACTTGATTATACTGTCCACAATCATGAACAGCATTCACTTGATAAGGTGCAGGGGGATTGAATTGACACTGGCCAGTCATGTGGCCAGTCTGACAGCAGCTCTCACAATACAGAACCTGAGAGTTCTATGGGAAAGGGGAAGTTTGATTGATCGGATTGGAAATTTGAGATGTTGCCATCTGCTTCTGCAGCATGGCGATCAAACTTTGCATATTCACTTCCTCAACCTTAGGAGGAGGAGGTGCTTGAATGGCTTGATAAGAGGGAGCATAATTATATTTAGCGATGTCCTCGAACAATGCCCACCCCTCATCAGGTGTTTTCTTCAAAAACGCCCCACCAGATGAACTATTGACCATGCCTTTTGTAATCTCGGTCAATCCACTAAAGAAAGTGTTGACTTGCCTTTCCAGTGGCAAGCCATGGTGGGGACACTTTCTAAGCAGAGACTTGAATCTTTTCCAACACTCGAAAAATGATTCATTCTCTTTCTGATAGAAAGTGAATATCTCGTTTAAACACTGGGCTGTCTTTGAAGGTGGAAAATATTGACTTAAAAATTCTTTTTCAAGTTCAGACCAGGTGGTAATAGATTCAGCGGGGAGAGAGGTATACCACTCTTTAGCTTCTCCCTTTAAAGAAAACGGGAATAGTTTCAGTTTTATGGCGTCCTCACTTACTCCTTGGATGCGTGTGGTGCCGCATATCTCCAAGAATGTATGCAAGTGAGTGTGGGGATTTTCTGACTAATACCCGTGGAAGATAGATGCATGCTGCATCATCTGAATAAGTCCCGGCTTTAGCTCGAAGGTCTGTGCAGTTATGGCTGGGATAACTATAGCCGGGTTGACTCTGACTTCGCCAAGCATGGCGTAGTCTGCCAACGTACGTCTATCATTAGCAGCCATTGTCACAAAATCTGTGATTTCCTTGGCTAACTGATCCTCGATATCTTGCTCGGTTCTGTCTGCCAGAACCGCAGAACGGAAAATCCGCATGTTTGGCCGGACTACGGTTCGCTCGGGGTCAGGGGTGTATAGTAACGGTCCCTTTTGACTCCGAGTTTGCATAAACCGGACCAACAACAAGTGAAAGAAAACTAAAAACTAAGAAATTAAATGCCTAAACGAAAAAGAATAAAGCCTAAGAAAAGAAAAAGAAGTAAAATTAGTTAAGACAGGGGGAACAGACGGACGTCCAGAAAACTGGACGGCGTCTGCCAAGAAATTGAGCTAGACGGGCGTCTGGAAGTCCAAACGCTCGTCCGATCAGCTGAAGAACTGGACGGACGTCCAAATTGGATGGATGCTCGTCCGACAAGTTAAATACGATTCAGAGTCCAGAAATTTAGAACAGACGGGCGTCCACTGGTCTAGACGCCCGTTTGGAAACAGAAAAACGAAACAGGAACAGAGAGAAACAGCAGGAAAAAGGTGGGAAGAAAAACAGAAAGACAGAAAACAGACAAGAGGAAAGTCTAATCCTAAGGGGATTGGAGAACTATAAAAGAAAAACTATGGAAACCCTAATAACCTAAACTATAACTAACTAAAACAAACAAGAATAAAGACAAGGAAAATAAACTAAAGCAACCGTCCGGTTCCCCGGCAACGGCGCCAAAAACTTGTCACGGATTTATCTAATGCAAATAAACAAGTAATAATATTTATAAATCCGATATACCTCAAGTGCAAGGATCATAGTAAGAGGTTAATACCGGGTCGATCTTACGGGGAATCGGAGGTTGTTAACTCTAGTTTTTATTCTAACTAATCTAAGGATGTCACGATTACTAAAACTAAACAGCAAATAAACTAAACAGGACTGAAAGTAAAGATAACACGAATATAAAACTGGACAGAAGAATGAATCTAAAGCCAGGGAAGATACGGGTTGCGAACAATTTAAACTACAACTAAACCTAATATGCAATAAAGATTAACTAAGCTAAACAATTCTAGTTCAAGGGATTTGATCAAGTTATAACGGACAAACGAGCAATTGATCCACCTATCCTATCAACATTCAATTCCAATTCAGATTATTTCGTGATTTCTAACCAAGTTGTGATTCACCGTATCAAAAGTATGAACCCTAATTTCTTAGGTAGTTCGTCTATAAATCTCTATCTTTCGATCTAAAGATTAACGCTTTTACTAATCCAAAGGTGTAAACTTTAAACGTTTTTAACCTAGAAATCTAACCTAATAACTTTCGTTACTTAGATCAAAGATCTATTCCTTATCATGGTGATCTAACGTTTAGATGATTCTCATCAAATAAAACAATCAACAAAGCAACGATCTTTCGATATGAAATTGCATAAACAATAATAAACATGATAAAGGAAACAACTTATATTAAAAACTCACAAAATAATCAAGAACGGAACTGAATTGTTGAATCGGACGGCTTCACAACGCTCGTTCAAAAGGCTTTAGCCTCTAAGCATCCTCTTGAAACTTGGAATTGTTGAATAAAAGTGCATAAAAACTATCTAAACTAGCCTAGAATTTAGAGTGCATAAACTGAAGAAAAACAGCGTAAAACCGCAGCCTAAGCCGCCCCTAGGATTAGGGTTTTGAGTAATGTGTAATTGGTATCTTCTATGTGGAAAAACGCAGCTGTATTTATAGAAAATAAAGTCGGCTGTGCTGAGGCGGTGGAAGGACGCCCGTCTGGATAGGTGAACGCCCGTCCAGCCTTCAGTGCAAACTTCGAATCGGGTCGAGTCTTCATTAGACGCCCGTCCACTCCAGCGTCCAAACTCTCTGAATCAACTTTCTCCTCCTGGACGCTCGTTCACTTTGATGGACGTCCGTCCAACCTGGACGGCAGTTCAAGCTTCTGGACGCCAGTCCAGAATCGACTTAATCTTGATTTTTCCATACTTATCTCTTCTTCTTCGATCCAAATCATCATTATCTCTTTTATCATCAATGTAATTCGACTCTTATCTCTTTTTGATCAACATTTGAGCATCAAACATGTACCTATAACACATCAAAACATCGCAAAACGTAATATCATCCAAATAATCATAAAATCAAAATTAAAACACCAAGATTAACCTATTTTGCGAATAACTCCTTAAAAACCTCATTTACTCAATAAGTCCATTAAACACTCGTTTCCTATGCAAATTTATTCAAATATGAGGGAAATTATCATAAAATATATCAATATAAATCGTATAAATTCACCCTTAACAATATATAGGCCCATCGGGTCTTATTATTCGTAATTGGGCCAGGCCCATTATAAAGGTTAGACGATAGAAATAAAGGGGTTGGTCAAGGCGCTGACTAGATCAAGCTTCTGGACAGCATAGTCAGAGGAGCAGGACTCCACCATGTTCTGTGCAGAAGTGTTTCTGGATAGAATAATCGGATTAGCATGACGAAGACCAAGTCAGTGGCGGCTTAACTGTCTACAAACGTGGGTAGATCCCACGTCCAATAAGGTCCAAAGATAACCGACAATAACTCCCCACTATGTGGAGAAAGATGATCACGATCGCCAGAGATAAAAGGAACATCCTGAACTACGAGGGGTACTTGATTCCGATTATATACTTGAGATGGATACGTAGGCAGCTCTCTAAAAGAGTTCAGTCCAAATTCATACATAAATCTAATTGTTCTTACATTCTTTTCCTAACTTGAATCATCCAATTACCCGATTGTAAGGTTAAGCTTCATCATTTGGCACTAGAAGGAGGGCCGATTCTAGTTAGTGAGAGATTCTTACAGTAAAAATGGCAAAAAAAATCAAGGAAATTCGAAAAAACAACAAAATCAACAAGATAAGGAAAATCAAACCAGAGAAAAGGGCCCAGAAAAAAATGACCAGGAAACCGGAAAGAAGATTCTGGAAGAGGGACAAACCAGCACTCCAAATGCAATTAGACAGATGTTGGTGGAAAACCTTGCGAACCTCAAAGGTGAAGAGATAAAAGCTATTTTTAGGAGGTATTAAAAGCCAGAAATCAAGACGGTGACGTTTCATCACGTAGCAAAGAAAGAGAAGCATGAAGCAGAATCCAGTGTAAGGGTGGTCGTTACTCATCCAGGTGGTGACAACGCCAAGGCAGAATTGTATGCTATCCTAAAGCCTAAACAAGATGAATTTAGGCTGATATCTCCTTTCACTGAGGACATTGATACATTTCCGTGTCCTCCGGGATTTAAGATTCCCAAGATCGAGGCATATGATGGTACAAAGGATCCATATGATCATATGCATCAGTATATCCAGCATATGAATTTATACAATGCACCGGAAGAGATGAAATACAGGGCATTTGCAACTCTTCTCACAAGAAAGGCAAGAGATTGGTTCAACAAGTTGAGCCCCAGATCCATACCAGACGTTCACACTCTGACCAGAAAATTCATGCACACATTTGTTGCTGCAAGGCCTTTCCAGAGAAATCGAATGTATTTGTTGACCATCAGACAGAAAAATGATGAGACAGTGCTGCAGTTTATCAAAAGATTCAATGGAGAATCATCCCAGATAGCGGATCTGGATGATAAATTCTTGGTAGCGTCCTTCGTGGCAGGTCTGAGGGAAGGGCGGATCACGCAAAGTTAAGCAGTAAAAATCCAAGCACGATGGAAGAATGTCTGGAAATTGCATACAGACATTGTCAAGGTGAAGAAGCCAACAGAGCCAAGAGAGAGGAATCCCGCAGGGATTCTAAAAGAGGAAAAACGGATGATAAATCGGACAAAAAGAGAAAATCAATATGGGACAGGGTAACCGCTCCCATTTCTGATAAGTTAGGGAAGAAAGGTGCTTTGCAGGATAGGGACCTTATTCCTCTAAACAGATCCAGTGATCAAGTTTTGGCAATAATGGAGAAAAAAGGAATTTCCAGGACACCTCCTCCCCTGAAAGGTCCAAGGGAAAAGAGAGACCACACCAGATGGTGCAAATATCATAAAGACATTGGACATGACACTGAACAGTGCAGGGACCTGATCAGAGATATAGATGCGGCAGCTATGGAAGGAAAGATTGATGAATGCATCGATCGAACACAGGGTGATAACCCCAGAGGAAGGAGAGAATTCAAAAAGCCTAACAACAACCAAGACAGATATAATCAAAGGAGACACATGGATCCGTCTCCTGATGCAGATGGTCACAGAGGAAACGCCCCAATCAACACGGTAAATACGATCGTTAGGGGACCAGCAGGTGCTAACAAGGTTGCTCAACAGGAAAAAGTGGCAGCACAAAAAAAGAAGGAGATTCAAAGAAACAAAAGGTGATGGGAACCGTTCAGTACGGTCCAAAAGATGCATTACCAGCCATCATGAGCAACGAAGGACTGGTATTAGAAGCAGTTATACAGAGAAACCTGGTCAGAAGGATCTGCGTAGACACCGGCAGCGCAGTAAATGTTTTGTATTACAGTGCGTTCCAAGCAATGAGGTTAACAGACTCCGAGTTGACTCCTGTGTCAACTCCTCTTTTTGGATTTACAGGACCCCCTATACATCCTGTGGGCATGCTAAAGTTATTGACAATTTTTGGACAAGGATCACAGAGCAGGACTCTGATGGTTAATTATGTGGTAGTAAAAGCTCCATCAGCTTATAATGTGATTTTGGGAAGACCGGCGTTAATCGATCTCAGGGCAGTGGTATCGCCGGCACATAACAGTATGAAATTCCCAACATTTGAAGGAGAAGCTACCGTTAAAGGGGATGTGGATGCTGCAAAGAACTGCTACACAGCCACAATCAGTGGAAAGATGAAGGTGCAGCAGGTGACAATGGAAGATCTTGTTCCAGATGAAGAAAAGAGTTGGCAATCCAATGATCCTGTGGAATCAATAATGCTAGATGAACTAGACCCTGAATCCATGGTCAGTGTAGGATCATGGATACCTGCTGAACAGAAACATATGGTGGTCAGGATCTTGAAAGATTACAAAGATGTGTTTGCATGGAAAGCAAGTGACATGCCTGGACTGTCAACAGAGTTGGCTGTCCATAAGCTCAACATCGACCCAACCAGAAAACTTGTGAAGCAAAAGAAGAGATCTTTCGCCCCGTAAAGGATACAGCCGTCCGGCAAGAGGTAGAGAAGGCATTGCGAGCCAACATGATTAGAGAAGTTATATATCCAGAATGGCTAGCAAACCCAGTGCTGGTCAAGAAGTCAGATGGCAGCTGGAGAATGTGTGTGGATTTCACAGATCTGAATAGGCTAGTAGATTCTACAGTTGGATATGAAATTTTTGCTTTCTTAGATGCATATAAGGGATATCATCAGATTATGATGGACCTTGTGGATGCTGTAAAAACTGCTTTTATAACTGAATTTGGTTCCTACTACTATGTGTCTATGCCTTTTGGATAAAAGAATGCAGGGGCTACCTACCAAAGGGCAGTCAATACCATTTTCAGCCAACAAATTGGCAAATCTATGGAGGTATATGTGGATGATCTATTGATCAAGAGAAGGACTCTCGACCAATATGTGAAAGATGTAGCAGAAGTTTGTCAAGTGTTAAGACAAACAAGAATGAAATTGAACCCAAAAAAGTGTACCTTTGGTGTGAGATCTGGAAAATTCCTTGGTTATATGATATCCAAAGAAGGTGTCAGGGCCAACCCTGATAAATTGGAAGCCTTGAAAACCATGCCAGAACCAAAGAATATTAAAGAAGTCCAACGATTAACATGGAGACTGGCAGCGCTTAATTGTTTCTTGTCAAAATCTGCGTAGAAGTCACTGCCTTTCTTTAAATCCTAAGGAAGGCTAGCCCTTTCGAGTGGAATGTAGAATGTCAAAAAGCTTTTCAAGATCTAAAGGATCATATCAGTCACCTACCAACTCTAACCCCTCCTCAGGAAGGTGAGGTATTATTCTTGTACTTATCCTTTTGCAATGAAGCAGTAAGTGCTGTGTTGGTGAAACAACACGGTATGTTACATAAGTCTGTCTACTTTGTGAGTAAAGCCTTACAAGGCCCTGAGATCAGGTATTCAGAGGTGGAAAAATTAGTTCTTGCCCTAGTGCATGCTACAAGGAAACTAAGACCATACTTCCAAAGTCATCCAGTGATTGTGTTGACAAATCAACCCTTAAAGCAAATTTTAGATAAACCAGATAAGTCTAGAAGATTGGCAAAGTGGGTAGTCGAGTTAGCAGGGTTTGACATCGAATACAAACCAAGAACGGCAGTTAAAGCTCAAGCATTAGCCGATTTCTTAGCAGAAGAAAAAGCTTTGGCTGTAGAGCAAAAGGCAGAGCAGAAGAGGGCTGAACAGTGGCAACTATATGTAGATAGAGCGTCAAACAAATAGGGAGCAGGAGCAGGTCTCCTACTCATTAGCCCAAAAGGCGAAGAATTCCCATATGCTCTTCACTTTGAATTTCAGGCCACTAACAATGAAGCAGAATATGAAACTTTGATAACTGGGTTGAACCTAGCACAGAAATTAGGTGTGCAGAACCTGAAAGTGTACACTGATTCACAGCTTGTAACCAATCATATCAAGGGAGAATACGAAGCTAAGGAAGGCTCCATGAAGAAATATCTTGCGGTTGTGCAAAGGAAATTGCAAAACTTCTTAATGGTGGAAGTGGAACAGATAACTAGGGCCCAAAATACCAGAGCAGATGCATTATCCAAGCTAGGGTCAAATTTTTTGTCCAACAAAAAAGTATTGGTTGAGCAACTAAAACAGAAGAGCTGTGAAGAGATTGAAGTACAACCGATAACACAGGCAGAAACTTGGATGGATCCAATTGTAATGTATCTAAGAGATGGAAGGCTCCCTGAAGATAGAATACGTGCAAGAAAGCTAATAAGGCTCTCGGCCAGATATGCTCTGTTCAACGAAGTTTTGTACAGAAAATCTTATGCAGCACCCTGGCTAAAATGTGTCACCCCAGATGAAGGAGACTATGTACTGAGAGAAATCCATCTCGGAATTTGTGGAAACCACTTGGGAGCGAGAGCTCTGGCCAGGAAATGTAAACTTTTTGGATATTACTGGCTATAAATGCAAGAAGACGCAGAGAAGCTAGTCAGAACTTGCAAAACGTGCCAGGTGCATGGGACTGTAACACATAGACCTGCACAAGATATGACGCCAATTGTATCTCCATGGCCCTTTGATCAATGGGGAGTTGATCTTATGGGTCCATTACCCAGAGCACCAGGAAATTTCAAATTTCTGGTAGTGGCGGTAGATTACTTCACCAAATGGGTGGAAGCAGAACCTTTAACAACCATCACATCCAATCAAATACAGAAATTCCTGTGGAAAAACATTCTGTGCAGATATGGTATTCCTAAAGTCCTTATCTCTGATAATGGCACGCAATTTGAAGACCAAGGAGTGCAGACCTGGTGCATAAACCTGGGAATCTCCCAACATTTTACTTCAGTAGCCCATCCCCAAGCCAATGGGCAGGTTGAGCAAACCAACAGGCAAATAAAGCAGGGACTAAAGAAGAGATTGGAACAGGAAGGCTCTCATTGGGTAGATCATCTTCCAAACATCTTATGGGCATACAGAACTACCCCAAATGCTGCTACGCAGGAAACTCCATACTCCTTAGCATATGGATGCGAAGCAGTAATACCGGCAGAGATTGGACACAAATCTCCCAGGACAGAATTATACTGTCCAGAAACCCAGGAAGTTGATATGCTACACATCAAGGATGAGCTGGAACCTAAAAGGGACATAGCATTGATACAGATGGCCAAATACAAGCAAAGGATCGCGCAATACTATAACTCCAAAGTTAGAGGTACGTATTTCAAAGAAGGCGATTTAGTTCTGATGCGAAATGATGCTAGCAAGCAAGGTCCAACAGGGAAGCTAGACCCAAACTGGGAAGGTCCTTATAAAGTAATCAAAGTGCATGGAAAAGGATCTTATCAATTGGCTAATGCTTCTGGACGGACGATTCCCCGAAGTTGGAACGCTATTCACTTAAGGAAGTACTATCCTTAAAAGAAATTTACTTTCTAAAACTATTGTATGTTGAATTTTTACTTATTTTCTCTGTCACATATTTGCATATTTTAAAATTTTATTGAAATCCACGACATTAGTGTCATACTTGCAGCGCAAAGGCATTCTGGCCAGAAGACCCATCAAAAAATATCTAAGTGCCAAACTTGCAGCGCAAGGGCCTGCTGGCCAGAAGACCCATCAAAAAATATCTAAGTGCCAAACTTGCAGTGCAAGGGCATGCTGGGCAGAAGACCATCAAAAAATATATAAGTGTCAAACTTGCAGCGCAAGGACACTCTGGCCAGAAGACCCACTAAAAATCAACGTGTAAAAAAAATCTAAGTGTCAAACTTGCAGCGCAAAGACACTCTGGGCAGAAGACCCAGTAAGAAATCTATGTATCACACCTGCGGTGCAGAAACACCCTCGTCAGAAAGCCCATTATCAACCTAAGTCCTAAATTGGCAGCGCGAAAATAATCTATCAAGGACATTCTGTGCAGAACATACGTTATATAAAGAAGCTAAGGATAAAGAATCCTAACTTCTTTGCAGCGCAATAAGGAGACAAAGCCAAAGCTCTGGAGACAAAGTTCTAAGTCCGAAAATATCAGAGCAAAAAGCCGATTCAAAGGGCTAACGGTCAAAGTATTACACATCTATGACAAAGATCAAACAGAATTGTTAACAAAGTTACATAAAAAGCTGTTCAAAAATCACAGCAAAATCCGAAGTTATGCATCAAAGTTCCAAAAACAAAGTGCAGGAAATCAAGATGAAGAAGGAGCAGAAGGCTGTGCAGATTTCTTCTTCGCATACTTGCGAATAATATCTTCTCCATTCTTGTATTCGTCATACCACTTTGTGAAGATTTCGTTGGCTTTCTTATCATATAACTTGTGATTAGGCAGAGTGCTAATCACTAAGTCAGCCGGTTTAGCTTCATCGACACCAAGGGTATATCCTCTGCGCAGGGCTGGAGCTAGAATGATCTGAATTTCCTCATAGGTTTGAGAAGAAGCCTTGTATCCGGCAACAACCTTTTGAATA
The DNA here is from genome assembly GCA_036785695.1 of Gentiana straminea. Taxonomy (NCBI): domain Eukaryota; kingdom Viridiplantae; phylum Streptophyta; class Magnoliopsida; order Gentianales; family Gentianaceae; genus Gentiana; species Gentiana straminea. The sequence goes on along the minus strand of JAVUPR010000088.1, from coordinate 4,165,153 downwards.
ACACTCTGGGCAGGAGTTTCCTCCATCTGCTTTAAAGTTTCATCAAAATCTGCTTTCATTTTCCTTGCCGTGGCCAGGTGCTGTTGGTTCTCATCTTTCATTCCTCAGCTGCTCATCTCTAAGTTTTAATTGTTCCTCCTGGGTGAACAACAAACCCTCAGTTTTGGCAAGCTCGGCCTTCAATCGCTATACTTCCTGACGAGCAGCTGCCTCTGAAGACGTTAATGCATGATTGGCCTCCTCCAGACTTGTCACCTTGGCGTTGGCCTCCTCTAAACTGGCCATTTTCTGTCGTAAAGCAGAAATCTCCCCAGCCATTCCAGAAGATTTCGTATACAAAGATTTGCACAGGCGGTAACACTGCAGAAGATTGAATCTTAGAAGATATAAACTCAAAGAAAATTATAGTAGACTCTACAAGAAAATACTTACAGAATCAGCAAAGTCCACCGTGGACATATCCTCAAAGTCAAAAGAGGAATCACAGGCAGAAGTCCCAGATGAAGCAGACCTGTGCCTTTTCTTACTTTTTTGAGAGATGGATCTCAGGGGGCACAGCAGCTAGAGCAGAAACAGGATCAATAGGAGGAACTCCTAAGTCGGTTGATGTTACATTCTCTCCAATGCTTGGCAAGACCTGAACAGAAGGCTCCGGAGCAGAATCCTTGTTCTGGGCAGCCTCTCCAGGCTCAGCATCTACCTCCCCAGGTACCTTCTGGGTAGAGGCCTCACCGCCCTCAGGAATAGCTAATAGAGTCTGTTCAGAATCTTCTTGCACCTGTTCTATCTCCTCCTCCTCATCGATGTCAATGTTGATCAGGTCATCCACATTGGCCACTGCATAAACAAAAGATAGTCAAAGTATGTTCTAGCACAAGAGCAAAAAAATAAATTCAGACATACGTTTTCTGTATTCCTCCTTGGAGAACTCCACATAACCGGTAGGCCCTGCAGTGTGAAGCTGAGCGGCATCTATCAGGGCAGAACTTATGAAGTTTAAGGTAAGGGAAATCTTGTTACTATCAAGGTATCCAGATAGAGTAGCATCAATGAAATCTTCTAATTTGTCTTTCATGGAAGAAGTATTCCATCGCCCAAGGTTCGCCTCCGTATTATGCTTCACGAAGAAGAAGTGTACTTGCCACTTTTTCTTGGTTTTATCTTTGCCAGATACAGGAATAATCTGATTCGGCTTACCGGCTCTACGGCAGAAATGGTACCATCCCCCGCTCCCTTGTGTTAACTTACATTGGTAGAAATTCCTAAATAATTTTACAGAGAAAGGGGTGGTGTTCAGACGACACCAGATCATGAAACCTACAAGGAACTTGACGTTGTTCGGGTGTATTTGACCAACTCCCAACTTATAATACTTCATCACCTCGACATACCCAGGAGGAAGAGGAAATCTTAGACCGCTATGAAGCTGGTCAGCATACACTGCACAGAAACCGGCTGGAGGATTATAAGCATACTCGGTAGATTTGGGAAGAGCAACTTCAAAAGGGTCAGTACGAATCTGGTAGGTTTTCAGTAAACCAGCCATTTCAGTTTTGGTCATTTTGCTAGAAACGCCATAGCAAGCCATTATAGCTTTGGTTTTATCAAATCGATTGATTTCCCTTTTCAAAGTATTTAAAAAAGCTTTATGGTCTTCCGGATATTGATGAACGATTGAAGTAGGAGTAAAAACCCCAGGATGAAGAAGATGAGAAGGCAAAAGACACAAGGGATTATCCCCAAAGGTGGAAGTATTTCCTAGATCAATCAGAGAGGATGGATGATCGATGTTTATTACAGTTTCAGGATGAGGAATAGGATTAGAAGAATTCACTTCTTCACTATCTATTGCGATCGAAATCTTTTCCGGTGAGTGAAACAACTTTTCTACAGAATCGCTAGAAGCAGTATTGGCCCTCAAACTCATGAAATAGATAAGGAATCAAAAAGGAAAAAGAACAAATAACTCAGAAGAAGAAACTTACTTGTAAGTGCAAAGGGGCGAGTCCAAAAATTTGAAATAAAGGAGTCGTTTAGATGTGATTATGTGACAAGAAGTGGAAGCGACGTAAGGGTTCAATTCACAGTTATAATAATAACCAGGTGTGACTTGGCCTCGTTTCACGATATATTAATGACAGAAGTTACAACATCGCAGACTAGGGCAGCTGTAAAGCAGTCCACCCCAGTCTGGGAGGACTTATGATGATATATAGGCCCATCGGATCGGATTATTCGTAATTGGGCCAGGCCCATTATAAAGGTTAGACGATAGAAATAAAGGGGCTGGTCAAGGCGCTGACCAGATCAAGCTTCTGGACAGCATAGTCAGAGGAGCAGGACTCCACCATGTTCTGTGCAGAAGTGTTTCTGGACAGAATAATCGGATTAGCATGACGAAGACCAAGTCAGTGGCGGCTTAACTGTCGACAAACGTGGGTAGATCCCACGTCCAATAAGGTCCAAAGATAACCGACAATAACTCCCCACTATGTGGAGAAAGATGATCACGATCGCCAGAGATAAAAGGAACATCCTGAACTACGATGATGACTTGATTCCGATTCTATACTTGAGTTGGATACGTACGCAGCTCTCTAAAAGAGTTCAGTCCAAATTCATACAAAAATCTAATTGTTCATACATTCTTTTCCTAACTTGAATCATCCAATTACCCGATTGTAATTAAAGGTTAAGCTTCATCAATTAGATAATCTTATATCTTTATTTTTCAGCCTTAGTCTAATTTAGTTTTCTTTAATTTAGGATTGTCATCTCATGTTTTGTTATGCTTATTAACATGTTAGGTAGCTCTTTTTGGTTTTTCGGATGATCTTTTGTTGTAGATTCAAATATGATCGACTACTAGAAAAATAGTCTTTTGCGACCGTAGTATTTGCGTCAACGTTACAAAATATAGTATTTGCGTCGATATGTCCATGCAAATGCCTTACAACTTTACTAAAGTCGACGTAAACGCTAATACATTTCCCCTGGTCGCTAATACATTTCCCGCCATGCCTTTAGCCGGAGTGGAATTTGGTGATAGATATTTGCATCGCCTTAAAGTATTTGAGTGAACGTGTCCACGTAAATGAATTTATATTTTTTTTTAAATACAAATATTCAAACTTATAAAAAAAAATCGAACTTAATTGCATCGATATATATATATATATACTATTATTTGCGGCAACATTTCCCACCTAGGATGCCACGTGTGAAGCATAGGTATAAACTATAATAATATACGGTAAGTGGGATATACGTAAAAGCAAAGAGACACTCTTATCCATATTCACCTTCTTCCCATCGAGCTCTATCCGTAAAAACACTTATAGAACCCGCCTTATTTCATAAAAACACTCTTATCTATTAGAGATAATGGCAAAGATTGAAGATTAATTGCTACCATATCTTTGGATACTGCTAATAATGATAATTGATTGTCATTTGATATTATTTGATTCTGTCTTTATTATTCACTTGTTGGCCAAGTATATTGTCCTATAAATATTGTAATCGTCTTTCAGTATTATCAAATACAATCAATTATCGTTTCTCTATTATTCTATCATGGTATCAGAGCTCTAGACTAACGTCTTTTCGATCCTGAGCAAGCTTTACGAAAAAGAATGTTTCGATCCTGAGCAAGCTTTACGAAAAAGAATGTTTGGGTGGGGGTTTGTGACATCAATATGATCAAACTCTCACCCCTCCCAATTTTTTTTTTTTTTTTCACGTTGAATTTTTTTTTTTCCTTTCGAAATAAACATGGCTGATTCAAAGGCTCCGGTGGCGTCAAAATTGAAAGCCGAATTAGGCTCCCAATCATCCTCCTTCTTCATCGCCACTCCAGGTTCATTCAAGCTTCTCGCCGGATTCTATGGCTGAAGCCTTTTTTCAACCCCTATTGCACAACGATTTCGCAATATATAGCAGCTCTCAGCCTCACCGCAATGCCGATATTAGCACGGACCTTCCGCAAACGCTGCTCATCTCCATGCCCCACCAAAGCCTCCGGCAGCCTCCTTGTGTCTTTCATATTTTTCTTATTATTATTATTTTTATTTTTAATAAATATCAATCTTGTCATTATCTTATCCACAAACCCGTATCCACCTTCAACTCCTTTCTATTTTTCTTTTCTCCACCTTCTACCCTGCGCATTTTTTGTTAGGGCATGACCCTCCGTTCCTTTTTATTTTTGTTAGGGTATATCCCTCCACTCATTTATTTATGTTTGGGTACAACCCTCCAAGCCTTTCTTTCTGTTTGGGTATATCCCTCCACTCCTTTAATTTTGCTAGGGTACATCCCTCCAACTATCGTTTTTCCTTCAGAGTTATATCCCTCCATGCTTTCCTTAATTATGAGCCAATCTCCATGTTCATTGTATTACCATGGGATTGCGGGGGCGTATTAGAGATAATGGCAAAGATTGAAGATTAATTGCTACCATATCTTTGGATACTACTAATAATGATAATTGATTGTCATTTGATATTATTTGATTCTGTCTTTATTATTCACTTGTTGGCCAAGTATATTGCCCTATAAATATTGTAATCGTCTTTCAGTATAATCAAATACAATCAATTATCGTTTCTCTATTATTCTATCATTATCCATATTTTATTTATGGTACTATGCCTACTTAAAGGCTTTTGAATACGTATAGGCTTTATTGGATGTTCATGTTGATCTTTGCAATGCTTTTCTGTTGGTTGTCCTACATTTTTGCTTGGATAAGTGTTGAAAGGCAAGATCAAGAGACCAACAACGTGGACGAGAAAGAGAACGTCGTGGTGCTTCTTTGTTGAAGGATGGAACATCTTTGCTGTAGAGATTGAGGGTTCTATGAAAGGTAATCAAAACAAACAAAACAAAACAAAACATTGAGTCTTTTATTAACTTTTTATTCTGAAAAAATGAACTGGGTTTTTCTGTATCAAAATTCGATCTGTTTGTGCTCTATTTATAGTACACGAAGCCCTAATCTTCAATATTTGAATTTAGGGAAAAAGGATAAAGATCCAATTTTGAAGCAAGAACACAGAAGTCGGATTGCCACTTTGTTGAAGAGTTTGATGATCATCAGCCTTTTGATTCAAGTAAGTCCAGCCTTGCAAATCATTTGAATTTGAGTGATTGCTTCCTTATCTCTTCAATCACCTTATCTCTCCCAAATCACTTGAATCCCTTGATAAATTCAAATTTATCTTTATGAATTTTTTGTAGATAAACTTTCAAATACTTTCGAATTGTCAATCAAGTGTTTATCTGATTTTGTTGTTGCTGTTTAACGGTCGGAACATTTGAATTTAAATTGATTGAGTCCTGGCTGTTATTACCCCCCCCCCCGGAAACGAGGCCGGGGCTAGAGGCCAAGTTTGTGACAAAGTTTCTGAAAAGGGATCTTTGGCAGTGCTTTAGTGAAAATGTCTGCCAATTGTGCCGTAGCTGGAACATGCCTTGTAACCAAAAGATTTATGGCCACCTGTTCTCTAACATAGTGGTAATCCAACTCTATATGCTTGCTTCGGGCATGGAACACTGGATTAATCATCATGTGTAGAGCACTGAGGTTATCCGAGTAGAGGACTGGTGTAGAGGTGAGAGTGATCTTGAGTTCTTGAAGTAGGTAGACAAGCCATGTGATTTCTGCTGCAGTGTGGGCCATAGCACGATACTCTGCTTCTGAACTGGATCTAGATACAATAGGTTGCTTTTTGGCACACCATGAAATAAGATTAGGTCCAAGGAACGTGCAGTACCCTGTAGTGGAATGTCTGGTGAGTTGACAACATGCCCAGTCAGCATCTAAGAATGCTTGTAATGTAGGCCAATCTACATTAGTGTGAGAGAATGCTAGGAGACTAGTTGTAGGGCCCTTATGAAGGGAAATGCCAAGGTCTAAGGTGCCTTTTATATATCTTAGAATGCGGTGGACTAGTGTCAAATGAGCCTGTGTAGGTTGTTGCATGAATTAAGAAACATAGTTGACACTGTAGGAGATGTCAGGTCTAGTGAAGGTCAGATATTGGAGAGCTCCCACTAGACTTCTGTAATATGTAGGATCTGATAGTGGTTCTGCTGCTGGATCTTCTGGATGTTTAGTTGCCAATGGTGTTCTCATAGGTTTACTGTCCAACATGTGAGCCTTGTCCAAAATGGTTTGAGCATAGTGAGACTGATCCATATGGAGTCCTGTTGTAGTCTTTCATGGAAAATTCCTTGCTCAGAATAGCAACAAATGACTCCAAGTGCTCTGTATTAGAACCTGTAAGCAATATATCATCCACATACAATAACAGCACTAGTGTCCCTTGGTTAGAATGATAATAAAATAGTGAGGGATCAGACAAGCTGCATTGAAAGCCATAATTAACCAAAAAAAGTGCTAAATCTATCAAACCAAGCCCTAGGTGCTTGTTTGAGGCCATACAGGGCCCTGTCAAGTTTACAGACATGGTTTGGGTAAGTAGGATCTGCCATACCTGGGGGTTGAGTCATGTAGATATCTTCTGAGATGTGGCCATGCAAGAAGGCATTTTTAACATCTAATTGTTTGACTGGCCAAGACTGATTGAGAGCTATACTGAGGACAAGTCTAATGGTGCTAGGTTTGACAACTGGGGAATAGGTTTCCAAGTAATCAACCCCATCTATCTGACTGTAACCTTTGGCAACTAATCTAGCTTTTAATCTGTCTAAAGATCCATCAGGTTTAAGTTTAGCTTTGTAGACCCATTTAGAGCCTATGACGTGCATTCCTGGGGTCCTGGGAACTTAGTGCCAAGTGTTGTTTTGGGATAAGGCATATAGTTCTTCTTGCATAGCTGCCTTCCATCCTGTGTGATTGAGGGCAGTCTTGATGGTTTTAGGTTCTTTTGGGATACTGATAGGATTGGCTGTGAAGGCATACTTAGGATTAGGTTTGAATATTCCATGTTGAGCCCTAGTGACAATTTTTGGTGAAGAGGGAGGAGATGCAGGTGAGGATGGAGGAGAGGAGTGAAAAGATTCTGTGTTAGGAGATGAGGGGTTATTGGCCGCACTATGTGGAGAGCTTGTATGAGGTGAAGTAGGTTCAGGTGAGAATGGAAGAGAGTGAGAAGAATGAGGAGATGATGGGGGAGATTCTATGATAGGAGATGAGGGGTTGTTGGCAGCACTATATGCAGAGTTTGTATGAGGTGTAGTAGGTTCAGGAAGGTCTGGGGTGTCTGTCATGATGGAAGTATGATTTGTGTGAGGGGATAGAGAAGGTGATGAAATGGGAATGTCTAGAGGCTGTGTGAGATGTTTAGGTGAGTTATGGTGAGGCTCATGATGGAAATCAGTAGAGGTGTTCTTAGGATTCCAGGAATCAAAGATGGAACTCACATGTGATGGATTAATGGTGTCATTGAGTTTATAAGGCAGAAGGGTTTCATCAAATGTGACATGTCTAGAGACAAAGAACATTCTTGTGGAAGGGTGAAAACACTTGTACCCTTTATAGTGAGTGCTATATCCAACAAACACACAGGGGACAGTCTTAGGGTCAAACTTATGTTTCCTTGTATCCCACAAATAGGGATAGCACCTACTTCCAAAGACTCTTAGGGTGGAGTAATCTGGTTGAGTGTTATGGAGAGCAAAGTAGGGTGATATCATATTAAGGGCTGATGAGGGAAGTCTGTTAATTAGGTGAACAGCAGTGGAGAAGGCTTCTACCCATAGAAATAGAGGTAATCTGCTGTGAAAGAGCATAGTGAGGCCAAGTTCTCTAATTGTTCTATGTCTTCTTTCAACAAGACCAGTTTGTTCAGGTGTATGGGGGCAAGAGATAAAGTGAGTAATGCCTGTTTTAAAGAAATGTGTGCTGAGTTGTTGATTAATAAATTCTCCACCCCCATCAGAGTGGAATTTTTTTATGTGTCTGTTAAATTGTCTTATCACAAAACTTTCAAAGTTCAGGTAAACTTGTAAAAAAGTTTGATTTGTGTTTAATAGGAACAAACCAAATGTGTTTAGAATAATCATCCACAAATCAAACATAATATCTAAATTTTCCAATAGATTCAACTGGGGCAGGGCCCCATAAATCACAATGAATTAAATCAAAGATACAAGAACTGGTATGATGAGATTGTAGAAAGGGCAGTTTACTCATTTTTCCTAACTGGCAACTTTCACATAGATGTTCTTGTTTATTGTTCCCTATAACCTCTATGAGGCCTTTGTTCTTCATGATTTGAATTGTTGGAAACTGGACATGACCTAACCTCTAATTCCAAAGATCACTGGAGCAAGACCTAAACCGATGAGCAAAATGAACTTGAGGATTACTTGGGAGAATGTATAGTTCTCCTCTAAGTCCTCCCTTCATGAGTTCTTGACCTGTCACATTGTCCTTTAAAACAAAGCCATTGTTAGTGAAAACACATTCAACAGAATACTGTTTAGCTAATTGGTTTACAGACAATAAGTTTTTCTTAAGTTCTGGTACATATAGGACGTTAACAATAGATATAGTTGAATTATTTGTACATATATACACAGCACCTATACCTTTGATGGATAATTGAGTACCATCAACAATGAGTACAAACTCAGAACCTGAATATGTATGTAAATTATGCAAGATGTATATATTACTTGTCATATGGCTAGAAGCACCAGTGTCTACTATCCATTCAGTTTCAGCAATGGTGTTGTCCAAGGTCAAAGCAGATAGAGCTTGTGGTAACTCACTGGTTTGAGATTTGTTTTTATTGTTCCAGCAGCATATTTTAGCCACATGTCATGTTACTCCACAGCATTGACAGGTTTCGTTTCTGTACAGGTCCCTTTCTGCTTTGGTCATCCTCTTGAAGGTCTGAGATCCACTCCCTCCTTGGTTCGAATTGGTGTTACCTCTGAAGGTATTTTATTGTGCCTGAAATCCCCTACCAACTGAATTAAACCTGGAACCATTGTTAAAAGCATTTGTATTCTGAGATGGTTTTTGGCCATAGAATGCCATTTGTGATAACTGGTTTGGTTCTTTAGATGCAGAAAACCAGGATCTCCTCTGGTCTAGACTTTGAAGTTGTGATACTAACTAAAAATAAGTAGGTCTAGGAGGTTTTAACATGGTTGTAGTGAAAGTTTCATATTCTGGACCTAAACTAGTTAGGAGATAATAAACCTTCTCTGGATCAGTGATTGGTTTTCCAATTGCTGCTAAACTGTCACATAAGCCCTTGAATGTCCTGACATGTTCATTGATATCCTTGTCTTTTCCTTAAGGTATGTGATCTGTTGTTTGAGATTGAATTCCCTTTCTTGGGAATCCTGGGCATAGGAGTCCTTCAAAGCATTCCAGACTGCTTGTGCTGTGTCTAGACCAATAACAAGGCCTAAAGATTCTTCTGACAGAGAGCCTATGATCCATCCTCTGAGCATCCTATCAGCTTTCTTCCATGATGTATGTTAGAAATAATCACACTGTTTATGATTAATCCTATTACTACCTTTTTTATTCTTTTATTAAGTTAATCCTTAATTACTTAATTAGACCTTGTATTAGTCTAAAGCTTAATTCCTATAAGCTTTTGTCCTCTATCGGGTCCTGTTTTCTTGCTGAAAGTCCAACTAGCCGTTAAGATAAGACTTCCAACGGCTAGTTGTTTTTCCTGTTGCTTTTCTGAGGCTGGTTGTATTATATAAACAACCAGGCCTCTTTGTAATCTGATTAAGCTTTTCCTACATGAAATAAACTGCTAGTTATTTCTATCTTCTTATTAAACTTCCGCTCTTACAATGTATACTCAGGATTCCTTGTCTGTGTAGTTGTCTCACTTCTAGCTGCTGTTGCAGTGAGATCACTACCAGTTGTTGTTGTTGTTGATCCTGTGGTTGCAGTGGAAAATTCTAGAGGTGCAGGAGTGGTGTTTGTAAGGTGTCTTGCTAATCTTGGCTCTCTGCCAATGCTAATACCTGCTCACGCCATAAGGGGTAGTTTTTGGAGTTTAGTTTCAGACTGATGAAATTCGCTACATTAATAGATTAGGTTGTCATGGTGTTAAATCACCAATGTCTCTGATACCATGTAGAAATTGAGGGTTCTATGAAAGGTAATCAAAACAAACAAAACAAAAATATTGAGTCTTTTATTACTTTTTATTCTGAAAAAATGAACTGGGTTTTTCTGTATCAAAATTCGATATGTTTGTGCTCTATTTATAGTACACGAAGCCCTAATCTTCAATATTTGAATTTAGGGAAAAAGGATAAAGATCCAATTTTGAAGCAAGAACACAGAAGTCGGATTGCCACTTTGTTGAAGAGTTTGATGATCATCAGCCTTTTGATTCAAGTAAGTCCGGCCTTGCAATTCGTTTGAATTTGAGTGATTGCTTCCTTATCTCTCCAATCACCTTATCTCTCCCAAATCACTTGAATCCCTTGATAAATTCAAATTTATCTTTATGAATTTTCTGTAGATAAACTTTCAAATACTTTCGAATTGTCCATCAAGTGTTTATCTGATTTTGTTGTTGCTGTATAACGGTCGGGACATTTGAATTTAAATTGATTGAGTCCTGGTTGTTATTATTTGCCACTAGGTGGATATTATTCAATTTGTGTGCCTTCCTGGTTTTAAAATCTTTAGATGTGAGTGTATCTTTCAGTTGTGCACTAACTGAATTTTCTGTCATAATGAAGGCTCTATTCACCTGTTGAAGAAAGGGGGAGAGAATATGTTTGCAAGGTAAAGAAATTTTGCTGGGCAAAGGTCTTTTTCTCTTGTATGGCTGAATCATTTACCTCCCTTCACTCTTTCACTATTTCCTTATATTTTTCCTTTGGGAACTTTCCATGGCTTCGATTTGCATTTGTATTTTTGTGTGTCTATTCATATTTTCTCTATCAATTCAGTGCATATAATGGAATTATATTTTTTTGTTCTTGGACAGATCAGGAAATGCAGCTCTGTTTTCTGGAAATACCTATAGATTGGACAAAGAGTTGAGTATGGAGTATCGGAGCTGGAAGATGAAAATACATTGCCCTTCATAGGTTGTGTGTTTTTTTTCTTGATTTCTATTTGTATTTTTCGTCTTGTGTATAAAATGGCTGATTCTCCTTAATCTCTTTTCTGTTTGTTGTTGTTCAAATGTGTGAAGGTGGAGATGTTAAACATTAGCAGGCGCTAATGATGGGAGTATACCGACCCTTGTATTCAAGTGGGAATTCCATTCTCCATTTGTTGTTGTTGTGGTGGATTTTTCTAAATGAAGTTTCTAATTTCTGGAATTTGTCCACAGGGTTTGGTACCCTTACTGGGATCTAACAACGAATCCTAGTGCCAAGGCTTTGATGGATTGCCTTCTAGGTCTGTTGAGTACAATAAGCAAGGGGCTCGATTCGCAAAATGGTGTGTAGTTTTCTTTATTCGTCTAAGTTGTTGATTTGCAGAATTGTGGATTATGACAAGAAAGTTTCTTCTTTAAAATTGTCAGGAGGGCGGTTCTTACCATTCTTTGTGGTCCTTCAGCTTTAGCTGTAAAAGAGGCAGCATGGAGTCTTTCTCGCTCTGTCGCTATTTCTCGGGTATCTTCAATCCAAACATGGTCTTATTATGAGCTCTACATGAGATATCTAATACAAATGTTTTGCAGAATAATGGCCTTGTTCCAATTGTGATACAAGAGAGGGTGGGGGTGGGGGTCCTTCTGAAGGCCTTTTTGACCGTCTTAAGAAAGGTACTATTTTTGCTACAATTTTGCCTTGTTTTGTGCTTTTACTACGTAGTTCTGCTCCTCTTTTCGTTTACATGCTTACTCCATGTTCTTCATTCTTGTTTACTTGGTTGCATGTGTGTACCAGTTCTTGTCAGGAGGCAAATCTAAAGTGGAAGCTACATTGAACCTGAACTCAATGAATCAAAGTCCTGACCCGTGGCACGTGTCTTTCTCATTTGCGCAGGCACTTCAGAACTCCGTCCTGAAGACGTGGCAGGGACGTCCCGAGAATATTGAAGCTGCACAAAAGGCACTGCTCGTAGTTGTACGTGCAAAAGCCAACTCATCGGCCCAACTTGGAGAAAGTACTATGCTGATGAGTTGGCTTTTGCACCTTCTCGTCCAACAATTAGGTACCACTGTTTCGTTCTCAGTTTATCTATCATTAGCACACTCTTTGTTTTTTTATTTGTGGTTCATTTTGTTTGGGATAAATTTGTGGTTCATTTAGGACTCAACATTCTTTTAAGTTTGCCATTCTGGTTTCTCGGCTTTTGGTCTGATCTGTTGTGTTTACTTGACACCTCTATACATGTATGGTCTGTTTTGGAGTGTCCTGTTAAGCTGAGCTCATGTATCGTTCATGTCATGTTGTCTTTGAGTCCTAATCTGCTATGTTGTCTAAGTCATGTTGTCTTTAAGTCATGTTCTTATATCTCTGTCCTTAATTTTGTACATGCTGTGCAATAGTTAAGTGTTTTGCATCAGTTCTTAAGTTCATAAAACTTGTTTATGTATAATCGGCTTTTGAAAGTAGATTTTCATAGACAGGTAGGTGTAATAAAATGGTTGTGGTGCCTTTAAAGGGTTTTGTAGATATACTTTTGACGTTTCCGACCATGACATTTGCATGTGAGAAAATTTGAGGCATATTGCAGATGTTTATTTCATATGGGATGAATCACATGCATTCAATTGCTAATATGTGCAATACTGGAATCTGAAAAATCAAATGGCTGAAGCATCAAGGCAAGCATATCTTAACATGCCTACCATATATAATTATTAGGCTGCTAGTTCTTTTAGGTTGATAGGTGCTTCAGGTTAGTTGGTTTGCTTCAAACTGATCTAAAACCATCTGAATTCAAATTATATATATATATATATAAAAACAAGTATTTGCACACTCGCACTCCTCGTAGCCTCCCAGACAAGTCAGTCACAAGGTCAACCACACAACTCACATGGCTGCAAACAAAGAAGATCGGATTGAGCCTTTCCCAAAGAAGTCAGAAGTATCAAGAAAACTAGACAAAAAAGAACCCTTCAAAGTCTTAAGGCTTCATATCTGAATCTTCAACAAACCAAAAAGAGGAGGTGCACCCTCCACCAGTGCTACCTAACATGTTCATCAGCATAACAAAAGACATGAGAAGACAAACGTCACAAACCTAAAAGAAGACCAGGCATGTCTGGAAAAGAAAGATATGAGATGATATAATCTAAGATCACCAACCACAAGAGCTATCTTTCTGGCTTCCAAGACCACCAACCACAAGGTCAGCTAATTAACTTATATTGCTGCAAATGAAGCAAAAAATGGAATGAGCTCCCAGTGGAAGCCGAAAATATCAACAAAAAAAAAAAAATAATAATAATAATCTACGATCATCGAAAAGACTGAGCAAGCCTGAAAAATGTCGGTCCTTCTCATAGCTTCCAAGACCCCAATCACAAAGTCAACCACTTAAATTATGGGGTTGTAAATAAAACAAATTGAAACAAGTCACCAGAAGAAACAGAACAATCAAGAAAGGTAAAACCTATGATCATGAAAAGTCAAAGCAAGCCTGAAAAAGTAGTCCTCATAGCTTTTAACACAAGCCACAAGGTCAACAACCACACAACCCATACTGCTGCAAATAGTGAAAACTGGGTTGAGCTTCAAGATAAAGTTGCAAATACCAACAAAAAACTAGCCAAAAAAGAGACTTCAAAGTGCAAGGCTTCAATGGCCGATTCTTCACCAATGATTATCCCAACCAACCAGAGAGAGGAACCACCCACTCCTTCATAGCTACCTAATATTTTCAACAGCATAACGATACATGAGATGAAGGCGAACCTAAGACAACTAAACACGAGTCTAACATGGGGTATATTCAACTAAAATCATCAAGAGGACTAAGAAGACTAAGCAAGCCTGGAAGAGAAGTCCTTCAAATAGCTTCCAGGACCAATCACAAGCTCAAAGACTTATCTCATGCGGCTGCAATAGAGCAAAGTGAATTACGTTTCCAAAAGTTCAAAATATCAAAAGTTTTAATTTATGATCATCAAGAAGACTTAAGCAAGCGCTTCCAGAAGAAGTCAAATTGTCAAGGAAAAAACAAACAAAAAAACCCTTTTAAGTCACAAGGTCAGTTGAAAATAAAAAGAAGAACCCCTATACAATTCAAGGGAAGAAAAAAAAAAGAATCTTGTATTCATATCCAAAAAGATTACATTTCTAATATTCTAATATTCACAGCTATCTACGGGGTAAAATCCAGCACTATTCCAATATTCACAGCTATCTACGGGGTAAAATCCAGCATGGAATAGTGCCACGGGGAAGCTGAAAATACTTGACAGCCCGATTGATTAAGCTGTAGACGCCCATAGTCCCAAAGAGTGGGACTCGGTCCAAACTCCATTTTTGCCTCCTGTCCTCAAGGAAATAAATGGAGTCTCCTTGAAGACCATACTCCTCTGCAGGGATGAGTTTACTTTCATTTCCCCCTAAAAACAAACACATATTCTCCAGGGTATGAACCTCCTCCATCGGTGTTTGATCTCCTACTAATTCTCTTCTAAAAACTTGAAAGCCGATGGTGTTATATAAAGTTACCGTATGCGCAACGTACCGTGTTAGGTAAAGAATCCTGTTATGAGATAATGCAAAATTGGTTTTCCAATTAGTTATGACCCACGGGGGTTTAACACGATAATCGTTACGATCAGGAAAGTCTTGAAATAATCGCACTTCACGGTGAGGTGCCTCAGGACCTCTCCCACGATCAGAATAATAAACCAGCTTCTTTAGATCCCAAATTTGAAGAAACTTATTATCCCCACGCACCGCGAATACATTGTCATGATAAGATGCTATATCTTTATACCCGCTGCCTTTCCCTCCTATCCAACTCCACTTTTTGTCTCCCTGGCCACAAATAGCTAAGTTGCCCCAGAAATGCCAGATAATCACAACTTTATAATCACTGTTGGAACTGGGATCAGAGGTTAATATGGCTTTTTGTATGACTGTCTCTTTAGATTTAAACAGCCATTCGCGAATTGTGGGCCAATAGGGATCATTATCTGCATCATCATCTGCATACGCTAGGGGAGGAAGTGCAATAATACCTCCGGAAAAAGGATTGAGTAGTGAAACATTAAGAAATTTGTCCAGAACCACGATCCATCCCTTCGATACCCCAACACAAACTCCATTATCAGTTAGCTTGTGAAAGATTTCCCTCTCTTGTAAAATCTGTTCTAACTTTTCATGTAATGGGGTGAAATTTTTTAATTTTTCTGATTCTAATGAAAATAAAAGTGGATGTAAGGAAGGTCTTTCTACTTTCTTACTCAAGGAGTAAGATACCTCGGCAAAGCCTGTTTCAAGAAAGGGGAAACTGAACTTGGATTGTATCAACCCCCATAATTCAGATGGAATGTCCGAAATTGAAGAGATTTCATGGCTAGAATCGTTAGTGTCCTCAGAATAAATTCCCGAATTAATAGACTTTTTTTCCAGCTTAATAGCCCTTTTATCCAACGGAATTTCCTTTTCCGACTCAATTATTGGTTTCAATTTTTCTGGCGGGATTTCAGGCGGGGATTCAGAATCTTTGATTCTTTGCAAATCATCCTCAACTAGCAGCTGCTTAATAGCCCTTTTCTCCGATTGAATTTCCGTTTCCGACTCAATTATTGGTTTCACTTTTTCTTGCGTGAATTCGGAATCTTGAATTCTTTGCGAATCATCCTCAACTAGCAGCTTTTCAGGCGAATCAATCATTTCCAACGTCGAAGAAATTTTTCCAGGAGCAAATTTGGGAATCATTAGGGTTTTCGCGTTAACTGGTTTTTCGTTTCAGAGAAGAAGGTTTTTCAGGTTTGAAATTTTGAATTGTAACGTTCAAATATCTTAGGGTACTGCTACTGCCAGAGCTATTCTGCTCTAGACAGAGCTAATGGTCTAAAATACCCTTCTTGGTTTGTGTCATTGTCCCGTCAGCCTTGCTACAATTCAGGTGGTCAATAAAGCAACTAATGCCTTTCTCTCTCTTTCGTTTTTTATTTGTTTATTTTTTTATTTGCATGCCTTTAAAATACGTAATATTCATGTGACGTTTGAATTTTTATTTTTTTTTTATGGAGAACGACGTTTGAATTGTTTGAAATGAAATGTACCATTTTTTATTTCCTGTTCCCAAACTAAAATTAAATATTCGAAAAATACGATTTGCTATTTTCTTAAATAATCACATATATACCCATTGAGACCGACTCAAATAGAATTGTACTACCTTCGTCTCAAAATTTAAATCCGTTTAGACTTTTTAATGTATATTAAGAAAGTTAGTTAAATTTGTTATGTGTCATTAATTTTGATTCAAAAATTTAAAATGATCTTTCATTGGTAATCCAAAGTACTAAAAAGCGGTTGAGTAATAATAAATGAGGGGCAGAAAAAAAAAATTTAATAAATGCTTTATTGGTTATCTAAATTAACTTATATTTTGAGACAAAATCAAAAAGCTACATAAACTTACATTTTAGACGGGGATAGTATGATTTAATGAAATAATGTTGAATAAGATGAGATATACCATTCTATCTGTTTATAATAAAATAAAAAGTATTCTCGAATTTAAGCAAGTATATTCAACATTTATGAATAAAGTAAAACTTTTTATTTTTCTTGACAAAGTGAAACAATTTTATTTGAGTTTATTCTCCTGATAATTAATTGTATACATGATTGTTTGTAAAAAATATATAGCCAAAAGATATTACATTCACATTTTAGCTTGGGACCCTCAACACTACATCAACTACAAACAATGCACTTTTTTATTTTGAGTGGACAAACAATGCACTCCTTAAAAATAATTTTAAAAAAGTACAAACAATACACCTTTCACAACAACAAAAAAAATATAGTAAAAAACAAGAGTAATGATACAGGTATAACCGTTGTGTCACAATAAATGACACAACGATCATCTGCACCATTGATCATTATTAGTCTAAATTTATCTTGATGTGAACAATCAAAATCAACGGTGTAGATGACCGTTATGTCACTAGTTGTGGCACAACGGTTGTTCCCGTATCATTACTCAAAAAACAAATGCAAAGGTTACATCGAAATTAAAAAAAGATGAGAATTAAATACTTCTCTTTTACGGAAGAAAAAAAGAACAGTGCAAAGGTAAACATCAATATTAAAAATAATCCTCAATAAAATATTAAATAAAGCTATCAAAAAAAATATATTAAAAATATAAAAAAAAGCTATCAAAAAACAATATTAAATAAAGAAGAAAACCACATATAGAAAAGGGTAGAGTCTCAATGATGACGTGGAGGAAGGAGGGAAACATTTGGCGTATTAAAGCGGGAAAAAGGAAAAATTAAACTTGCACAGTAAAGGTTTAGGGATCGAAGAGCTCTGATACCATAACAGATGTTGTTTGAAAATTATAATTTGATATATTTTACAGTTGAGTCTATTACAGTATATATATAGTCTATCATTAGGGCTATTACAGTAAATACAACCGAAGAATATCTAAGACCTAATGGAAAGGAAATAGATACAATAAATACAAATATATATACATATATATACGCTAATAGTTTTATTCTCCTTGTGGCTCGGTAATTGAACTTCAATCAAATATCTAACTCATGATATGCAATTTCCAGAATTCAGTCTGAAGAACAGCTAAACAAGACATATATTCAAAAAATCAGCATCTTCCTCTTCCCCTTTATCGTTTTTAGGTCATCGGCAATTCAACATTGTTTTGTGGTAATCCACTCAGTTTGAGTTTGTATTTTAATCTATATTTCTTGTCAGAAAATTGTCTCAAGATTGATCAATCTTGACTCTTTATTTTATTTTTCTAGTATTTTGCAATTGATCGTCTGCTTCTTTGAGTTTCTAATGCGCCTTTACTTTTTATATATGCAGATATTCATTGATACATAATAAATGGGTTACGATTTCGGTTGCACATTCCATGAAGTACGTGATGATGGTAGGTGGTCCATTGCACTTCCTTAGATATCGTTCTTCCATTTTTGAACTCGTTTCATCACTCAATTTTAGATGAATGTTTTCAGTACCCGTGTGAAATATTGGCATAAAATTCATATCTTTGTTTTGAAGGTGTGATTTCATTTTTTGATTTTGGGTTTAATATTTTATTTTCAAAGTTTTAATCGACTGAAAAGATGTTGCTGTAAAAATTAAAGGAAGTGAAGTAACTGGACATTTGTTATGTGCTAAAACGACATATGTGTGAAGAAGACTGAAAGTTGAACAAAGCTAGTTTCATAAGCTTAGAAATAAGCAATGCTCGGAGACTTGGGATGATCAAATAAACATCGGCAATTAGGATTAAAAAAGAAGATATATATGTAATGCTGATATGGAGTGATGATGGGTTTGAAGGTAAATTAAGACGGTAGCTGAAAAAAGAAGGCACAGCAAGACAGAGCTGGACAGAGGGATTCAAAAAAAGCAATTAGTGAAGCCTAAAACCCCGTTATGTGTTTATTGAGCTTTCCCAGTTTTTGATAGCTGATGCCCTTTCTGGTTTGAATCAAAGTTAAGTCAACTTTTTGGCAGCTTAACAACTCAGTATCTGAGAGTTTGAACCTTTAATCTTTCCTTTGAATTCAACTTGGTCCATGTACTTTTGATACTTTCATGTGGGAGAGATCTACATTTTGATTTTTGAGTTGGTGGCGCATTTAACTTACTTTTCATTAATTTTGATAATCTGGTGTATATCAGCTTTGCAGGGTCCCTGATCGTAATGTGGTTCATTCTTCTTCCTATTGTCCCTGTCTATCCTCGCATAGAAGGAGCCTAGTCGTATTTCTTGACAATCCAAATTGTGTATCCTTAGAAGCGAAGTACTTTTAATATGCGGAGTTTCCCTCCTCTAATTGTTAGTTTGATGTATTTTGAGTCCGCGGACTCTTGGATGATGTAAATTTTGCTTCATATATTAAGTAAATTATGATTTTAAAAAATTACATTAAATAAATAAATGAAATAGGCAAGCATATACAAGTTTTGCCTTGTGATGGATTACACGGTTTAGTGTTGATTGTACAATCATTTACGATAGTCACATATATGGTTTGACATTATCTGTAGAAAGGCAGAAGGAAATGTTTTTCAATGTTGTAATTCTAGTGTTTTTACTCTGAAAGTTGATGGGCTAGCTACGTCTGTGTACCATTCCAGATCTTGTTTAAAATGTAGGTTAGATTCCCCCAATAAATTAATGAATAAGTAGTTTTACCTTGATTGATTTTCTTTTGAACATAATTGAGTTTTCAAAAGTATGTACTACTATTCATGGGAATGGGTGATGGTTGGTATTGTAACTCATCACGAGTAAGGGCCAAAAGACTTTCATCAATTTTTTGGTTCTTTCTGTATGTGCCTCCATTTAACCAAATATTATCGGCCAGCCAATCTTGTATATCACACAACAATGCTGTGTGAATCAGCTTTATGTCCATGATTCAAGCATTACTTTGTAGGGTCTTAATGAAACATTTTGGTTGGTGATGGGGGTTAACCGTATAAATTTGAATACGAGTATGATACTCGAGATCCTAAATTAAATCAGACTGTTCACGAGCTGCAGATGGATTCTGAAATCGAATAATTTAGATCAGAAAATTATCAGCAAATCTGAGCTATTGTCTGTGCTGTGTAATAGACTGAGTTGGTTCAGTTTGTGAAACTGTTTATTCTATTCGTCAACGAGATTTGTCCAAGTTACAAAGGTGGAGGAAATGCATACAAATCTAAATATATCCTCTTCCGAATTTTTGATTCATATTGGAGAGAGATACAATTCAAGACTAGTTAGCCAGGTGGTTTTTTATTGCTTCTATCTCTTAACCTGCACCATTTCAAGATGGGTTTTGACTTTGAATAGTACACATTTAATTATGGCAATTTGGTGAATCGACTAGTTTTTCTTTTGACATCTATATATCATTGACATACAATTTAGGAAGGACAAAGAAAACTGGAAGAGTATTTTGCTGTGCGCCTCATGCTACATTATTTGAGTTAACTCTATTCAATTCACCAACTTGACTGTACCATAAATACCTGTCGTTGTTATCTAGTGACTACAATTTCTAGGCTGAGCTGCCTGCATGAACATGATTGAATGAGGTGTATATTTGAATTTGGATGATTCATTGTGTGAGGTCTACGTTTGCCTGTGCTTATGCCACTTGTGGATGTTGAGAATTTATAGTTGCGGCTTTCCTTAGATTAAATAGCTGAGTCTGATTTGCTTTCTGTCAGACTATGAAGACGAACGCGAGGAGGTCGGCGGGGGTAGCCATCTATTGGGATTTATGTTTGGCAATGTTGATAACTCTGGTGATCTTGATGTTGATTACCTAGATGAGGTATTTTACACCATTGATCTGCATCAAATATGGATACAATCATTTACCCGGAAAAGGCATTGATTTTACCTCTTTTTCTAAAGTAGCACACGAAGTTTTGTATTTGTCATTACTTATCTATGAGGCATTGCTTATTTTTTGTTTATTAACTTTTGGCCATTTTTGGAAGTTTTTATTACTATAGACTGCTGACTTGTCTGCCAAACTTTGTCTATTACACATCTTGGGACAACCGGTGGAGCCACAGAGGGAGAAAGAGAGAGAGGAGGGGGAGGGAGGGTGGGAAACGGAAGCTATTTCATGAGAAAACCAATGCTAAGAAAAGCATTGTTCACAACATCCAAGGGAGAAGGTCCGAGTCCTATTTCTCCGTCTAGGTGCAAATAAAAGCTCCAATCAAGTTCGACCTTTCTAGTTCCTCCCTAACCGTTCAGAAATCTTTCCTCTTTCCTCAACTCTTTGTCATCTTCTTGGGATGAAAAAAATGCTAGCCTAATAGTTATGAATGTTGACTTGCTCATTCTTATCATTTGAGGTCTTAACCACAAGATAGTTTGGAATAGGCTCAACTTGGAATCCTCTTACCGACTAATAGCACTTTTTTAGGTTAGTCTTGTTTAACCCAAGGGGACCCCTTGGTATCTGGTAGGCAATATCTCCAGGGGACACTTTTCAGGGTTTTAGTGATCCTCCATGACCAGGAGGAGGTAGGGGGGAGGAGACCTCCTTGTCTAGCTTTTATTGGATGAAAACAGGCCCACCAGGGATCATATCAGGTCAAAAGAGGAAAAAGTTGTTTTTCATGCATAACCAGCTAACCACATTCAGTCTCTAAGTACTTTTTGTAAAAACATTAGGGAAAAATTCTTGTATATATTTTTATTACTTAGCACATGCTAGCTTTTAAATAATACAATGAAACCCTATTTCTTCTAGGATAAGTAAGCTAACTTAGCCCCTCCCCCAAGATAACTTCAGCCGCCTCTTTTTCTAAGCCCTACTGCCCAACATGGGCTGACTATGACACAAAAGGTACGGCTGTTGTTCATTAAAAAGTTGCAATTACAATTATACCCTTTTCATTTACAATACACATATATCTCATATTCCGACACTCCCCCTCAAGTTGGTGCATAGATGTCAATCATGCCCAACTTGACCAAGAAATCATCGAACTCTCGCTTCCCAAGGGCCTTGGTCAATCCGTCTGCGGTCTGTCTTGAAGATGGAACGAACGGTATACAAATCTGACCACTTCCTAGTTTTTCCTTGATGAAATGACGATCTATCTCCACGTGCTTAGTTCGGTCGTGATGCACGGGGTCATTGGCTATGTCTATCGCAGCCGTATTATCACAATAGAGCTTCATTGGCATATCAACCCGCACACGTAGATCTTCCAACACCCGTTTGATCCACAAAACCTCACATATACCCTGTGCCATCGCCCGGAATTCTGCTTCTGCACTACTCCTGGCTACAACACTTTGCTTTTTGCTCCGCCAAGTCACCAGGTTACCCCACACATAGGAACAATATCCCGTAATGGACCTCCTATTGACCGTACACACACCCCAATCCGCATCAGTAAAGATCTCCACCCCCTTCCTTCCATTTTTCTTGAAATACAACCCCTTGCCAGGAGTAGTCTTCAAATACCGCAGGAGGTGATAAGCAGCATCAAGATGTTCTTGCATAGGTGAGTGCATGAATTGGCTTAATGTACTAACCGCATACGAGATGTCAGGCCGAGTGTGGGAAAGGTAGATCAGTTTGCCCACTAATCGCTGATACCTCTCCATCTCCACCGGGTGCTTGTTTGAGACATCCCCTAATTTTAGATTCGTTTCCATTGGGATGCTTGCTGACCGAGCCCCCGTCATACCCGTTTCGCTTAGCAAATCTAGAGTGTATTTTCTCTCGGCACACGTACATTCCCCGTTTCGTTCTAGCAATCTCCATACCCAAAAAATACCTAAGAGGCCCGAGATCCTTGATCTCAAACTCCTTAGAAAGGCTCCTCTTAACTTTTGCGGCCTCTTCCAAGTTATCACCTGTCAAAATAATGTCATCAACATAGACGATCAGAATAGTTATTTTCCCTTGGTCAGAAAATTTAACAAACAATGTATGATCTCCATGACTTTGACTAAATCCCAAGCTTTTCAAGAACCGCATAAAACGCTCAAACCATGCTCGTGGACTCTGTTTAAGCCCATATAAGGACTTGATCAACCGACAAACCTTTCCCTCAAAACGCTCCTCAAACCCCGGAGGAGCATCCATATACACTTCCTCTTTAAGGTCCCCGTGAAGAAAGGCATTCTTCACATCCAACTGAAGTAACGGCCAATCCAAATTAACAGCCAAGGAAAAAATAATATTTATAGTGTTCATTTTCGCAACTGGTGAAAACGTTTCGGAATAATCAATCCCGTATGATTGGGAGTACCCTTTTGCTACCAACCGAGCCTTATGTTTCAAGAGTGCTCCATCTGCATCATATTTATTTAAACACCCACTTACATCCTACTGTCCTCCTGCCTTCTGGTAGGCTAACCACCTCCCAAGTGTTGTTCTTTTCAAGTGCCCTCATTTCATCCAAAACTGCCTCCTCCCAAGCCGGAACTTGGCGAGCTTCCTGAATGTTTGTTGGAACATATGAATTAGATAGGTCTGTAAGAAAGGCTTTATAAGGTGGAGATAGGTTGGCATAACTCAGGAATTTTGACATAGGATGTTTTGTGCAGGCTCTTTGTGGTTTACGGATGGCTATAGGAACATCAAGAAGTATGTCATCTGCTGGCCAAAGGGTGTTTGTTGACAAATCAGATTCTAGTGAAGAATTAACTTGCTGGCTATCAGGATCAGGATGCTCTTGGTCCACGATTGGCACTGCAGTTTGTTCTTCAGGTTTTTTCTCTTCCCTTATCCTTTTCTGAAAGGTCACCCCTTTAAAATATTTACCAGGACTTATTTCAGGAAATCTTTTTTTAGCATCATTTAGACTCTCTTTTCTTTCCTTTTCTAAGTCCTCGGTTCTTGAATGATCAGAATCAATTCGTTCAAGATTGGGTACTTCTGGTTCGTTATTTTCTAGACTTAGCCAATCAAAATAAGACTCTTCCTTAGTTCTCCCAGACTCCCCCTGAAGCTCATTATAGTGTTTGAAAAACATGTTTTGCTCAAAAAACGTCACATCCAAGGAAACTACGATCTTCCTTGATTCCGGATCGAAGCATTTGTACCCTTTACTAGTGGGGGAATACCCGATAAACATACATTTTTTCGACTTGGGTTCCAACTTTCCCCGGTTATGAATGTGTACAAATGCCACACACCCAAAAATCTTTAACGGTAAATCGTTTATTATCCTTGTGGTGGGAAAAATGTTTGTTAAAACTTTCAAGGGAGTTTGAAACTTTAAAACTTTAGACGGCATTCGATTAATCAAATAGACAGCCGTAAGAACAGCTTCGGTCCAGAGATATTTGGGACAGTTTGAGGTTATCATTAGAGCTCTAACCACCTCAAGGATGTGCCTATTCTTTCTCTCAGCAACACCATTTTGTTGAGGGGTTTCAACACATGAGCTTTGATGAACTATTCCTTTTTCAAGGAAAAAACCTCCAAGCACTCGGTTAAAGTATTCTGTCCCATTATCAGTCCGGACAACTTTAATTTGAGTGTCAAATTGTGTTTTAATCATTTCGAAAAAAGTTTTAAAAGTTTGCCCAACTTCAGACTTATTGTTCAACACATACACCCAAGAAACCCTAGTGTGGTCATCAATAAAGGAAACGAACCATCTTTTTCCAGTTAAGCTTATATTCCTAGATGGCCCCCAAACATCGCTATGGATCATCGTAAAGGGACGTGTAGGCTTATAAGCTTGAGGGGGATAAGAAGTTCTGCAATGTTTCGCAAGTTCACAGACTTCGCATTGAAAAAAAATTGCCTTTTTATTATTAAATGGATCCGGAAACAGTTTTTCCAAATACATAAAACTAGGATGACCTAACCTATAATGTAGCAACATAACTTTATTTTGATCAGACACATTAACTGGCTGGTAAACTGTTTTAAAGTTGGCTTCCTTATCAAAATCAGATGTTGGTTCCAAGACATAAAGCCCTCCGACCAATCTACACTTGCCAATCGTCGTCCCCAAGTTTGCATCCTGCAAATCACATCCAGATTCAGTGAAATTAGCTCTACACTTTTCATCCGATGCAAGTTTGGAAATAGATAAAAGATTGCAAGTTAGTTTAGGTACGTGAAGGACATTTTTTAAGGTTAACGTTGTGGTGATTGGGATAGATCCCTTTCCAGCAATGATGGAATTAGATCCATCACCAACTTAACGATTGGTTTCCGGACATGATTTATATGAAGAAAAAAGTTCGAATTGCCGGTCATATGATCGGTGGCGCCGGTGTCGACTATCCAACCGATTCTTTGCGTTTGATCAAGGTGAGAGAGATAGGAATAGTTACCTGAATCAATGTAAGAGCGAGGCTGATTGCTTATTTAAATTAGAGGATAGAAATTTACCGATTTGTTCTAATTGTTCCATAGTGAGAGGAGGCACTCCCGATTGAGACGACCGCACTTGATTGGATTCCACCCGGTTGGCCCGCCGCCCATCGGACTTGGAGTTTTCAGCCTGTTTCACTTTCCAGGCTGGTTTGCCGACCAATTCCCGGCCAGACTCCCGGCCGTGGCCAAGCTTTTTGCAATGATCGCACTTGACCTTTGCCTTTCCATTCCGTTTTAAGTTCTCGGCCTTTCCAACCGCCAAGGCCGAGCTTTCCACTTCCCGCCGAGCTTGAATTGGTGTGTGCATAACCCTTTTTCTCGGATTCCTCCCTACGAACTTCACAAATACTTCTCTTAGGGTAGGTAATGGTTTCCTTCCCAAAATTCTCCCCCTTACCTCATCAAGCTGTGTGTTTAGTCCTGCCAAGAATGAATAGACTCTTTCATTTTCTTCTCTCTTCTTGAACTTAACGCTATCCCCTGAGCAATCCCAAGTGTCGTCGTGGCAAAGGTCGAGTTCCCGCCGCAGTCACGATCTCGTTATAATAAGTCGTCACATCTTTCGATTCTTGCCTGAGATTCCATAATTTCGTCTTGAGTTCGTATATCTGAGATGTATTTTCGACATCCGAGTACATCTCTTTTACGGCTTCCCATATATCTTTTGCGGTAGGAAGAAACATATGAGGTCTTGCCACAGTTGAATCCATCGAATTGATGAGCCATGCCTTAACCATGGAATTTTCAGATTTCCATGATCTGAATTTTGGATCTTCAGAACTCGGAGCTTTGGTTTCACCGGTAAAATGACCTAGCCGTCCTCTTCCGTCAATGGCCACCGCACGGTCCGAGCCCACTCCGGGTAGTTCTTACCCGTGAGTCTCCTCGATGATGGCGAGTAAACGGGGTTGGTGCTGTTCGGCTCATCTTCACCGCCAACTTTGGTGGATGTGGCAGAATCCTCCAGACTGCTGATGCCATCTGCCATTGGTTTTCCTTTTTGTATTTTTTTTTTAATTTTTTTTTTTTTTTTTATTAGAGTTTCAACGTGGCTCCGATACCATGTAAAAACATTAGGGAAAAATTCTTGTATATATTTTTATTACTTAGCACATGCTAGCTTTTAAATAATACAATGAAACCCTATTTCTTCTAGGATAAGTAAGCTAACTTAGCCCCTCCCCCAAGATAACTTCAGCCGCCTCTTTTTCTAAGCCCTACGCCCAACATGGGCTGACTATGACACAAAAGGTACGGCTGTTGTTCATTAAAAAGTTGCAATTACAATTATACCCTTTTTATTTACAATACACATATATCTCATATTCCGACACTTTTCATTGTGTCCAAGATTTTCATGAGGATTTGCCAATTAATGGAGTCATAAGCCATCATTTTATCAATCTTGGCTGCACATCTGGGTTGTCCTCCTTGTTTACGAAACCCCATAACAATTTCATGCATATCAAATTTTTTTCTTGGATCAATCTTCTTCACAACAGCGGATTGATTTTCATTAATCAGAGATGGAACCACTCCAATCTGTTGGCAAGAACCTTGGTGATACACTTGTGGATCACCTTGCAACAGGCAATGAGTGTAAAGAAGAGAGAAAAAGAAGAAGAGAAACTTTCTTATTGATAAAACTCCTTATCGGGTAGGATAAGTGTTGATTACACTTTATAGAAAAGCCTCCAACGGCTATAAACTAATCCAGAAAGTCTTCTAACGGCTAATGAACAGGAAAAACAGTTTTCTGTTCATTAGCCTTACTAGGACAGAAAAACAGCTAATCCATACATAATTAGCACTAGATTAATACATAGATTATTACTAATATAAGACCATCTTTCAACACTCCCCCTCAAGTTTGGTTGTAGATGTTGATGCATCCAAACTTGGAGTGAAGATGGTTAAAGACTTGAGTTGAAACAGGCTTGGTCAAAACATCAGCAACTTGTTCTTGAGTCTTCACATGAACAAGGGTTATATCTCCATTGTCAACTTTTTCCCTTAAGAAATGCCTATCCACTTCAACATGCTTTGTTTTATCATGATGAGTAGGATTCTCAGCAATACTTAGGGCAGAAGTATTGTCACAAAGGAGTTGAGTAGTTCGAATTTTTGAACCCTAGCTCATTAAGTACCCTTTTTACCCAGATGCCTTCACAAACACCAAGTGCCAATGCCCTTAATTCTGATTCAGCACTACTCCTTGAGACCACATGTTGCTTTTTGCTCCTCCATGTGGTGAGATTACCCCAAACATAGGTGCGGTACCACTCGTAGTTGATCTTCCATTGGTTTTATCCCCCGCATAGTCGCATCGGTGTAGATCTTTACCTCCTTGACACACCCTTCTTGAAGAGAAGGCCCCGTCCAGGATTTTTCTTTAAAAACCTTAGAATTCTTTCAACAACTTGCATGTGTCTTTACGTAGGTTGATGCATGAATTGGCTCACCAAACCTACAAGAAAACGGATATCGGGCCTGGTATGAGATAAATAGATAAGTCTCCCTACCAAATTTGATATCTCCCTTTGTCCACCGCAGGGGCTATCGGACTCATTCCCTAGCTTTAGGCCGGGTTCAACGGTGTTTCGAGCGGGCTTACACCCTAGCATCCCGGTTTTTTTTTAAGAGATCTAGGGTGTATTTTCTTTGGGACATGGAGATTCCATCGAATTTCGGCAATCTCCATTCCAAGGAAATACTTTAGATTTCCCAGTCTTTTATTTCAAACTCGAAGCCAACATATCTTTAATGTTTCGATTTCGGTATCATCATTTCCCCGTTAGAATGATGTCATCAACATAAACTACTAACACGGTAGTTTTCCCCGATCCGAACTTTGTAAATAAAGTATGATCGAGTGGCATTGATTAAAGCCATTCCTTTTCATAAAGGTTGTAAACCTCCCAAACCAGGCCCTTGGGGACCGTTTGAGTCCATAGAGTGACTTTTCTAATTTGCGGACAGCTTCCTTTCTCCCCTAGGCTTTCAAATCCGGGAGGGAGATGCATATACACTTCCTCTTGGATTTCTCCATATAGGAAGGCATTTTTAACATCCAAATGGGTGAGTGGCCAATCAAGGTTAACTACGCAATACTCATGAGAATTCGATTGTATTTAGCTTGGCTACAGGGGCAAAGGTCTCATGATAGTCAATCCCATAGGATTGAGTGAAACCTTTGGCCACTAGCCTTGCCTTATACCTATTTAGAGTTCCATCAGCATTGTATTTGACAGTGAAGATCCACTTACATCCCACTGGATGTTTACCCTTTGGCAAGGGAGTGATCTTCCAAGTCTTGTTCTTAATGAGAGCATGCATTTCTTCATTTAGTGCAGCTTTCCATTCAGGGACTTGCATAGCATGGTAAACATTCTTAGGAATGCTAATTTTATCCAAGTTTGGTAGTGAAACCATAAAAAACGTGACAACTTGTCATAGGACAAGTAGTTATACAAGGGATGATCGGTGGTGCACTTCCTAACCCCTTTTCTTTGGGCAATAGGCCTCTCATCAAGTTCACCTACCATTTCATCGGAACCCTCGAGTCATCGGTTTCGAGGATTCTTCTGAATCATTATTTTCATGTGATGACCCTTGGTCATTAAGATCTGTGTCAGTAACTTCAGGATTTTGATGAACTGCCTTCCTCTTTCTGGTGTACACAATGACACTAGGTTCATTTGTGGGACCAGGAGGAGGGACACCATCATTTTCTGATTCCTCATTGGAAGTTCCTTGAGTTTCAGGAATAGTTACACTATTATCAGCCTCTCTAGGAACCACTATGTTCCATGAGTTGTGATATTCATCAAAACCTTCCCCTTGAGTTGATGCACTGTAATAGGGCATATTTTCAGAGAAAGTAACACCCATAGTGGTGTATACTTTCTTAGTAGTGGGACAGTAGCATTTGTACCCCTTTTTAGTGGAGGAGTAACCCACAAATATACATTTCATAGATCTAGGATCAAGTTTTCCTCTGTGTTGGGCATGGATATGTACAAAACAAGTACTTCCAAACACCTTCATAGGAAGACTACCAAAAAGATGAGACTTAGGGTAGTGATCTTTAAGAATTCCAATCGGAGTTCGAATTTTAGGACCCTCGAGGGCATCCCGTTGATCAAGTAGTTCTTTGTTAGAATTGCATCACCCCATAAATACTTTGGTACATGCATAGTGAACATTATACTTCTTGCCACATCTAACAGATATCTATTTTTTCTTTCTGCCACCCCATTTTGTTGGGGGGTATCAACACAAGTGCTCAAATGAACAATGCCTTGTTCAGTTAGGAACTTAGCAAGTGACTTCTCAAAATATTCGTGCCATTATCGGTTTTCAGTATTTGAATCTTAGATTCAAACTGAGTTCTGACCATGGTATAGAAATTCTGAAAAATTTCACCAACTTCAGATTTTTCCTTTAAAAGAAAGAGCCAAGTGACTCTACTATGGTCATCTATAAAGCTTACAAACCATCTTTTTCCAGATGTTGTAGCTTTCTTAGAAGGACCCCAGATGTCACTGTGTATCAAGGAAAAAGGTCCGGATGGAGAATAACCTCCACTTTGGGAAAAACAGATCGGTATGTTTAGCAAGTTGACATACTTCACAAGAAAGATCAGAAATAGCTTTTCCATTAAAAAGATCAGGATACAAATTCTTCATATAAGCAAAATTAGGATGTCCTAACCTATAATGTAATAACATAATCTGATTACAAGTAGAAACAGACTTGTTATAACTGGCTAGGCCTCTAGGAATATCATCAAAAAAACTTGTCAGTGAAGTGAGTCTTGAATACAAACAGTCCAGAGTAAGCTTCAGCACTGCCAATCTCCATCTTGGAGCATAAGTCCTGAAACTTACAGCCATTAGATTGAAACAAGACATTACACTTTGAGTCTTTTACAAGTTTGCTTACAGATAAAAGATTGCATTGCAAGTTAGGAACATAAAGTACATTCTTAAGAGTTATCTTTTCATTGATTATAACATCCCCAGTACCAGAAACCTGGGAAGAAGTCCCATCAGCAATCTTTATAGTATGAGGAGAAACACACTTGGTGATTTTTATAAAGAGTTCAGGGTTTCCAGTCATATGACTGGAGGCCCCTGAATCAACAAGCCATATATTTCTAATCACATGATTACTGGTATAGGTATTAAGGCACACACCTGCATTAGCCATAGTTGCAACTCCTTGAGGAGCAGCAGTTTGAGAAGTTTGAGTAGATAGAAGCCTTTTTAGAGCCTCAATTTGCTCTTTACTGAACTCATTCTCAGACTTAGGTTCCTCAAAGGTAGCAAATTTGGCAGAATTTTCATAATTCTTAGGTTTCCAATTAGGAGGCTTGCCATGGATTTTCCAGCAAGTCTCCTTTGTATGGCCTGTCCTTTTACAGTGCTCACGCGCATGTGCCTTATGTTCTTTTGTTTCGATTTTGAGTGGACTGTGATTGGGATACACTCTTAGTAAAAAGAGCAATCGTTTTCCGTAGATGTAGGAGGAGTAGTATTACTCGATGAGTTTCCTCCTACTCTCTTCATGTTTAACCTCAGCAAAAACCTCTTTGACAGAGGGGAGGGTTTTTTTACTTAATATCCTCCCCCTCACATCATCAAGATTGGAGTTAAGTCCCATTAGGAACTTGAAGATTCTTCTTTGATTTTTCAAAGACATATAAGTCTTTGCATCA
Source organism: Gentiana straminea (assembly GCA_036785695.1). Lineage (NCBI taxonomy): Eukaryota > Viridiplantae > Streptophyta > Magnoliopsida > Gentianales > Gentianaceae > Gentiana > Gentiana straminea. Next base: position 4,134,451 of record JAVUPR010000088.1, on the reverse strand, counting down.
TCAGTAGACTGCCAGGAAATATTTTCCAAACTGTCAAGCTGTTGCCAAGACTTAGACAGAGAGTTGTAGAACATGGTGACACTAAGATCACCTTGCTTCATATCTTGTACCTTAGCTTCAATCTCATAGACGGCAGAGATATTTTCATTTTTTGAATAAAGATCAGCAGCTCCATTCCATATCTCCTCAGCAGTGTCCATAAGAATGAAGTTCTCAGCAGTATCAGTGGTCATAGACCCCAGAAGAATTGCCATGACTTGGCTGTTGTCAACCCTCCACTTCTTGTAGTTAGGTGACCTTTTCTCGGTGCTTTGCTCTCTCCAAGTAAGGAATTCTTCCTTGTCTCTCCCTGTGATAAGGAGTCTGATGGATCTAGACCACTGGAGATAGTTATCACCATTGAGTTTAGGAGTGGAGAATGACATTATAGAGGGTTCAGTGGTCCAGGAAGAAGGATTTGTGGCTTCTTCCCTTGAGTTAACCTCTGAAGAATGCTCAGTAGCCATTTTGAAAAAGAGATTTACAGAGTTTTTGTAAGAACAGTCTCTGATACCATGTAGAAGTAGAGAAAGAAGAGAGAAAAAGAAGAAGAGAAACTTTCTTATTGATAAAACTCCTTATCGGGTAGGATAAGTGTTGATTACACTTTATAGAAAAGCCTCCAACGGCTATAAACTAATCCAGAAAGTCTTCTAACGGCTAATGAACAGAAAAAACAGTTTTCTGTTCATTAGCCTTACTAGGACAGAAAAACAGCTAATCCATACATAATTAGCACTAGATTAATACATAGATTATTACTAATATAAGACCATCTTTCAACAATTCCTTTCTACGCATTGTATTTTAACTTTAGGTGTAAGAATAAGGGTGTACAGTTTGGTTGATAAAATTAAAACCATGACGAAGTAGTGTGCTGCGCTCAAGTAGTCATCCCCATACAACCCTCCAATCCCTCTTGTAGAAGTCAGTAGCCTGCCCATCTTGCCCTGAAGCTGCATCTGCTTTCCTTTGAAAATGTGCATTCTCAACATCCTCATCTAAGATACACCTGACTAGAATGATTTGTTTATCATTTCCCTGCATATGCTTTCAATTTGAACTTGCTATGAGTTTTGCTATTATGATTCTTTCAGGATGCAAAGGAGCATCTTGCTTCGCTAGCAGACAAGCTTGGTTCATCCTTGACAGATATAGATGTATGAAAATCTCGATCTCTTGTTGCTAATTGCTAATTGTTATGGAGTAATTGATGCTATGTTATTCCGTTATCAGACCCTTCTCTCCATTATGTTAAGGTCTTAAACTTGTTTTTTGGTTTCTTATTATTGTTACTGATTTACTCTCTTGCTTGAATAACAGTTAGCTATAAGAACTCAGCATACAACCTCCGACGCTGCTGAGCAAGGTATTTGTCTTTTCATTTGAGGTGATATTGTTGCCGATGCTTAATATTCTTTGTCACTGAAGGGTGCTATTTTTTGTAACGTTGTTAGTTGTTCTTGGTCTTATCATGGAGGGCCTGAATGTTTGCCTTCACAATCTGTTTCTGAGATAGAAAGTGATTGAAATGTGTAGAAAAGTAATAGGAGAAAAAGATATTTTATTGATTCTTCCTTAGTATTTTATTACAGACTGATTCACCTTTTATAACAGAATATCCAAGACTCTTTACCAAAATAACTTCCTATAATTAAGGAGCCGTCATTGGTAAACCCTAGGAGCTAACACAAACCCTAATACTTAAAATAGGCAAAAGTACTCAACTCGCCCTTATTAGGATATAAATAAAAACATAATAAAACATTATTAAACTAAAGCACAATACGGCAAAGTCTTCAACACCCCCCCAAGTTGAGCATGGATATTTAACATGCCCAACTTGCTCATAAAGTTGTCAAATCCTTGCTTGACTAGGGGCTTTGTCAATCCATCGCAACTTTGTTGTACGGACGGAAGAAAGGGAATACAGATTATCCCATCATCCAACTTCTCTCTTATAAAATGTCTGTCAATCTCGATATGCTTGGTCCTGTCATGTTGAACAGGATCATTGGCAATATCAATAGGCGCCTTATTATCACGGTAAAGTTTCATAGGCGGCTCCACTTTGGAACTTGAATGTCTTAGGGACTCTTCTTATCCACAATTCCTCACACACACCTTGTGCCATTGCCACATATTCGCCTCGGTACCGTACTCCTAGCAACCACCCCCTTTTTTTGCTCCTCCATGTGACCAAGTTACCCCACACGTAGGCCGGTAACTGATGTGGATCTTCTTTCCTTTGAACCGGCCCAATCAGAATCTGTGTATACTTCCACTCCCCTGTTTGAGCTCTTCCTGAACCACAATCCTTCACCAATCGTACCTTTAAGGTACCTCAATATTCTGTAAACTGCTTCTAGGTGTTTTTCACATGGTGCATGCATGAATTGGCTCACTATTCCTACAACAAAAGAAATATCGGCTTTGGTGTGAGCAAGGTATATCGACCTACCCACCGATCTTTGATACCTCCCTTTGTCCACGGGGACATCATCATCTTTCACTTCCCGAGCTTTAGATTGGCCTCCATAGAGTACTAGGCCGGTTTACAACCACTCATACCGTCTCTTCTAGCAAGTCTAGCACATATTTTCTCTGTGAGGCTACAAGTCCTTTCTCCGATCCGGCAAATTCCATGCCTAAGAAATACCTTAAAGCGCCCGTTCTTTAATCTCAAACTCTAAAGCCAAACTTTTCTTGATCTCATCAATTCCCAGCCTATCACTTTGCTGTAAGGATGATGTCATCAACATACACCACCAAGATGGTCAGTTTCCCACTTTGTGACTTTTTCACAAATAAGGTATGATCTGATTGTCCTTGTTTGAACCCCTCTTTCTTCAAGAACTTGGTAAACCTCTCAAACCATGCCCTTGGGCTCTGTTTTAATCCATATAAGGATTTCTTCGACTTGCACACCTTCCCCGCATTCTTCCCAAGGAACCCAGGTGGAAACTCCATATACACCTCCTCCTTCAGATTCCCATGGAGGAATGCATTTTTCACATCCAGTTGCTCAAGAGGCCAGTCCAAGTTTACAGCCACAGACAGTAGAATTCTTACAGTATTCAATTTAGCTACTGGAGAGAAAGTTTCTGAGTAGTCCAACCCATAGGTTTGGGTATACCCCTTAGCCACCAACCTGGCCTTGTATCTTTGTAGTGAACCATCTGAGTTGTATTTTACAGTGAACACCCATCTACACCCTACTGGAGTTTTCCCGTCGGGTAAATCCACCACATCCCAGGTATTATTCTTTTCAAGAGCATTAACTTCCTCATAGACCGCTGCTTTCCACTCAGGAGACATTAGAGCTTCTTGTATAGTGTTGGGAATTTGAATGGTAGAAAGGTTTGAAAGGAAGGTACAGTAGTGTGGGGCCAAGTTGTGGTAAGACACATACTTACTGAGGGGATATAGAGGATATTTGGTGCACTCTCTGGAAGGTTTTCTGATGGCTATGGGCACATCTAATAACAAATCAGGAGATGTGGTCTTAATAGAGGTTTCCATGGAAGGGTTTTCATCAGATTCAATTTGGTCATCAGATATTGACACAGAAGCATCAGTCTGTTCACCTGTTTCTGGGATTATTTCCAGATCTTCATTTGGGGGAGGAGTTTGATTAATGCCATTACTGTGTGAGCATCTCGCATGATCCTTGAGTGAAGTCTTCCTCCTAGAATAAGTTATGCCGGGAAACTTCGGATTCTCGGTCTTGGGGCCGACTTCGAATTCGGTTCACTATTTTCATGGTGATAAGAAATATTACTAGGAGGGTTCCTAGACTCACTATCCTCTTCAAGCAAAACTTGTGATATAGACTCATGTTCATTGAGGATGTCCCCCTGAACATGAGTGTGGAAAAACATTTTATTTTCAAAAAACGTGACATCTTTACTAATGACAACTTGCGAGTCTCGGGATCAAACAGTTTGTACCCCTTTTGAGTGGGTGCATAGCCAATAAACACACATTTTTTAGACACGGGATCCAACTTCCCTTGGTGATAAACATGTGTAAATGCGATACACCCAAAAATTCTTAGGGTAAGGTCTTGAATGATCCTGATACTGCGGGATAAATACTTTTTAACTTGTCCAAAGGACTTTGAAAACATAGGACCACAGAGGGCGGCTGTTAATCGGATAAATGGCCGTCAACACAGACCTCTCCCCCCATAGATACTTGGGTGTTTTAGAGGCCAACATCAAGGCTCTAACTACCTCAGTATGTGTACGTTCTTCCTTTCGGCCACCCCATTTTGTTGGGGTGTGTACGGACAGGGAGCTTTGGTGAATCATCCCTTTTTCCAAGAAAAAGGGACCTAAGAACAGAGTTAAAATACTCTCTCCCATTGTCACTTCGAAAATTTGAATTTTGGTTTGAAATTGAGTGAAAATCATGTTATAAAAGTCTATGAAAACTTGTTTAACATCGGATTTATGTTTCAACAAATACACCCGTGAGACCCTAGTGTGGTCATCAATAAAAGTTACAAACCAACGTTTTCCAAACAAAGTGCTCACCCTAGTAGGCCCCACACATCACTATGAATCATAGTGAAGGGTTTGGTGGGCTTGTAGGGTTGAGAGTGAAAAACGAGTTCTTGTATGTTTTGATAATTCACAAACTTCACACCGCAAAACAACTTGATCTTTATTTAAAAATAATTAAACGGCAACGACTTTTTCAAATAGCCTACACTAGGGTGGCCAAGTCTCAAGTGCCATAACAAGATTTTATTCTTATCAACATGAACAGACGAAAACATAAGTTTCTAGGCATTGTCTTATTCTTGAAATCTTCATCTTCCTCAAGGATATACGGTCCTCCCCACTAGTTTAGCATTGCCAATCTCCTTCCCCGTATGAGTATCCCGAAACTTACGGCCATAAAACGAGAGAAAGAGACTGTGCATTTAGTATCATAAATGAGTTTATTAACAGACATAAGGTTGCAGGATAATTTAGGGACATGAAGGACATTAGTGAGGGTTAATTTTGGTGAGATAACAATGGTCCCTTTTCCAGCAATTGTGGAAAAAGTTCCATCTGCTACCCTTATTTTTTGGTTCCCAGCACAAGGAAAATAGGAGGAAAAAATCTGTGAACAGTGGGTCATGTGGTCAGTGGCCCCTGAATCTATGACCCAAAAATCATTTTGTTTTACTCCCAGAAAAGAAAAAGAAGAGGGATTACCTTTCTCAACTAAGGAGCATGAGGAATCACCTGAAGGTTGGATAGTCTGTGCCTGGATCAGTTTAGTGATCTGCTCTATTTGTTCCTGAGTAAACAACAGTGATCCAGAGGAGTTAGCACTCTGATCAGAAGATACCTGGATGGCTTGGTTGGCTTGCTTCCCTTCTGATGCTCCAGTCCATGCACTCCTTGGTTTCCAATTAGCCGGCTTGCCATGGATGCCCCAGCAAGTCTCTCTTGTATGGCCCTGCTTCTTGCAGTGATCGCACCATACTTTCTGTTTTCTTCCCTTATTCTCCCCTTTAAATGCGGCTAAAGCAGAGGACTCTATCCCAGATGCAGTCCCCTTATACATCACTTTCCTTCTTGATTCCTCCCTTCTCACCTCTGAAAAAACTTCTCTGAGAGAAGGTAGAGGATTCTTGCCCAAAATCCTCCCCTTTACCTCATCCAACTCTTGGTTTAGGCCAGCAAGAAAGGTATAGACTCTTTCATTTTCTTCCCTTTTTTGGAATTTTACCCCATCACTAGGGCAATCCCAAGGCGATCGTAGGACGGATCCAACTCTTGCCAAAGACTAACAACTTCATTGTAATAGGCGGTCACCTCCCTATTTTCCCGCTTGCAAGACCGGATCTTCGTTTTGAGTTCATAGATGCGGGATGAATTTTCCAGATCCGAGTACATTTCCTTTACTGCAGTCCACATATCTTTTGCAGTAGCCAGAAACATATGTGGTTTGGCAACTGGCCTTTCCATTGAATTGATTAACCAAGCCATGATCATGGAATTCTCTGATTTCCATGTCCTGGCCTTGGGATCTTCTTCTGCAGGCTGTTTTGTCTCCCCTGTGAGATATCCTAATTTCCCCTTACCATCGATGACAAGTTTGATGGTTTGGGCCCACTCAAGGTAATTGCGCCATTGAGTTTCGGATCGTAAGAAGAGCGGATGTGCTTTGCGCCGAATTGGCTTCTCCTCCAAGGTTTTGTTCAATAGCGAACCGGCTGAACTGGTTGAGGAATCGGATGGGGTATTTCTTAATTCCCCGGTCATAGTCGCTCGATAATTCATGGTTGAATTTGGTTAACCATGCTCCGATACCATGTAGAAAAGTAATAGGAGAAAAAGATATTTTATTGATTCTTCCTTAGTATTTTATTACAGACTGATTCACCTTTTATAACAAAATATCCAAGACTCTTTACCAAAATAACTTCCTATAATTAAGGAGCCGTCATTGGTAAACCCTAGGAGCTAACACAAACCCTAATACTTAAAATAGGCAAAAGTACTCAACTGCCCTTATTAGGATATAAATAAAAACATAATAAAACATTATTAAACTAAAGCACAATACGGCAAAGTCTTCAACAAAATGGTAAAATAACCGATAGAAAGAATTGATGCTGGTCTTTTCCCTGGTTGGTGTATCTCCATCTTGGGTGACTGCTGCTTGCCGATTTGCCACCATTTAATAATTTTTTTTAGGATCAGTGGCCACTTATCATCAATAATTGTTGTTTCACCTTGTGAAAATGTGCACTTTCTTTTTAATTGAGATAGTCCCTGATTCTTTTCTTATATTTTATTTTGCTTGCTGTTGACAAGATTACGATGAGAAGGCAGAAGATGCAGTTGATTATGAAGATATCGATGAGGAGTATGAAGGACCTGAGGTCCAAACTGCCACTGAGGAGGACTTTCTGCTATCCAAAAAACATTTTCTTTCTAGAGAAGTTTCAGTACATACTGTTGCAAGCTCTGCTGCTGTGTTTGATGATGAAAATTACGATGATGATGAGGACCTGGAAAAGAAGGATGAGGTGATGGAGATCAAAACTGAAGTCTCCGAACCCATTATTCTGGAAGGTTTTATGGAAAGCTATTTATTATTTTTTAATTTTTGGCTTTCCTGATTATTAATTTTCGTAGAATATCCATAAAAAAACAGACAACATTGCAAATCCAACAAGAATCAGCTACTTAAAAAAATGCATGTCAAGACACCCAATATCCTTTTTGCAGTCTAGAAAGCCAGTGTGGATAAAAGTCCCAACTCAAGGTCAACAACAATTTGGTTTTTTATTTCAAAACTATATTCCCAATTATTTAAGCACAATAGCTAGCTAGTCAAATCTCCTTTTCCACCATCAGTTGCAACGACCTTGATTATCCGAGTTGTGATTCACATTCGGGTGTATACATGTATCTCTATTTTTTTTCTTTTCCGCAAGGTAAACATAAAAATAAAGCAATGGCTGTTCATCTTATGAGAATCCTTTTTTTGGGATCTTTATATATAGGAATGGTTTGCAATATCAAAAGATTTTTAGGTTTGTCATGTCAAAGTTGGTGTCTTTTGATTATCCACATACTTCCACAGTAATACAGATTTTTCACTGCTTATATGATATCCAGACTGCACGTATCCTATTTGGCTTTTCTTCTTTTTGCTAAGAACTGGTCAACTGATGAATTCTCTTTCTTATTGTTGGTTGACTGAAGTGACCCCTCGTGCTTTATTTTATAAAAATTGTTTCATAAGTGCTTCAGTTTATGCTCGGGTTGATTGGATCAAAGTAGAAAGTTTATATTATACTCTATTTATGTACAGACTTGCATGCTCCCTAGTCGCTCACAAGAACATGAAAACATGTAATACCTTCCATGTATGTGTGTGTGCGTGTTTCCCCTGGTTATTATTACTGCTTGAAGGCAATTTTTTAAGAGGAAGTTAGCTGCTTGGCACCAATTTATATGCAAGTATCATGAATCAGATTCTCTGTTGTATGCATATTTTGGAGGAACTTTCCAAGCTAAATGATGCGTTAACTTAAGTTGGCTATTGGTGATCTTTAGCTATGAGCAAAGCATGTCTTTGCTTATTATTCATTCTCTATCTTTTGAATTATGTACAGATACGGACAACAATGATGTGGATGTGCTATCTCAAGAGGAGAAGGTAGAAAACATTTCTTTATCTGGGGATGCACCAGAAGATTCAGTTAAGTCTGAAGACCCTGCCCTGTCAGATACCCTAAAGGTGAGAGATTAAGAAGTTAAAATTCTCTCGTATTTTGTTTTTGTTCTTACTATTACTACTTCCACCAATTGTGACTGCTTTGTATGCTTTTTTGCTTGATGGCCAACTTTAGAAATGTTTAGTTATTGGTTAATATCTTGCAAATGTCTAAGGTGTTTATTATTCTTGTAGTAGCTATTCTCGTTAAATAAGTGTTAAGAATTATAGAAGTTAAGAGAAGATAGCAAATAAAGATGAGTTTATTGCTTGTGTAAACATCAATCTCTATTACAACTACTTATAGAAAAGAAAAGGCCATTCAGGCACAACTCCTAACGGCTAGAAAGCTTCTAACGGCTATAATATTAAAATAATATTAAGCCTTGGATTAGAAAATAAAAAGAACTAATAGCTAGGAATTGGAATAAGATATCCTAGTATTAGTACAAGATAAAACCAAGGATTATAAAAAGTGAACAGTAACATGAACAGTAAATCCTGCTAAAGTGCCGACTGTGTCATCTTTCCATACTCCCCCTCAAGCTTGGTTGGAAGATATCAATGAGACCAAGCTTGCTGATACAAAACTTAAAAGCAGCCCGAGGTAGTCCTTTGGTAAACACATCAGCTACTTGCTTCTTTGTTGGAACATAGGTTAGACAGATACTTCAATCATCCGGTTTTTCTATGATGAAGTGTTTGTCTATCTCAATATGCTTGGTCCTGTCATGTTGCACAGGATTATTAGCAATATCAATGGCAGATTTGCTGTCACTATAGAGCTTCATAGGTTGACTGATATTTTGTTTTAGCTCTCTTAGAACTCTTCTAATCCAAAGAAGCTCACAAATAGCAAGAGCAACTGCACGAAATTCTGATTTTGCACTGCTTCTAGACACCACAACCTGTTTCTTGCTTCTCCAAGATACAAGATTATCTCCAATGAAGATGCACCATCCTGAAGTAGATCTTCTGTCTACTTTAGATCCTGCCCGGTCAGCATCCACATACCCTTCAATGTTTATTTTAGAATCAGACTTGAAAAGAATGCCTTTCCCAGGATTTTCTTTTAGGAACTGTAGGATCCTGAAAGCTGCTTTCTGATGGAGTTTTCCAGGCCTGTGCATAAATTGACTGACTTGACTGACTGCAAAAGAGATGTCAGGCCTTGTATGAGATAGGTAGATCAGTCTTCCCACCAATCTTTGGTACCCTTCTTTATCAACTAGATCACTCTCATCTGCATTAGTAAGAACAACATAGTTATCAATAGGAGTATAAGATGGCTTACACCCTAACATGCCATAGTCACTTAGCAAGTCTAGGGTGTACTTTCTTTGATTAACAAGGATCCCCTGGTTTGACCTGGATATTTCCATACCAAGGAAATATCTAAGTTGACGTCCTTGATATCAAACTGAGATTTGATATACTCTTTCAGTATATTAATTTCACTATCATTGTTCCCAGTGATGATTATATCATCCACATAAACCAGGAGGAATACAACTCCCCCTCCCTTCAAATGCCTGTAGAACAGGGTATGATTAGAGTGAGCATGAGTATAGCCTCCTTGTTTGATAACTTTTGAGAATTTAGCAAACCAAGCCCTTGGTGACTGCTTTAATCCATATAAGGATTTTAACAGTTTACAGGCCTGATTTTTACCAAACTCATGCTCAAAACCAGGGGGTGGGCGCATAATGACTTCTTCTTTGATGTCACCATTTAAGAAGGCATTTTTCACATCCATCTGGTATAGTGACCAGTTGTTAACTGAGGCTAGAGACAAAAGGATCTTCACAGTGTTTAATTTTGCTACAGGAGCAAAAGTTTCTGTGAAATCAATCCCAGGAGTTTGTGTAAAACCCCTAGCCACAAGTCTGGCCTTTAACCTGTCAACAGTGCCATTAGATTTATATTTAACACAGAATACCCACTTTGAGCCAACCATTTTGGTTCCTTTAGTTACGGTGACCTTTTTCCAGGTGTTGTAATCCCTAAGAGCTTTTAGTTCATCATAAACTGCAGCTCTCCAATTAGGATCTGCAAGAGCTTGAGTAATGTTTCTAGGAATGACAACATCATTCAAATTAGTCAGAAAAGCTTTGTAAGGTTCTTTCAGAGCAGCATAGGAGACAAATCTCTCAACAGGATGTTTAGTGCATTCCTAACCCTTTTTCTTAGGGCAATAGGAGTAGACACTTGGTGATCATTGGCGCTGTCATCCTGGGGAGGATTAGAGTTCTCCTCAGATAATTCATTATCACAATCAAGAATGTCTTCACCATCAGTCCTTTCACTTTCTACAGGGTCAGGAGTAGGATCATTGTTTTGGACATGTACTGAACTTGATTTAGTAGACTGCACCCTTCCTTTTCTGGTATAAATGATGACATCCTTTTGGAGAGGCTCTCTAGGCATTTCCTTATCAGGCTCTGGATTCACTTCTCTAGTGATTATAGGCTCTAACTCAGGTTCTGGAACAGCAGGGAAGGTGCCCTCCATTTCCCAGAAAGAATCATGATCACTAGTTGACATAGAATCCTTAGGATAATAAGGAATGCCTTCAAAAAAGGTAACATCAAAAGTAGTGTAGACTTTCCTTTTTATAGGATCAAAACATTTATAGCCCTTTTTTGTTGAAGAATAACCAATAAAAATAGTTTTTATAGCTCTAGGATCCAATTTACCCCTTGTGGGGGAAAGATTATGAACAAAGGCTACACATCCAAAAAATTTCAGTGGTATAGAGGATACCAATTGGGATTCAGGATATAAGTCCTTGAACATCTTTAAAGGAGTTTTAAAATTAAGGATTCTAGAGGGCATCCTATTGATGAGAAATGCAGCAATTAAGACTGCATCTCCCCATTAGAATTTAGGAAGATTCATTTGAAATAAAAGAGCCCAAGCAACATCTAACAAGTGCCTGTTCTTTCTTTCTGCAACTCCATTATGTTGAGGGGTATTTGTGCATGAAGCTTGATGCACAATGCCCTTCTCAGGACATAGAGGAGTTAACAGAGAGTTGAGATATTTAGTGCTATTGTCAGACCTTAGGATCTTTATACTAGTTTGAAATTGATTTTCAACCATAGAGACAAAATCCTTAAAAATGGAAGATACATCAGACTTTTGTTATCAAAAAACCCAACACAACCTTGTGTGGTCATCAATAAAAGTTAAGAACCATCTATTACAACTAAGGTTTGGGACCTTTGAAGGACCCCAAACATCACTATGCACTAAAGAAAAAGGAGAAGAACTCTTATAAGGCCTAGGTTTGAAAATAGAACATGTGTGCTTAGAGAGCTCACACACTTCACATTTAAAAAACTTGGGATCCTTGTTACAAAACAGGTAGGAAAAGCATCTTTCAGTAAGCAAAATTTGGATGTCTTAGTCTTTGGTGCCACAAAAGAATGTCATTTTTTGTTTCCACGGCTTTATACACAGAACTGGTAGATTGGTGGGTGAAGTAATACAGTCCATCATCCAGTTCAGCACTGCCAATCTTCACCCTTGATCCCTGCTCCTGAAATTCATAGTGAGTAAGGTAGAAATTAGCAATGCTATTAGTGTCAGTGGTAAATTTGCTGATGGATAACAGGTTACAAGTAAGGTTTGGAACATGAAGGACAGATTCAAGGCATATATCCTTAGATATTTGAATCTTTCCTTTTCCAAAGAACAAGAGACACTTGTTCCATCAAAATTCTAACTTTGTGCTGCCCATTAGAGGGGTGATAAGTAGAAAAAGGAGTGTATTCCCCTGTCATGTGGCTGGATGCACCAGAATCCACAATCCAAGGGACAGTACCTTCATAAGCTACTCCACTGGTAGAGAGATGAGACTGCATCAGCTCTTCCTTCCTTCCAAAGAGTTGGTTAAGAATATCCAGCTGGTCCTTGATAGGCGGCAGTAAAAGCCTGTTTCTGATTAGCCCCTTGAGTGGATTTCTTTAGAGGTTGAGCTCTAGGAGGTTTTCCATGCAACTGCCAACAATTTTCTTTGTTGTGCCCCTTTTTCTTACAATGATCACATATCAACAGAGGTCTTTGGTCAGTCTTTTTCTTGCCAAACATGGCATTTTCAGAGCTTTGAGTAATAAGAGCAGATTGTTCTCCCAGAGGAGTAGGATGTCTACCCATGATGCCTTTCCTACTTTCTTCATTTCTGATGTAGGCAAAAGCCTCCATAGTATTAGGTAAAGGTACTTGGGACATGACTCTTTCCCTAGCAGCTTCAAAAGAGGGATCAAGTCCTCCATAAATTCAAACACTCTTTCTTTTTCAATTAGAGTTTGAAAAGTTAGAGCATCAGTACTGCATGTCCACTTAATAGCACTCAACTGATCATATTCTTGCCAGAGTTTGATCAAGGAGCTGAAGTATTTAGTAACATCAAGAGAGCCTTGTTTCTGGTTTCTAATGGTAGATTTTACCCCAAAAGCTTGGGTAAAATTGCCCTTGTTTGAGTAAAATTGTCCCACAGAATCCCAGATTTTTTTGGCGGTAGAGGCAAACAGATGATTATTACCTATATCATCAATCATGGAATTAATGAGCCATGACATGACAGTAGCATTCTCTGTCTCCCATGTGAAGAAGGCATCAGCATCTTCTTCACTCGGCATCTTCCTTGATCCAGTTAAGTATCCCATCTTGCCTCTTCCAGTAATGAAGATTTTCACCGCTGCTGCCCATTGTCTATAATTAGACCCATTGAACTTTGCAGAGGTGATTTGTAGGCTCGGATGCTCTAATCCGAGTCCACTGGTGCGGTTGGAAGAGGTAGCAGAACTTGCTGGAGTACCAGAAAGAGTTTCCAACATTTTTCAAATTTTGAAACAGAACGAGAAAGGAGATTTTAAGAGGAGAGAAGAGAGCTAGACTCTGATACCATATAGAAGTTAAGAGAAGATAGCAAATAAAGATGAGTTTATTGCTTGTGTAAACATCAATCTCTATTACAACTACTTATAGAAAAGAAAAGGCCATTCAGGCACAACTCTTTAACGGCTAGAAAGCTTCTAACGGCTATAATATTAAAATAATATTAAGCCTTAGATTAGAAAATAAAAAGAACTAATAGCTAGGAATAGGAATAAGATATCCTAGTATTAGTACAAGATAAAACCAAGGATTTTAAAAAGTGAACTGTAACATGAATAGTAAATCCTGCTACAGTGCTGACTGTGTCATCTTTCCATAAGAATTGAGGCCAAGTAGAACATACATGTGTATTTATACCATTCTTTTATCAGCTTAGAATTTGGAATTAATGCATCTAAACCATCATTAAGCTTCTAAGCTGTGTATTTAGTTTGGAATAATTTTATTATTAACTGTGGGAATATCGTGTTTAGTTTGTTTGATTGTGTAGTTTATATTCTTTGATCCCTTGCACACTTTATCTTTTATTTAAATTTGGTTGTAATGCTATTTATAAATTCAGTCCACAGACCGAGTAGGTTAATGAATAAAATTTATTTTTTCCGATCCCAAATAATTTACATCGTATCAGAGCCATGGAACCCCACACCCCAACCAGTGAAGTCCCTAATTCTGGATCTACCATAGGGGGTTCGTCAAATATCACTTAAGTAAATCCATCTACCAATTCTTTTGATCACGAGGAAAGTCATAGGTCATAATTATCTCAAATGGGCACAGACCGTAAAACTAGCCGTGGATGGTAACGGTAAACTTGGGTACCTAACCAGTAAAGCACAGGAACTTGCGGTTGAAGATGCCAAACACAGAGTATGGCAGTCTGAAATCTCTCTGGTGTTGGCTTGGCCACACATCCAACAATTCCTAGGTCCATGAGTGATGTTCCAAAAAGAAACTCTTTTTGAGAAAATATAATGAACCAAGAGAATCCGAAGTGATTCCTGATGATTACAAATCCTCCAGGTCAGCTTAATGAGCAGACCATTGTTCAGATGAGAGAGTCAACATAAACCCAGGCCTCCTTGATAGGTGGGGTGACAAACGTCTTTTTAAGATACTTTAGCCTTTTTAGTGTTGATATTTGCACCATCCCAAAGGGAACCGGAGAGAATTCTTTCATTATCCTTCAAAGTTCTTTATTTCTGACCTTGCCAATAATACCTCCCCTGCATTGATTGTTAGAAAACCGCTTTAAGATGGGGAGAGAGAATGATGATAATCAAGTATCTAGTTGCCTAACCAGTAGCATGTCAGAAGTGATAGAGATAACAAAATTATGAAAGACTGTACATCTTGATTATTGGAGCCAGGATCCTGACTGTGTAAGTCAAGTATCCAACTTTTCCTCTTCCAATAATGTACATCATGACGGATTGAGATCATTTAATTTAAGGTAGTTCTGTTCTCTGAGTTTCATGGTCGTAATCTGCAGAGATGGATTACCATTTGATGAGTTTGATCAAGTTACAGTGGACTGGTTCTAAGAAGTCTTTTGCTTCACTTGTAGCCTAACTTGACATCAAGATATTTGGTTATGAAGTTGAAAGGAAGAAATGGACAAGTGTTCTAGAACTCTGGTACCATGAAAGAAATAAACGCTTTGGAGAATATTCTTCTTATTGTTATTCAAAAACCAAGCACAGTAGAGGTTGTATTGGTACAGGGATTCCTAGCCATCGGGTAGTTCATTAATACAGATGGCTGCATTACTATTCCTACTATTCCTACTTACTACCTCAAGCAACGGTCTAATCAGTCTCATTAAGACTTCCTCAATCCCGAAATACAAGTCATTTTAGCTCTTTGTTTTCGTCTCATAATTTGAGTCATTTTAGAATACCAATGAAGCATTTATCACCTTTTTCTTCATATTCCTAACCATCGGGTAGTTCATTTATCACCTTTTTCTTCATATTCCTAACCATCGGGTAGTTCATTAATGCAGATGGCTGCATTACTATTCCTACTTACTACCTCAAGCAACGGTCTAATCAGTCTCATTAAGACTTCCTCAATCCCAAAATACAAGTCATTTTCGCTCTTTGTTTTTGTCAAATAATTTGAGTCACTTTAGAATACCAATGAAGCATTTATTACCTTTTTCTTCATATTATCCCCAATATATTACTAATTCAACCATTTATCATTACTTTACTACTATTGCATTAATGATAGTCCGAGTATTTTAGACATGGCATTCATCCACTTTCTTAATTTGTGCGAAAACCCCTAAAATGACTTATATTTTGGGACACAGGGATTATTTAGAAACTTTTTTTTGGGAAACTCAGTATTTAGAACTTTAGTACATGTAAATAATTAGCCCTGGCCCCGACACCTACAACCAAGACAAGACTATCGATACCGGACAATTGCGCTTGTGTGATTCCCCACGAGGGGGGTTAAACATGAGTTTGGAAATGCTCAAAATATAGGAGCTCAACTTCCAACACCGGAGATCGGGCTTCTACGGCTATAAACACTTTCTTGTTCCTATTAACAAAACATCCCTTTTTTCTTTGCTCTTCCGGACCGGTATAGAAATGGGTGCTTTTTTTACGTTAGCTAAAGAGAGTACAACCAGAGATAGCGATTCGGCTTAGTGAAAATATCCCTATCCCAAGTCTCTAATATCGTAGCGTAGACACTTAGCTGCAAAAACCCCAATTATGACATCCCCTCTCTCCCACTTCACACCTCAGAACGCACCCTTCTTATTTATAGAGTTGTTAATAACAGAGAGAAGAAGAAGAAGAGTAAACAATATGTTATTCATTGAATTGATTGCTTACAAGACAGTATTACATCAGTTATAAAGAGACTGGAATTGGAAAGGGCACAAGGCCAACGGCTAGAACTAACGACTAGCAATTGTAGTTAATGTGCGGACTTAGGGATCCTAAGTCCGACAATGGTAGGCATTAAATATGACGACGAAGTGAGGCGGAAATATTTAATGTGGGTTGTACATAATATATAAAAGATTAGGGGTAAATATATATGATGTCATAATAGATATAATGTCATCATATATATTCTGACACTCCCCCTCAAGCTGGAGAGTATGGATTGAACATTCCCAGCTTGCACTTGAGGTTCTGAAAAAGCTTGTTGGGCAAAGCTTTGGTGAAGATATCAGCTAACTGTCCTTTGGATTGGATGAAGGGTGTGCATATCAGGCCACTTTCAATCTTCTCCTTGATAAAGTGTCGGTCCACTTCAATATGTTTCGTTCTGTCATGTTGAATTGGATTATGGGCCATGTTGATTGTTGACTTGTTGTCACAATATAGCTTCATAGGTTTTTCCCATAAGATTTTTAGATCTTCCAGAATAATTTTGATCCAAATCAACTCACGGATCCCGGTAGCCATAGCTCTAAACTCGCTTCAAAGACTCGATCTTGTAACAACATTCTTTTTTGCTTCTCCAAGTAACCATGTTGCCTCCAAGATATGCACGGTACCACTGAAGTGGATCTTCTCGTCATCAATGCATCCCGCATAATCGCATCGATAAATATCTCCCGGGGTTCATCTTGTCATGCTTTTGAAATAGGATTCCACTTCCCGGATTATTCTTTAAGTATCCCGAATTCTTTCAACAATCAACCGGTGAGTTTCTTTTGGATTCTCGCATGTACCGCTAACAACATTAACGGCGATAAGCAATATCTGGTCTAGTATGAGCTAGATAAATTAGTTTACCAACAATCTTTTGATAGAACTGAGGGTTAACAGGATTGCTTTTAGGATCATGGCTGACTTTTACATTATACTCAATAGGAGTATCCATAGGTCTACAACCAAGTTTTCCAGTTTCATTAAGAAGATCAATTATGTATTTTTGTTGTGTCATAAAAATCCCCCTTTTTGAGTAAGAAAATTCAAGACCAAGAAAGTACCTCAGCCTCCCCAAGGATTTGATATCAAAAACAGAGAATAGGTGTTTCTTAAGCCTTTCAATTTCCTTGAGGTCACTTCCTGTAACAATTATGTCATCAACATAAACAATAAGGGCACAAACTTTTCCAGGGGCAGTGTGTTTGATAAAGAGAGTGTGATCTCCTTGACTTTGCTTGTATTGAAAGGAGGTCATAGCCTTGGTAAATCTCCCAAACCAGGCCCTTGGAGATTGTTTAAGACCATACAAAGCCTTTTTCAGTTTGCAAACTTGCCCTCTTTTTGCCTCAAAACCAGGAGGTACTTGCATGTAAATCTCCTCATTTAAGTCACCTTGTAGGAAGGCATTTTTCACATCAAATTGTTGTAATTCCCAGTTTTGATTCACTGCTAAAGATAAAAGAATTCTAATGGTGTTCATTTTAGCAACTGGGGCAAAAGTGTCAAAAGTAATCTATACCATAGGTTTGTGTGTAACCTTTTGCAACAAGTCTAGCCTTATACCTTTCTATGGATCCATCAGAATTGTATTTAATGGTAAAAATCCACCTACAACCAACAGGTTTGATGTCCTTAGGAGGGTTACATATGGTCCAGGTTTTGTTTTTCTCCAGGGCTGTCATTTCTTCAATCATAGCTTGTTTCCATCTTTTATCGACGGGGCTTCCTTCACGAAATTAGGTACCTTGTTGTTTTTCAGATTAGATAGAAAGGCTTTGTGCTTCAGAGATAGGTTTTCATAGGAGTGAAAGGTCCTAATAGGATGATTAGTGCAGGCCCTTTTTTCTTTCCTTTTAGCAATAGGAAGGAAGAGATCAGTAGGGATGTCTTTATCTTGAGTTGATTCAGGTTGATCAGGTTCTTTCTCAGGTTCCTTGGGTGATTCCAGATTGTTAAGGTTATCTTGATTGGTTTGGTTTTCATTACAAGGATCTTTATCAGAAAATAAAGGTTGTGTTGAGGGACCGGGTTCATCATTCTTATTCTTACCCTTTTTTCTATGGTAAGTTTGTTGAGGGGTACATATGTCCCTTCTCCCAGGAGTCCTTTCAACAAAGGCCTTAGGTTGGGTACTATCTTGTTCTGTTTCTAGTTCAACATTGGTGTTTTGTTTTTCTGTGGTTCCAGAAGATTCAAGAAGGATGAGATCCCTTGATTCATTGTAGGTATTCTCCCCCTGAGGATGGATATACTTAGGGTAGAAATTGCCTTCTTCATCAAAAGTGACATCCTTGGAAACAAATGTTCTTCTGGATGTAGGATGATAGCATTTGTATCCTTTTTGGGTAGGTGAGTACCCAATAAAGATACACTTACGGGCTCTGGGTCCAACTTGTCTCTATTATGTGCATGTATATGCACAAAGGCAACACAACCAAAAATCCTAGGAGTGAGGCCCTGGGAGATATGAAAATCAGGATAGGATTTCTGTAGGATATCTGTAGGACTTAGGTTCCCTAGGGTTTTTGATGGTAATCTGTTTATCAAGTAGGCAGATGTTAACACGGCTTCACCCCAGTACTGTTTTGGAACATTCTTTTGAAATAGGAGTGTTCTAGTGATATTTAAGAGATGGCCATTTTTCCTTTCAGCCACTCCATTTTGTTGTGGGGTGTGCACACAGGAAGACTCATGGATAATACCTTCAGTAGTGAAAAACGGGCTTAGGGTAGAGTTAAAGAAATCTCTGGCATTATCAGACCTAAACCTCTTAATTCCAACATCAAATTGATTTTTTATCATTTTATAAAAGGTTGGGAATATTTTAGAAACATCAGATTTATGTTTTAATAAATAAACCCAAGTGGTTCTAGAATGATCATCAATGAAGGTCACAAACCATTTTGCCCCTGTGATATTTGAGGTAGTAGAAGGCCCCAAATATCACTATGTATTAAGGTAAATGGTGATGACCTTCTTTCAGAGATAGAATTATATGAAATTCTTTTATGTTTAGCAAACTCACACTCATAACAATGTAAAGATTCAAAATTAACATTCTTAAACATACTGGGAAACATTTGTTTCAAAGTAATAAAGGAAGGGTGTCCTAGCCTTCTATGGAACAACCAGATTTTATCTAAAGATGTAGCAACATAGGTGGTAGGTAAATTAAAAACATCAAGATCTTCTAAATAATATAGGCCATTTATAACTTTAGCACATCCAATCATCTTCTTCGATTGTTGATCCTGTATCACACACATATCAGGTGAGAATACAGCAAGACAATTAGAGTCATTAGTCAACCTTTTTATAGAGATTAAATTAGTGGATAATTTTGGGACGTGTAAAACCTTTTTTAGAATCAGATTTTCAGAGATTTTAATGTCCCCTATCCCAGCAACAGTGGTGGATGAACCATCAGCCACTGTTATTTTCTTATTACTAGGGCAAGGTGAGTATGTCATAAATATGTTTGGGGCATTGGTCATATGATCAGTAGCTCCTGAATCAATTACCCAAAACATATCTTTTGACACATTATAAGAGAAAGAAGTACCTGACAGGGCCAGTGAGCATTTAGGGGGAGCCTCCAAGGTTTCTAGTAGCTTTTTCAGTTTCTCAATCTGAGTTGTGTCCGGACCAGCAATAGCAGGATTTTGACTTGTTATTTCCTCGCCTTTGAGACATACTGTTATAAGCGACTTCTTTGTCTCCTCCTCTTTTCTGATCTTTCCCATCTAATTTCCAGCAATTCTCCCTTGTGTGTCTCTTTTTCTTGCAATGAGTGCAATACAAGGAGTCTTTATCAGTGTTCCTTAGAGAATTTTTGACAGTAGTGTCGTTGTCTTTATCCAGACTTCCCTTTACATTCTGATTTGCATTCCTGCCTCTATTAAACTTGGTTGCAAGAGCTGAATCGTCCTCCGCAAAGGTGGTGTCCATCATCACACCCCTTCTTCCCTCTTCGCTTCTTACAAGTGAGATGGCACCCGTCAAGGATGGCAATTCTTCCTTTCCCGAATTTGTACCCTTACCGCATCAAATTCGGTATTGAGGCCAAAAGAAAGGCAAATATTCTCTTTTTTCCATAACTCTTTTTAGAGTTGCAGCATCATCAACATCCTTCATTTCTAGGCACTGATAATGATCCAATTCCTGCCATAGAGTTTGAAGGTGACTAGCATATTCAATAATGCTTTTGTTCCCTTGTTTGGCAGAATTAATCTTGGTCTTTAACTTATAAATTTGGGCTGCATCATTGATTTTGGAGTAGGTTTGCTTGACACTATCCCAAATTTCTTTTGCGGTACCTAAAAACATGACTGGATCACTTATGTCTGTGGTCATAGAATTCCACAGCCATGACATAATCATGGAATCTTCCTCATCCCAAGCATCAAACTTTGGGTCATCTTTTCCGGCCCGGATCCAAGAAGGTGGCCGAGTTTTCCTTTTCCTTTTAAAAAGGTTCGAACTACTCGAGACCATTTCGTATAGTTTTTTCCATTTAACCGATATCTTTGCTTGGATACCTTGTAAATCACCATGATTTGCGTATATGTGTACAAAGAGATGATTCGGCTTCTTGGTTGGAAACTACCGACATGTTGGTTTTGGTGGAGTAAGAACGGAAGGTGAAAGGTTTAACGGTTCCAAAGTGGATCGAAAAGAAAAAATTATTTCAAAGTCTCGATACCATGTTAATAACGAGAGAGAAGAAGAAGAAGAGTAAACAATATGTTATTCATTGAATTGATTGCTTACAAGACAAGTATTACATCGCTTATAAAGAGACCGGAATTGGAAAGGGCACAAGGCCAACGGCTAGAACTAACGACTAGCAATTGTAGTTAATGTGCGTAATTAGGGATCCTAAGTCCGACAATGGTAGGCATTAAATATGACAAAGCAGTGAGGCGGAAATATTTAATGTGGGTTGTATATAATATATAAAAGATTAGGGGTAAATATATATATGATGTCATAATAGATATAATGTCATCATATATATTCTGACAAGAGTTATAGAGAGAAACGCGCTTTCACCCCTTCTTAACCCGAAATGAAATGGCTGGGGAGAGGAAAGGGTCATTTCGTCGGAATACATCCTGTCTTTTCCCCTTAGTAGTCCTATTGGAGCGAACGAGCACAGCAGAGCGAAGTGAGTTCTTAAAGTTATTAGTGAGCTCGCCTACCAAGGCTCGCATCGTTACTCTTGCTTATGAGAAGTACGTCAACGCCAATATATTTACACTATGTGTGCTATTCTATAAAAATACCCCTCCCATTAACACTATCTCATAAACACGATCTCCGACCCGACCAGTCACTGACGAGGGCCAAGCTGACCTATTACAAGCAGTTGGCCCATTCTTTCAACACTCTTTCGGCTACTTTGGTACTTTCGCAGACAGTACTATGTGGAGACGATACTTTGTTCCCGTTAGGCTGCTTGTCTCTACTCTCATAATAGAACTTTCAATATGATACATAATAAGATACTACTTCAGTATGTATTATAGATACTCGTAATATAACTTTCATATGATACTTCTGAACTATGATACGGACACCACGTATGATATATGGGGCGGACCGTCGACTGTCGGCCTAGATAGCTAGCCTCAGTCGGAAAGAGAGCTACCCCTTCTACGACGGAGAGCGGGGCACGTATCGACGAGGCCTAGAGCTTATACTAGGGATATACCAAAGGTTAAAGAACGGTTTCAATTTGGCCCACCCTCGTCACTATTGATTCAAAAGTACTCTTAGACTTATCACACCAGCTTAAACTATTTACATATTTGTTTAACAATTATACCTTGACTTCCAACAACAGTCATTCTTTTTTATAATCAAATTAGTATAACAGCTTAAATTATTTACAAATTCGTTTAACAATTATACTGTGACTTCCAGCAACAATCATTCTTTTTGAAATCGAATTAGTAGTTACACTCTTAGCTGAATTGTGTATGTCCTTTGAGAATGTAAAATACGGACTTGGTTATTATGACTTGATAATGTTGCCTTGTTTCACTATATGTATAAACGCATACACACACAGGGAGAGAATTATATTGATCTACAAAACAGTACAAACTGAGCTAGGGGTTGCAATCCGCCAGAAAAACAAAAATCTCATTAGCTATCAAAAAATGGAAATCTAAGCAACAGTTTAGAGCTATGTTTCAACTAAGCCTCTCACTTTTTTCCATTTAGAAACGGAGTCTGTTGGTGTTTTGCGCCTCAGATTCAGCAACAAAACAAAATCATGTATTAAGTTGGAAGACTTCGATGTTTCTATTCGAATCATATAAAGACTTCAGTTTTGCCAGTTGGAAGATTTCCATTTTGCAAGAAATTTTGGTGGTATATTCTGCATATTTGGCTCATTATCTGACCCATTTTGTTGTTTCTTGGCTCCTATTCAGGAGGAGCAAGATGCGCGTTCACCAAGAGAAACATTGTTGAGTAACAATTCAACACCACTTCCTGTTCTTTATTGTTGAATAATAAGGGTATTATAGTCAAGTGTAATAGATATGGTCAATCCTAGGGTAAATAAGGCGGCTGATTTACTTTCCAGATTTATAGTTATTCTGTCATTAAGACAGAATATTTTGTAATAATAGGTGACTGATTTAGATCCTTAAATCAGGGAATCTAAATCAGTCAAGTCTCTTTTCACCTCCTATTTAAGGAGAGTTCAACACATTGTAATAAACATGTTTTTCAGAATAATAAAATACTTCTCTTCCTTTTCTAACATGGTATCAGAGCGTAGGTGATCCTAAAACCTACAATCATGAATTACCGGGCCGCCTTCACCGGAGAATTGATTAACACTACCACTGGTCAATCCTCCGGCACAAACAAGGAGGAATCTAACTATCCTCCTGCCCACCTTCTTGTCTCACACAAACCGAATGGAAAAAATTGGCTGGAATGGTCCGAGACCATAAAAATGGTGATCGATGGGCGGAGCAAGCTCGGATTCCTAACTGGGGCAGAAAAGGAACCGGCTGCAAATGATCCCAGACACAGCACATGGAGATCAGAAAACTCCATGATCAAGGCCTGGCTATTAAACTCAATGGAACCAGGCATAGCAAGGCCTCATATGCTACTCCGCACTGCAAAAGACATTTGGGATGCTGTGAAAGAGATGTATTCTGATCTGGAAAACTCTTCACAGATCTACTACTTGAAGACTAAACTTTGGAGTTTAAAGCAAGGGAATAAGGATGTGACTTCGTACTACAATGAAGTGGTCACCCTTTGGCAAGAGCCGGGACTTGTGCCATGAAGACACATGGGAATGTCCGGCGGATAGCGTTAAGTTTAATAAAAGGGAAGAAAATGAACGAGTGTACTCTTTCCTTGCGGGACTTAACTCGATCTAGATGAAGTTAGGGGCGCAGTATTAAGCGGAAGCCCATTCCTTCATTAAGGGAAGTCTTTTCCGAGGTCAGAAGGGAGGAGGCAAGAAGGAAAGTGATGAATGTTGGGTCTGATCTGCCCCAAAATCAGAAAATTGGAGGACAAGATCTGGAGGCATCTGCATTGGTGACTGCCAAAGGAGAAAACAAGGGAAGGAAACAGAAATTATGGTGTGACCACTGTAGGAAACAAGGACATAACAGAGATAATTGCTGGGTGATCCATGGAAAGCCCTCAAATTGGAAACCAAGAAACCAGGCTGGTAGTACTGGGGAAATAAAGGGAAATCAAGCAACTTACGTGCCATCTGATCAGGGTCAGAAGAATCAAGTGGCCGCCGCCATTCACACAGAGCAAATTGAGCAACCGAGTAGTCTTTTGGCAAGCCATAAGCAAATCTCTAATCCTAACCCCCAATGTACCCTTGCCGAATCCGGTAACTCAACGCTTTTTTCTACTTTTTTACATCACACAAATGCACACTCGGATCATTGATTCAAAGTGCCACGAATCATATGACACCACACTCTACTTGTTTTGTATCATACCTACCCCGTGGAGGAAATCAAAAGGTGAGGGTGGCCGATGGATCCTTCTCGCCAGTAGGCCGGAAAGGGTTCCATCAAACTCAATACCAACCTTACCCTCCATAATGTACTCCATGTCCCCAAACTATCATGTAACCTAATTTCAGTCCATAAACTAGTTTTTGAATCTAACTGCAAGGTTGTTTTTTCTTCCACTGACTGTCAAATACAGGATATGAGTTTGGCGAAGGTGATTGGCAATGCTAGGGTATATGAGGGACTGTACATTCTGGAGGACAAAGATGGCTCAAGACATGAGTCTATGCCCAGAAATGCCTGTTTCAGCTCTTTAAGTCTGCCTTCTAATAATGAAATAATACTTTGGCATACTAGACTAGGACACCCAAGTTTTGGGTATATGAACAAGTTGTTTCCCGCCTCTCTTTAAAAATAAGAATGTTTTAGATTTTCAATGTGAAATTTGTGAGTTGGCTAAACACAAGAGAAGTACATATGTTCACAAGTCTCACGTACCCTCCAAACCATTTGCACTAGTTCATAGTGATGTCCGGTGTCCCTCTAGACACCTAACTATGACTGGAAAAAGATGGTTTGTGTCCTTTATAGATGACCATACAAGAGTCACATGGATTTATCTCTTAAAAGAAAAATCTGAGGTTGAAAAAGCTTTCAAAAATTTATACAACATGGTCAACACTCAGTTTCAAACAAAAATCGAAATTTTAAGAACTGATAATGGTACTGAATACTATAACAATGTATTAAGTACCTTTTTTGATGAAAAAGGCATGATTCACCAAAGTTCTTGCACAAACACACCCCAACAGAATGGTGTGGCAGAAAGAAAAAACCAACATGTTTTGGAAGTTGTAAGATCCATCATGTTGTTCTTTAAATGCCCTAAAATCTTGTGGGGTGAGGCTCTTCTCACAGCAGCCTACCTAATTAATAGGCTGCCCTCTAAAACACTGAATTTTAAAACACCTCTAAGTGAACTAAAATCACACTTCCCTAGCACTAGGGTGATCCAGGATCTACCCCTCAAGATATTTGGGTGTGTAGCCTTTGCACACACCTACAATCAAGGAAAGTTAGATCCTAGATCGTCCAAGTGCATGTTTGTAGGGTACTCTGCTAACAAAAAGGGATATAGGGTGTTTGATTTTGAAAAAAGGAGAGTCATAGAAACTATGGATGTCACCTTTTTTGAAAACACACTGTATTATGACCGACATCGCTTCGGGGGGTCAATGATCACTCAAGAAGATGTTTGCCGAATTTCTATACAAGATAGGTTCGAAAAACCAGTTTAGTATGCCAACAAAAGAAATTAATAAACAGGTAGAATTGGATAAACAAAGTCGAACAAAGCTACGAAGTAGATCCGGGAGGACATGGAGATACATCACCTACTAAAAGTGATAATCAACCTATAAACTCCGCATTCACTCGAAATTCGGGAAAAGACCTATGTCGAACCTATCCACAAGCCTAAACGAGAGTACGTAAACTCAACCTAACATTGTTCAAGATTCGGAACCTACACGGCTCGAACAATCGGACAAAGTAAGGAGTCTAACCTTGAACCTTCGAACCACCTCCCACACCGCATTCAAGATCCAAATTTCCCCATAGTGATAGACCAACCACAAGTGGACATGACGGACCTTCTTCTTGATGTTCCCATTGCCATTAGAAAACACCAAGGACATGTACTAAAAATCCCGGATATCCTATACGAACTACTTAACCTACAAAAATATATCACCACCTCACAAAGCCTTCCTCACCAAAGGTAACCGAACATCCCATACCAAAAGACATTCGGAAGCTCTATCCATACCCGAGTGGAGGCGCGGTTCAAGAGGAAATCAAAGCCCTAGAAAAGAATGGCACTTGGCAAGTAGTAAATTTACCAATGGGAAAGAAGGCAGTTGGGTGCAGGTGGATATTCACCATCAAGTTCAAATCCAATGGAGAGATAGAGAGATATAAAGCTAGATTGGTGGCAAAGGGCTATAGCCAAACTTATGGCATAGACTACTCTGAAACTTTCTCACCGGTGGCCAAGCTCAACACTATAAGGGTTGTGTTCTCTGTGGCAGTGAACCTAGATTGGCAACTCTACCAACTGGATGTAAAAAATGCGTTCTTACATGGAAATCTCAAAGAAGAAGTGTATATGGAACCTCCTCCGGGGCTAACACATCGTTTAAAGGAAGGGTGTGCGGACTTAGGAAGTCTTTATATGGACTAAAACGAGTCCTAGAGCATGGTTTGATAGATTCGGACGCTTCTTATTGAAGACGGGGTTCAAACAAGGGCATTCGATCATACCTTGTTTGTGAAGATATCTAAAGCGGAAAAAGGGTAGTACTGGTGGTTTATGTGGATGATATCATCCTCACTGGGGATGATCAAATAGGAATCAAGCAAGTGAAAATGGACATGGCCAGGGAATTTGAAATCAAGGACCTTGGAGTCCTCAAGTACTTTCTGGGAATGGAGATAGCCAGATCTAAAGAAGGCATAGCTGTGTCCCAAAGGAAATATGTATTAGACTTGCTGACAGACACTGGTATGTTGGGATGCAAACCGGCTAGTACTCCTATGGACCAGAATGTAAAGCTAGGTAAAAGTGAAGGTGAAGAAAATGTTGATAAAGAACAATATCAGAGGCTGGTAGGTAGACTGATTTACCTAGCACATACAAGACCTGATATTTCGTATGCTGTTGGGGTAGTGAGTCAATTCATGCACTCTCCCAAACAGTCCCACTATCAAGCTGTGATCAGAATTTTGAGGTACTTAAAGGGAACAGTTGGAATGGGGTTGCTGTTTAAAAAGGTGAATTAGAGGCATGTAGAATTATATGCTGATGCAGACTGGGCTGGCTCTAAGGATAGTAGATCTACAACAGGGTACTGCTCATTTGTGTGGGGCAACTTGGTCACTTGGAGAAGCAAAAAATAGGATGTGTTGCTAGAAGCTCAGCTGAAGCTGAATTTAGGGCAATAGCACAGGGCATCTGTGAGGAATTGTGGCTTCAGAAAGTGTTAAGTGATCTACACCTTCCATTGATAATGCCTATGAAACTTTTCTGTGATAACAAGGCAGCCATAGCAATTGCTAATGACCCTGTGGAACACGACCGAACTAAACATGTGGAGATAGACGGACATTTCATCAAGGAGAAACTAGAGAAGGGCCTAATTTGCATTCCTTTCATGCCTTCAAGACCGCAAACGACGATGGACTCACTAAAACCTTGATGAAGCAAAAGTTTGATGACTATGTATCCAAGTTGAACATGATTGACATCTATGCTCAACTTGAGGGGGGGTGTTGAATAATAAGGGTATTATAGTCAAGTGTAATAGATATGGTCAATCCTAGGGTAAATAAGGCGGCCGATTTACTTTCCGTATTTATAGTTATTCGTCATTAAGACATTTAATATTTTGTAATAATAGGTGACCGATTTAGATCCTTAAATCGGGAATCTAAATCAGTCAAGTCTCTTTTCACCTCCTATTTAAGGAGAGTTCAGCACATTGTAATAAACATGTTTTTCAGAATAATAAAATACTTCTCTTCCTTTTGACATCTATGCTCAACTTGAGGGGGGGGTGTTGAATAATAAGGGTATTATAGTCAAGTGTAATAGATATGGTCAATCCTAGGGTAAATAAGGCGGCTGATTTACTTTCCAGATTTATAGTTATTCTGTCATTAAGACAGAATATTTTGTAATAATAGGTGATCGATTTAGATCCTTAAATCGGGGAATCTAAATCAGTCAAGTCTCTTTTCACCTCCTATTTAAGGAGAGTTCAGCACATTGTAATAAACATGTTTTTCAGAATAATAAAATACTTCTCTTCCTTTTCTAACATTTATGTCGAGGATGACATGGTAGTTTTATGTTTCTCTGAGATTTTTGGCATTTATGAGCCTCGAAAGAAGGCCGAGAATCGGGAGCGTGTATATCCTGTTCAAAAAGGTATGACATCAGTGCCTTGTTTGTTGGATGTAAATTTGTGTTTCGATCAATATTTGACATACATCCATAAAGTTTTGCACTTGTTTTGTTATTTCATTTTTCTTGATTAGTTTTGAGGAACAAATGTGCTAAATATCGTATTTTTTTTATCCTATTATTGTGTAACATTACTTGTATAAGTCATTAGTAATGACTTCTATATTAGTTTAGTTAAACGACTTCACTCTTTAAACAAGCCTGTTAACTAGATAGTAGTGATTCCACAAATGAGTGTTTCCTTTTATACATTTAACATATGTCTTGTCGATCTGCATATGTAGTTTATTAGTGACGTAGTCGGTAAAGGTATTCCCTGCAACCTTCTGATGAACGTCAGTACTCAAGAGAAACTTAAGGTGGGATAAAAAGGTGGAAGTAGGAGAAAGTACGGATGGAGGAAGGGAATCTATGATTGAAAGTCGCAGTCGTAGAGTTGTTGCAAGAGGGAGTAGATGGGAATGGGAATCTATTGTTGTCAAGGAACGGAGGGGAAAGGCGAGGAAGGTTAAGGCAAAGCCGGAGGTAGTTTCCGTCTCTAGCTGGGGAGAATTAGTAAAGGTTGCCGATTTTCAAGCACAGTTAGGCAGTTACCTTAAGTTGCTCATTTTAATCTTCATATTTTGCATATGACACTTACATTGGGAAATTCAACTCTGATGTCGGCTCAATATGCATAATCTGGAAAAAAAATTGATAAGACCATGTTGGCTCAATATGCATTATCTGGAGATCAATTGATGCACATGTTAATTCAAGAATTGTGTCAGATTGTTAAATGAGATGTACATCTCATTAGTACTTGCCTGTTGGTTTCCTAGACGGTTATTGGTCATGTTTCTTTCTGCATAAATTTGTCTATTTTGGATGCTTACTTTTTTCGGCTTATTAATTATCCTAATCTATTTTGCATTTTTGTTTCGCTATGACACCAAATGATTTGGCAAATGAATCTTCCCTCTCACATATGTTATGTGTGTGTATATATATATATTTGTAACTAATTGCTGCTTCAGCATTTGGATGAACCTTCTTATTGATTATTTCAGAGATGTACAAGAGTATGGATTTCTCTGAGATCATTGAAGAAGATGAAGAGGTATTTCTTTAGGGATCTTTGCAGGATGTTTGTGGTGTTGGTCGAGTAGAAGTGATTCCAGAGGGCAGTTCAGCATTCCTGTCTGAAGATAGTGAGTCAAGAAATCTTGAAGGTACTGGTCAAGGCGTTCGAGATAATGATCACAGAATGAAAGATTCGTGCCGTTGCTCTGTGTCATTTAACGTTGATGTGGGACCATTACTTCTTGAGGACTGCAGTGAGCCTTTCTATCAGAACTTTTGCCCGCTTGACCAACTAGATTGGGAGGATAGAATTATCTGGAGCAAGTCTCCAGTATTAAGCAATATTGTGGCTAAGAGTGGGGAGATTTCTGGAGATGATGCTGATACACCAGATAATAATACGGTTGGTTTGCAAGCTGAACCACAGATCTTAACGCCCAAGTCTGATGATGATTTCTGTGATCGTCCTATATTACTGGAGCCCTTTCATATTAAGGATTGGTCCAAATCGATTCCTCCTGAACCCCAAAGACTTTATTATCCTCAGCTGTTAAGAATAGAGTCTCGATTGGATCAGAATGAGCCACACAATACAGATTCATGGAATGATGGCGTTTTGAAAGAAATGCTTCACAGTGACACCATCAGACGCTTTAAGAAGCTGACAATGCAGAACAGAGCTGTATTAGAAGGATCTTGGTTTGACAATATAATTTGGGAACCCCAGCAACCTGTATCAAAGCCACATCTGATTCTTGATCTTGAAGATGAGCAAATGCTTTTTGAAGTAACAGATAATAATGATGGTAATCATCTATGGCTTCATGCAGCTGCTATGATTCTAGACAGTAAAACAATGGGCGGCAACGGTGACTATTCGGAGCTACATGTTCCTGGTGGTCAATCAGCTGGACGTTTTAATATATCAAATGACAAATTTTATACAAGTCAGAAATCTTCTCAACAGGCAAAATCTCATATGAAAAAGCGCACTGCTCATGGTCTTAAAGTTCTGCATTCAACTCCAGCAGTTAAGCTACAAACTATGAAGGCGAAGCTAAGCAAGTAAGAGTTTTGTGTCATGTGATTTGGGTATCCTTACCTTCTATTTCATGTTTGCTGTAGGTGACATGTTCTATGCATGTATTTTGGTAGAAATTTTGGCTTCTATCCTTTAGTTCATTAATAATGTTAGATATATAGATGTATTAGTTACATTTCTCCTTGACAACTTTAGTGTTTAGGTGGGATGGTAATTCAATGTGGTATTAAAGCATGAGGTCATATGAGATCGAGCTTCACTTCTCCAGTAATTTAAAAAGAATTATTGCTACTGCTGCTACTCTGTTACAACAATGTCTACACTTGTCCACATGTTGGCGAGCTCATACATGAGGGGCATGTTGCCTATTTTTCTCATCATTAGTATCCATTTTACCTTTTTTTTAATATGTTCATTTCTTATATTATACATTCTTTCATGCCACTCATTCGTCTTAGTATCCCCATTTGCGCTTTCTTATCTATTGTTCATGTTCATAATATACTACTCAACAATGTCAGACCCCATTGCATCATGTAAATCTTACGTGCCACCTAACGATCTCACAGAAGACACGACACTTTTCTCCACTTTAATAACCGTGCATGGATCCCATGGGTAACATCTTTATCAATTTATCTAGTTATATAGAAAAGATCCACTGTTTTGAGTAGTGAACCCATGGATTTAGTGGGAAAATACAGTACAGTTAAGAGGAACCTGTGTGGTGGTCAGGAACTAATCTGTTTTGACTGCATCGTCGGACCTATTCACATGTCCACATATGACTAGAGAACTTTTACGGAATAGCAAAAGGAAAACTGTTAACTGGTCTGTTGTTCTGATTGGGCATTTAGAACAAAATTGTTTTACATATGATAGGAGCAAAGGTGGTGGAATAGGGAGGAAGAATGAAGTGATGGAGGGGAGGAGGAAAATTAGGCTGTTGTGATTAGAGTAGACATGGGAGGACGACAGTTCACCTAATGGAATTGCTTGTGTGGTATGGTGGATGGGCCACAATATTATGTGTTTTAATCACTTTTCTTGTATGCTCTCTCTTTTTATTGTACCCTTTAGTTTGACAACCAGAGATTTTCATGCTAATTGCGACTTTTTATTTATTTTTGCAGTAAAGACATTGCCAATTTCCATCGACCAAAGGCATTATGGTATCCTCATGATAACGAGTTAGTACTTAAGGAACAGAAGAAGTTGTCTGCCCAAGGACCTATGAAGATAATACTGAAGAGTTTGGGGGGCAAGGGATGTAGAATTCATGTGGATGCTGATGAAACTATCCTTTCAGTTAAAGCAAAAGCTTCAAAGAAACTAGGTCACCTGGTTCTTGTAATCTTTTTTCACTAATCTTTTTTCCCTCTCTCTTTCATGTAGAAACAAACCTCTTATTGATGTTGCATACATAGCGTTTAGACAGATTGACCCTTTCATCATCCCACACTTGTGGGTTCCTTTCATGCATCAGGCTCCCTTCATAACGGATTGAAGGGAAGCCTCAGCACATGGGTAAAAGTTGTCATTGCGTGACATAAAGACACAGGTTTGAGCCGTGGAGACAACCCTCTGCGAAAAAGAGTAATGAAACTCTACTTGACAAAAAAAATAAAAATGAAATATCAATGTGAATGTCGAGGTCGAACAAGAAGAGGAAAGAATTTGCAAGGAACCTATCTCTATTCCTCTTATTGGGTGAGCGGACTTGCCTTATGAATCTATTGTTATGTGTTTATTGTGTTTAATCTACTTTGTAATACATATATTATACTATTATATAAAGTATAATATATGTATTTATTCTAGCTGCTTTTTCTCTGTCTTAACTCCTGGAATCCGCTGTCTCCAACCCCTGGAATTCCAGCCCAGACAAGAAGACAGTTGCATTTAATGCACTGTCTTCTAGCCGTTTAACTACTGCCGTGTACTCCTATTTATATTCCGCATTGTACTATGTTTTAAGTAAGAAGAATACTTTTATTCTATTATAAAAAACTACATGGTATCAGAGCGAGAGTCTTGAAACATACTTTCAAGCAACCTTTCATCTTCTTCTTATTTTTCATGGCTGAAGTATCTGATAATTCTGGAGTCACTTCCAGAAACAATAACAGTACACTTCATGCTCATGGAAGTGACAATCCAAACATCCAAATCACTACCATAAGGCTGAATGACTCCAACTACATTCAGTGGGCGCAATCAGTCAAAATGTATGTGACAGGAAAGAGAAAAATCGGTTATCTCACTGGTTCTATCACTGAACCTGAAGCTGATGATGAAGAGGCGTATGAAACATGGCTAGTTGAGAATGCCATGATTATGTGATGGTTAATCAACTCCATGGAACCTGAAATTGGACAGGTAAACATGTTCTTCAACACTGCAAGGGAGGTATGGGAGAATGTTGCCAACTCCTATTCAAACAGAGGGAATTATGCTCGAGCTTTTGGTGTAAAAACCAAGCTGAAGGATATAAAACAAGGGTCAAACACAGTCACCAAGTACTTCAACTCCTTGAAGATATTATGGTAGGAATATGACCTCTTAACAGCCAATGTTTGGGAGTGTACCACTGATGCAAAATCCTTCCAGAATATCATTGAAAGAGAAAGGGTTTTTGAGTTTCTGGTGGACTCAACTCGCCTATGAAGTCAAAAGAGAGGGTACGGCTCGATCCTTTACCCACTCGTTCGGAAGCTTTCAACTCCATTAGAAAGGAAGAAAGCGGGAGAGAAACCATGATTGGATCGTCCAACTCAACCAACCAAGATGAGCGATCCGCCTTTCCACCCAAACCGCCTATGCCGGAAATTACCGAAGAAAAATGAGCGAAAAAACCAGCTCATTTGTGATCATTGCAAGAAAAAAGGCCATCTAAAGGATGTACCGCCGGTTCCTACATGGCAAACCGAGTGGTGATAGGAATCGAATCAAAGGAAACCAGGCCAGTGGAATAATCGAAGCATGCTCACTCGCAAACACAAGTGGAAGATGCAATGCCTTTCACCAAGGAGCGAGATAGACATGTTAAAACAACTTCTCTCAAATGATAAAAGCACTCCTACCGTTGATACGCCACGAACTTCACAAGAAGGTAATCTCTCATGGATTATTGACTCGGAGCCTCCAGGTCACATGACGGGTAACTTTAAACTTTTCTCTACTTACTACCCATCTAATGGACAACACAAGGTAAGAATAGCAGATGGATCCCTTTCAACCGTGGCCGGAACTGGACTCGTTCGTATATCTAAGGACTTAAAACTTATGTCCGTCCTCCATGTTCCTAACCTATCATGCAACCTTCTCTCTCGTTAGTCGGTTTGTTCATGAAAATAAATGTATTGCAAATTTTTCGACTCCCAATGTGTCTTTCGGGCTCTGGATTCAGAGATGAGGATTGGCAGTGCTAGAAAGAAAGGAGGCCTATATTACCTTCAAGAACATGAGGAGAAAGCTTTAAGCCAATCCAGTGCTAATGACAATGATGAGGAAATTCGAATTTTGCATTGTAGACTAGGACATCCTAGTTTCTTTTATTTACAAAAACTGTTTCCTAAGTTATTTATGCATAAGAAACCTTCTTCATTTCAGTATGAAGTGTGTATTTTGGCTAAACAAACAAGGAATGTGTTTAAAGCAAAACCTTACAAGGCATCTCTCCCTTTTTCTCTTATACATAGTGATGTGTGGGGTCCATCTAGAATACCAAACCTATCCTATCAGAGATGGTTTGTAACTTTCATAGATGATCACACAAGACTGTGTTGGGTGTATCTGTTAAAACATAAGTCTGATGTTAGCCAAGTCTTTAAAGCTTTTCATAATATGATTAAAACACAATTCTTAACTTCCATCAAAGTGATTAGGACAGATAATGGGACTGAGTATTTCAACTCTGTCGGATCCTACCTCACTGAAGAAGGCATTGTTCATCAATCCCCTTGCCCTAATACCTCACAGCAAAATGGTGTCGCTGAAAGGAAAAATAGGCACCTTCTGGAAGTGGCTAGGTCCTCTACTGGGATACTTGTTACACAAAGGAAATACACCCTTGATCTTCTCAAGGATTATGGTCTTCTTGGTTGTAAACCTATTGGGACCCCTGTTGATTACAATCAAAAACTTGATAATGATCCTAACAGTGAACTTGTCAACCACCTATCAAAGGCTTGTTGGTAGGTTAATCTACCTAACACATACTAGACCTGATATCTCTTTTGCTGTTGGACAGGTTAGTCAGTTTATGCACATGCCTAGGAGGATTCATCTGGATGCTGCCCTAAGGATTCTCAAATATCTAAAGAATGAACCTGGCCTTGGCATTTTATACAAGAGGGGAGGAAGTCTTACTGTTGAAGGGTTTGTTGATGCAGATTGGGCAAGTTCAGTTGTGGATATAAAATCTACCTCTGGATGGTGCATGTTCATAGGTGGCAACCTGGTGTCATGGAGAAGCAAGAAACAAGCTGTTGTTGCAAGAAGTAGTGCAGAAGCAGAATTCAGAGTTGTTGCCCTTGGCATCTGTGAAATAATGTGGATCAGAAGGGTTCTCAATGAACTTAAACTACCCCCGGCTGCTCCTATAAGGTTCTACTGTGATAGCAAATCAGCTATCAGTATTGCTAATAATCCTGTTCAACATGATCGTACAAAACATGTTGAAATTGACAAACACTTTATCAAAGAGAAGCTGGAAAATGAGGACATGTGCCTAATATATGTGCCTTCTAAACTTCAAGTTGCTGATATCTTCACCAAAGGGCTTCCCAAAACACAATCCAAGTTCTGTATCTCCAAGCTTGGTTTATTGGATATCTACAAACCAGCTTGAGGGGGAGTATTGTTATGTGTTTATTGTGTTTAATCTACTTTGTAATACATATATTATACTATTATATAAAGTATAATATATGTATTTATTCTAGCTGCTTTTTCTCTGTCTTAACTCCTGGAATCCGCTGTCTCCAACCCCCGGAATTCCAGCCCGGACAAGAAGACAGCTTGCATTTAATGCACCGTCTTCTAGCCGTTTAACTACTGCCGTGTACTCCTATTTATATTCCGCATTGTACTCTGTTTTAAGTAAGAAGAATACTTTTATTCTATTATAAAAAACTACAGAATCACATTAATATTTCACTTGGTTTTTGTCTTGTGGAGTTTCATTACTCGTAAAAAAAAAAGTTACGATTGCCCGCAACCCTTATGGTAATATAAGTTAAGATAGCGTTCAATAGGCCTACTTGGACTAACACTTTTCTGGACCTGCATAAGATGGTTTCATCCATGCACCAAATTGCCCTTTAGTTTGTGTGGGAAGAACTTACACTGTCTTAACTTCTGGTCGTAGATTTTAAGCTTTCTGAACCTGTGAAGATATACTACTCTGGAAAGGAGCTGGAAGATGACAAATCTCTTTCGGTGCAAAGTGTTAGACCTAACTCTTTGCTGCATCTTGTTCGTACTAAAGTATGTTTATTACCTCGGGCACAAAAAATCCCTAGCCAGAACAAGTCTTTACGTCCTCCTGGGGCATTCAAGAAGAAGTCCGATCTTTCTGTAAAAGATGGCCACGTATTTCTGATGGAGTAATGAATTATTTATTAAGTTGGTGGTGTATTTATGACCCTAGGAAAAGTATGTTCTTGCCACACAAGGCTGACTATCTGGTTTTACATTCCCTTGATTCTGGTACTCTGGTTTCATAAAAACAGAATTGTTGGTTACGTGCAAACATTTATTTATTTGGTCTCAACTGCTTTGGATGTATGCCAAACACCACAAAGCTGTTGGTTTTGTGAAATAGGCAAATCTTGGATGACATATGCTGTGTTCCTATTATTACTAGAGGTGGCAGCATGTTAGTTAGTCGGTTTGCTGGAATTGTTTTAGGTTGTTGTTCTAATTTGATCCCAGTTGTTTATTCAACATGTATTCTGAATGATTGGCTATTTGTTTACGCCATTTGTTGGACACTAGCTTTGCTTCTCTAAATTTGTGGATTATTACTAGAGGTGCCAGCATGTTAGTTAGTCGGTTTCTGGAACTATTTGTGGGGTTTTGTTAAATAATGAATTCCCTATTTTTAAAACATGTATCACATGCTTTGTACGTTAGAACCTTCCCTAGAAAAGCATGGTTCTGATGCTGCTCGTGTATGTAGGTATTGTGAGGAACGGCCTTTACTCCTTGGAAATACTGGAGTGGGCGCTAGACTGTGCACTTACTACCAGAAGTTAAACCCTGGTGATCAGACAGGAAGCTTGATGAGAAATGAAAATAGTGGTTTCGGAAATGTCTTCACATTAGATCCTTCTGATAAATCCCCTTTTCATAGGGACATAAAACCGGGTTGCAGCCAATCACCTCTTGAAACAAACATGTATAGAGCACCAATATACAAGCATAAAGTGTCACCAGTTGATTACTTGTTGGTACGATCTGCAAAGGGAAAACTTTCAATTCGACGCATTGACCGGATTGATGTTGTGGGACAACAGGTTACCTATTGCTTGATGTCTTACAATTATCACATTGAAACTTATGATTAGATGCTGGTAGTTTCCTGCTTCTGTGCATCGGCAATGTTTTACATCTCTTGGAAATAATTCTTTATCCATGTATCATTGTTTACCCGACTCCAGTTGGTGGGAATAATACTTGTGTGGCATTGTTGTTGAAGCATCAATAATTAGCCTGCACTGGGATGGCCATCTGAAATTCAAATGAAATCCTTTGAGACTACTACCCATCCAACAATAAAATATTGTTCAAGATTAAATAGAAATGTAATCTAGCAGTTCCTGCAATTCTTCTAACTCTTCTCCTCATGCCGGCCCTGCCTACAAAACTCAAATTGGCTTGTTAAGGAGTTGCTTCACTCCTGTACTCTTCTAACATAAATACACTGATGTTGTTAGGGACTGCCCTGACAAATCCACCTTTTTTTGCTGTAAATTATGTCATTTTATTGAGTATCACCATTGAAGTTTCTAGCCTTTGTTAATGCCCTTTAAAATCCACCTGTTCACATGGGGTTTCATAGCAATATTAAATGATTTCACAATTTACTTAAATGTCCTAGCTCCTCTTGGTTTTACTGACTTATTCCAAATGTATATAGAGTTACTACACTTGAAAAAGAAATGTCCCTGTGATTGAGCATACTTGGTTATACCCTAAATCGTTTTTGGTGTATCCTTTTCTCTTTCTTATATGAGGTGCAATCCAGATTTGCCTCTACTTTTAGATGTATGGTTTCTAATTGTTTGTGAATACCTGAGACATTGTCCGATTGTTTATCGATTGATTAATATTAATTGCTTATTCATTGTATTATTGTTGTCACGAGTAAACAGTTCATTATAGGTTATAGAAACATATAGTTACACCAAATCTGATTCTCAATGTTCTACATGTCCCAAATTATCATGTAATCTAATCTCAGTTAGCAGACTAATCTCATAAAATCATTGTACTGTGGTGTTCATTGTGAATGATTGTAAGTTTCTGTTTATACACCCAAGGAGGATGATTGACAATGTTAAGATGAGTGGTGGTCGCTACATTCTTGAGGGTGATGAAATCTTGCAGAATAAAGATGTCTCCTGGTATAGGCGCTACAATACTTCTAGTAATCTTGTTAAGGATAGTATTATGATGTGGCATTTCAGGCTTGGCCATCCTAGTTTTCAATATTTACAAAAAAGAAAAAAACCTTTTCCAGGTTTTACTTCATATTTACTGCCTGGTTCAATTTGATTTGTATTCCTGGCTGTTTTGGGTTAACTAGTAAAATACACGTGCATCCGCACGTGGTTTTGTGAAATGAACTTTTAAAATTTGAAAAATAACAATATTAATTTAATACATACTTTATTAAGTATTTCTTCCTCGTCATTATAAAATATAAATATGCTATTAATCATAATTATTCAAAATTATCTTATAATTTTTTCGTTAGTATTTTGAATTTATATATTCATATACTTTATGGAAAAAAATATATATTCATATAGTCAATACATTTATCACCCTTTTAAAGGTAATAAGCATTATGAATTTACAAATCTGTGTATTTAATATACATCTACAACATGTTTTTCATAATTATCTTGTAAACCTGTGGAAATTTACAACATATTTTTAAGCAACCTTTGCAAAGATCTTACCCCTGAACATAAACAACTCATTTTGATAGAGTAAATGCAAATAATATAGCATGTGAGTTTCATGTGCCTATAATTTTATGTGTTAATTATATGTTAGCTATGAATATAATTTAATAATTGTAAAGTAACACTTATTAAACAAAATAACATTTGAGATAAAGGTTAGTATATTTAAAAAAATTGATGAATGAATCTAGGATTCAATTTAAGTAGTATGACAGGAAAAATGGTGAACCATATATAGAATTTTATTGTATGTGTAAAAGGTTAAACATGTACTTTAAACATTATAACTATCATATACTTTCATCGATTCTTAACGCCCTCATTCCACTCGCAACCCAACCCCCATGTGAGGGCTCGACGCCTATCTTTTCCTATTTAACCGATGGAGTTGTCAAAACAATGCATACCAATCCAACATATCTCCTTGTATAACGAATGTGTTCCTATTTAACGGATGGATTATGCAACCTGAAATTATTTATTGTCCTCAATCTTATCCGTCATACTATCTTTGAAGCGAGACATGATCAACTTATATTTGATACCCTCATTTTTTCACTTTCTTAAAATATCATTTTGTTTATCACCCAGGCAAAGACTTCTTGTGAGTCATTGAGTACTTTATATGATAAATATGCAGAGACGTCCCGTGCACAAATCAAACAAATAGAACAATACCTCAAATCTATGCAAAAAGGTACTCAAACAATCTCTAATTATCTTCACGATGTGAATACTAAAGCCAATGAATTAGTCGACAGATCTGGATGATCTTGTGAATTTTATATCGGGCAACTTGAGAGATGACCATAAAGAGTTGGATGAGTTTTCAAGTACATGACATCCCCATTGATTTTGAAGAGCTCCATGAATAGCTACTTAATTATGCGACGTCTAAGTTGCAGCCTGTCGCCTTTACTGGTCTTGCTACAGCTCATTCGACCGTATGACATCCCTCTCTTACTGCAGGTTTGTTTTCACATCCTAATATTCCTAATCTTGGAAATAGACACAAAATAAACTCTCGTGCAGTAGGCCCTAGTTTTCACCCTAAAAAACCTTACTTGGGTATTTCCAGTGTGCAAAGTGCAAGGACATTCAGAGATACGGAGCAATTATTACAAGGTTCAACATCTTACAATTTTTTCTCATTCGGTCTAGCCCTCTAACATTGCGTCCTCTTCAGACACCTTTGGATGCTCACGGTTTCTCTCTGGCTTCTTGATAGTGGTGCTATGCATTATGTTACCGCTTATCTCAGTAATTCAGAATTACACATGCCTTATTCTGGAATGAAGACATCATGGTTGGTGATGGAAATAATCTTTCCATCACACATATATGTTTTGTTTTTATCTTCACTCTTCAAAATGTTTTACATTGAATGATGTTTGACGAAGTTTGAATTTGTCCGGGCTACAGTTGAGTTGATATTCCGGTAAATGGACATCTGAGTGATAATCCAATATTTTTTTAGAGTGGATTTGAGAGTGGGCCTACAAAACATACAAAAGCGTGAAGGGTCCCAGAGCTTGCTTCTAGGGGAGACTCCGACGCTCAAGTTAGTACATGAATAGAGGAATTTCTATTAAACCAATAAGTGAGAATGTATAACAAGCATAGTATATGCGTACCATGTAATTGAGGATTATGATCCTTATATGGCTCTCCCTCGTTGGGGAGTGAATTATGATGCATTGAAGTAGTGGTCAAGGGAGTTTACTATGTATTGATGTAACGGAGCCTGCTATGAAGCAGATATGACTTAGATTATAACGAAACATATATTTTAGATCCATCACTACAACTGTTACTATCATTGAGTAATATATGTGTGAATTTCGCAACAATTATTGAAGAGAATGTAATCGTTGCTTGAGGTCGAGGATGACTTGTGTTGCATTGAGCATATATGACTTAGTGACCTACACGACGTCGGAAATAAGGGACCGTAGATGCCTCGCATCTTGCCAGTTATGAGGGATAAAAGGCGGCCTACGGCTTGTCACACAGAGGATGGCCTGTGTCATGTTGGCAGGATATAAGGTCGGCATGTGTTGTACTAAAGACGGACCTTGCTGGTTGAGGCCCGAAATCGAGTTGAGCCCATGTCGACCCACATGCGGATCTGGCATTTATCACTTTATTCGAGAACGAATGAGTGCCACGTGTATGATGACCGATCTCACTCATGCCAATGTTCGTTGTGTTCCCAGTATGTCTCATAATTTATTATCTATCTCTTAGCTTTGTCGAGCCCATAATGTTTCTTTTGAATTCTTACCCTTCAAATTTATTTTAAGGTTCTTCAGACCATTATTATTTTGATGTAATGACCGCTTAAAAACCGATTGTATGAATGACCAAATTCTCCCTTCTAGCTTTTCCTAGCGAGTAAAACATCAAAAGTGCTTGGTATCATCGTCTTTGTCACTCAGCTACCCCCATTTTCAAGTTATTCTTTGTCAAAATGATGCGGACATTGTCACCACGACTGCTTCTTCCCATCGTTTGGTTTGTTGAGAGAATAAAAGTCACAAACTTTCTTTTGCTACTTCTATTTTACGTTCTTCCCACCCCTTAGAGATTAATTTCACTGATGATCAGACATCTCCAATTGTGTCGTGTGATGGTTTCAAGTATTACATAATTTTGTTGTTAATTTTACCAAGTATACATGGTTCTATCCATTTATTTATAAATATGACGTGGCTGATGATTTTATGCATTTCAAGTCTCTTGTTCAAAAATTCTTTGATACTACTATTAAAATTGTACTGATACAGAGGTGAATACATATCCTTAAAAATTTATCTATCAGTCATCAAACCACACTCATGAGCACAATTTTTTTTCTGAGAGACATCATCTTCATCTTATCTTATTGCCACATATTTTATCAATGTTATTTAATATTTAACAATGATTGTTATATTTACTGAAAAAATTAATTAAGGATTTTGAGGAAAATATTTAGGAAAGAAACACACGTACACTTCTTTTATATCTCTATTTCTATAAGTTGGATAATGATCAAAACATTTGTCATCCACACTAATTATCTATGTTATTTGATACCTACCAATGATCATTATATTTAATGATATATAAAGTAATTGGGAGAAAGACTTTTTAAGGGAAACTCGCTCGCTTACACTCAAAACTTTATATAATTTTCACACTCAACATCATATTACCACACGTTTTCCATATGTAAATAAATTTTAAAAAAAAACACATTTGCTCACAACCACAAGATGATGTTGAGTCTAGACATTATGTATATCTTTGGGTCTAATGCATTAAGTTGAATAATGATCACCGCATTTGTCATCTATGTAGACACCATTTTTATCTATGTTATTATTTAATAAAAAGTAAATTCGCTGGACAAAAACACTTTCTAAGGGAAACACTTACGGAAAACAAGTAGTCACTTTTAGTATATTTCTATATCTATAAGTTGGATAATGATCTGTAAATTAAGTTTGATAATCATCGATCAATACATTCTCCTCTATATCAACAATTTTTCATCTATCATTACTATAATATAAGTGTCAATGAAATGTATTCATTAGAAGGAAAAACTTAAAGGGAAAACACATTAACGCTTATTATCTAATAGTGATTATCATCTTTGATGAAATAAATTAGTTAGAGAGAAATAATTTTGGGGGGAAACACACCGGCTCAAGTAGGGAGGACACGCTTTTAGGGGAAACACTTTAGGGAAACACATCGACTCTTTTATTATATTAATGATAATGATATGTAGACTCCATTTTTATCCATGTTATTTAATATAAAATGTTTATTACATTTAATAAAAACAAATTAATTGGAGCAAAACACTTTCTATGAGAAACCCTTACAGAAAACACGTATGTGTTTGTTTTGCAATGTGGTTTTTTTGGGAGTTTTTTTAACATCACATCACCAATCATTTCTTACAATTATCCCACCAATCAAATCTTCAACTACAAATAAAAAAATATTAAATCATCTCTCATCATTTCACTTTATCAACTTTATTACATTTTTTTATCATTATTTTATTCATTATTCTACTTTATTTCATCAATCATTTCATAATCAACACCAATCATTATTCTACTTTATTTTACCCCATCAACTTTCTAATCATTACTTCAATCACTTTATCTAAAAAAACTTCCAAAAAAACTCCAAAAAAAACTCCACCCCAAAACAAACGG
Source organism: Gentiana straminea (assembly GCA_036785695.1). Lineage (NCBI taxonomy): Eukaryota > Viridiplantae > Streptophyta > Magnoliopsida > Gentianales > Gentianaceae > Gentiana > Gentiana straminea. The sequence goes on along the minus strand of JAVUPR010000088.1, from coordinate 4,091,820 downwards.
AGCCGTAGGGTCTCTTAGTATTTTTCTATATCTATAACTTAGTTAATGATCAATAAGTTAAGTTTGATAATGATCTATCAATACATTTTCATCTATTTCAACAACTTTTTTTCCATCATTAATATAATAAAAGAGTCATTGTTGTATTTATTGAAATATATTCATCAGAAGAAAACACGTGGAGGGAAAACACATTGACTATGAATATCTAACAGTGATTGTTATCTTTAATGGAATAAATCAATTAGGAATCATGAGGAAACACTTACAGTGACAACACACATTTGCGTGGTCTTTTTAAATAAACAAATTGGAGACATATCTAACACTGATTATTATTTTTTAAGAAATAAATTAATTAGGGATCAAAAGGAAACACATAGAGGAAAAACACACTTTCACGTGTTCTTTTTAAATAAATAAATTAGGGACACTTACGGAAAACATGTAGGCACTTTTAGTATCTTTCGATAAAAGTATAAGTAGGACACAGTTTCATCTACATCAACAAATCTATCATTGCTATAATAAAAGAGTCATTATTAAGGAAACAATTAAAGGGAAAGCACGTTACAATGAATATCTAACCTTGATTATTATCTTTGATGAAATAAATTAATAAAGGACAAGAAGGAAACACTTAGGAGAGGGGGGGGGTGGAAACACACTTTCATGTGTTCTTTTTAAGTAATAAATAAACTGGGAGACACGCTTCTTGGGAAATTAACTTGTTTTTTCTACATGTATCGTTTAATTGATTGATTTTTGTTATTCTAATTTGATTTTACGATTAATGATTTATCCCTTAACTGGTTGATTTTTTTTAAAGATATAACAATTTCTTTTGTTTCAAACCAAGGTGTTTAGATTTAACGTGTGCTTTTATGTGATTGATTTTTTTTTTTTTTGAAAGATTTTATAGATGTTTTCTTTTGTATTTTTTTTCGTCATAGTTTTCTTTTGTATTAATTTTTCCTTCAAAAGATTTATTTTTCTTATTATAATAATTTGATTGGATGATTAATGGAATAAGTTTTGCAACATGTACGTGTGTTTTTAATTTTTTTAAGGTTAAATTTTAATTCTAATAATCAATCCTTTTATGGTTAGAATTATAATTGATTGGATAGATATATATGGAATTTAATTAATGCTTATGATTGTGTGGATTTATATATGGAATATTAAATTAAATATATAACAATTTTCAAGAGGAGAAACACACCCGCTCTTTTATAATAGTAATGATATGTCTTGAAACTGGACATGAACGTGTACCGTGTACCGTGTACGTACTGTACCTTGTGTAGCTGTGGTGGATTTTTGTAAACGAAACAAAAAGACAAGTAATAAAAATCCGGTTAGTCGCTCCAAGTGCAAAGCTTGTAGTAAAGCGATTATTCCGGGTCGATCCCACGAGGAACGTGAGGTTGAATGTGTATTAAAGCTTAGGCGAAAAGTGTCACGAGTAACAATTCTAGGTTTATCAAATAATGGGGAGAAAGGCAGACGAACAAGGATCCGCAATTCAAGAAAGCAGTAAAGGCCTCTAATTTCCTATGCATGCAAATCAATTAAGGCCAAGATTAACCTATACCCAATGCAAATTACTAATTTCTTAGATAATTCGTTTATCAACTTTTATCAAAGATTGATCCTTCAAGCACGATAGGCATAAATTCTTCCGAATCTATTATCTAGATTAACAATTCGATAACTTTCGTTTTTAGACAAATTGATTAATCTGATTATTATTGCGGTGATCTAGAGTTCATTCAACTATCATCAAATGAATATCACAGGCTTTATCTATCGATATGAAGCACAAAATAAACGCAATAGAAATCGAACCTTTTGTTGATTGCATGCGTAGAAAGAATTAAGAGAACTCAAACACCTCCTTGAATTGCTTCACCCGTTCGTCCAACCCAAGAGTTTAGCTACTCATGATATTCTTGAAATCAAAGAGTTGTTTTGATTGCATAAAAAGAATTAAAAAAAACGAAAAGAACAAAGTTGCTGTTGTGTTTAAAGGTGAATTTCGACTCTCTCTATGTATCTTCTAGGGTTTGGGGCGCTGCTGCTTAAATAGATGTTAAAGGCGGCTAGGTTAAAACTAGGTCGGTTGCTCGTTCAGTCGGCGCTGGACGCCCGTCCAGTATGCCTGGACGCTCGTCTGGTATGCTCTGATCTTTGAGTCGGGCCGAGCCTTCTTCAGACGCCCGTCCGTGCCAGCGTCCAACCTGCATCCAAACTTCCTGAATGTAACATATCCACTCTGGACGCCCGTCTATTCGATCAGACGCCCGTCTATCATGGACGCTCGTCCAATATTCTGGACTCCAGTTCAGCTGTTCAGAATGCGATTTTCTCATCTTTATCTCTTTTTCTTCAATGTAATTCGATTCTCATCTCTTTGTGATCATCATTTAAGCATCAACACGTACCTATAGCATAGTAAAACATCGCAAAACGTAATATCATCCAAATAATCATAAAATCAAGATTAAAACACCAAAATAAACCAACTTTGCGAATAACTCATTAAAAACCTCACTTGCTCAATAAGTTCATTTAAACGCTCATTTCCTATGCAATTTATCCAGATATGGGGAAATTAACATAAAATATATACTTGTAAAACGTATAAAATCACCCTTAACAGTAGCTACTCCATATATGTCTTTGTTGTTCGTAAATCTTGAATTGTATGACTATTTTGTTGAGTGCTATCCTATGTTTTGAGTATATGCCATCTTATTTCTTGTTTGCTCCCTGGCAGACTTGAGGCTTATGTGATTGTTTTGATTACCACTTTTGCATGCAACTGTTTGAACATGAGGATTTTATTATAAGGAAATCGACTTGTCATTTTTTTTTTTATAAGATATCGACTGGTCATTTTTTTTATAAGATATCCACTGGTCATTATTAGGAGCCGCTTATGGAGGTTATGGCTCCTGGATCAAAAAATGTTCAGACATACATAATGAACAGGCTTTTGGTCTTTATGTATCGTGAATTTTCTGCTGCTGGGAAGGGTGGTGTACGACCTTCTATTCGTGCAGATGAATTATCTGCTCAATTTCCTAGCCTGTCAGAAAGTTTTCTTCGGAAAAGACTTAAGCACTGTGCTGATTTGCAGGTCTCTCTCTCTCTCTCTCTCTCTCTCTCTCTCTCTCTCTCTCTCTCTCTCTATATATATATATATATATATATATATATATATATATATATGCTAGCAAAAAAAAATGAAATTTTATAGAATGTAAAGGATATAGATTACAATCAAGTGATCTAAAGAAGTAGGAGGCACTGGCGGGACTGTTTTCTTATCATTAGGTGTTTTATAGGTCTTTTGCCTTACTGTTCTTGACAAGGCTTTTCTGTTATGCCTTCAGTTTTCTCCTGTTTCACTTCGCTATTCTTTTACACCACTTGTTAACCTGGATTTGTGATCTCCAGAAAGGAAGAAATGGCCAGCTTCTTTGGGTAATGAGACGCAATTTTCGCATTCCTTCGGAGGAGGAATTGAGAAGGATGGTCACTCCAGAAAATGTGAGCATATTAGGGAATGTTTTTCTTTCCTCGCTCTCCTTTTCTTAGTACTGTTCGAGATGGTGCGGTGGAGCCATTTAATTGAATTTTGAAATGATTTTTACTGCTGATGGGTACCTGCAAGGAGCTGCTACCATTCAAAAACAGTTGGTGTGTACATTTGAATTAATTTACTGGTTTTGTACATGTACGTAGAAATTTGAGTTGATAAATTTCAAGTGACAAGAAATGGATTATTCTTGTTCAATCTTCATTGAGAGAGTTACAGAGTATTTATACAAGTTTAATTCTAATAGCTAGGTGGCTATTAACTTAGGGCGACACAGTTAACCGCTAGAAAGCCTATCAACTACCAGAAATCTGTGCTAGCACATTTTACACATCCGAACTACCTAACACTAATAGTTCACAGAGTATTTACTGAAATATAATTAATAGCATATGCAATATTTCTACAAATGTATATGTATACGCGTATACATACATACATACATACATACATATGTATGTATGTATGTGTGTGTGTGTGTGTGTGTGTGTATCCATATATGTATACATTACCGTGAAAAGAAAGAATCTTTGTATATTTCTTATTACTTAATGAATCAGATAATTACAAGAGTATATAAAGGGAATAACTACAGACAAGCAGACAGATAATTAACGATTACAGCTGCCTTAAACAGCTAGAAACTGTTGGGTTTAAGAGATAGAGAAAAAAGGCGGCTAGACTCTTCCCAAAATAATATAGGCGGAAAAAATAATTGTAAGACTTTCTATTTCTTAACATTCCCCTCAAGCTGATGAGTGGATGTCATCCAGTCCCAGCGCAGATCCTTGGTTTGAATATTTTGCCAGGGAGTCCCTTTGTTAAAAGATCAGCAACTTGATCATGTGTAGAGATAAATGATGTACAGATCAATCCACTTTCAATCTTCTCTTTTAATAAAATGCCTGTCAAACTTCAATATGCTTAGTCTTGTCGTGTTGCACAAGGTTGTGGACAATACGAATTGCAGACTTGTTGTCACAGTACATCATCATTGGCTTCTCCCATTCAATATTTTGTCTTCTAGGATTATTTTCAGCCAGCCCCATAGTAGTTGTAGTTCACAGATTCCAATTGCCATAGATCTAAACTCAGCCTAACACTCGATCTAGCCACAAGAGGTTGTTTTTGCTCCTCCAAGCTACTAGATTTCCTCCTAGAAACACACAATATCAAGAGGTTGATCTTCTGTCATCAATTGAATCATCATAAGCAGCATCAGTGGGGACTTCTAATGCCATTCTTGCTCCTTTTTTTTTATATACATAATTCCTCTTCCTGGACATCCCTTTAAGTACTGCAAGATTCTCTCAGCAGCTTTCAAATGAGTCTTCTTTGGATTTTGCATGTACCTGCTTATTACATTCACAACAAAGACAATGTCTGGACGATGATGGGTTAGATAAGTCAATTTCCCTACAAGTCTCTGATAGGATGTTTTATCAACTGGTATATCATCAGGCTTCATTAATATTATGATTCATTTCAGTAGGGGTTCCCACAGCTTTACAACCAAGCTTCCCAGTTTCTTTTTTTATCTTTGTTCACATGTTTCATGTGCAAAACTATCATTTCTGTTTGTTTTTTTGACAAAAAAAAGGTTTTCTGTTTCTGTAGTCTTGTTATTACTTGTTCTGAATTTCTGTATTTCAGCTTCAGTAAGTGTATATGTTTTTGTCTTAGGTTTGTGCATATGAGAGCATGCAAGCTGGCCTGTACAGACTTAAACGGCTTGGTATCTCCAGGCTGACTCAGCCGAATGGCCTCTTATCTGCAATGATTCAGCTTCCAGATGAAGCAATTGCTTTAGCAGCTGCGTCACATATTGAGAGAGAGCTGCAGATTACACCGTGAAATTTGAGCATCAATTTTGTCGCCTGCACAAGTCAGGTACTATATGTGGGTGTGAGTGTAGGTGTTTTTTGTCTGCCATGCTTCTCAAACATAGTGGATTATTTGTAAGGTATTTAGGGGATGCGGAAAAGGTTATCCCTTTTGATTTTCCGGTCCTTATTCTTAATTGGTTTGAAGCTACATGTTTAAGCACCTAAAAAAAGAACTGCATCTGTCCCAAAATATAAGTCATTTTAATGGTTTTAACACTTCTAAAAAGGTGGATGAATGTCAGAACTTTTAAGGATAAATGTGTAAAAGAGGTAAAACGCAGTAGCTGTAAAGTAATGATAATTGGTTGGATTGATTATAAATTAGGAGTAAGATATGTAATAAATGCTCTATTGGTATTCTAAAATGGCATATTACGGGACAAAACAAAGAGGTAAAATGACTTGTATTTTGGGACGGAACATGCTTATGTTTTGGATATAAACTTCACCTTCCCTTAGTCATCCACTCTCATCTGATGTGCAGGACAGAGGAAATATTGAGCTCCTGGAAATCACTGGTGTTGGTGATCCATCTGGACGTGGACTTGGTTTCAGTTTTGTGCGCAACACTCCTAAGGCACCGATGTCCAATGCAGTGGTTAAGAAAAAGACTGTTGTTAGCAAAGGTTCTACTGTAACGGGGACAGATGCTGATCTACGCAGGCTGAGCATGGACGCAGCTAGAGAGGTATGGTTCAGCTTGCTATGGTAATAGTCCTAAAAATGCATAAATCTAATTAACTCACACTGCCAAAAGATTTTCTTTTGCGCTATACAAGTTTTTCTTATTGGGGGTTTATTACTTTTCTCACTTTCTGGCGTTTCTGCTATTGTGATATTATTCTTCACTACATGCACCATTTTGTGTCTATCAGGTTCTTGTCAAGTTTAACGTACCGGAGGAGCAAATCGCTAAATTGACCAGGTGGCATCGAATTGCTATGATCCGCAAGCTTTCAAGTGAGCAAGCTGCGTCAGGTGTAAAGGTTGATCCAACAACCATCAGCAAATATGCCCGTGGCCAGCGGATGTCCTTCATGCAATTGCAGCAGCAAACTAGGGAGAAATGTCAAGAAATTTGGGAGCGCCAACTTCAAAGTCTTTCCATTGAGGAAGAGAATGAGAGTGACTCTGAAGCTAATAGTGACCTAGATTCTTTTGCTGGGGATTTGGAAAATCTTCTCGATGCAGAAGAATTTGAAGAAGGTGCAGATGGTAATAGTGTCTCTAAGCGTCACTCAGGTGAAGGTCAAGGGTTTTAAAACGAGGCAGCGGCATTTTCAAGCTCAGGCAGAAGAGGAATTCGAAGATGAAGCTGCAGAAGCTGCAGAACTCTGCAGAATGCTTATGGATGGTAAATGTTCTATACCTAGTATATCTCTTGTTTCAATAACATTGAAATTCTTATTGGTTCTTGATCTCAAGTGTTGGGCTTTTTTACCACCATTCATCATGTATTTGGCCACTTAATGAGTATGGTACTTATATGTGGCATTGGTAACCTTACTAAATTATTTTGACATTTGATTGTATGTATGTCTTCTGATACTATGCAGATATGTAGAGAATAAAGATTAATAAAATCGAATTATTGTGTGTTCTTCTCAGCAATGGGCTGAGGAAGTTCAAGTATGTAAACAACTACCACGGCTACACAATTTGAAAAGGACAGCAGAAATGAATACAGTTTGACCACCTAACTTAGATGTTTAAACCAGATAAATATAAATACTAATGGAATTTCTATAGTAATCCTATATAACACTTGGACCTCTAGTTGACTGAAAATATCCCACCAGGAAACTGTATTTTTTCGTGTGTGTGTGTGGGGGGGGGGGGGGGGGGGGGGGGGGGGAGGAAATGGATATAGACGAGGAAGAGTTAGTTCTCCATTTTTATTTTGAAGCTTCAGTAACTTGTTTTTAAGATTATGGGCTTTTACGGTCCTTAGATATATATCAGTATTTCGTTCCCTCCTGAACCTTTCCCTCTATACAATATTCTTTAATAGTTCTTAATTCCCCTTATTAAGACAAGCTACCCCTCTTTTCGTTTGGACTTCAGTATTCCTTCCATCTAAAGTCTGTTTTTTTCTGTGCCATATCCATCCTTTGCTTCCATTGCTCTTCTAAGATATGCTTTTGTCCGTGTATGGTTTTTGTGGTGTCTGAATTGTGGAAGATTTTGGTGGAAATTTTTACGTTATAGAGAAATTGAGACTGGTTAAACAGTACGAATACGATATTTGAACATTGTCCAGATACTCTTGAGTAGACTTGGACACTTTTCGGTAATCCATTGTGCTTTAAGTGGTGGGAGGATTTAGCTTTCCGGATTTCTTGTATGATGAGTCACAAGCTTGATTTTTCACTGTCATGCACTTAGAAAAAAGATGTTTTGCAGATGATGGCATTTACAGAAAGCCGACGAAAAAGACACTAGGCATAGGGACACCAATTGGACAAGCACAACCCTTGCAGGTAAAGGCAGATTCAGAGGCTATCGATCGAGTTAAGAAATTCAACACAGGGGGGAACCGAGGCTTTCAAGTTGAGGCGGACTTCCTGTCAAAAGAGAAACCTGGAAGAGATCAAAACGAGGTAGCAGTTTTGCTGTCTTTCCATTTTTTCCAAGGCTTTGCATGACTTGTTCCAATTTCAAGATAACTTTTGAATCCTTCAGATCAATGAGCAATACTACAGTTTCATTACTCTAAACTCTTATAAATGTTGTGAAAAGCTCCATTTCTCACTTAGTGTGTATGAGAATAGGTCAGTTTATCAAGGACGTGTCAGGTCTAAGCTTCATTTCTTGCACCGATTTCACAGTTTGTATGAGCTCATAGAAATTTAAGGGTTTACATAGTTGTCGACTTATGTATTATGATATGTCCATGATAATCCATTTTTGGGTTGATAAGCTCTCACTTGCTCCCTGTGTAAGCAAAGAAGAACGAACATTTTCTTATGACAGCACACCTGAAATAGTTTGCTAAACATCGGGTAGGTTTGTTGTTTTCGACCAAATTTAACAGTGTGATTCTTGAAATTTTAATCGCAACATTATGCTTGAACTATGTTTGGCAATCACACTATATTGTAGTTCTTTGGTTCATGTATCAATCCTATTGAACTTACCAAGTTGAAGCAATTCAAATCTTATTGGGTGCAGGATGAGAGCTGGCTGGTAAATAGAAACTTGTCGTTGGGTAAAACTCAAGCAAAGAAAAAGAATGACATAGAACAGATGGAGTTACAATCGAAGAAAATTAAGATTTTGGGTGATGGAATAAAGGTCTCTTTCTTTCTCTCTCTCTCTCTCTCACACACACACACACACACACACACACACACACACACACACACACACACACATACACACAGCGACAGTCACGTACACACTTAGAGGTTTTGTTTGCTTGATGGCTATTCTTGTTTTGAAAGTAAACAAGTGCAGTGGGGATTTGATATCGTTTCTTATTGCTAGTCCAACTTATGATTTGAGTATGACCTATTTGTGTGCAGTTCTACTCTTCTTTTGGTCTCTTATTAGCAACATTTACATTATGTTTAATACCAGATTGGCAAGGAAAAGAAATCTGCACGGGAGACTTTCATCTGTGGGGCTTGTGGCCAGGTTAGCATTTTTTCACAGTACCTATTATATACCGATGTTGATGAAATTGCTTATTATTTTCCTTCTCGTGTATCAGCTGGGCCTATGAAAACCAACAAACAATGCCCCAAGTACGGTGAAAATCAGGTAATTTCCGCTGAAGCCAGTGAAGTAGAAAAGGCTTTAGGAAAATATACTGTTTTGGATCAAGCAGAACAACCTCAACCTCAGCGTATTTCGTCAAAGAAGCTCGTTCAAATCGGTGCAACTAAAATTGCTGTTGTTGATGCAAATGGCGACGATAAGTCTAGTTTAAAGGGTAAAACTCTCAAAGTGAAGTGTAGTACGAGTGAAAAACTCGTGGATAAGCAGACTCCTGCCACATCACAGAATTCGGACAGGCCTATTACTTCGGATAGTGAAACCGGAAATAAGTCCTTTGTGAAAATTAATAAAATAAAATTCTCAAACAAGATGAAGCCTGAAGACACGCCGGTTGAATTATACAGACCTGCCCTTGTTATAAAGCCTCCAATTGAGGTTGATAGAGACCAGTCTCGCAAGAAAATTATAATCAAACGACCAAAAGAAATAATCAATGTTGATGAGCTAAGTCAAGAGGGAAGCACCGTTTCCGAGTACAGAAAGACTAAGAGAATTGTGGACCTGTCAAGTTTTGAGAGCTATGGGGTGGTGCAGGAAAACAGGCAGTTTGCTGATCGTGCAGGAAACAGGAAGATCCGAGAGGAAAGGTGGCGGTTGGAAGAGGAAGATAAAAGAAGGCTTGCTGAAAGGCAAAGACAAGAGAGAGCCCAGAGGTTACATGAGGAACATACAAGAGCACTACAAGAGCAGGAGAGGCTGTCGGCAATTAGAAGTTTCCAGAAAGCTATCCGGAGGGAGAGAGAAGAAGAAGAACATCAGAAGGCCTTAAAGAGGAAGAAAGATAAGAAAAAGCATGAAATACGAGATGATTACTTGGATGATTTTCCTCCAAGAAGCAATAACCGTAAAATGCCAGAGAGAATCTCAAAGAGGAAGGCAGTACAAGAAGTGGGAATATACAGCCCGGTCTATGCCCCAGTTTCAAAGCGCAGACGAGGGGGCGAGGTAATTTTTCATGATATTCCAACTTTCTGCCATTGCATTTTCCATGTTAGTGATTTTTTTGACATGAAATCTCGTTGCTACGCATCTTTAGTTTTGCAATGGAGTTGTTTTGAGCGTCCAACTATTATTGTTGGCTGTCACATCGGAACAAGAACTAGATCACATCTAGTACTTTTGATCGATCGTTTTGAAAATCTCCTTGGACTGGTTTGTGTAGTAGTGCTGGGTACGAGTTTTTTCCCCACATACTATCTTGATCTGTTTTTGTTGAGAAAAAGGGCAGTTTGGTCTTTTTACTGTTTAAAATGAGTGCAGTAGTGTTTGTTAGGACTAGTAGCCGCTGTTTCCTTTATTAGAATATTCTGTCTTGATTTTATATTATTGTGATTGTAACAGTCAATCTTAATTGATTCCTAAAATCAAGGAATTCAATTCAGAGAAGGCTCTAGGTCCTCTACCTATTTAAATCAAGTCTCCTATCATTGTAAAATACTTTTTCTAAGAAATAATAAAATAATTTCCTTCCTTCTACTTTCATAACATGGTATCAGAGACTAGGTTCAATCAAGAATCCTAGATCAAAATGTATCTCCAAGCCGCAATGACCAGAGAATTGAGTTCCGGCTCTTCAAATCGGTCATTTGGAGTCACAACTCCAGGAGGAGTAGGAGATGATGGAAATTCCACCAATATCTCACCTACAATTCGTGTATCTCGAAGGTTAAATGAAGCATCAGCTTTAGTTGCAGTCACTGGAAATGACCAGAAAGGCAGGAAGCAAAAGATGTGGTGTGATCATTGTAAAAAACAAGGTCACACAAGGGAAATCTGTTGGGGAATACATGGAAAACCCCCAAACTGGAAACCAAGGAATCAGTACAATGGTGGAAGAGACAACAGCAGGGCAAATCAGGTGTCATCAGAACCAAGTGAAAAGTTCTCTGGACAGCTGTCTCTCACAAAGGAGCAATTAGACCATCTAAGCCAACTCCTAGCCAATCACAACAAACCTCAATACAACCTCACTGAATCTGGTAATGTCTTTGCCCTTTCCATTCATAAATCTCACCCTGATACACACTGGATCATTGATTCAGGTGCAACAGATCACATGACACATGCCTCTGAAAAATTTGACTCCTATTTTCCATGTGGGGGAAATCAAAGGGTTAAGATAGCAGATGGATCCTATGCTGTCATTGCAGGTAAGGGATCCATTACTATCTCACCAAATTTAACCCTACATAATGTGCTTCATATCCCAAAATTATCCTGCAATCTGATTTCTGTTAATAAATTGGTCTCAGAGACCAATTGTAGAGTGATGTTTTCTGCCATTGACTGTAAGTTGCATGATGTGACTTTGGGGAAGGAGATTGGCAGTGCTGAAGTCCAAAATGGTCTCTACATTTTGGAGGAAAAAGATCATGCCAGGAATAAGGAAGAACTAAGGAGTGCTTGTTACCACTCATCCATTGTGTCCAATAATGAAATCATGATGTGGCATGCTAGATTAGGACACCCTGGCTTTAGTTATATGAAAAAACTGTTTCCTAACCTTTTTTTAAATAAAAAGATTTCTGAATTTCATTGTGAAATCTGTGAATTATCTAAGCATAAAAGGAGTGTCTATGTTTCTCAACCATACAAACCAACCAAACCCTTCACACTCATACACAGTGATGTTTGGGGTCCATCCAAGCAGTCCACTCTGAATGGTAAGAGGTGGTTTGTGTCTTTTATTGATGATCATACTCGTGTATCCTGGTTTATTTGTTAAAAGAAAAATCTGAGGTTGAACAGGCTTTTAAAATCTTTTATAACATGGTTAACACTCAGTTCCACACTAAAATAGAGATCCTCAGAACAGACAATGGAACAGAGTACTATAATAAAGTTTTAAAAGAGTTTTTTTCAGAAAAGGGAATTATCCATCAAAGCTCATGTGTCAATACACCACAACAAAATGGTGTATCGAAAAGGGAAAAATAGACACTTGCTTGAGGTGGTTAGATCCCTTCTTCTTGCTTCAAGGTGCCCTAAGTACCTTTGGGGAGAAGCACTGCTCACAGCAGTGTATCTGATCAACAGACTCCCCTCAAGGAGCATTGGTTTTGAAAAGCCATTGGAAAAGCTAAAAAAGAGCTTTCCTGAAACTAGACTGATCCAAGAACTTCCTTTAAAAAATTTTGGCTGCATTACTTTTGCTCACACATACAGTCAGGGTAAACTTGACCCAAGGTCCACAAAATGTATGTTTGTAGGATATTCCTCTAACAAGAAGGGATATAGGGTCTTTGATTTCCAAAAACAAAAGGTTATTGAAACAATGGATGTCACCTTTTTTGAAAATAAAATGTATTGCAATCAGCATCATCTTCGGGGGGGAGTATTTAATGAACCAAGAAGATAGTGCGATTTTCAATACGATCTTGACTTTCAATACAACCAATTTGGGGTTGACTTACCTAGTATATCACATCATGAAGAAGTAATGGATAGACACAATGATGAGGGCAGTACCGGGCAGCCTGGGACAACTCAACCCCAAGGACACCCGATCAGGCAACAAAATTCCAAGGTCTCACTTACTTCAGGAGGTATCCTAAGTCCAAAATGGGGAGAGATACTGAAGTTCAGACTGCCCAAGATCCAGAACCAGAACTACCATTTGAGCAAATGGACAGCAGTGGCAGGAATACAACACTTGACTCACCTTCACCTTCCACACAAAGAAAACAAAAAACTCCCAAACTGGTTCTGAATCCATAATCCAACACACCAGTACCAACCCAAATCCAGACACTACTCTACAAAACCAAAATGAAGAACTCATGCTTGATGTCCCAATAGCCATCAGAAAACCAACTAGGGAATGTACTAAACACCCTAGGTACCCTATCCAAAACTACCTAACCTACAAAAATCTCTCTCCCACACATAAAGCCTTTATCTCTAGCATTTCAGAACACAAAATTCCTTCCAACATACATGAGGCTCTAGAAGTTCCTGAGTGGAGGACAGCTGTGCATGAAGAACTTAAAGCATTGGTGAAAAATGACACCTGGGAATTGGTGGAGAAACCAGCAGGAAAAAAACCAGTGGGTTGTAGATGGATATTTACCATCAAGCACAAGGCTAATGGTGAGATTGAAAGATACAAGGCTAGGTTGATGGCCAAGGGATACAGTCAGACTTATGGAATTGACTACTCTGAGACATTCTCTCCAGTGGCTAAGCTAAATACTGTAAGAATTGTTTTCTCTGTGGCAGTAAATTTGGATTGGCCCTTGTACCAGTTGGATGTGAAGAATGCCTTCCTCCATGGGAATCTGAAGGAGGAAGTGTACATGGACTTGCCCCCAGGGTTTGATCTTAAAAATCCTGGGAAGGTGTGAAAACTGAGAAAATCACTGTATGGTTTGAAACAAAGTCCCAGAGCCTGGTTTGATAGATTCAGGCAGTTCCTTCTAAAGGTGGGATTCAAACAAGGACATTCCGATCACACCTTGTTTGTAAAGAAAGGAGCAGGGAACAAGGTGATTGTGCTTGTGGTGTATGTGGATGACATTATACTCACAAGGGATGATAGAGCTGGGATTGAACAAGTGAAGAAGGAGATGAAAGAAGAATTTGAAATCAAAGACCTAGGAAGACTGAAGTACTTCTTAGGAATGGAGGTGGCTAGATCAGAACAGGGAATGGTGGTATCTCAAAGAAAGTATGTTTTGGACTTACTAACTGAAACAGGATTGTTGGGATGTAAACCTGCTAGTACACCTATGGAGGCTAATCTGAAACTTACAAAAAGGACGGATAATGAGGAAGAAGTGGACATAGAACAATTCCAGAGGCTTGTGGGAAAGCTGATATATCTAGCTCACACTAGGCCTGACATATCATATGCTGTGGGGGTGGTCAGCCAGTTTATGCATTCCCTTAGTCAGTCTCATTATCAGGCAGTCATCAGAATTATCAGGTATCTGAAAGGGACTGTTGGAAAGGGGCTAATGTTCAAAAAAACCAAAAAAAAATAGGGGTAGAAGTGTTTACTGATTCAGACTAGGCTGGAGCAAAGGACAGCAGGTCAACTACAGGGTACTGCACATTTGTCTGGGGTAATCTTGTAACTTGGAGAAGCAAAAAACAGACAGTAGTTGCAAGAAGTACAGCAGAAGTAGAGTTTAGAGCCATGGCACATGGAATCTGTGAAGAACTATGGGTAAAAAGGGTTTTAGAAGACTTGAACTTCAGTCCAGAACTACATCTAAAATTGTACTGTGATAATAAAGCTGCAATTGACATTGCAAATGATCCAGTTCAACATGATAGAACCAAACATGTTGAGGTGGACAGACATTTCATAAAAGAAAAGCTGGAAAATGGTGTTATATGCATTCCCTTCATGCCATCGCTTCAACAAACAACAGACGGATGGACCGACCAAGGCCCTAATGAAGCGAACTTCGAAGAGTTTATGAGCAAGTTGGGCATGATCAACATCTATGCTCAACTTGAGGGGAGTGTTGAGAAAAAGGGCGGTTTGGTCTTTTTACTTGTTTAAAATGAGTGCGGTAGGGTTTGTTAGGACTAGTAGCCGCTTGTTTCCTTTATTAGAATATTCGTCTTGATTTTATATTATTATGATTGTAACAGCCAATCTTAATTGATTCCTAAAATCAAGGAATTCAATTCAGAGAAGGCTCTAGGTCCTCTACCTATTTAAATCAAGTCTCCTATCATTGTAAAATACTTTTTCTAAGAAATAATAAAATAATTTCCTTCCTTCTACTTTCATAACAGTTTTACTTGTGGATTTTTCACACACACACACGTGTAGGTACATATTGTCATGATTTTGTTTTCCGTAAGGATGTATGCATTTATGGTTGTTGGGTGAAATTTGTATTAAGCTTAACCTCAGCAAATTGCAGTCTTGTTTTGGCCAAATCGGTTTTCTGTAACACCCTCTCTTGTATAATCAATCAATCTTGAATTCATTCATTTGCAGGTAGGTTTGTCAAACATTCTGGAGAACGTTGTGGACGCTCTTAAGGACAAGCAGGAAATCTCGTACCTCTCTTTAAAACCCGTTTCAAAGAAAGAAGCTCCCGATTACCTTGACATAATAGACCGGCCAATGGATCTGTCCACGATCCGAGACAAGGCCAGAAAACTAAAGTACAAAAGCCGTGCAGAGTTTAGACAAGACGTATGGCAAATCGCTTTCAATGCACATAGATACAACGATGGACGTAACCCGGGTATTCCTCCGCTTGCTGATCAGCTTTTGGACTATTGTGATTCCTTGTTAGATCAGTTTACTGATATATTGGCTGAAGCTGAAGCTAGCATCGAAGACGGAGATTTTTAGGTAGAAATTGCTTTTATTTAGATTTTATTTTTATTTTTATTTTATTTTAAATTTTATTTTAAAAAAGCAGTCCCAATTAGATTAGAACAATCGTGTATACATTTTAGAACAGAAATTTTACCTTATTTTATTGGGTATTACTGATCCACAAGGGATCTTGTATTATATGTGTATGTTTTCTTACTTGCACATTGGATTTTTATTTTATTTTATTTATTTTACTGGGAAAATAGGGGTTATAAAAGTGATAAAAATGTATATTGCATGGAGTAGTAAATATTGTTCCTAAGATCATAGTGTTTTTATTTTTTTATTTTTGCATTGATGTAACTTTAATTTGGTTATGATGTGTGGTGATTCCTTGTTTGGAACTCGTTTCCAACTCACTCTTTCACCATTTACAGTAAAACACAAACCCTTACAACAATTCTTATCATCTTTAACAAACTCTAATGGCACGTTTGGATTTTGGTAATGGAATTGAATAGAATGCTTTTTTTATTCCATGCGTTTGGCAACAGAAGAATGTAATATGTTATCATTCTAACGGAATGAAATCCATAAACAATCCAATTGAATGGCCGGAGTGGCATGAAAAAATAAATCCTGCAATAAGAAACGATTCCATTCTATTGCCTATTAAACGCAGTATTGGAATGATATCATTCCATTCTTTTTCATCTCATTCTAACAGATTCATTCTATTACATTATATTCCATCAATCCAAACGAGCTATAAGGTTATATTTTTTCCTCAAATAGAAAATGTGGTTTTTGTTTTCAAGGAAACTTTTTTTTCTCATTAACATGGGCTCCCTTATACAATTGTGTCTAAAAGCATGGTCCTACCTCCTAAAAAAAATCTATATTTTGACAAGCCCAATGTATGAAAATCCAATAATATTGGAAATAGCACAAATCCTATGCTACGTAAACACAAACTCCTTACCCCGAAAACACAAGCTAAAAAAATATAATAAAAATGAAGGATGCCTTCAACAACATAGCCAATTTCATCCTCCACAAGAATGCTGAATGCCTCCTGCAGCATAGAACACAAATCCACCGGACCTCGCCATCACACAGAATGTAGGACGAAAGAGTTATATATACAACTTGTCTGGTACCCATCAAATTGAAGGGTTCCTTCCACGTCGTAAAGTCAAAAATCCGAGCTTAATATCCTGGTGTATACATCGCTGTCTGCCGCTTAGAGAAGAATTCTGAGAACGTACGGTAGTAGCATCTGAAGGTGCAAATGTCGTAGCAAGGGCGTCAATATCTGCTCTACCCTTCAAGCCAATGGTGAGCACCTGGACATTATACATGATATGAACTTATAGATCGAAGTATTGCTTCATTTGGTATTTTGACATATTCTACTAGTTTGTAAAAATGGAAACTTAAGTAAGGTAGGTGCTTTAGAAACATCATAATCATAATCATAATCATCATAATAACTATATTAAAAGAGCCAGTTGTTTTCCACGTAAGTGTTTCTCCCTCGGGTGTTTACCCAAAAAAGTGTTTCTCCACAATTTAATATATTTTCACAAATTATTTATTTTCATTAATCAATAATAAATAAACTAGGTTTTTCACGTAAGTGTTTCTCCCTCGGGTGTTTTCCCAAAAAAGTGTTTCTCCATAATTTAATATATTTTCACAAATTATTTATTTTCATTAATCAATAATAAATAAACTAGGTATTCACGGTCAAAATTTGGACAGCAACAACTAGGTATTCACTAATTCACGTTCAAAATTAAGATAGCCACAAATGGAAAAAAAAAAGAAAAAGAAATTGTGTTAATATATTTCGTAATAATGATAATTTAATATTATTTTCAATAATCAATAATAAATAATAAATAGGTGAAAAACTAAGATAGCAACAAGGATTATGTGGGAAAAAAAAAGGATATTGAAAGAATCTAAATAAAAATCCTATTCCTATTCAAAGTAGCAAAGAATCTATCTATCTATCTATATACGTTCCATGATATCAACAAATCAATACACTCCAAAATTTCTCCCATTAAACAGACGTGGTCGTATTAGCTGTATTATATTTGTATATATTATTTAGATAATATATTTATATTTATTGTGAGGATTTGTAGGAATGTATCTAGCTTTAATTCTAGCTTTACTGTATTTGTACATCTCCTATATATTGTAATACTGCTCAACTGTGAATATTAATCAAATCATAATTTCCAAATATCGTGTTATGGTATCAGAGCAATCACGATCAAACCCCTTTTAAATTATTTTTTTTTACCCTAAATTGCAAATTGAGCCGCCAGTTTCCCTTCCCCTTCTTCTTCTCCAAAGCTTCCTACCGGATTTCATGGCTTCCACCAATATTATTGTTAAGGGTGAATTTACGTGTTTTATAACGCTATATTTTATAATGTTTTCCCCCACATTCGTATGAATTACATGGAAATCACGTGTTTAGATGAAATTATTGAGCAAGTGAGGTTTTTAATGAGTTATTCGCAAAGTTGGTTTATTTTGGTGTTTTAATCTTGATTTTATGATTATTTGGATGATACTACGTTTTGCGATGTTTTACTGTGCTATAGGTACGTGTTGATGCTTAAACGGTGATCACAAAGAGATGAGAATCGAATTACATTGAAGAAAAAGAGATAAAGATGAGAAAATCGCATTCTGAAACAGCTGAACTGGCGTCCAGAATATTGGACGAGCGTCCATGATGGACGGGCGTCTGATCGAATAGACGGGCGTCCAGAGTGGATATGTTACATTCAGGAAGTTTGGACGCAGGTTGGACGCTGGCACGGACGGGCGTCTGAAGAAGACTCGGCCCGACTCAAAGATCAGAGCATACCAGACGGGCGTCCAGGCAGGCTGGACGGGCGTCCAGCGCCGACTGAACGAGCAACCGACCTAGTTTTAACCTAGCCGCCTTTAACATCTATTTAAGCAGCAGCGCCCCAAACCCTAGAACATACATAGAGAGAGTCGAAATTCACCTTTAAACACAGCAGCAACTTTGTTCTTTTCGTTTTTTTTATTCTTTTTATGCAAACAAAACGATTTGTTGATTTCAAGACTAATATGAGTAACTAAACTCCCGGGTTGGACGAACGGGTGAAGCAAATCAGGAGGCGTTTGGTTTTCTTATTTTCTGCGTTTTGCAATCAATAAAGGTCAGATTTTTATTGCGTTTATTTCGTGTTTCATATCGATAGATAAAGCTGCGATATTTGTTTGACGATAGTTGAATAAATTATAGATCACCGCAATAGTAATCGCTTTAATCGATTTGTCTAAAAACGAAAGTTATCAAATTGTTAACCTAGATAATAGATTCGGAAGAATTTATGCCTATCGTGCTTGAAGAATCAATCTTTGATAAAAGTTGATAAACAAATTATCTAAGAAATTAGTAATTTGCATTGGGTATAGGTTAATCTTGGCCTTTAGTTGATTTGCATGCGTAGGAAATTAGAAGCCTTTGTTGCTTTCTTGAATTGTGAATCCCTGTTCGTCTGCCTTTCTCCCCATTATTTGATAAACCTAGAATTGTTACTCGTGACACTTTCTGCCTAAGCTTTAATACACATTCAACCTCAAGTTCCTCGTGGGATCGACCCGGAATAATCGCTTTACTACAAGCTTTGCACTTGGAGCGACTAACCGGATTTTTATTTCTTGTCTTTTTGTTTCATTTACAAAAATCCACAACAAGTTTTTGGCGCCATTGCCGGGGAACTTGGCACGGTTTTATGTGTTTTTAGCATAAAATTTAGGTAGATCATTCGCTGCTGTTTTAGTTAGGGTTTAAGGTTCTCCCTTAGTAGCCTCTTTTCTGCAATTTCTGCGTCTGTTCTTGTTCTTCCGGTACCAAACGAGCGTCTGGATCTTGGACGCCCGTCCGCTGGAAATTTTCAATCCAATTTTATTTTTTATTCACTCGAACGAGCGTCCATAATATTTGGACGCCCGTTCAGGTATTCTGCCAGCCAGACGAGCGTTTGTGTCACTAAACGCCCGTCCAGCCCAATACCCACCCAGACGCCCGTCCATAACCTTGGACGCCCGTCTGTCTCCCTGACTCCTTTCTTCTCTTTCTCTTTCTCTCCTTAGTTTGACTTCGTTATATGCAAACACGGAGTAAACAAGGACAGTTAATTTTTGAGCCTGAGCTTGAACGAGACGTAGTTCGAGTAAACCGTAAACGAAAAGTTCCCGAGCCCATTCCGATTTCCGAAGAGGAAATCGAAGAGAGTTCGAGTGAAAACTCTTCTGAAGATAATTTCTTCTCCAACCTTTTCTTTGAGGAAGAAACTATTGTTTCAATGGCTCAAGCCGACCGCACCCTGGCAGACTATGCCACTCCCGGTGATGTGAACATTCGCTCGGCTGTGGTTATCCCTACCACTACAGCCCCGTTTGAGATAAGACCGGCTCTCATCCGATGGTGCGATGCATCAACTTTCTATGGGTATCAATCGAGAACCCCTACACGCATCTCTATGTATTTCGGGTATATGCGATACCACTCGCATTAAGGATGTCGACCAAGACATCATTAAGCCGAAACTATTTCCATTTTCACTCCGTGGAGAAGCAATGGAATGGTTTAAATCTCTCCCTTCGAATCTATCCAAACTTGGGCCCAAATCGACGGTCAATTTTTGGCCCAATATTTTCCTCCGTCTAAGACAAATTTCAATGTCTTAACGAGATCTCAAATTTTCATCAACTGAGTGATGAATCTTTCTTTGAAGCATGGAAGCGTTTCAAACTTCTTTTGAACAAGTGCCCCCATCATGGAATGGATTTGCAGAGAAGGGTCCATACTTTCTTCAGTGGTCTGAATGAGTCCACAAAAGGGATGGTTAACTCCTCATCTGGAGGAGTCTTCTTGAAGAAAACCCCACAGCAAGGGTGGGATTTATTTGAAGATATAGCTAGGTACAACTATGCACCTACATATCAATCACCATCGGTCAATGCTGCACCAAAAATCGAGGAAGTCAACAACCAGAATCATGGTCAAATGATTGCAGCCCTGCAGGCTCAACTTTCTGCTTTGACCATGACTAAAAATCATCAACCCTCTCTCCAACAGAATGCACAAGTATTTTCTTGTGATAACTGTTATCAGACTGGTCACATCAGTGACCATTGTCAATACACCCCTCAAGTCAACGCCGTCCAGCAAACGAGGCGATGCTTCGTGAACTCGCTATACCTGTGGACTTAGAGGTCACATCTCTGCAACATGCCCCTTGAATGGTGGAAATGAGAGAAACAATTCTTCTGGCCAGCAAAACCAGAGATTTTCAAACCAGAATAACTCTCAAGGTCAGGACTACAACCAGAATAGAAATTATGCTCAGAATCAAGGTTATGACCAAAACCGCTCTCAGAATTCGGGCTACAATCAAAATTCGGGACAGAACACCTCTCGCAATGCCTACTACCAGAACCCCAACTCGAGTCAAAGTTCAAATTCTCAACCAAAAACAAATCCAACCTGGCCCACTAATCAAAACTCACAGCAAAACCGCCCTAATCAGGATTCCTCAACTTATGGTACTACCCCTACACGGGCAGAGTATGAAGAGCAACCAGAGGACGATGAAGAACTTAGAAAGACAGTTAGGACGGCTAGCTGAACAATTAGCTGCCAGGCCTCAAGGTCAGCTACCCAGCTTCACAGAAAAAAATCCTAAAAGTGGGCATGCAGCCCAAGCTGAAGCAAGAACAAACCACTGCTCCGAGCTCGCACCCATTACTCCCTATGAACAAGAGGAGTCGAATGCTATGAATCTGAGATCCGGTACACAATTGCAACAACACCCTGGTTACAGACAGAACCAGGGAAACGAGTAAACCCTCCTACCCCTGATTCGGTAGGAGGGGAAGAATTGCAGTCCCCTGGCCTGGATGAAGAGAAAGATGAAAATGAGATCGAAGCTGGAGAAAGATCTCGGGTGATTGAAAACCAAATTAATGAACCTGGGAAGGTCACTCAGGCGGAGGATCCCCAGACGAGTGAAAAGACTGAAAAAGTGTTGAGGTGGAAAGATCTTGAGGATAAAGCTATAAGAGCTTCCTCCCCCGGGAAAGTCTTCTCTGAAGAAGAACTGAATAAGCTCCCATTTCCACCAAGGAAGCACAACGTTTCTCTATCTGAAGACAAGAAGTATGATAAAGTACTCAACCTACTAAGAAACACCCAAGTAAATTTGCCTTTATCCGAAGTGTTGGTTGAGATGCCTAAGTACACCAAGTTTGTGAAGGATGTCGTTTCTTCAAAGAAGAAGTTGGGCAAAATGGAGAAAAGATTGGAAGAAGAATGCTCCGCTATCGCTGATAGAGGAATTCCTGAAAAGCGCAGCGATCCCGGAAAATTTGTCTTAACTCTGAAAATCAAGGATTTAAGCTTTCCAAATTCTCTGTGTGATTTAGGAGCATCCATCAGTTTGATGTCTCTTTCTGTCTGCAAGAGACTACACCTTGACCATTGACGGACCTTTTCTATGCTATCAATCCTTACCGGCAGTGTACCGGGTCAAATTGTAGTGATAGAGTGATGAGTCAGGTGTCGATCCTCAGGGAAAACTTGGTAATTCACCGTGTGATTAAACACCAAGGAAACTGTTATTATCTCAATCTAAGTCGCAATTTTATCATCCAACCAAACTCTAAACTAACAAAGCATAAAACTAAAACAGAGATATATATAAGTATATAAATATATATATAGATATATAGCAATACATATATATATATATATATAAGTATATATAGGTACCAAAACAATATCTAAGGGAGGGAGATGGATATTATAATTATAGACTAGCCAAGAATATGTTATTGAATCCTTATATCTTTTTAGTGAAATTGGATGTGCTTGATCTTTATTTTAAGTTGAATCAATTATACGAAACGGTGCACTCCTAAACTAAACAATTCATTCTCACACGAGCATCTGAAATTGTCATATGTCCAATCATTTGTCCAAGGTCATCCTCAAGTAAGCATGGGTCACTCCCGTTTTGTCATTCGGCCAATTTTAAGGTATGTCAATTAAACAAATGAATTAAACGTAATAATCTCTCGAGTACATATTTCAATAAGAGTTTGTTTCTCCCGAAACAAATCTACCCCCGGTTTAGGAAATCGGATTCCGTTGTCACGTTTTCACTCGGCCAATTTTACCCTCCGGTCTTTCTATTAACGAGTTCATAACCTAACTACGAGGCGTCAATTCATAATTAGATTATGAATTCTTTCATATCAAGTAGCTAATTCAATACGAATATAGAAAGAGATTCATTATAACCGATTTTTATCCAATTTTAGTATAGTCATCATCCATTTCCCTAAAAAGATAATACTAATCCAATTTCATATCTTGGCTAGATACTAAGTTAGCCTAATATCATTATAAGTAAGATACTAATAACAACATAAATACATTAGAAAAGTTACCAGATTACAATCGAAGCTTCAGAGTTGTATCCTCCGGAATTAGCAACTCCTTTACATCAATGAGCCTTGATACATCTTCTAAGCATTATAACGATACTTTATACTACAAAGCATTATTCCGGCAGTGCCGTTTACATGCTTTTATTTAACTAAAAACAACAAAACGAAACTATATATAGATATAGAAGAGAGATATATGCATTGGTACACTTCAAAATGGTTGCATTTGAGGTCTATTTATAGACCATATCACAAGGCCGGCGCGTGCCGGACCACCACCGGCGCGTGCCGGCTACACAAGATATATTCCCTTGTCGAGATTTGTGGGCCCGCTTTCGAGATTTTTCGCAATATTCGGCCTTCTCCGGCGCGTGCCGGACATACAACATATCCGATGTTTGTAAAAACCTATCTCGAGCTGTAGACCTCAGATTGACATGATTTGATATTCGTTGGAAAGCTCTTTTGAAGGCCTACAACTTTCATCAAGGACTTTTTCTCTGAAAATGCCTCTAAGTTAGATCAAATGTCCGTTGAAGATGAATTACGGTAGAAACATTAAGTACAGTTGATCTGTTCAAAGTTGTTAGATTTTGGCATAATCTTTTATCCCACAAAAACTCATGATTTATACTTCAAAGTATGTCATATTTTGGGATCTTGGTACACATCTGATCCTGCAACAAATTCAACGAAACACCAAACGTAAATCTGACAAAAAACCATCATTTTTATCGTTTTTATAACTTATGCATCTAATTATAACTAACTATGATTTTTATAAGTTTTTAATGCATTTATATGAAATTATACTAAAATATCATAAATATAATAATAAAAAGTCTTATAATTTGATCATATATTTTCCATACATCACAACTCCCCACTTAGCTTTTGATCGTCCTCGAGCAAAATAAGCGATAATATAATTCTTCTAGATTAAATTCCTAACTTAGTAACGTATGCTGTCAACATTATAATTATATTAATTTCATCTATCTAAGATATTTTAGAAGATAAAAAGTGTATATAACTTAATAAACTAGTTATAAAATATTATTTAAATGAAATTTTTCATGAATCACTTTATAAGTATAAATAAAATATTTAGAACAACTTTTTAATCTCCACTGTATGATTTATCGGAATCAATGACTAAGTCAAGTAGTTGGCAAATTGGCTTGTAACGTTCAGGCTCAGGGTAGTTGGCTAATCGAAAAGGATAACAAAGAGAAATCAAAAGAGATAGAAGCAAGTCGTACGTACTTACACCTTCATCTTCTGATCAAAAATTTCTCAATCGGTAACACTCCTGACACTGTTTTCAATTTTTAACTTTAATAACTTCCAAAATATGGTTTTCTTTTTTTCTCTTTTTTTTTTTTTTTTTTTTTTTTTTTTTAGTAAGATACTAATAAATAAGAACTTAAGAACATAGGCATTGCTTTATCAAGATTGATCGGAGTACTACTCTTTCGATCGAAAATCACGAATCCGGTTTCCTTAAACTCGTGATAATTCTTGATAGTTTTGATTCGACTTTTTCTTTTTCATCAGATTTATAGCATATACCTTCATTCCCGGAATAGGACATTTCGTGATAATACCCTAAATTTGGACTACTATCATCGTGCGAAGCTTTATCTGATATTTTATTTTTGGGTTGTCGATCAAAAACAGAAAAGATACCTATAATACTCTGTTCTTAGATTTTTTTTTATTTTTATTTTTTTTTTTTTTTTTCGAGAATAACCATATTTGATAATAAATTGCCTTCCGAATAACATTCATTTCAATCTCAGCATATACCAAATTTCGATGTCATCACCGCTATCCATAAATACATACCAAACTTGCGGGATTTTCAAAGAAATGTAGACCATTATTAAGTTAGGGTTGTAATTTCTAGTTAATAATAATGGCTATTTCGAGTGAGGTCTTGATCACTCTACAAGGCTGAGGTGGGGACAAAAATTGGAAATTATGTTCAGGTAGGCTTATTTGGCTCTGGTTTATCAAAGTTATGCCAAAAATCTCATCATTCCTAATCCGATTCCAATTTCATACTTTGTCTTGAAAAGAAAATTATTCTAAAATTTCATTATAATTATAAGTAACTTTTGTCTAATTTCATAAAAAAAAAAAATTTCATAACATTTATCAAGATATATATACTTAAAATCTTATTAAAAATCTAAAATAGACATAATTAATATAAGAATAATATATCAAGATTACTTTACTTAATTAAAAATTTATTCTATCCAAATATATCATTTTTATCAAATAATTATATATTATTGCTTATTAAACTAAGTGTATAAGTATTTGATGTATTAAATTCAATTTATTTACTAACCAATCTCTACTCCCCACTTATGAATTGGCATCGTCTCGATGGCTAATGAGTAGTAAAAATTTGGATTAGAAAATAAAATGAATTCTATCATGGTTAGATTATTTTAGGTGTCAAATAGACGAGCGTTTATATAATATAGAAGAAAAACATTTAAAAACATAAATTAAAAACATGCAAATATATTACAATACTAAAACACAACTTAAAACTACTAGGAGTGTTAAACTAGAAAACCATAAATTAAGTTAAACTAATTTAAACTAATTTTTTAAACTAAGTTATTTTAATTTATTGTAACTTATACTAACGTACCGTACTACTTTTATTAATTTGTTATTCCTTCTTTTCTACCAACAAAGTTATCTAATTTTCACCACTTGACGATCCTCCCGGAATATCGACTGGTAAAAGCCCAACACGAGGAATACGAGCTGGAAAATATTCATCTGTCGCTCTTTCCGGAACCCTTGCCAAACGAACACATAACCTAGAAATCAACCATCCAAATGGTAAAGGATGATAATTCGGTCTTCTCCCGAACGCAAAACTCACAGCTGATTTCTGAATCAGCACCCCCCAATCTATAACACTCCGTAGTAATCGCATATAGAAGCATCAATTCATCATCACTAACTTCCGAGAAATTAACGAGTTGGATAAACACGTGAATTGATGAATCGCTTCCACGTTCTAAGATGGGGAAGCAAAGCGATCGTAGAGACATTTTGATCAATATCATAATTGTAGAACAAGAGTGGACAAGCTTCCGAATATTTTGTAATAAAACCGTTAGCGGTATCCAATCTCCATTGGTACTCAAAATGACTGGGTGAAGTTTGGACTGGTGGAATCAAGAAAAATTGATTTATGTTGGTGGAAGTGAAAGGAACAACAACTCCTCTCACAAGATGCATTGTGTTAACGACACGGTATTAGCTTCGACGATCGAATAGAATTCTCTTACCACAAGTAACATTAATCCTACCTCTCGGCATACGACAAAAATAGTCCCACCCATCTATATCCATCCTCGTAAACGCCCGCTGTCAACCTTTCGAAATTTAAACCTCTCTCAATCAACACCGGTGATTGATTGAAATTACTTATATAAGGGTTGTGAACCGAAGCATACATAGGCTCGTAAGGGACTTGATGAAAAAATGTATTTGGAATGACAGAATTTGGTGTATGTGGAGGTGAATAACTGTTTACGGATGAACGATCGGACATTTTAAACTTTTTATAGCAAGAGAATTAAAGCAAAGGAAGGGAATGAGCATTTTAGGAATGCTGCATCTGTTTCCTTTTATAGACAAAGCTTGGACTGAAATGGAAATATCCTGAGAAGATCCTGCAGCCTACTACACCGGCGCGTGCCGGACACCAACCGGCGCGTGCCGGTCAAATAGTGCTCAGTCAGAGATATTTCAATTTCTAGCTTGATCCAGGATTTATTTTCTGACAATAGATTCTGCTTATTTCTAAAACGTGGGGAAAAGATCTAAAAACATCCGAAAACTACGAAAAAGATACAAAATAACAATGTGCACTACCCCGAGAGTGCATCAAACGTTTAACGTACAAAACAAACATAACAAAAACTAAGTCAAACCAAAAAGTAGATAGTTAAATAACAAAGAAAAGAAATCACTCGTCCTCATCATAGTTAAGATCAATGTCATCAGTAGGGTCGTACTGAGATGATGATGATCCAAATGTAGATAGAAACGAAGTATAATCAGCTCCTTGCGACTGCGTCGTATGAATACCATAACTGAACTGCTGTGGATCCGATACAGAAGTTCGAAATGATGTCTCAGTCCTCATCGTCGACATAGAAACTGATCCCTGAAGTCCAAATGAACCCAATCCTGCTGTCACATCTGCTACAGAAGTCACTCCTCCCATGCCCAAGGATGTCCCCGGTGTACCCGTAAACATACCACCCCGTCCTATGGATGACGGCGTATAGTCCCGATAAATAACGTGGTGGCGGAATCGGCGGAATCCAATCGGGCATAGTATACGGGTAAGGCCGACTATAGGGGTGTCTAGCGATATATCTCGGCAAATCTAGGATCAAACTCACTCATAGCATCTCGAAATCCTCTCGACCAACTCTAATGTCCTCGGCCCAATGTCTATTCTCGCTCACTAAAGCTATATTAGCATCGGTTCTAGCCCGAGCTTGAACTAAATGCTTGAAACATAGCCTCAACTTGACTCTGCCGTGGCCGATGTGACCGTCTGTGGTCTAGGTACTTGAGTGTGAATAGGAGGTGGAGGTTGTTGTTGCCGACGATTAGGATTATTGTAATTTATTACTCCGGTAGGTAAGGCTCTCGCTTAAGACCAATGGGAGGAATGTAGGGAGACACGGCTTCTATCCGAGGGTAAGACAGGGACTTCGCAAGCTCACACAAGGCGAGAAATGAGACTAGGGAACGGGAGACGTCCCCGATAACGAGTCCTTGCAAACTCACATGCCTTAGAAAAGATCAATTTCCCGCATTTATAGGAATATCATTAACCATGGCCCAAGCAATAACTACTTCCTCTCGACCAAATGCACAAACATGTGTGGAAGGACATACATTATGGCCTAAGAACTGTTTTATTGCCCGTATGTCCCTAATACAATTCCCATAAGCAAACCTATTTTCTATCCATTCAGCAGTGGGGTCAAAGGCTTGCTGGGCTTCATAAGCTTTGGTTTGTAGAGCCATAGGATGTTCTAAACCCCATACATTGTGATAATCCTCTTCTTCTGGTATATCAGTTAAGCCATAGAATACATTAATCATAGCAGGGTAAAAAGTAACATTAACACTTCTTAGAGGGATATAGGTCATCTCCTCAACCGTATCAGCATCATAAGTAGATAATACTGAATAAAACTCTGATACCATAGAAACGTTAATCTTATCTTTCCTATCCATAGCTACATCCAACCATCCTCTATCCTTGAAAATTTCTTTCACTTCTTTCCCAATCTTCGAAAAATCAATCCCTCGTTCTAACCAAACCTTACTTTTACTAAAGTACTCATCATGTGCCCGCTTAGCTTCTTCACTAGCGGTTTTCTCAAAGGTTAAACTTTTCTCCTTTTTGGTTAAAGGTCTAGTTTGAACTACCGGTACTACGATTGGTACTTCAGTCTTTTTCCTCTTAGGATTACTTCTAGATGATGAGGCCATCTACGATAGTGATATGACAAAACAACAACACAAACAAACAACACCAACAACAAGAACAAACAATTACTTAGGCTAAAAAATCAAAATAAATTCAAAATAAATTCAGAAAATTAACTAAAATTTGAAATATTTGAAATATATATATATTATTACCTTAAGAAGCTAGAATGAAAAGCTAGGTCGCCGGAATTAATGGGGTCGCCGGAATGAGAGAAAAGAGAGCCTTGAGCTTGCCAAGCTTCAACTTTTTCCAATGGGTATCTTCTTTTATGATTAAGTTGAAGAGAAGAAGAGAGATTAACACTTATGTGATGTTTGAGTGAAGAAAATTGTGAAAATTGTTGATTTTTAAGGAGAAGAGAGGGAGAAGTCGGACTGTTCTTCAATTTGAATTGAGGGTATGAGAAATGAGGAAAGGGGCGCATTTTTTAGGGTTAAGTGTGTACACACCGGCGCGTGCCGGTAGTGTACCGGCGCGTGCCGGTCACATGGCCCCCAAAAAACGGAATTTTTATCATTTTTTGTGTAATAAGCACTAATTATATCACATAAAAATCATTTGATGTTAATCCTATGATTTATGTTATATAATCTAAGTTTAATACGATTTTTCTATATAAAACTTGATAAAATATAAAAACTAATATAATATTGAAATCACATATTTTTTTGATATAATATACCTACTTTACATGATAAAATAGGTTTATTATAAATTTTTCATAAAAATATTTTTCTTTTTAAGTTTAGAAAAATAACTTTAAAAATAAATTTAATTAAAATTTGAAAAATTAAAAACACACACTGAAATTCTTAGGATTTTTTGCTAACTCCCTCAATCTCAGATCCTCAAGATTGTTATCATAACGGTCCCTTAACCTTTCTCCTAGGAGTGATGCGTTTGAATTATCTCTTTGTATTCCCTCGGGATTTTCGGATAACCACCTAATCGTTCCCTTCTTAATAACATTCAAACACTCATCCTGGGATATGGTTGTATTTCTTCCACACTCGTCCAAAGATGTTCCATTTTTCCACGATTCTACACTTCATTAAAAACCTTGCTCTTCTTTTTATTGCACTCCTTGAATTTCCATTACAAAGTTCTCTTTCTCTGACTTCGATTAATAATTCCTTATTTAATTTAGAAACTAAGGCTTCTATCTTAAAGGCGACATCCTTATTTAGACCTAATCTTAAAAGTAAAATAAAAACTTTTATTCTATCTATGAAAGGCATCCAGTTCTTTTACGTCTATCCGGTAAAAGACGAAACTACTTTAAAATGCATATTAAAAAGTAAATTAGAAAGATAGTACCTGTAATCGGCTGAGTTTAAAATTCTGCTTCCTCAATTCGTTGGAGGGTCGATAAGTAATAATACTTCTTCTGTTTGAGGTATCCCTTCAGCTTCCACGAACAATTTCACCCTGTGTCCATTGGCTATAAAAGTTGTTTTTCCATCGGTTAGTTCAACACTCCCGTACTTATAGATTTTTGTTACGTCATATGGACTCGTCCATCTAGATTTAAGCTTTCCCGGAAACAACTTCAAACGTGAATTATATAAAAGTACTCGATCACCTATATGGAACTCATGACTATAGATTTTCTTATCATGAAAAGCTTTCGTGCGTTCCTTGTAGATTCGAGCATTTTCATAAGAATCGAGTCGAAATTCTTCTAGTTCGTTAATCGAAGTAATCTATGATCACCGACGGCTTTAGGATCAAAGTTTAGAAATTTAATAGCCCATAAAGCTCGGTGTTCTAATTCAACGGGGAGATGACAAGATTTTCCGAATACTAATTTGTAAGGAGAACGACCAATCGGTGTTTTAAAGGCATTTCGTATGCCCATAATGCATCATCAAGTCTTTCGCCTGCTTTTACGATTCGAGTCCACCGTCTTCTCCACGATTCTTTTAATTTCTCTATTAGACACCTCTACCTGTCCACTAGTTTGTGGATGATAGGGTGTTCCAAGTTTATGAGTTACACCATATTTCTCAATTATCTTAGTAAATGGTCGGTTACAAAAATGTGAACCTCTATCACTAATGATAGCCCTCGGAATGCCATATCGTGTGAATATATTCTTTTTAAGGAACCTTAGCACTACTCTGGTATCATTAGTAGGGAGAGCTTCAGCTTCTACCCATTTAGAAACATAATCAACCATTACTAGAATAAATCTTTTTCCAAAAGATATAGGGAAAGGTCCCATGAAATCTATACCCCACACATCAAATAGTTCACATTCTAAAATCGGTTGCATAGGCATTTCATGTTTTTTCGATATATTTCCCCATTTTTGACATGATTCACAAGATTTTGCATATTTATATGCATCTCTATATAGTGTAGGCCAATAGAAACCACATTGTAAAACTTTGAAAGCAGTTTTCCATCCTCCATGATGACCTCCCCGCCTCACGATCATGACAAAATGATAATACACTTAAAATTTCACTATCGGGAATACATTTCCTAATTATTCCATCCGAGCATCTTCGGAAAA
The DNA here is from genome assembly GCA_036785695.1 of Gentiana straminea. Taxonomy (NCBI): domain Eukaryota; kingdom Viridiplantae; phylum Streptophyta; class Magnoliopsida; order Gentianales; family Gentianaceae; genus Gentiana; species Gentiana straminea. The sequence continues at coordinate 4,060,671 of JAVUPR010000088.1, read as the reverse complement.
GATCCGGTTTATCCCAATAATAAAACTTTAAGTCATAAAAGAACTTCTTTTCTCGTTGCCAAGTCCAATGAGGTGGGATGTACTTACGAGTAATGTAGTTAACAATATCCCCAAACCATGGCGAATCTTCCTTTGATGGTATTCTAGTTTTTAATAATCGCATGGTTGAAGGAGTATCTATCTTAAACGGTTTCTCATCCGGAAACGAATCCCGAATTTCTTTTCCTTTTCCTTCATCATTATCCATCCCGCTTAGATGATCCGCTACTACATTTTCACTTCCTTTTTTATCCTTAATTTCAATATCGAATTCTGAAGTAACGTAATCCACCTAAGAAGACGCGGTTTGGCATCTTTCTTACTTAAAAGATACTTCGTAGCCGAATGGTCCGTGTAGATTATTACCTTAGAACCAACAATATATGATCGAAACTTATCTAAGGCAAATATTACAACCAACGGCTCTTTCTCGCAGTTGCATAATTAAGCCGAGCCGCGTTTAATGTGTGAGAAGCATAGTAGATAGCTTTGAGAATTTTGTTATACCGTTGACCTAAAACAGCTCCTACACAAATAAATCACTAGCATCACACATAATTTCAAACGGCAAATCCCAATCTGGTGCTACTAGTACTGGTGCAGTAGTTAATTTCGCTTTTAGGGTCTTAAAGGCTTCCATACATTTATCATCAAAGTTAAAAGGTACTTCTTTTTCTAGCAAATGACTCGGGGTTTTGCTATTTTTGAGAAATCGCAATAAACCTTCTATAAAATCCTGCATGTCCAAGAAATCCTCTTAACGTTTTCAAATTAATTGGTGGAGGTAATTTTTCAATTACTTCGACTTTAGCTTTATCAACTTCAATTCCTTCTTCGAGAGATTCTATGACCTAGTACAATTCCTTCGAGATACCATCAAATGACATTTTTCCCGCTTTAGAACCAAGTTGGTATCTTCACGGCGTTGTAAAACGCTTTCTAAGTGTGATAAGCATTTATCAAAAGAATCTCCATAAACACTAAAGTCATCCATAAAGATTTCTAAGAATTTCTCAACCATATCAGAAAATATTGCCATCATACATCGCTGAAATGTAGCAGGTGCATTACACAAACCAAACGGCATTCTTTTATAAGCAAAAGTTCCATAGGGACAAGTGAAAGTAGTTTTTTCTCTATCTCCCGCCGCAATGAATATCGTAAATAACCCGAATAACCATCTAAAAAGCAAGAATACTTATGTCCACTCAATCTTTCCAACATCCGCACGATGAATGGAAGTGGATGATGATCCTTTTTAGTATGATCATTCGCTTTCCGAAAGTCAATACACATTCGATATCCTGTAATTTCCCTTGTCGGAATCCATTCATTTTTATCATTTTCTTTTACCGTGAAACCTCCTTTCTTTGGAACTACTTGAGTCGGACTTACCCATTCACTATCTGATATGGGAAAGATTATTCCCATTTCTAATAGCTTAATGACCTCTTTCTTAACGATTGTTTGCAAATTCGGGTTGAGGCGGCGTTGTGGCTGAATACAAGGTTTAGCTTCTTCATTCAAAATAATCTTGTGAACACAAATTTCAGGGCTAATTCCTTTGATATCTGCCACTGTCCATCCAAAAGCTTTCTTATGTTGTCTTAACATTCTTAATAATTGATCCTCTTGTTCTTTTGTTAAGGTTGATGAAATGATAATAGGTAACAGATTATCATTTTTAAGAAAAGCATATTTCAAATTCGAAGGAAGTGGTTTCAACTCCAGATTCCTTGGTGGATCTTCTACGATGGTTTTAAAACTCGGTCCTTCCATTTCCAATTTCAAATTTTGATGCCATGGATGTTTAACAAACCCTCCTTTATCTAAATAAAGGATTACTTCTTTCATTTCGGTATCATCTTCATCTTCTTTATAGATAGAAAATGCCAAACATTCTTCTAATGTATTTTCATAACCTTTAGATTTGGCATCCCGTATAGTAGAATATTCATCTATAAAAGAACATGATTCGGTTCTTTATATGGATGGTTTATAGCTTTGAAGATATTGAATGAAACTTTATCCTCATTAACTCTCGGTATTAGTTCACCTTTTTGAACATCTATCAAAGTCCTTCCCGTAGCTAGAAATGGTCGACCTAGAATAATTGGCGCCGAATATCCTTCTTCCATTTCCATTATTACAAAGTCTATCGGGAAGTAAAATTTATCAATTTTAACCAACACGTCCTCGATTATTCCCTTAGGATGTTTAATTGATCTATCTCGCCATATCCGAAGGGTCATTTCGGTATTCGTAAACTCTCCTATTCCTAGTTTCTTATAATCCTCATAAGACATGAGATTGATACTTGCTCCTAGATCACACAATACTTTCTTAAACGAAATCCTCCAATTTCACATGGGATAGTGAAACTACCAGGATCTTTAAGTTTAGGAGGTAGTCGATCTTCGAAGTATTGCGTAACATTCTTCATTAAGGCATATATTCTCATATTCTTCTAATCGCTTTTTATTAGATAGGATATCTTTAAGAAACTTTCCATAGGCAGGCATGTTGACTAAAGCTTCTATAACAGGGATATTGACATGAATATGACGAAAAGTGTCAAGGAAACGAGCATATTTCTTATCAGTTTTTATCTTTTTAATTTGATATTTCGGTGGATAAGGCAAAGATTCTAAATCTATAACCTTTGGTTCTGAAGTCATTTTCTCTTTTCCTTTTTCCTTGAATCTTTGAGCATTACTTGATCGCCAAGTTTCATTATCTTGAGATTTTTCCTTTAAAACATCCCCTGTATCAACTTTATCCTTCTCAGTTACTTTTAAATCTTCCTGTTTTTCCCCCTGATTTTCTCTGACATGTTCCTTAAATAGGGTTCTCAGGTCCTTATCCATAGGATCTTTCAGAATTCTAGGGACTTTTACCCATTTTTCGCCTTCAATTTCAGGTTCAACCTTATTCTGTTTTAAGAATTCTTCGATAATTTCTTCCTCTTCATCAGTAAATTCAAGTTCGTCCTTTTCCTTTACGATATTACCATTTAAATCTTTTTCTACCTCATTGTTTCCTGCGTTTTCTGCTCTAGTATCTTCATAATATTTCCTACTTCTCGTAATCACAGCTTTTACTTCTCTCGGGTTTCTTTCAGTATTACTTGGTAATCCTCCTGGAGGTCTACTGTTGTTACGTTCTCCTTCTCTACTCAAATGATCTTCCATATTCCTTAACGATGCTTCTATAGTTCTCATTCTCGTATCATGTCCACCCATAGACGTTTTCAACATAGTCATATCCTTAGAGACTGAACCTATAGAAGTTATCATAGTTTCTATATTCGAGCTTGAGTAGATACTACACCCATCATTTTTTCCATTAATTTATCCCATTTATCAACTCCTTCAAAGTTGGGTTGAACTTTGGGTGACCGGTATAGTTTGAGTAGTATGTTGTGGATAAGATTTAGGTAACGATTGTAGGTTCTGATTTGATGTATTTCCTTGATGAACTTGATTACTATATGGATTCTTATACTGAACTGGATATGGCGGTTGTCCTGGCTTATTAGGGTTTTCAGACCATCTAAAAGTTGGGTGCTCTCTTCTAATAGCATTAAAGGAGTTTGAATACGCGTTGTTCAAATTCCTATGTTGTTGTAAAAAACTCACCTCTTCCCTTGAGTATCCTTCTGGTTCTTCTATCCCTAATGACACATTATCATGATTTGAGTAGTCATTTGGTATGATAGTTTCTGATTTTACAGTCCTACTAGCTTGTAGGCTGTCAAACTTCCTACCCAAATTCTCCAAGTGTGCTAGAACTTCCATATTCGATGTGCATTCTCCTGCAAATGCTACTTTCCTGGTGCTAGAACCGGTTTCCCACATTCTGTTATTTTTGGAAATCTTTTCTATAGCATCGTAAACTATTTGAGCTTCACTCATCATCAATGAACCACCACATGCATGATCTACATCTGCACGTGAATCTTTCCTTAATTTACGACAGAAAAGTTGGATTTGCATTTCTAAGGAATAACCATGATCGGGACAAGATCTTAGCAACTTTTTAAATCTCTCCCACGCATTCCCAAGCGTTTCTTCAGATCCTTGTCTAAAGTTGGCAATTTCGACTTTTAATTCCAAATTTCTACCCGGAGTAAAATACTGCTTTAAGAACTCGGTTTGAATCTCCTCCCAACTAGTCAATGAATGATGTGGGAGTGACATAAACCAATCTCGTGCCCTTCCTTTTAAAGAAAAAGGAAACATAGACATCCTTGTTAATTCACGATGAGCACCTTGACTTTTGGCTGTATTGCACAATTCTTCGAAAAGATAGAGGTGATGATGTGGATCCTCATCATCCTCTCCTAGAAATTGGGCTCTTGCGTCAATTAGACCAAAAAGATGAGATTTTATTTCAAAATTATTTGCTCCTTCATTGGGTAAACGAACCGGATTATTAGTCCGGTTTATTCTTAAGGTCGATCACAAATAGGTCTCGGATTTGGTGGGTTATTATTACGATTGTTCGGTTCCGATTTTGATTATTTCTATTCGGTTATTTGGTATTGGTATATCCCGATTAAGATTTTGGCCATGCCCTTGAGCATGATCTAGCCCTTGTTCGGGTGTTTCATCACCGTTTTCGACCATTTTCGTATTTTGATTTGATGATGATTCTCCGTCGGGATTTCCCGACCGGTATGACCTTGTTTCCTTTCTCTCTTAACTCGCCTTTCGTAAGTATCTATGTCGGGCTTATAAGGAATAAGTGGGGCCTTACTCTTTACGGTCATCAACTAACGAAAACCGAAAATAGTTGAAATTGATAAAAGTAAAGATTGGTAACTTACTTATTAGGTAAGTACCAACGAAAAAGAAAATAGAAATGGGGTAAGAAAAGTGTTGACTTATCCTCGAGACTTTTGAGTTAATATAAGTAGAAATCATTCGAACACAATGAATTAGCTTCGTTCCCCGGCAACGGCGCCATTAAGCTGACGGACCTTTTCTATGCTATCAATCCTTACCGGCAGTGTACCGGGTCAAATTGTAGTGATAGAGTGATGAGTCAGGTGTCGATCCTCAGGGAAAACTTGGTAATTCACCGTGTGATTAAACACCAAGAAACTGTTATTATCTCAATCTAAGTCGCAATTTTATCATCCAACCAAACTCTAAACTAACAAAGCATAAAACTAAAACAGATATATATAAGTATATAAATATATATATAGATATATAGCAATACATATATATATATAGATATAAGTATATATAGGTACCAAAACAATATCTAAGGGAGGGAGATGGATATTATAATTATAGACTAGCCAAGAATATGTTATTGAATCCTTATATCTTTTTAGTGAAATTGGATGTGCTTGATCTTTATTTTAAGTTGAATCAATTATACGAAACGGTGCACTCCTAAACTAAACAATTCATTCTCACACGAGCATCTGAAATTGTCATATGTCCAATCATTTGTCCAAGGTCATCCTCAAGCATGGGTCACTCCCGTTTTGTCATTCGGCCAATTTTAAGGTATGTCAATTAAACAAATGAATTAAACGTAATAATCTCTCGAGTACATATTTCAATAAGAGTTTGTTTCTCCCGAAACAAATCTACCCCCGGTTTAGGAAATCGGATTCCGTTGTCACGTTTTCACTCGGCCAATTTTACCCTCCGGTCTTTCTATTAACGAGTTCATAACCTAACTACGAGGCGTCAATTCATAATTAGATTATGAATTCTTTCATATCAAGTAGCTAATTCAATACGAATATAGAAAGAGATTCATTATAACCGATTTTTATCCAATTTTAGTATAGTCATCATCCATTTCCCTAAAAAGATAATACTAATCCAATTTCATATCTTGGCTAGATACTAAGTTAGCCTAATATCATTATAAGTAAGATACTAATAACAACATAAATACATTAGAAAAGTTACCGATTACAATCGAAGCTTCGAGTTGTATCCTCCGGAATTAGCAACTCCTTTACATCAATGAGCCTTGATACATCTTCTAAGCATTATAACGATACTTTATACTACAAAGCATTATTCCGGCGAGTGCCGTTTACGACTTTTATTTAACTAAAAACAACAAAACGAAACTATATATAGATATAGAAGAGAGATATATGCATTGGTACACTTCAAAATGGTTGCATTTGAGGTCTATTTATAGACCATATCACAAGGCCGGCGCGTGCCGGACCACCACCGGCGCGTGCCGGCTACACGATATATATTCCCTTGTCGAGAGATTTGTGGGCCCGGTTTCGAGATTTTTCGCAATATTCGGCCTTCTCCGGCGCGTGCCGGACATACAACATATCTGATGTTTGTAAAAACCTATCTCGAGCTGTAGACCTCAGATTGACATGATTTGATATTCGTTGGAAAGCTCTTTTGAAGGCCTACAACTTTCATCAAGGACTTTTTCTCTGAAAATGCCTCTAAGTTAGATCAAATGTCCGTTGAAGATGAATTACGGTAGAAACATTAAGTACGATTGATCCGTTCAAAGTTGTTAGATTTTGGCATAATCTTTTATCCCACAAAAACTCATGATTTATACTTCAAAGTATGTCATATTTTGGGATCTTGGTACACATCTGATCCTGCAACAAATTCAACGAAACACCAAACGTAAATCTGACAAAAAACCATCATTTTTATCGTTTTTATAACTTATGCATCTAATTATAACTAACTATGATTTTTATAAGTTTTTAATGCATTTATATGAAATTATACTAAAATATCATAAATATAATAATAAAAAGTCTTATAATTTGATCATATATTTTCCATACATCAACCATCTATTGGAGCCTACCCCCATAAGTATCCAGCTTGCAGATAGATCTTTCAAGAGGGCCGACGGAGTGCTTAGAGATCTTCTGGTCCAAGTAGACAAATTTACATTTCCTGTGGATTGGTACGTCTTGGACACTAAAGAAGAAGATACCCCCCTCCTCCTGGGACGACCTTTCCTATCCACTGCCAGAGCCTCCATAGATTGCGACGCAGGATTTGTCACCTTACGTGTTGGGGATGAGGAAGTACGCTACAGTGTAGTCAAAGCTCTCAGAGCACCTTCTGAAAACCCCTCAGGTTTTGTGATTGAGACGACAGACGATTTCACGTACTACACTCGGACGAGCTAGAGGCGCCTATGGAGAAGAGCTTGTTGAAGAGGACACAGTGCTCTGCGAACGAACTCTTTCCCCCTCAGAAGAAGTCGATTTGCTTGAGGCAAGAGTTTTCGACCCTATCAGTGAGGAAGATCTAAAACGAGGAGAAGCCAAAACCAGTTTAGAGAAACCTCCTGAGGACCTTGTTCTAAAACCTCTACCTCAGCATCTGAAGTATATCTTCTTGAGAGAAGGTAAGCACTTACCTCTGATTATCTCCTCTACACTGTCAGCAGAAGAAGAAGCTGAGTTAGTTGATGTTCTGAAGAAAAATGAGAAAGCCTTCGGTTGGCAGGTAGGTGATATAAGAGGAATATCTCCGTACGTCCGTATGCATAAGATTAGAACCGAAGAAGGTGCAAAGAGTATAAGACAACCGCAGACGTTTAAACCCACACATGCGGGAAGTGGTGAAGAAGGAGATCATTAAGCTGTTGGATATGGGGATCATTTATGCGATAGCTGATAGCGATTGGGTGTCCCCCACTCAGGTAGTACCTAAAAAGGGAGGTATTACAATTGAAAAGAATGACAAAGGTGAAGAGGTAGCTGTCAGATTAGTCACTGGGTACAGAGTCTGTATAGACTATAGGAAGCTAAATGAGGTGACCTTAAAAGACCATTTCCCTCTCCCCTTCATAGACCAAATGTTGGAACGGTTGGCGGGGCATGCTTTCTACTGTTTTCTGGACGGTTATTCAGGTTACTTCCAAATCCCTATTGACCCAGTAGATCAAGAGAAAACAACCTTCACCTGCCCCTATGGTACTTTCGCTTATAGGCGAATGCCCTTTGGACTTTGTAATGCACCGGCTACATTTCAGAGATGTATGTTGGCTATCTTTGATGGACTTATAGAGAAATGCATGGAGGTATTCATGGACGACTTCTCGGTGTTTGGCACATCATTCACGGACTGTCTTGAAAATCTAGACAAAGTACTGCAGAGGTGTGTGGAGAAGAACTTGATTCTCAACTGGGAGAAGTGCCATCTTATGGTAACCGAAGGGATTGTTTTAGGTCACAAGATTTCCGCTAAAGGCATAGAGGTTGATAAAGCTAAGATAGAAGCTATTGAAAAGATGAATTACCCCAGAAACACGAAAGAAGTAAGAAGTTTCCTTGGTCATGTGGGGTTCTATAGGAGATTTATAAAAGATTTTTCAAAAATATCTAAACCTTTATCAACTTTACTGAAAGATGACGTCACTTTCAATTTCGATAATGACTGTCAAAGTGCCTTTAAAGAGCTTAAACAGCGTTTGACCTCTGCCCCTATCCTGATCTCTCCGGATTGGAACATACCATTTGAACTAATGTGTGATGCCTCCAATTACGCTGTTGGTGCTGTATTGGGGCAAAGGATTAATGGTAAGTTCCAACCTATCTCGTACGCAAGTCATACCTTGAATCCAGCCCAAGCAAACTATACCACTACGGAAAAGGAACTGTTAGCGGTTGTGTTTTCCATGGATAAGTTCCGCAGCTATTTGCTTGGTGCCAAGGTAATTGTATGGACTGATCATGCGGCATTGCGTTACTTGATGAACAAGAAGGATGCTAAACCGAGACTGTTGAGGTGGATTCTTACACTACAAGAATTCGATGTTCACATCAAGGATATAAGGGGTAGTGAGAACACCGTAGCGGACCATATTTCGAGAGTATTGCCAGTAGCTGAGGAAGACCCCCAGGACATTGATCTTTATTATCCCTTCGAGAGCGTTATGAACGTGGATGCCCACACTCCCGACCCTCCTTGGTATGCTTCGATTGTCAATTACCTTCACTCTGGCTATCTGAACCCTGAATTCTCTTACCAGGAGAAGAAGAAGTTCTTCTCTGATCTAAAGTACTATGTCTGGGAAGAACCATATCTGTTCAAGATCTGCAAGGATGGGTTGCTTCGCCGGTGTGTCCCCGAATCCGAGCAGCGGGATATTATTGAGCAATGTCATAGTGGTCCCACTGGTGGCCATTTCAATCCGTGGAAAACCGTTGCCAAAATCTTCCAATGTGGTTTTTACTGGCCCAGAGTCTTTAAAGATACTGAAGCCTTCTGCAAAGGCTGTGATAGGTGCCAGAGAACCGGCACTTTGACCAGGCGGTATGATATGCCGCTTAAACCCATTTTGGAGTGTGAAGTGTTTGACGTATGGGGCATTGACTTTATGGGACCATTTCCATCTTCATGCGGAAATAAATACATTCTCGTCCGTGTAGACTACGTATCTAAATGGGTAGAAGCCGTCGCAACTCCACCGAATGATCATAAAACGGTCATGAAATTTCGAAGAAACATTTTCACGAGGTTTGGCTGCCCTAGAGCTCGATCGGCGATGAAGGTTCGCACTTCATTAATAAACCCCTGGATAGCTTTGTTAGCTAAGTATGGTGTTAAGCATAAGAGTGGCACACCATATCACCCTATGACCAAGTGGGCAAGTTGAGCGCGAGAATCGAGTATAAAGAAAATCCTCGAGAAAACAGTCAACTCCCATCGAAAGGATTGGAGTCTGAAGCTGGATGATGTACTGTGGGCTTACAGGACCGCATACAAAAATCCTATGGGTACATCACCATACCAAATGGTTTATGGAAAGCCATGTCATTTGCCAGTGGAATTAGAGCATAGAGCTTATTGGGCAACTAAGTTCCTAAACTTCGACTCCCAAGCTTGTGGAGAACGTAGGCTCCAGCAGATACATGAATTAGACGAGTTCAGGCTCCAAGCTTATGAGAGTTCACGGATAAGCAAGGAAAGGATGAAATTCCTTCATGATAAAAAGATCAAGAAAAGAGAGTTTCATGCAGGCGAGCTGGTACTGTTATACAATTCCAGACTGCATCTTTTCCCCGGAAAGCTAAGGACGCGTTGGTCCGGTCCCTTTGAGGTCCTATCTGTCTTTCCTAGCGGCGTTTTGGAACTTAAAGGGATTGGTGATCAGCCTTTCAAGGTCAATGGTCAACGATGCAAACACTACATTGGCCAACCGAAGGAATCACCCGAGATAGTTAAATTCCTCGATCTGCTAGGTTGTATCACTTCAGGAGTCGATGATTGCGATGAGTTCTCACCAGACCTATTTTCCGATGATAGTGCTGAATCACCAGCTGAAGTTTTTGCCGGAAGCTGGGACATGGAACAATATTGGAAGGAAGTGGCTTTGAAGAAAAATAAAGCGCGGAAAAGGACCCCGGTCAGACAGAAGATCAAGCAGGCCTGGGAAAAATGGGTGGGTCGGATCCCGAGTCTGCACTGCTGTTTCTGTAGTCATAATTTTGTTAAGAATTCTGTTGATAAGATGACCGGCAGAAAGCCAAAGTGGCCCGACCCGGATTAAACCTGAATTGAATGTCGAGCTAACGACATTAACCAACAGCGCCACTAGGGGGGCAACCTAGATATCCTTATTTGTTTTAGTTATTTTCGTTTTGTTCTTTTTGTTTCGGTTAGGTCTAATTAGGGTAATTGTTGACTCTGCTTGTCGGTTGATTCGATTTTCCTTTATCATTCTTTTTATCTTCATTGTGCCATGTCCCCCTATGTTCCCCGAGATCTTGTCTTGTTTTTCAAGTGTGCAGGATAGTTGCGACAGTAATTGTGAGTTTCAGAGGATATCAGTTTTCCGGCGGATGGTCCGCAGTCTACTGATTTCGTCAGGCAACTCTGGATTTGAATTGCAACACTTCCAGAATTTCCTCATTCGAACTACAATCAGCTAAGTTTCATGTTTGTTTACTTTCTGCACAACATGAGGACATGTTGAATTTTTAAGTGTGGGGGAGGGGATAGATGATTTATGTATCTACTTTGATTTGCTCATATTAGTTTTAATTTTCTATGAAAAGTGCTTCAATTTTCAAAAAATTTTTTGTTTAGTCCTGAGTAACATTTCAATGGCATACTAGTTTTGTAATTTGACACCTTTAGTTGTTATCAGTAGTCGTACCATGTTCTGAGAATAGGTTTAGTAAGTCGATACTCACTTGAACTTCATTTCACGAACCTATTAGATGAAGAGCCAAATATAGAATAGTTTCCGGTTAGTTAAAGGAAAGTTAATTCTTGATACAGATAACACTTATTTAGCATTAATGAAAGTTAAGAACTAGTGCTATATTCACAGTTAGAATCTCAGTACCTTAGTGTTCTTGAGAACTTTGAGAGTCTTGAATGTGTTAGAAATATATTTGACCGAGAGTTTCCGAAGAGTTTGAAAAATATAAAAATATATATATCTATAAATAGAAATAAATGAATAGAATTTCTTTGCGGGAATTTTGTTTGTAACTATCACCTCGAGTCCATTTGGATATTGCCCCAATTGGGGAGTGTGGTTTACCTTGGACAGTATGGGTTCGAGTGATCTCAGGGTGACTGCCTCTAATGCAGGGGAGAGTGTTATACTTTTGAGACGCGACGATAGGAAATATAAAATGTAAAATATACGCTTTTTGGAATTCTAAGTCAAGTTGATCTAAACCCAGTAGAGACCCAAAAGGTATTTTCTTGGTACTAAGTAAAGGAATTTAGTTGTGAGTTAGTTACTATGTTATTGGTAATTAGTTTTTGTTAGGTAAGTGCTGTAGATAGAATGAAGTTTTCGTTTAGTTGACCGGATAACTGTTAGTGCTTGATGTATTATATCAAGAGAGGATCGGTGGAAGTTTAGTAGGTTCTGCACACACATCACCGAGTGAGGTCGATTTGCTGAATACTAGCTTGTCATGATTTTGACTATATTTCGTGTCAGGTTATGTGGATTCTTTATGGTATGTTCTTGTTTTGTTTTGCTCGGGACGTGCAAAAGCTAAGTGTGGGGGAGTTGTTAAGGGTGAATTTACGTGTTTTATAACGCTATATTTTATAATGTTTTTCCCCACATTCGTATGAATTACATGGAAATCACGTGTTTAGATGAAATTATTGAGCAAGTGAGGTTTTTAATGAGTTATTCGCAAAGTTGGTTTATTTTGGTGTTTTAATCTTGATTTTATGATTATTTGGATGATACTACGTTTTGCGATGTTTCTTGTGCTATAGGTACGTGTTGATGCTTAAACGGTGATCACAAAGAGATGAGAATCGAATTACATTGAAGAAAAAGAGATAAAGATGAGAAAATCGCATTCTGAAACAGCTGAACTGGCGTCCAGAATATTGGACGAGCGTCCATGATGGACGGGCGTCTGATCGAATAGACGGGCGTCCAGAGTGGATATGTTACATTCAGGAAGTTTGGACGCAGGTTGGACGCCGGCACGGACGGGCGTCGAAGAAGACTCGGCCCGACTCAAAGATCGAGCATACCGGACAAAGGCGTCCGGGCGGGCCGGACGGGCGTCCGGCGCCGGCCGAACGAGCAACCGACCTAGTTTTAACCTAGCCGCCTTTAACATCTATTTAAGCAGCAGCGCCCCAAACCCTAGAACATACATAGAGAGAGTCGAAATTCACCTTTAAACACAAAGCGACAACTTTGTTCTTTTCGTTTTTTTTATTCTTTTTATGCAAACAAAACGATTTGTTGATTTCAAGACTAATATGAGTAACTAAACTCCCGGGTTGGACGAACGGGTGAAGCAAATCGGGAGAGCGTTTGGTTTTCTTATTTTCTCGCGTTTTGCAATCAATAAAGGTCGATTTTTATTGCGTTTATTTCGTGTTTCATATCGATAGATAAAGCTGCGATATTTGTTTGACGATAGTTGAATAAATTATAGATCACCGCAATAGTAATCAGTTTAATCGATTTGTCTAAAAACGAAAGTTATCAAATTGTTAACCTAGATAATAGATTCGGAAGAATTTATGCCTATCGTGCTTGAAGAATCAATCTTTGATAAAAGTTGATAAACAAATTATCTAAGAAATTAGTAATTTGCATTGGGTATAGGTTAATCTTGGCCTTTAGTTGATTTGCATGCGTAGGAAATTAGAAGCCTTTGTTGCTTTCTTGAATTGTGAATCCCTGTTCGTCTGCCTTTCTCCCCATTATTTGATAAACCTAGAATTGTTACTCGTGACACTTTCTGCCTAAGCTTTAATACACATTCAACCTCAAGTTCCTCGTGGGATCGACCCGGAATAATCGCTTTACTACAAGCTTTGCACTTGGAGCGACTAACCGGATTTTTATTTCTTGTCTTTTTGTTTCATTTACAAAAATCCACCACAATTATCACTTTCAATACGGCTGCTCAAGCCACAATTAAACTTGATGCCACCAATTACTACGTCTGGCACATGCAAATTGAGTCTCTTCTCGTTGGAAACGGTCTATTTGGGTATGTAGATGGTACCAAAGAGACACCGGCTGCAACCATCACCACTGCCGATGGCCAAACATCACCCAATCCTACCTGCGTCACTCATACTCGTCAGGACAATTTAATCCGCAATCTGATTATTGCATCTCTCACCCCTGAAACAGCGTCCCTTCTCTACGGTACCAAAACAAATGCGGCGCGGCATGGAAGACTCTCTCGGATGTCTATGCCACCCCATCGAAGGCAAGAATTCGAAATCTCAAGAATGCCATGAGGGATCATCATCGTGGGACAGCTTCAGTCCATCAATACCTGTACACGATGAAGCACAAACGGGATGAACTCGCCCTACTCGGGACACCCATGGACCATGATGATTTTGTTCATCTCGTTCTAGCTAATATTGGACCAGAATACTCGGATATTGCCCGTGCAATTGCTGTTCGAGAATCCACGATCACGTTTGAGGAGCTTCATGAGAAACTCCTCAATTTTCAGCCCTTACTCACCGCCAACGGCTTCTCGGTTCGGCCCGGCCACGCCCACGCCGCATATCGTCCTCCCTCCCACACATCTCGCCAACGGCGGGTACACCGCGCGGCGGCGGCCAATAGGCGGGCCGCCCCGGCGACGTCGCGCGTTAATGGGCAGGCTCCGCAATTCGCCCAAGATCAGGCCCGCAGTTTTGGTCAGAACAGTGGTAATCAGCGGATTTCGGGGGGTCCCTCTCGCAGCTCGTTTCAGGATCAACGCAATGGTGCAAACAACTCGACTCGTCGTCCTTTTCTGGGTAAATGTCAACTTTGTTTTGTTCAGGGTCATTATGCGCAGAATTGTCCAACATTTGGTAATCAGATTGGTCACATTTTTGGATCACCGGGACAACGCTCATCACGACCCCAGGCCAATGTTGCCGCCCAATCTCCTGACTCGGCTCAGTTTGATTCCAATGCTCCCAACTGGCTTTTGGATAGTGGGGCATCACATCATGTGACGTCGGACTTGCAGAATTTATCTCTTCATGCACCATACACTGGCACTGATGATCTTCTGGTTGGTGATGGTAAGGGCCTCTCTATTACTCACCCTGGCATTTCTTCAATTCCCGTTAATTCTGTTAAATCCATTCCTTTACGTAATGTCCTCTGCGTCCCTAGTATGTCCCGTAATTTATTGTCTATCTCACAATTGTGTAAAGCCAATAATTTATCTGTCGAATTCTTACCTTCTGAATTTGTTGTGAAGGACATTCAGACGACCAAGCCTATCCTTCGTGGTCCAGTTAAAAATGGATTGTACGAGTGGCCAAATCCTCCTATTGTCGCCTTTGTTTCCAATAAAGCCTCCTCGCAAGACTGGCATCATCGGTTGGGTCATCCGGCTCATCCCATTTTAGCGTCTGTTTTAAACACTTACAATTTACAGTCTAGTAATAATTCCTTTACACATTGCTCTTCCTGCTTAGAGAGTAAAAGTCATAAACTGCCTTTTGGCGAATCTACTTTACATTCATCTCGTCCTCTCGAGATCATTTTTAGTGATGTGTGGACATCACCTGTTATTTCTGCTGATGGTTTCAAATATTTTGTTATTTTTGTTGACCATTTTACGCGTTATATCTGGTTTTATCCACTCGCACGAAAATCTGATGTACAACCTACTTTTATCCGCTTTCACTCCATTGTTGAAAAATACTTTGAAAATTCCATTAAAATAATTTATTTTGATAACGGTGGTGAATTTATATCTCTACGTGAATATTTTGCAACCAACGGTATTTCCCATTTCACCACTCCGCCTTACACCCCTGAACACAATGGAATTTCTGAACGTCGTAATATGCATATCGTTGAAACTGGCTTAGCTCTTTTAGCTCATGCTTCCGCTCCCACCTCATATTGGCCTTATGCCTTCTCCACTGCTGTCTACCTCATAAATCGTATGCCCACGCCCACCCTCAAAATGCACACCCCCTATGAATCTATTTTTCAAACCCCTCCAAATTACACTAAACTCCGTATTTTTGGCTGTCTCTGTTATCCCTGGTTGCGTCCCTACACCAGTCACAAACTTCAACCTCGTTCCCGTCCTTGTGTCTTTCTTGGCTATGTCCTCAACCAGCATGCGTACTACTGCTACGACCTAGTCGAGTCTCGTATGTATATCTCGCGTCATGTCAAGTTTGTTGAGTCAGTTTTCCCGTTTAAATCCACTATTCCCTCAGGTTCCCCACTCATCTCCCCGGCTCTTGCCTCTATATCGGATTGGCTACCTCCCTCTCCTCCTATTCACCTTCCTATCCCACCTCCTACCCCACCTCATTCCCCGTCCCCTCCTTCCACTCCTCCTCCTCCACCTCCCCCCCGCCACCACCATCTCCACCTCTCCCTCCCCCGCCACCTCCTCCTCCACCTCCCTCCATTTCCACTCATCCCATGCGTACTCGCGCTCGTGATCATATTCATAAACCCATTCAAAAGATCAACCTTCACTCTCGTCTTTCCAATTCTCTTGACACTGAACCCACCACTATCACCCAAGCCCTTAAAAACCCGAATTGGAGAACTTCCATGCAGGAGGAATATGACGCTCTCATTCGTAATGAGACGTGGTCCCTGGTTCCTCCCCGTCCTAATCAGAATGTTATCAGTTCTAAGTGGATTTTTCGTCTCAAGCGTCACCCAGATGGCACTATTGATCGTCACAAGGCTCGCCTTGTGGCTAAGGGGTTCACTCAACGCCCTGGTATTGACTACTATGAGACGTTTAGCCCGGTGGTTAAACCTACTACAGTACGTGTTGTTCTTACTCTGGCTCTATCTCAGGGGTGGTCTTTACGCCAGTTAGACATCAACAACGCATTTTTACAGGGTCATCTGTCTGAGGATGTTTACTTGGCCCAGCCACCGGGGTTCATCAGCACTGAGCTTCCTGACCATGTGTGTAAGTTACGAAAGGCTATTTATCGGTTGAAACAGGCCCCTCGGGCTTGGTATGAGGAGCTCAAGGGGTTCCTTCTTTCTAGTAACTTCAGGAATGCTACTGCTGATTCATCGCTTTTCATCTACAATACCGGTACCGCTATTATTTATCTCTTGGTATATATGGATGACATTATTATTACGGGGAATGACACTAAGGCTCTTGAGACGTTCATATCTTTGTTGGGTCGTCGGTTTTCTCTCAAAGATCTTGGTGCACTCTCCTATTTTTTAGGCATTGAGATTATACACAATGATCACGGGTGTATTTTATCTCAGAAGCGATATGCCTCTGAGCTCCTGGCTCGCCTTCACATGGATCAGGCTAATCCGGTCACTACTCCGCTGCCAGCTGATTTGTCTGGTCTTACTGCTCAGTCTGGTTCTCCACTTGATGATGCGTTTGAGTATCGTATGGTTATTGGCAGCTTGCAGTATCTTTTGTTTACCCGTCCGGATCTTGCCTTTTCGGTGAATAAACTCTCCCAGTTCATGCATGCCCCTACAGATCTTCATTGGACTTATGCTAAGCGCATGCTTCGTTATTTGGCTGGGACAGTTGAGTTAGGCCTGCAGCTTTACCGTGACTCCCCTCCGGTTCTTCATGCCTTCTCTGATGCTGATTGGGGTGGCTCTCACGATGATTATGCTTCCACTGGGGATTACGTTGTCTATCTTGGCAGGAATGCCGTCTCTTGGAGCTCCAAGAAGCAGTCTACTATTGCCAGGTCTTCTGCTGAGGCTGAGTACCGCTCTGTTGCCTCTACCACTGCGAGCTCATGTGGGTCACTTTCTTGTTACGTGATCTTGGTTTTTCCCCACCTGGAGCTCCGGTTGTCTATTGTGACAATTTGGGCACTACGCAGTTCTGTCACAACCCAGTTTTTCACTCATGGATGAAACACGTTGCCATTGATTATCACTTCATCCGTGATCAGGTGCAACGGGGTTCTTTACGGGTTGCTCATGTTAGTGCTCAGGATCAACTTGCTGATTGTCTCACCAAGTCGCTCCCTCGCTTGGCCTTTGTTCAGCAGCGCAGCAAGTTGGGTCTCGTCCCTCGTCTACCTTGAGGGGTGGTATTAGCTGTATTATATTTGTATATATTATTTAGATAATATATTTGTATTTATTGTTAGAAGATTTGTAGGAATGTATCTAGCCTTAATTCTAGCTTTACTGTATTTGTACATCTCCTATATATTGTAATACTGCTCAACTGTGAATATTAATCAAATCATAATTTCCAAATATCGTGTTAGGTCTAACAGCTAATCAGGCGAGTACGACTGAATCATAAACAAAGGTGAGTATGAGTATGATTATGATGATATGTTCTATTGTTTTTTTTCGTTTCTTTTTCTGAAGGCTTTCTACCTGCTAAACATCTCATGGAAGTAAGAGATTGCATATAACATATAGTTAAAATATCGGATTGTTTATTGTTTTAAGAAACATCGTATATGGAACGTCCTGTGTTTAGACGCTAAAAGGAACGTCCAGATGAATTATGATGTTGTAGAAGAATTATTCTTACAACCCTTTTTTCTGTATACACGCTTGCAACGGTTCGCGTGACTGTAATCAATTTCAGCTCTGAACCTTTAGAGCTTTATTGTGGTCGAATAGGTGGTGTTATGCATTGTTTTCAAACAAAAAAATTGGTTTGCCTATTAAGAGAGAGAAAGTATTTCGACGAAAGAAATTAATCAAATAGACTTAAATCTACCCGTTGAAAAGATCCATTAATCCTTAATTTAGCAATCACCAAAAAGCTTCTTTGGATTTAAGAGCATCTCCAACGGCCTCCGGCAAAAAATACACCAAATCATCAATTTGCAGGGACTTTTACATCAAATTTTATCCGTCAACTCCAATGGTTCTACATCAAATAAGAATATTCTTAAAATATTCCATCCTAAAATTCAACTATATAATAAAAATAAATGTATTATTATTTAGTTGTGCATTTTATTTTCATGACAAATCGTTATTAGTAAAAAAAATATTTTTTATTAAAATAAAATATAATAATATTCAATTTATTTAAAGCAAATCTAAGTTTATAAAAACACATCATGACATTAAAATGATGAAATACAACCACAACACACATATTAATAATACGAACTAAAAGCACACTTTTAAAAATAAAACCACAATACAAACATCGATACAACATTATCATACCCACAACTTAATCCTCCGAATTGCTAAATTCCTCCCACAAATGATCAATCAAGGCATAACGAAGTTCATAATGCGCTTTGTTATCCTTAATTTGTCTATGTCGCTCGAGAAATCTTTGAAATCGAGTATTCTCATCCACCATGTAATTTTCTATGTTTTTTAATATTATGTATTTTAATTGTGTTGTATTTCTGTTTTCAAAGAAATAATTTTATGATTTGTGTCTTATAATTATTTGTATTATCATCTTTTTTTTTTGAGGAATTGTATTATCATCTTCTGCACATTTTTTTTAAGGGGTCTGCACATTTTTTTAAATATTATCATATAACATCTATAATGATATAAATTATCAAATAATTTTATTTATATATTTGAATTACATTTTTAAGCTATTACATTGGAAAAGATAAAGAAAAAGAAAAAAAATAAAAAACAAAAAACCGATCATCTTCCACAAAGAGACAGAAAAAAAAATATATATAACTAATGAACAGTGATTTGCTGGGGGTCTCATTCTCCCAGCAAATTTGCTGGTAGATTCAGCCATTCCACCAAATTGCTGCCCAATTTGCTTGACCCTTGTAGCAAATTTTTACACCAAATTGCTGTTTTAGTGGTGAATTCTCCCTCCCTTGGAGATGCTCTAACACGGGAGAAACCATTGGTGGGAGATTGAAGCCTCTAGATTCAATAGCTTACTGGGTCAAGGTCCTCAAGGAGGTTAGAACTGGTAGTTTAGGGATGGGGCGGGAGTCAATTTAGTTGTATTAAATTAATGACTTATTTTATTTTTTTTAGCACAAAAATCAAAGAGAAGGTGAGAAATCAAAGGAGATGCAGGTGCATAAAGAGACCATCAAAATTGAAGAAGAAGGTGAGAAAGAGAACTTTCTAGATCCTCCGTTTTCCGAGGAGGATATAACGGCTGAGTTTGACGAAATCGGGAATGGCGAGATGCTTGATGACAATTCTACAAAAGGAGATTTAACGGTAAGTGAAATTACCAATACATATAAGTACATTGTACACTACATAATAAAACTTTTTTTCCCCTTCAGTTTTTTCTTTTTCTTTTTTCAGATAGGGAAACGTTAATGTCATGATGAAATTGCCTAATTCAATAGATGTGTAATAATGTAATCATTTATGAAGGTAAGATGATGCACACAGACTAGAAGTTAAAAGAACACGATATTCCCAAATGACCATGGATGAGCGCTCCAACAAGATAAAAAGCGTTGTGACAACAAGGAAGAAACGAAAAGCTCAACAAAAAGAAAAATAAGCATCTATCAGTCATGGTATGTATATTATGTATACTACACAAACCAAGGTTACACCTTAAAAAAATACCCAATGAAACCAGATCGAAATCACATCTTATGATGATATATTATTGAAAAAAATAAATTAAATAAAGATTATATTGGTGAATTTAACATTCGCATTTTGATTTTCAAAACTTGCAAAAATCAATACTATAATTGTGTAACAAATATTTGGATCTCTTTCGACATAAATTTTTTTATCTCCTACAATTGGAAAAAAAATAGCCGTGATCATGGTTAAGTCATTTATTATTCGTATATTTCATTCATTTTGCTTCCTAATTTCATTTATTCATGGAATTTGCAGAATAGGAAACAAAATCAAGATATGCTAAAATGACGGAAGAACAACGACGTCATAAAATTCAAAAAGCGTTAGAATCGAGGAAAAAAAGAAGATTAAATTCAAGTAATTCATACCATACCTTCAAAGGTTTTAATTATCATCATTTTCCTTTATTGTCTTCTTCTTCTTAGAATTAATAATCTATTTTTATAAATACAGAGGTAGACAACATAATTGAAGTTGAAGTTGTTGATAATGAACGTAATTCAGAATCACAGAAATTAAAGTGTACCGAAGTAAACGAGAAAGCACACTACAACATCGAAAATGTTATTGCAACAACGTCAAAACAGAAGGGTTCTACTGCTGGATATACAGAAACCCGAATCCGGATCCGATCCATAATTGGATCGTCAGATCTGATTCTCAGCAACGATCGAGACACTCGATCATGCACAGCAAAAGCTACGAATAAATTCACATGCGATTTTACCACGATTTAATTCACATAATAATTAATAATCTACAAGAAGGTAGAAGATTTACCCAACATGAGAGAAGCCGTGATCTTCCGGATTGTATCTCCAAGCGACTACTGGTGGACGTCGATCCTCGTAGTAGAACCTCCTTGAATATGCTTCAAGAAAAACCTAGTTTTTCTTCTTCCCAATGGCTAAGATGAGAAAACAAAATTTCTCTTTTTTTTTTTTCCAAAAATGAGCCGTCCCCTTTTTTCTTTAAATTGACGTTGGATTTTTCTGGTCTAATATTGTGTTGGGAGAAACTCTCTTTTTAATAGAAAAAAAAACTAATAATTTGAGAGTTTATCTTTACACACAAATTTATCTTTTCCTTTTAGGAAAATAAAAACCTTTATCCAATAGGAAAACAAATTTCCTATTTATCCAATAAGAAAACTAATTTCTTATTTATAATTATTTAACACATAAATAATTACATTATTCACCAAATAAATAATATTGCATATTCATTAAATAGACGAACTATTTAATTTATTCTTGAGGTTCCACAAAACGAGAATCACTTGCATGTTAGGAGCCAAAGTAGCGATTAGTTACAACCAAGGTTCTTGCAGTCATTTAGGACTTTTATCAAACAATTGGCACAATAATTAAAACATTCATCAAACATGAAAGAAAAAACATCAGAAACAATGAAAAATAGCATATCATCCATATGAAGTTGCTCGAGAATTATAACTTCCCGGATGAAATCCCCTTACCGGCGGAAAAATTCAATTTAAACCACACACACGAGAGAAATCGGTAGCCCTAGAAGGAGGAAGATGATGAGAGCAACAAAAGGCAAAAACAAATGAAATCAAATACAGAACTTACAGATCGAGGATGATCCTAGCGGAAAGCTCTTCAATGGACGAGTGTGTGAATCCGACGAAGTTCATAATGTCTGAAGGAGCAGATGATAAAGCGGTCAGAAAACTAATAATCGGTGAAGGCTGCGACTTCCACTCCTACGACGACCGATGTCGGTGTTATACCAGAGGAAATATCAAAATCTGATCGAGAATCTTCATAATCATAACGCCGACTTCAACTTGAACTCCGGCGGCTTGAGCGCGTTGAGCAGAGGAGCCATGGTAGCAGATTCAGCTATAGGGAGAAAGAAAAAAAAGGAATGGCCAAAAATATTGAGTCGTGTTTGAGGGCAATTGACTTTATTGGTTTTTTTTTCCAACGAAAGTTTTATTATTACTGAATAAACGAAGTTTAAAACACGGTCAGAGTCGTATTACAATGCGGCCTATTGCCGCACTAACAACGCCGATCAAGGCGACGGATGTATAAAAACCACCGCTAAACCACATCACTAGCGGTGGAATATAAAATCCACCGCTAAATAGCAAGTTTTTTGTAGTGAGCAAAAATGACGCAGCGTACAAATGAGATAAAGTTAAAGACTTGTGATAGAAAGATGAAGATAACGAGTTTGTGGCTGAAAGAGGAAGGTATTTTATTTAATTTCTTATTTTTACGCAAAATAAATCTATGAGTCGAAACCATCGTTATGTCATGACGAGTAACATAAAAGTCATTTTCACGGTTGATTATGTCGGATTTATATTATAATCAATAGATACTCGCTGAAATTTTGATGTTTTATTAAAAAAAATATTGTTTCTTTTTCCTGGAAAGTTCATGTTTTTTTGCTTATATAATTCTGAAAAAAGATGGTTTTTTTATAGCAAAACATAATTGTTTATATTTTCTGATTATATTGTTTCAAAATAAATTTTTATTGATTTATTTGGTACTTATTAATAAGGGGAATATTTTAGGTGTATAATAATAAGGGGATAAATGATTAACAATAACAGGAATTAAGAGTTCGTCATCGAATTCGCATCAATTTTATAAGTATTGTTTTTACCCTCATTAAAATGTACTTTTAATAACCAGATTTTGTCCCCTTATTAAATTCCCCTTATAAAAAACAACTTTTCTTGTAGTGTGAGGACCATAGACCTATAACCAGTAGCTCCAATAAATCGAACAAAATATTCATCGAACAAAACATTTCTATTCAACTTATCAATTCCGGAATTACGCCACCATAAATCCAAAACCGAACTCTATCAATTATAGATATAACTTATTCTCAAAACGTTGAGTCGATAAATGTCCATCGATATAATCATTACATACAGACTAACCCTCCATAGACTATCCGTAACGAAGTGGGATTATTTCCGTAAACCTTCTTCATTACATCTTATCTTTATTTACCATTAACCCACTAGTGATCAATTAGTTCATAACCAATACGATCTCCGCGGATCGATCAGTTTCTAGGATTAACAAATAAGGGGATTGGCTTTCTACTTCCCGCAGGAAGGAATGGATTTCATATCTGTGAGACACACACTTCTCACTCATTCCAGAATAGTGCCAACGTGAAAGTGATTCGGACTGCGCTTCTTAGTGATCCTCAACGAACACATCAAACTCTATCATGAAACCAGTAGGAGTATGCAATCACTTCAGGATTAAGGTTAATCCATATATGATCATCTTGTGATTTAATGAGATTTCTCATTCACGGAATTATATGAGAAATACGAATTAAATCGGTCCAGTCTTATATGACTACATCATATTTAAATGCCCCACTTAGATAACCAATATCGACGGTCCGGATAAGACGGTCACACCATAAAGTGTTCTGGGCGCATTAATGGTGGTTTAATCAATAGGCTCCATACTTTGATTAAGTTCACCACGGACTAACAGTTCAAGTGTATCATCATAAACTTAATCCTCATGTGTGACACACACTAAGTTATATGGCTACATATGATACGACTTGGGGTTTTCAACAGTGTATTAAATATAAGCACAAAGCAAATAATAAGATGAGAATAAATCCGTCATTTATTAATTTTAAAAACAATTACATAAATTGTCTTTCGGGCGCTACTTCCAACAATCTCCCACTTGCCCGTAAGGACAATCAACAATTGCCTTTCGGGCACTACATCTAACAATCTTCCACTTGCCCGTAAAGACAAGCAACAATTGTTTTTTAGAGCACCACACCCTTATTCTATTTATCCACAACATTCTCCCACTTGGTCTAAAGAAGATGAGACATATCTTCCAATTTCATACCCGCCAAGCGGTTATCAATGACATTAGATGCCACGCAACTTGGTAAACTGATCAGCTTGGTTGTCGGCTCGAGGCTTAGGACCGAAACGTCGCCTCTTCGCACGGTCTGTCTGATCAGGTGGTACTTCCTCTCAATATGCTTTTGACCTCTTGTGATTGTGAAGATCATTTGCATAAGCTACCTCTCAACTGTTTTAACAGTAAAATGATATCAGCTTATCGAGACCTGGAATCACTTCCCGATCCACAAAGAACTTCTCAAGCCACACCACCGTTTTCGCTGCTCCGGAAGCTACTATGTATTCGACTAGCAGAGTCAAATTGGCAGTGCTGGATTACTCCAGACTATAGCTCCATCACTATGAGTAAACACTGAGCCTGAGATCGATTCATGATCATCCTTAATCCGACTAAAAATCAGAATCAGTGCAGTCAACAACACTCAGGTTTGCACCCGAATACACAAGCATATGATTCCTCATTCTCTTAAGATACATGAGGATGCACTATACTGCTGTCAATACTCGAATTTAAGATTCGATTACAATTGACTTTTAATAATCTGACATTCTCTATACAAAAGAGAATTTATCCCATTTTCTTTATATCCGAAGATTGAGAGAATTATTCCGTGAGGGGTTGGGTAGGAAACCTCTCGTTGAATATCGCATACGAATATGCATTTTTATCTTAACCAATAAGATGGATGGGATACGGCCAACAACTTCTTCTCATGAATTCGACCGAATTGATTACTAAGAATATAGTCCACTTCTGTAATTCAGAGAAGCTCTGGCTCGTGGTTCTTGACTTCAGATAACACACCCATGTTGCTTACAACTGTTTCAGTGTTACCTTGCATTTACACTAATGTCTACTCTTTACCAGTATTGATTCTCTGGTCTACGAAAGACTCATCTATATTTGGTCAAGCCCACACATTTCGAAACATGTGAATTTTAATGACCTGACGGTTTACTTTAATCCACCAATGGATATAAGCATAAGCAGTCAATCTGCCATTGGCTTTAAGCTAAAACCCCTTCAGTTCTGAATGAATTCAATCTCCGTTGTTGGGCAGTTTCAGGGCATCAACCCTGGTAATCTTTCTGCTTTCCATAGAGTCAAGCAAATTTGAGTGGTGAGAAATTTTTAGGGCATCACCCCTATTAAACTATCTACTTCTCAAGGAATTATCCTTAGACCACTAGGCTTTGCTTAAAAAAATTAAACTTTCTCATTCATCCGACCTTTTTCACGTAGACCCAATTTCTCCCACTGGGCCTGAGACACTCAGGTGGTTTTACAAAAGTGTGAACAGAATTGGAGTACCAAAACTCCATTTACAGGTTTATGGCTTTAAACCAAACTCTTATCATCAGA
The DNA here is from genome assembly GCA_036785695.1 of Gentiana straminea. Taxonomy (NCBI): domain Eukaryota; kingdom Viridiplantae; phylum Streptophyta; class Magnoliopsida; order Gentianales; family Gentianaceae; genus Gentiana; species Gentiana straminea. The sequence goes on along the minus strand of JAVUPR010000088.1, from coordinate 4,035,352 downwards.
ATCTTATACAGCCCTCCTAAGGGCCACAGGTTATCAATCACCCCCAGCAGGCTGTCAAGTCTACGTAATCACAGCGGGTCAATGGTTACCATACTCCCACTGCAATTGGGTGGATTGACATTCTGATCTGGTTCAGTAGTATTCATCAGCGTAACCCCCAACAACCAATGTTGGATGTGGTCTAATTAAATCATATAGTAACTCCTTGAGTAACTTTACTACAAGGTCCAAGGTTGTTATTTTGAACATTCTTTTAGAAAGGATGTAACAGTGTAACCGTCACTATCCGATCTTAAGAATCTTATAACTAACTTTTACTCATTGCATTGAGATATTTCACGAACAGTCACCATCTGGGCGTGTATGCAAAATCTCCAGTCCTACCTTCAAGCACGAAGTGCTAAACACCTCTATTTAAGGAAGTGAAGTAATGGCAATTCACTCCTTATCCATAAATTCATAAGCATCTTCTAGGTAGACTTCTCGGTATTACATAATAATGTGAACCGTTATTTTGCAATCAATGTCTTAATTGAGTTAAGCGGTGTAATGTAGCATATCAATAACTATACAAGATAATACATGGTTTATCCTTTCAGTGAAATCGTTTCACCCAGAGGTAGGCCCAGCATCAGTTCCAAATACTAATGCTATAGCCTATATCTGAGCATGGAATACTCTATTCTCTGGTAATATCAGAGATTCCTTAAGATATTCAGATAAACTAATCGGTGTTTCGAGCAGCTATCAGACAAATTGTCCACTACTCAAAAACTCCCACTATCTCGTATCTTCATAAGACCCCGAAGGTCAATATGAACAAGCTATTATACTTATTTAGCTCTATTACCCTTTCCTAATTGAAAGGTTACTTAGCCATTTTTCCTTTGAGATAGTGTACTTAGACTAGGAGATAGGAATCACCCTTAGCCAGTCTTCTGATCTTATCTTTAAGATATATGCACTAATTAATAGATGCTGAAGAATCGTTCATCTAAATACGGAAATCATTTGTCTTAATAGTTTATGTTGTGTTACATATACATTTTCAGGATTACTTAGTAGATCTGACTTTATCAGACAATAGTCCGAGTCTCAGAATCGTATACAAATGTCATATTCACTTTCTTTAAGGCAACTCTATTATCGACGTGAAAGTGAATCCATTTGTACCAACGAATCTGAAAACAGAAATTAAATTTCTGTGATATTCAAGGATTAAAATCCGAAATTAGTTTCCTTATATCTCTCCCACTATCTTATCTGAAATAACTGCCCGTTGTCTACTCTTTAATCATTAATGCCTAGCTACCTTGTTCTTACAAAAGAACTTAGCTTCCGGGTCATTATCCCAGGTAAGAAAGTCTCTAAGGATTCATAGGTCAGTAATCCAAAATTACTTTCCTTATTCCTTACTTTCTTTCATTAATATTTCGGTTTAGCTTTTAACTTGGTTAGTTTTGATGACTTATATTTTTAGACATTCTTTCCCATTCTTGGATTTCTTTAAAGGAAATGGCCGTGAACTAGCAGTTCATTTGAGTAGACTGATGAGAGTCAACTTTGTTATAATTTCGTATGCGTTTTATCCCCTATTTATAGCCTATTCGATGTAATTTTGGGGTACGTAGTTGATTTGTTTTTATAGGCACATTTCACCACGGGTTGAATCACGAGAGGATAGGACGTTTATGTCCAAAATCTCCACATTTTTAGGTGAATTATGTGCGTTTTATTGGCTTTTATCATGCTTGGATTTTCTTGTTTTTGTTTGTTATAGGTGTGGAGTGATAGAGGGCATTACGAGGATCGTAACGGTACGAAAATCGTCAAAAACTGAGTTCGTGTGAGAAATGACGCGTGACTCAAATTGAAACGTTCAGAAAAAAAAAATAATTATCCAAATCCCTAGGTTAATTATCCAATTTTGTTAGTATCCCAAGGTTGGTGTCCAATGGAGAGTGAAGCCACAACACTTCTAGCCTCTTTTCTTCAAGCGAATAGGAAAAAAAAAATAATAAACAAAAGAAGCAAGGCAAAGTAGCAAAAGTGGGCACATGCGTACACAATTGGTCAAAGGGGCCCTGCCATTTATTAGAAGGATAGTGATTTAGGTACCGAATGAGTATACAGAATTTATCCACACAACACTTTATAATCACATATTTTAACACTTAAAAAGAAAACAAAATAACATAAAAATTCTGGACCGCATAATCAACACTTTCAGGGGATAATGACACAGAATTTCTGTGTCAAAATCATTTTCCTTATTAGAAGCTGATGACGAAAAGCACAGAGAAGACGCCAATTTATTTATTTTCGGTGAATATCCGGGAGAAGTAGAAGAAGTCCGCTATTTAGTATAAATAAGCCATTTACGACAAATTTCAACACACAATTTTCTACATCATAATTTTATTTTTATTCTGCAGCCGTTTCTTCCCTTTCACTAGAATAGATGTATTTTATTTTTTTGCAAATCCCCTTAGAACAATAGCAACTTTTCTTCCGTTATTTTACGATTGGAACCAGAAATTGGAAAATCAGGTTGTGTCAGGCCTGACACTTGCAAATCAGGTTGTGTCTTTTCTGACATGGAAAATCAGGTAAACGTAAGGATCCTTACGTTCAAACATAAGGTATTTAAATAGCCAACTGACACACATAAAAGCACTCAACGTAGGTTCCTTACGTTTAAACGTAATGAACCTTACGTTTAAACGTAAGGAACTATAAAATTTTGAATAACTCTGTCTCTCTCTTCTATCCCCTTTCAAACGTTCATATCCATATGTTTCTCATCAGTTCCTTACGTCTGGACGGCGATTTTGCAAGAAATATTCAGATTTTCCACAATCTCTCAAATACAATGGATCAACGCAATGCAGAAATTATATGTATTTCCCCTTATGATGCATTTAAAACGCTTTATTGTTATATTGTTTCCCAAATTTTATTTCCCATTATCTTCTATGTACTGTATTTCCCAATTTTTAGTGGTTTGTAGTGGTGATTAGCCTGATATTGTTGGCCTTGTGGTGATTTGTCTGATGTTTTTGCCAGATAGAGGGGATTAGCCTGATTTTTCGTTTTTTGGGTTGAAGTAGGGGAGTTTACAGAAAAAGATTGTGTTTCTACGTTTGGACGTAAGGTTTCTACGTCTAAACGTAAAGTTTCTACTTTTGGACGTAGAGAACCTACGTTTAGACGTAGAAACCTGAAGTAGGCTCATTTTCTGAAAAAGAATTTGTTTCTACGTTTGGACATAAGGTTTCTACGTCTAAACGTAAGGTTTCTACGTTTGGACGTAGAGACCCCACGTTTAGACGTAGAAACTTCAGGTTTTTGGTTTTTGCTCCAGTTTTTTAGCGTTTAGGTTATTCTTGATTGTAATTTGATAAAAGCATGCAATTTGTGGCTACACACTTAGACTTAGTCATGGTTTAGGGTTTATTTTGCATTTTCATTGTTGATTGTTGATAATAATCCATTCCATTTGTTTGTTAACAGTTGTTGATTGGCCCTCATGATTCTGATGTCTATAAACACCGGGAAAATTTGACATGGACTTTTAGAGGGGAAAAGACCAAGCTCCGGGATCTTCTTGAAATTCACATGAGAAGGATCAGATTTGAGGCAACATTGAGAGGTAGTGTTTTTCGACAATTCATTGAAATGTACAATGAATGGCAGTTTTCCTCCAAAGTTTTGCAACATGTGTGTTATAGTGCCATTTATCCGAATGTGCCTGATGAGCTTCATTTTAGATTTGGTGAGACGACCGTGAAGTTCGGTAGGCGGGAGTTTCGCATGAAGACCGGTTTTAGGTTTGAGGATCTCTCAAAACCTCCCGAACCTTATTCTAGGTGTTTTGATGAGGGGACACACGGCCATATCCATTAGTTTCTCACCCGACCGATCACCATGCCGGATATTGAGAGATTGTTATTGGATCAGGATGAGAGTCCTGAAGTTCTCTACCGTATAGGTTTAGTCTACCTTATTCAGGGGATTATGATGGGTCATGATGAGACTAGTGGCGTACCTCGTGAGACATTCTATTTGGTCGAGAATATAGAAGGCCTAAATGACTTTCCTTAGGGTACGTGGGTGGGATCACACCTATAAAAAGATTTGTCACATGATGAATACCTACAAGGAAAGCACAGAAGGGAGGGTGACGGTACAAGGGGTTATACATGCCTTACAGTTTTGGGCTTACGAGACCCTACCGGACATTGGTGTTCCGACTATTGCTGCCACCCTCAGAGCTCCTGATGCGGCTCCTCGGATGATGAGATGGAGTTGCAAGACAACCCCTCCGCAGTGGAAGGCGTTGTTGGCGAAGGCAAAGAAGGTAATAAGCTTAATAAACATTCCCTTTTAATTATATCCGGTATGGTTAAACATTTTGTTATTGTTAATTCTAATGAAATATACATTGTTTGCAGAGCCATGTTATAGGAAATCTGACCGCAAGGGAAGTTGATAGGGTGTTGATGGAAGCTAGGGGCATCCCTGATGCGGAGATTACTGAGCCGCCACGTGTGATCCCTCGGGCTGCACCAATTGCATGGCCACCTCATAGACGTCCATCCACTACACAACAACCACGCTCTACTACACAGCAGCCACGATCTACTACACAACAATCAGCCTCTACTTCACATCCTTCTCCACACGAGTCACCTTTACCTCCTCATTCACGACGTGTGCCGCACAGTTCCTACACTGAAATGCTACAGGCGGAAGAAGATGAATCTGATGAAGAAGATGAAGCTGCTGGTCATTATAGGGACGTGAAGAGAAGAATATATAATGGGCTGAATGAGATTCGGGAGGAAATTCTCCGGCAGAATGACGAGAACCGGCAAGTACTTCAAGAGGTAGTTCAGCGGCAGAATGAGCATGGGGCCATACTTCTTGAACTTAAGGGGTTGATGCAAACGCTGTTATCCAGAGATCAGGTAAAAAATTATTTTATTATCAATTTTTTTATGCGATAAATTTAGTTCTATGTATTATGATACTAACCGGGCCACATCTTTTCAGTCTACCCCTCATCGGCCTCCATCTCCTCCACCTCCTCCACCTCCTCCACATGATACTGACCGGGCCACATCTTCTCAGTCTGCCCCTGATCGGTCTACACATGGTCATCATACTAATCAGCATACTAAGCAGTCTAGACCTGGTCAACATACTTTTTCTGAGTCTGCACCTAGTCAGCATACGCATCAGCATACTCATCCATCGCCTACCCCGATTGAAAACCTGATGATGTCGGGTTTGATAAGATTCTTGATGGAGTTTCCCAACCTGGGCAAGAGGGAGTGCAGCTGGAGGGAGTTCAGCAGGAGGGAGTCGATGAGGGGGCCAACATAAGGATTTTGTCGACGAATTATTGGTGGACAATCCTTATATAGAGACTACGATTGATTCGAGTAAGTTGATTTATATTGAATTTTGTATTATTAACATATATATTGTTTGTTATCGTTAATTGATGAGAGTGCCTATTTTGATGCAGATACTGGCGATGCTACTACCCCTGAACATGTTAATGTCGAGGATACCGTACATGAATCTTCAAATGTGGAGTTCCATACTATTTATAGTAAGTTAATTTATATTGAATTTTGTATTATTAACATAGGTATTTTATTGTTTGTTATCGTTAATTGGTGATATCGATTATATTTGGTATAGATACTCCCGAGGCTACGACAGGGGCAGGTACTGCCACCAGCCAGGCGTCGGTTGTGGACCCTGGGATTGCTATTAGTAAGTTATTTGATATTTAATTTTGTAACTACAAATTATATTGTGAAAAACTATCTAACTCCATCATGTAATGAATATTGTTTAGCTGCTGGTCCAACTGTTACTCGCTTGGGTAAACGAAAGGCGGGTGATCCAAATGACAAAAGATTGACAACATGTCAGACTACTAAACAACCAGGATATTTAACTGATAGGTCGCATGTAGTCATTCTTCCTAGTGCTAATGTTGTCAAATGGTCACCGGTGCAGAAATTTCTGGTGGAGTTGGAAAAACGTTTTGTTGATTGGTATGAAGACAACAGTCCACCCCCGATTACGATACCTACGGGATACGTATTTGGATACCAACTTATGGGTCAGGCGGTCAAGGAGTGGTTCAGACGTCTCCACGAGAAGCTCGCAGAGTTAGACCGAGAAGTATATTTTTTGTGCCTTCAATTTCATATTTTTGAAAGTTTCATATTTCTGATTTCATTATCTCTAACATCTTTTTGCATTCGTACAGCATGTCGTGGCGTGTCTGGACATTATACAACGGCAAATGCAAGCACATCCAGAATGCTTTATGCCGCATACGACCATTTGCTACTCCGATTTAGCCGCCTTTTGCGGCTATGGTCATACAGATCAGAAGAAGACGCCAGATAGAATGGACATTCCAGATCATGTGATTGAGTGCGTGAAGAAATGGCATGGAAACACAGTGGCGTACATGCCCTGGGCCATTTCTGATGGTCACTGGGCAGCTGTCCAAATGTCTATTAATTCCCGACTGGAAGATTAGGGTGTTTGATTATCTGTCGGCGAAGGAATATAATGAGCCAGTGAAGGGTTGTATCAAAGCATGGGGTGTTTAGTTGAGGATAGTGTTGGAGATGGCGGGTCTACGTGAACTCCCAAAAGGGCCTTTAATGGTTAGAGTAGCATCAGTTGATCACGTACCACAAATGCCAACTCCGTAAGCGTTTTGTTATTCAAACTATTTATCATATTATACAGTTTACACTATTCTTATCATTTGATAAAAAAAATTTACATTTTGTGCAGGGGTGACTGTGGGGTATACACGGTCAAGTTCTTTGAGCATTTGCTTCATGACGAAACGTTGGCTCCAAGTATTTAATCAGTACATAGATCACAGCTGGAAAAAAATTGTTTCCTATTGGAAGAATCAAAATCTTGAAGATCTCATACGAAATGAATATGCCTCAAAAACAATGTTGACGAAATTCTTCACCCTTTGTCGATCAAATCAAAAGGCCAAAACACTTATGTATTGTGAAATTCCAGAATTTTTTGTATGGAAGAGCACACAAAAATATTGGATAGAGAGGAACAAAAAGTTGTGATTGGGCGTATATATGGTGCAAATCCATCAGAAGGAGAATGTATTGTCTTAGCTTGCTACTTAATCATGTTAGAGGACCAACATCATTTGAAGATCTACTAAAGGTAAACAACAATTATTACACCAGTTTCAAAGAAGCTGCAGAGAAAAGAGGTTTGTTAGAATCCAATCAGAGCATCACAAAATGCTTAAATGAAGCCATTGCCTTTCAAATGCCTAATGAATTAAGAAGATTGTTTGCAATTTTATTAGTTTATTGTCAACCAACAAACATTCGACACCTATGGGATACCTCTTGGGAACCAATGTCGGAAGATTTCATGCGTGATCGTACAAAGTCATTTGAAACAATTATGGCCAAAACTTTGCAATCCATAAATTATTTTCTGGAAATCATGGGTAAAGATTTGACATCTTACAACTTGCCAAGTATACAAGAAGATTGCAACAACATTGTAGAAAATATACAAAGAGAAATTCTTGATGAATTGTCTAGAGAGATTCCCCAAGAAGATTACAATTTAGAAGCAAGACTTAATCCTGAACAACAAAGTATATTCCAAAAAAATTCTCTATAAGGTTGATAATGGTCACAGTGCGGTATTTTTTATTGACGGGCCTGGTGGCACAGGGAAAACATATATTTATAGAGCTCTACTAGAAAATCTAAGGAGGAGACAAAAGATAGCTATAGCAACCGCCACATCAGGAGTTGCAGCTGGATCATGCCCGGAGGCCGAACTGCTCATTCACGTTTTAAAATTCCAATTGATGCACATGAAACAAGCATGTGCAATATTCCAATGCAGAGTGGAAATGCAGAATTACTACGAAAAGCAAGTCTAATCATATGGGATGAGGCACCAATGGCAAAAAAAATGGGCAATTGAGACACTAGACAGAAGCTTAAAGAACATCATGAAAAACTCTAACGTATTTGGAGGAAAGGTGATTGTATTTGGAGGTGATTTTAGGCAAGTGCTTCATGTTGTACCAAAAGGCAAGATACTACAAACAATCGAGGCAAGCTTGGTCAAGTCATATTTGTGGCCAATGATGGAAAAAATATACCTCTCCAAAAATATGAGAGCAAGAGGAGATCTACACTTTAGCCAATTTTTATTAAGAGTAGGTTGTGGAGAACAACTGACAAACACTGAATGAGACATTGAGTTACCAAAAGAAATGGTCATTGAATATGATGAATACGATGATGAAATTCTGAAAATAATTTAATCAATTCTATCTTACCATCTATACAAGAGAACGCATTGTCAGCAGAATACATTACAAGCAAAGCAATATTGGCCACGACTAATGAACATGTTGATAGGTTAAATGAAATTAAAATTGATATCAAGCTTTCCCGGAGAAGAATATTGTTTCAACAGTTTTGGTAAGGCTATTGATGATACTAATGGTTATTATCAAGAAGAATTTCTCAATACTTTGACACGAGACGGATTGCCCCCTCACAAATTAGTGTTGAAAAAGTATTCACCGATAATGTTGCTAAGGAACTTAGATCCAGCGGGAGGATTATGCAATGGTACAAGGATGGTATGTAAAGGGTTCAAAGGAAATGTGATTCATGCTGAAATCACGGTTGAGCAACATTGTGGAAAGCAGGTATTAATCCCACGTATTCCACTATCACCGGCAAAAAATGAAGGATATCCGTTTCATTTTACAAGAAAGCAATATCATATTCGTCTTTGCTTTGCAATGACGATTAATAAAGCGCAAGGACAAACGATACCATTTGTAGGAGTTTATTTGCCTCGACCAGTGTTCTCTCATGGACAACTATATGTCGCACTATCAAGGGGAACTTCTATGTCAACAACTAAGATGTTGATCAAACCCAAAGATCAACTAGACAACTCTTACATATGTACAAAAAATATAGTATACAAACAAGTTGTACAATCTGGTACATAAATATTATATTCTCTTTCTTCATTTTCATTATTATTCTTCCTGCATATCCATACAAGACCCGAGTAGGCGGGTCGAGGTCCTACAAAGTACCCACTACTCGGAGTACCCTCCCAAAAGGAAAAAGATGTGTCTGTCAAGTTCGGTTCTTCTTAGTTGGGTTGGGCGGGTTCAATTAGGGTCGTATTCTATGGTTACGATTCTACCATATATGTCTTTTTCATTCCGTCGAAAATCGATTTTACAGTATAGACGCTTATGACCTCCCCTACATGCCTTTAATGATTCCTTTCTTCATTACGACCTTTACCTACATACTCTGACATAATACATACCTGCATACTCTTATGTGTTACATTTTTTAATGATCCAGTTTATACTAAGGAAAAGGGTGACACTCATTAATGAAGAATGAAGTATACAAAGTTCTTACACTTTTGAATGACTCAATTTATGCTATGGAAGAGCATGACACGTGAAGAATGAAAACAACACGGTATTAACAACTGTACCATAAGCACCGAGTTCCAACTTGGATTTTTATATCTATAAATTGTTTTATTTTATATATTGAACTTCTTACATTTTTATGTTCATCTAGAAATCCACAATGGTATCAATTATTTTATGATTCAACTTGTTTATATTATGTTCTAACAATAGAGATTTTATAATATTATTATTTGTTTAGATTTTATTTGTATTGATGTTTATTCCACAACCGAATTTACAGTTGAAACAATCGACTCATACAATATCATTCATCACTTAAACATTTCCAATACTTAAAACCAATCAATATTAAATGTTTCATGTTAATATATTCATCTTATGTCATATACCCCAAATCAATCTTAACTTTGTAATCAATTATACAATAAAATTGGCATCCGCCAACTTTATTTCATAATTTCATATAAACGTATATTTTAAAAAATAGTTTTCACACATGACGGTCAATAAAAAAAACATCAAGAAGATAATATGATGGGCGTTTGTCGGTTTGTGTAGATAGTAAATATAGAAAGACCGAACAACTACGAGTTTTGAATATGAATATCCAAATATCTTATCCACTTTACTAAAATTATAAAATCGTCGTGTATCATTAGTATCGTAATCATATTTATGAAGCATTATTCCCCCAATGTTGCATTTCCCCATTAAAATTATTTTTGTTGTGTATACATAAGTGGCTAAGTTGTTATGAAACTTATATTAGTGGTTAAAAGTATGTTAGGAAAAAGTCTCCAACAAAATTATTATTAGAGTTATAAATTCATGAATTATCATGAAAACGAAATTTATAAACTTCATGATTTTTAAGATATATATCAATAAAAATAAAATAAATCAAAACCTTTTTTTTGAGGAAAAATAAATCAGAAAGGATTATTATTTTATTATTACATATACAAAACATTCTTCCATACCAAATTATAACGTTGACTTATTCCTGATTATCCTATCTTGCTTATGGTTATCATTTACGGGTCAGCTTAAAAAGGAATTAAAAAAAATAATAAACCAGATCTCTATTCCGATCAACATTCTTTGGAGTTTTAAGCCGACAAATTTCAAATAAAATAAAATATGAAATTCATGCATGCAATGTTATCAATGACATCCTCCCAACTTGAGCTTTTCCCAGAAATACCCAGCAACAAACTCCTACTCCTATTCAAACTAGAAGATTTACAACACTGGTATGTTAAAGAATCTGTATAAGTCCGATAACATCAACAAATGAATACACACGAAAAATACTCAAATCGGATAAAGAGACTCTGGACTCGAAACGAATTTCTAAATAAAATTTCAAGATGAACAAGAAGATGGTTACCTCCGAAGCGACAAAGGTACGTAAACAATTATGAAATTTCTAACTTTAAATTCTGCATGCAATGTTTTCAATTGTCTGCCCATTGCCATTGACGACAATCACCAAAACTACCCGGTCCATTCCTTAATTTAGCAAAAACCAAAAAGCTTCTTTGGATTTAACAGGAGAAACCAACGATTGGAGAGAGTGAAGAATAATTTTAACGGATTAGGTAAAGAAAACTATGACAGAGAAATCTCCAAATTCAATAGTAAGTGGTTCAAGCGGAAGTTCAGCGACGGATCGAGAGTCTATTGAGTTGAATTAAACTAATACTAATTTATTTGATTTTTGTAGCACAAGAATCAAGAACAGTGATGGCCGATGGGTGTGGGAGTTACTTTTTATATTGTATTACGTTTTCAGGTGGAAGAAAATATATTAACTATCAATTCCATGATGGCGGGTCAATCGGATTGTTGTACAAAACTTAAGGGCATGTTTGGTAGGTAGAAAAAGATTGAGAAAAGAAAAGATATTTTTTCTATTCTCAATTTTAGTATGTTTGGTTGATCGAGAATAGAAAAGTGATTTTTCTCAAGTTGAAAACTTTTCTCAAAATTAAATTCTTTTCCACCTTTTTAATTCTCGGCCTAGGCTGAAGAAAAGAAGAGTGAGAATAGAAAATACCATTTTTTTTCCACCACTTTTTTCTCAACCACGTCTATCTTTTCTCCTCAATCATTCCCGCGATTTTTTTTCTCCTCAATCATTCCCGCGATTTTTTCTATCGTCCATATCCCAGATATTCTGCCATATCTGATATTTATCGCCGTTTTCTTCTGCCATATCGATTGCTAGGTGAATTTTCCAGATTCATATTTGTTCTTCCTAAGGTGTGCAATTGCCTGTCAAAAAAGTACAGCCATTCATAAGCTGCTTCTATTTGCAAGGCCAGTGTGGTAATCGATTTATTCTTCTTTTTTGATTTTCAATCGTTCTGTTTAATTGGATTTTCCAGTTTTTTTTTTTCAATCTTGCTGGTTCAATTTTGCCTTGCCGTTAAAAACAAAACCATGGTTTCTTCTTACCATTTAGTTCCCCTTTGGTGCGGTTTGTCGTGGTATGCTATCTTTGTAAACGAGTATATTTTTTTTCCATCCCAAATTTGATTTGAGTTTTATCTATATATGAAAACTGGTTTTGTTACATTTCCAGTAATTTTTACTTCAATGTCATTGCTTTTTTCTTTGATTTAGTAGCTGTAGGGTTTGATACTTCACAATCTTCTCCTTTTGCTGTCTTTCTCTGTTCTACATTTCATAAAATTGATTGTCCCTGCTGCTAAATTTAGAAATTGTGCTAAATTAATCGATTGGTAATATAGATTTGCAAACTCCTGTAACTAATTGTGAAGGTAAAATCATGGCTGCAATTAATTCTTTGTCCACTGTCGGTTGATTATCGTTTTGATTATTTACAAGCTTTTCACCTGGGTGATCCACAACTTTAGTACTTGTGTTTTCCATGACACGGGACCAAGCTTTTTAACTACAACCTTATCGTATTTGTGTTTTCCATGACACAGTACCAAGCTTTTCAACTACAATCTTTTCGTATTTGTGTTTTCCATGACTCGGTTCCAAGCTTTTCAACTACAGTCATTATTGTTTTGTAGGAAAGGTTGAAACTTTTGTGTTCAACTATGATGGAACTCATCATTCCGTAACGCAATCTTGGCTTCATCGTTTCCAGCAGAATATGATGTGTTGTTCAGTTGATTGAGTTTTAAACCATGTACATTGGTGGTCTTTTGTGTTGATCGAATGTGAATTAACCGGAAAACGATATATTGTTAGCATTGATGCATCTTGAAGTTTGAAGTTTCTTTGCCTTGTGTGAATTGTGATTTGTTTGATATCTCATGCGGTGCTCAAATGCAACATGTTCCAGAGGTCATTATGTATGAGTGTTTGGTCTTTCATTATTGATATTTATGTTTTATTTTTATGATGTAGTATGGATCGATTGGAATCTAGGAAGAGAAAGAGGGACATGAAAATTGTAGTCCATTGGTGGTCTCAAATGATGCATCTTGCAGCCATAGTCATCCAACTAGTGATAGGGATTGTTGAAGCCAATTCTAGAAATCCTCCTTCCATATGTAGTGATCATTCTAAGTTTCAGAAGCGTTCAGATTACCTCCGGCGTCTTGTCTATGAAAATCCCATAGATTGCCATGCACAACTGACGATCCAAAAATCGTCAGGGTTGTCCACGTAACTTACCTCCTTGATTATGACCTAGGAACACTTCAAAAACAATGGTGGAGGGAGTGATTTGGCTTGTTTAGACTGCACTTGATGGTGATCAAGCTGCCTACGTATCCAATGTATGAATTGGAATCAAGTCTTCGTAGTTCCTTAGGGATAGTTTATATAGAGGGGCTTAGGCCCTAGGGTTTAAGGTGGCGTGCCTGTGATTGACACTGATTAACGTATTCCCTAAGGAAGAAGATTATGATTGAGTGATCTCTATGATTATAGGAGATAATTATGGTATTTAAATGTTTGTATGAAATGATAAAGATTCGAGCCTTTATTACTCAGGATTATGTAGTAATTATCTGGGTATTATTAAGCAGATGAGGTATGGGATTAAAGATGGACTCCGCCGGAGATATACCGGGGCGGTGGATCGGCCCACCTGCCCCGAACTCCTACCATGGAACTGCACAAGTCTAAAGGCCTAACCCGTCCCACGAGATCGGCAAGAAACGTACAGCCGATAATCGAGTCCAGTATTTAACTTCCTATGACCGGCCAAAGTCCGAGCCGACCTGGTCCCCCCAAGGTCGGACACCGAAGGATTAGTGGTGAAAAGGGGCGGGCGAGCCTCATGGGCCCGCCACTGGGGAGGTAGAGGTGGCCTATTCTCCTAGGCTGTGTATCGAGTCACCAATTGAGGTGCCACGTGGGTGAGTTCATTTTTTCGCGGCATCATAAGCCCCCAAGATCCAGCCGACCCCTATCGGGTCGGTTCGGATCTATCTAGGTGGTGGATCGGCACGAGAGTTTTAACCTACAAATTCTGAAGTCACCAGGGAGTTGCCAAGTGGCAAAGCTAGTCATGGCGTAATTATAACTTTTCCAAGAAACGAGGCGTCGTTGCCCACTAACACTACCCCTGGTCAGTTATCGAGACAAGGGGGTTATATAAACCCGTCATATCAATCGTTTCGTAGCCACGTTGAGTATTAAATCTGGAGATTTTGCCGCCGATTGCCATTCCTCATCCTTTATCCTTCAAACTAAACTCTGCAAGTAAGCACTTTTTTCTTCTTGTACTGATTTTGTAATTTGATTTCTTTAGATAGAACTTTGTTCTCTCGAAACCATAGAATCGATGGCTATAGCCGATAGCAGAGATGTGGGGTCAATCCTAAGACAAAAGGATGTGGAAGAAATTTGTGAGAATACGGGATTGACGAGACTAGGTTTTCTCCCCAGTTACCGTCAGGGGATCACTTGTCTGCTCTTGATCCGCCGGAGGGTTTTTGCGCCGTTCACCGGGAATACTTTGAAGTGGGGTTGAGATTACCCTTCTGTCCTTCCCTATTGGCGGTGCTCCAACACTATGGGCTAGGGATATCATAGATAGACCTTAATGGTATTAGGGCAGTTATTGGGTTTACGATCTGGTGTAGGCTGTTAAATATTAGGTTTACAGTAAATAAATTCAGGTATTTTTATCACCGGGTAGGGCTAAGAGACCACCCCTACCGGTACTACTTTGCTAGAAGGCAAGGAAGGTCCTTTAGCATCCCTATCCTCCCTCCTGGTCGGGATTCTTACAAAAGATGGAAGGAGAGGTTTTTCTATGTAAGGAATGACGGTCACGGCGAGCTGAGCGTGTGGAACACGGCGGATCTGGAGGGGGATGAACGCCCAGAAATGCCAGAATCCTGGGTGGAGAAGATTCGAGGATCGGGGTACTCTGTGGAGTGGCCAAATTTGTATGACAACCTGATAGAGTCGGCTCGGCTGGGGGATGCAGGCCCTGAGCCTTATGTGTAGTTTACAAAGCCAGAATGGAAGATCTGTAGGGTTTACCTGTATTGTGCTTTACACTCGTTAACATGTTGATAATTTTTATTTAACTAATCTCTCTATTGGTGTACGCAGTGGCTGACTTTGCCGACCTAATGGCGGGAGCGGAGAAAGAAGTGGCAATTCGCCAAGATGTGCCGACCCCAGGGGTTCGAGAAATCCCGGTGGAGGATCTGACCACTGAAGGTGCGGATGCTTCCGCCTCGATCCCCCCTACTGAGACGACCAGGGGGGACACGTCTGGTGAGGTCACAGAAAGAGGGTTGGTTCCTAAAAAACCACCTCGACCGAGGCCGACCGCTCCAGAGGGTCGGTCCTCAAAGAAAAGCAAGTCTAAGGCCCCGAGGGAGGTCAGGAGGGGACCTTCGACCAAGAAAGTGTCAGTAGCATGCCTGACGAAGAACTGGCGATCCTGGGTTGCAAAACGGTAGAACTGGTAAATGTCGCTTACCTCTTTCTTTTTAGTGGTTTACATTTCAATGGTTCTGATGTCTTGTGTTTGTTTAGGGTGGTGCGATCGGTCAAGAAGTTTTTAGGAGGTTGGGAAAAGCCTCCGCCGACTTGGCCAGCCAATCGGACAAGATTGCCGAACTGAGGAAAGCCAGGGATGAGCTTAGGGCAGCTATTCGTCCTAAGGACGCAGAAATAAAGACCCTGCAAGCCCAGCTCCAAGCTCAGGAGAAATAGTTGAGGGCGACCGAGAGTGAGCTAGCCGAGGAGAGGAAAGGGAGGGATCAGGAGGTCGGGGACCTCAAGGCAAGAGTGGCCGATCTGGAGGCCAATGTTGCGGCCCGGTGTGCCGAGGCCGTGCAGGAGTACAAGGCTTCGGGTGACTTCGCCGAAGCTCTCAAGGTGTTGCTGATTCCCATTCTTAACCATGGATATACCTTGGGGGTGGATGAAGCGAGGGTCCACTTCCCTGCACTTGCTCTGGATGCCCTCCCTAAGAGGGCTTACTATAAACCAGGGATGGACGTGGCTTATACTGAACGTGCCAAGGACTTCCGAGCGGGGGTGGACATAGTGGATAAATATGTTCGCCAGCCGGCTGCAGCGTCCGGATCGGCCCCCCTGAAACTCAGAAGAGCCCTGCTCCTAACTCTTAGTTTATTTTTTTTTTATCTTGGAAAGAAAGTTTATGTACCGTAACTTTTACTCCTGATTAATGGAGAATTTATTTTGATTTTGATTTTTGTGGGCAATTTTTTGAATTTTTGAATTGTGGGTATTTTTGATTTTGGTTCGGTTGCTTGTTATTGGTATATGTTGCCCCCAATATGTTATTCACTATTATGTGGTGAATGGCATATTTTCCTTATCTTACTGAGAGTTTTGAGTTTAGTCTCATACCCGATTAGAGAAGTTAGTAAAATGAGAAGATAAAGAGTGCAAAAGACGAATCCGAAACGATCGTCTAATAATGAATAAGGGTGAGATGATCTAGAGCTCGGAGAGCCGATCTAGATCGATCGCCTAAACTAATAATGAGGTTATAGGGGCGAGAGGATCTAGATCTCGGAGAGCCGATCTAGATCGATCGCCTAAACTAATAATAAAAAGTGGGCGAGAGGATCTAGAGCTCGGAGAGCCGATCTAGATCGATCGCCTAAACTAATAATAAAAAGTTATAGGGGCGAGAGGATCTAGAGCTCGGAGAGCCGATCTAGATCGATCGCCTAATAATAAAAAGTTATAGGGGCAAGAGGGCTAGAGCTCGGAGAGCCGATCTAGATCGATCGCCTAAACTAAAATAAAAAGTTATAAGGGCGAGAGGATCTAGAGCTCGGAGAGCCGATCTAGATCGATCGCCTAAACTAATAATAAAAAGTTATAGGGGCGAGAGGATCTAGAGCTCGGAGAGCCGATCTAGATCGATCGCCTAAACTAATAATAAAAAGTTATAGGGGCGAGAGGATCTAGAGCTCGGAGAGCCGATCTAGATCGATTGCCTAAACTAATAATAAAAAGTTATAGGGGTGAGAGGATCTAGAGCTCGGAGAGCCGATCTAGATCGATCGCCTAAACTAATAATAAAAAGTAATAAGGGCGAGAGGATCTAGAGCTCGGAGAGCCGATCTAGATCGATCGCCTAACCTAATAATAAAAAGTAATAAGGGCGAGAGGATCTAGAGCTCGGAGAGCCGGTCTAGATCGATCGCCTAACCTAATAATAAAAAGTAATAAGGGCGAGAGGATCTAGAGCTCGGAGAGCCGATCTAGATTGATCGCCTAAACTAATAATGAAGAGTTGATGCTACAGGACATGTATTAAACTTAGCCGATTCAGGGTGGATTTGCCCCCAGCAACCTAAAGTAGTCCGGACTACGTTAGACTAGTCTTATAAATTAGTGGTTCGTATAAGGTCTTAGGGACGAGCGGGGCCAGGCTAGTGCTGACTTCTCGTTTAGAATCGCGGCGATCTGGGTCAAATGAGACCGACCTTGGCATGTATTTTTCGAAGACGAGCGGGGCCAGGCTAGTGCCGACTTCTCGTTTTAAAGGTAAGGCGAGCCGGGCCAGATCGGACTGACTTCTCGCGGAAGTTTTACTGAGCAGTATAAGTGTGTGCACAATCTATGAAGTATAAGAAATGAGGCATGACAGGTGGCCGAGTTGGGACCAGACAGAGAAAATGATTAACTGAAAAACAGATATTCGATATTGAATAAAAGGACACAATTAAAATAGAGAAAATCCCAGCGGATAACAAGAAAGTACGGGCACGAATTAAAATGCAGAAATTAAAGATAGTTTGTAAAAAATAATGACCGACAAAGACTTGCCCAACTGGTTAGGCAAAAGTGATTCCTTTGCCCTTGAGGGTAGCGGCATAGCAACTTCGGGCAACTTCCAAATCCCTTTTAATTTCGACCGACCCCTTACCAGTCGGGAACTTCAAGCTGATGTGTGCTGGGGAGATTATAACTTACAGATCAATCAAGGCGGGTCTTCCCAAAATAACGTTGTATGCTGATGAAGATTTGACCACGACATAATTTACTATGAGAGTCCTTCCTGCCGAATCCTGGCCGAATGTCGTCGGGAGCCGAACCATTCCTAGTGGATGAATTGGGGGGCCGGCGAACCCGAACAGGGGTGCTGATACCGGAGTGAGTTCGGATTCCTTGAGGCCCATTGCCTGAAAAGCTGCAAAGTATAAAACGTTAACCGCACTGCCAGTGTCTACACAAACTCTTTTAACCAAATTTCTATTGATCACGACTTCAATAACTAGCCCTTCATTGTTAGGGATCATAGGGAGAGGATCCTTCGGCCCATAGCTCACTTCTTGGAAGGGGATTCGACCTCCCTTGGCCGTCTGCCCCTTGCCCGTTCGGGCACTTGAGTTGCCGATCTCTAAGCTGGTGCCAGGACCTCCCACAATGGTGTTGATAGTGTTGATCGGGTGATTGTCCGCTGGTTGACCTTTATCGGGAGACGGCTCTCTTTTTATCTGGGGCTCGCCCTGTCGACCGCGATCACGACCATAGTTCCTCTGTGGGTAGTCTCGTTGTCCTCGGCGTTCGCCATATTGAGGTCGATCCACGACTTCATCTAACTTTCCCTCTGCAATCGCTGCTTCCACATCGCGTTGGAAATCCCTGCAGTTATCCAACTCGTGTCCAGTGTCTTGATGATAGGTGCAAAATTTGCTCTGGTCCCTCCTTTCCAAGGGGCTTCGAAGCGGCGTAGGGGCTCTCGCTAAACCCTTTCTTTCCATGATTACCAGCACCTGTTCTCGAGGTCGATTTAATGCCGGAAAATCCCTTGGCTGTAAGGCATTCCTCTTTTCAGGTCGGTCAGTACCCGAACCACTTGCGCGATCACCATATGATTTTTTCTTATTGCTAGAGGTGTCCAATGGCTTCTCCTTTTTGGGATCAGATTTCTCTACTTCTCTTTTCACGCGATTAGCATCTTCGCCTTGAAAATGCTTGAATGCCACTTCCAGACATTCTTCCATGGTGGTGGGGAGCCTGCTGCTCAGTTTAGCATATAGTCTGCCTTCGCGCAACCCTGCCACGAAGGACGCGATTCGGACCTGATCATCAGCGTCTCGGACCTGCAACAATTCTTCACTGAAGCGCTTGAGGTATTGCAGCACGGTTTCATCCTTCTTTTGTTTGATAGCAAACAGATGGGTAGCATTCTTCTGGAATGGCTTGGCTGTGATAAACGCGTTAAGGAACATCTTTCCCAATGTGTCGAAGCTGTAGATCGTCCTTGGGGGTATCTTCTTGAACCACTCCCAAGCTCGTCCAGTAAGTAGCGCAGGGAATGCTTTGCATTTCATCTCTTCAGGGGCACAGTCGAGATTCATGTGCGTGAGATATTGGAACAGGTGATCCTGAGGGTCCTTGGTTCCGTCATAGGGCTCCAGTTTGGGAATCTTGAACCTTGCTGGACGCGAAAATTTATCAATCTGCTCGGAGAAGGGGGACTCGAGTGCTAGGAGCGTCGATTTCCTACCGGCTATCGCCTCAAGTTCGGCGCGAGCTGCTTCCATGGCCTGGGGAACGACCAGCTGCCTTTGCAGGTTTGAGGATGACGACCGATTTTCTTTCCTGCTGTTTTTACGCTGTGGGGGGGGGGTGTTGGCTCCCATGATTCATCGGTGGGATCATCCACTTCTTCTGGTTCTGGGCTTTGGGAGTTTTTCCCAGATGAGCCTTCTTCTGAGTGATTCACATCCTGTGAACTTTCGTTGATGGGGCCTTCTTCTTCCAGGCCTTCCCTGTCTCCATCTTCTTCATCTTCTTCTGCTAAGACGGCATTAAGAACTGCAGCCTTCGTGGATCCATCCAAAGCCATGAGTTGATCAATTAGCACCTGATGAGTGGTGTTAAGAGGGGTATTTTCCTGCTGCGGCTGATCCTGATTGTTAGCATCTGACTCCGACGCGTGATTAGCACCGTTACCATTAGCAGCATGTTGTCGTGTGGTTACCATGTTTATTCTGAAGCTTTTCCTGGGTTTATCAATCAACAGAAGGCCCTCCTTCTAGCGCCAATTGACGATCCAAAAATCGTCAGGGTTGTCCACGTAACTTACCTCCTTGATTATGACCTAGGAACACTTCAAAAACAATGGTGGAGTGTTTACGACTAATTTTGTGGTTTATATCGAGTTATTCCGTAACAATATCTTCCGTGTTTTAGTGATTTTTATAGAAAATCACTTGCTAAAAGGATAAATTGGAAGAATGGGTTTAGAATTTATTAAAGTGTGAAAATTGAGTTATTTATGTGGTTTTTATTTATTTATGTACGATTTTACACTTTTCTCGTTTCTATCGCCTTGTAGGTATGCTTGCATGTTGTGAAAGGAGCTAGAACGGTGTTTGATTGAAGGTTAAAGGAAGGAGAAAGATGCAAGTTTGAGATTGGCATGAAGGTTTACAAGGCTGAACTGACGTCCATTGCATCCGTCCAGTGGACGGGCGTTTAAAGCATCCGACGGGCGTCCAGAAGGTTTATTCGATTCAAAGAAGAAAGGTCCAGTGGACGGGCGTCTGAATATGTGGACGAGCGTCCAGGAGAGGAAATCACGTACAGAGAGTTTGGACGCAGCATGGACGGACGTCTGGCTCAAAGTCAAGATCCTTGGACGGGCGTCCAACAAACCGGACGGGCGTCCAATAGCCGACTTAACCCTAGCCGCCTCAAAATCCTATAAATACCAGCGTGTATTGAACCCTAATCGCACCATATCATATCATTCACTCGAAAAAACCCTAGCAGCCGCATATCCTTCCAGAGCAAACAAGGAAATGAACTCTTCCATCCCAACAATCATGATCACCAACATGATTGTTGGCTAAGCAATTCGCGGTGGGACAACGGAGGAAACCAATCAACAACTACACCAACTAGAGGATCTTATGCTATATCTTAGTGAGTAAATTTATGATTTTTCATCAATTGAATTTTGTAAGGATTGTTTATGTTTTATTGAATCGATAGATCGATGAAACTACCTTTGTGATTGAATTTATATGAGAATATTGTTCAAGCTTTGATTTATTTCAATTGATGCAATTAATTATAATTCAAGAGATTGTTTATGATTATTTGAGTAGGATATTGGAGGCAATATCATGATCTTGTTATGCATGCTAGTTTAGTTTGCTTGAGAAAGAAAACGAAACCCTAGAAATTGATTAGAGAGATTTAATCGAATTCGTGATTTGATCATTACTAAAAATCATATCTTTAGCGCGCAATCTAGTTGGGGTTAGTTGGTTGGTTGGTGGATTCTTGTTGCCTTGCCGTCCTTTTAAATCTTTGATAAACCAAATTCGTTCGTATCAATTGCTACGTTTAGTTATTTTTAAAACCCTAGTTTTTACCTGCTGTTTCTGCATATTTTCTGTTTTAGATCATTATCGGACGCCCGTCCACCCATAGTGGACGCCCGTCCAGCATCGTTTTTGTTCTATTTTCTATTGTTTTCTGTTTCTAGTCATAGTTTCTAGATTATAATTAATATAACCCTTAGTTTTAGATAATAATTCGTGACATAATCGATATAATAATTACACCTTAATCCGATAAACATTCGATTCCCTTAGGACGACACGGTAACACCCTTTGCTACGAACCTTATACTTGGGGTGTTTCGGTTTATAAATTTAAAACGAGTTTTTACCGAACAAGTTTTTGGCACCGTTGCTGGGGAATTCGGTAACGGTTGTCGGATTCTTATAGGTGCAATTCTTGTATCGGTGCTAATCTTTTGTTTAGGTACGTTTATTTTATTTTCTATAGTTAGATTTGCCTTAGATTTTAGCAATCTTAAAATAAAAAATTAAAAAAAAACGCATTCGAACGGGCGTCCCACCTTGAAGACGCCCGTCTGTTCAAAAAATTTCTTCTCTGATCGGTTTTCAGCTGACTAGACGAGCGTCTGGCTTGCCAAACGCCCGTCCAGACTCTGAACGCCCGTCTACCCCCAGTTTGTCTTCTGGACGCCAGTTCAGTAACCTGAACGAGCGTCCACTTCCAGAATTTCCCCTGAACCAGCGTTCACTCATACTGAACGCCAGTTCACTCTCTTCAATTGTCACTTCTTTTCTTCTCTCCTCTCTTTTTCTAAACCTCTTAACCCTCTAATCTTCTCTACACTCGTTCTCATCGACCCTAAGGTTGATTTATTCCTATTCTGCCCTTCTGGTTTATGCAAACCAGGAGTAAGAAGGGACCTCTTACATTTAATCCCGAACCTGAGCGATCTATTATCAGGAGAAAGCTCTTCCCTAATTGTTCAGGGTCAAATTGTATGATTTTTATAGATATATTTTATATCAATTTCCCCCGTATATGTATTATTTTCATAGAAGTTGGGCTTTATATCGAAATATTTAGTAAATGATGTTTTTAAGAGGTTAATTGCAAAACGTAACGAATTATGTGCTTAAATGATGATTTTATGTTATTTTGGAAATACGTTACGCTTTGGTATGTTTTCCTATTGTTGTAGATACTCATTGATGATGGAAGAGAGGATTTGAGAGAGCCAAATTCGTGCTTGGAAAGGATCAATCAAAGTTATGGAAGATTGAAAGATATAAGGAAAGAAATCAATCAAGATAAATGTCGGAAAATCAGGATTCCGGGTAGTGACGACCTTCCGACGCAGTTCTTGATATGATATAAACTTATTTGACTCTCGACCTCAAGATAAGAGTTGTAGGGCTTGAAGATAGGATTCTACAGGATTTTGAATCACTCCATTCCGACTTACGAGGCCCGAGATATGAGCGTTACAAGTTTAGATGCTGTTGCTGAAAATACAGGACGAGCGTCCGGAATCTTCAAACGGGCGTCCGGCCACGGTTACTGTAGCAGCCGACTTAAAAGTCTATAAAAGCAGCTGCGATTCTAACCCTAATTACATCAGATTTTTCATACGAAAATTACACAGACAGCAGCCGCTTTCTGGGAGCTTTCAAGGCCGATCACCCGAGCCTTGTGCTCGGGTGATCGGGGTTAGATTAGGTCTTTTATTTTGTTTGTTTTTCCTTCGTTTCTTGAACCATGATGATGTTTTGAGGTTGAATAAACATGGAGCAGCCATGGATATCTTTCTGCAGCGTTTTTACTTTCTTTCTCTGGATATCTTGTAAGTTTAAATTCCAAGTTCGTATATTTTCTATGATTATTTGTTATTGCAAATTTATATCGAAAGATGTTTGCGATTGATGTTTACCGTAGGACGAAAGTCGGTGTAAACGCGAGATCACCATAGGAAAGAATAGATGTTTTGATCTATATCAAACGAAAGTTGATAGGTTGAATGTCTAGGTTGTTAGATCTAGAAAATCTTGCACCTTGGTTTATTTTATGATGCGTTAATCTCCGTAAATCGAAAGATAGAGATTGATAGGCGAATTCATCTACGAAAGTAGGAATTCATACGTTTGATAGGTGAAACCACAACTTGAATTAAATCACTATAAGATAATCTAGGGAAGAAATTAAGGGTTGCGGGATGGTGGATTATGGTTCGTTCCATGTTTGATCGCTTCAGTCGTTATCATGTTCGTTAGATAGATTTATTCGTTTTTCTTAGTTGTAGTTTAGATTTATTTTATGTTGATCGCAACTATATTTCCTGGCTTTGGATTAACAATCCTCTGTCCAGTTTACTTTTCCGTTTTAGTTTAGGTTTAGGTTAATAAAGAAGAATTAATAAGTTAGATTCGACAGCCCAATTCCCTGAGGATCGATACCCGTACTTATCCAACTTTACTAGCAACTACCCGGTATTCGGCCGGTTAGGAGGTAGTTTTGCATGGTAGTATAGGTTTTATAAATTTTCTTTTGTTTTAATGATGCAAAATCTCCCCAACACTAATCCAGACACTATGGCTAACGAAGTTCCAAATGCAGACCCTCAAGCCAAATGAATCTGATCCTTCAACAGATGCAGGCAATACAACAACAACAAAATCAACAAGCTGGGATAAATAATCAGTTTCAACAATTCCGTCAAAACCAGCTAAACCAGTTGAATCAAGACCCCTATGCTCCCTATCTTGACCAAGACTTCCTGGAAGGGCATAGACCCATTCGCCCTCCAGAAATGGGGCAAGTAAATTTCGATCTGAAAAATGGAGTGGTAGGACTGGTCCAAAATAGTTCCTTTCATGGCACTGCTGACGAAGATCCTCATGACTTCTTGTCCACCTTCATTCAAATCTGCGAAGCAGGCCACTATCCTGGTGTTAATTATGAGATTGTCAAGTTAAAACTCTTCCCGTTTGCTCTAAAGGGTGAAGCAAACCGTTGGTTTAAATCTTTAGCCCATCATTCTCTCCGTACCTGGAATGATGTCAAAAGAGCCTTTGCTCTGAAGTTTGTCTCACCTGGGACAATCATGGACATGAAAAGGGAGATAGCCACATTTGAACAACTTGATGGTGAGAGTGTGGGGAAAGCATGGGAGAGATTAAATCTGTTGATGAGGAAGTGCCCCAACCATGGATACAATCGACATGAACTTCTAGAATTATTCTATCAGGGTGTTACTCAACCCAATAGAGATTTCCTAGATTCCACAGCTCATGGATCGTTTTTAGGGGGAGGAGATGATGCTGCCTACAGGGTAGCAGAAACAATAGCAAAGAATAACATGTGGTCCACTCCAAGGAAGACCAATGTTAATAAGAAGGAATCTGCTGCGAGCAATTCTGAGACTAAGGTGTTAGTTGCTCAAATGGAAGAAATTAGCAAGCAGCTAGCCAATTTACAAGTGCATCAGCAACAAGGGCCGTCAGATGTCAACTACCTGGGAATGCAGGTGGGACATGAGATGACTGAGGAAGTGAACTTAATAGAGAATCAAAACCAAAACTTCAGAAACTTCAATCAGAATCAAAATTATTCCGGATTTCAACGTCCCAATCTTAATCAAGCCAATACACCACCTGGCCCATCAAATTCCAAACCTCCTTTCAACTCAAGTTATCAAAGACCACCTCCTGGGATGGTTAATCAATCTCACAATCCTAACTCCCAAAGACCTCAAGGTGGTTGGAATCAAAATCAACATCATAACCAAACCACCTCTTGTGTCCCTCAACATAAATTTGATGAGCTAGTAGACATGGTGAAGACCCTGGCTACTAGTGTCAAGACAATAGAGAGACATGTTGGTCAGATGGCAGACCAACAAGCAAGCAGACCCCATGGTAAACTCCCGAGTTATACCGAAAGAAATCCTAAAGCAGATGTCAATGTTTGCACTGCCATCACACCTCAGTGGGAGTATGGAGACGAAGAGCTGAATGAGGTTACTTTAAGAAGTGGTAAGCAGGTAGGACCCGGAAAGATGTCGGGAAATGAGTAGCCCCTCCTGACGCCATAAGTTCAGGAGGGGGGCAATCAGAAGTTAAATAACGAAGAAAGCAACAGTGAGGAGGAGCTTAATGATGATTCTTCGGGTGATGAAAATGATTCTGATAGAGAAATGAGGAAAGGTCAGGTGGCTGTACCCCTGACAAAAAAGAGGGAGGAAAAGTTTTTCAGATGGAAGGATAAGGAAGATGAAGCCATAAAAAAACAAGCCATGAACAATGATAAAGCCCTTCCTTATCCACCAATGAAGAAAGAGAATACCCTCAGTCATGACAGACAATATGACGGGGTGAGGAGGATGCTTAGAGATACCAAAGTGAGTATACCCCTAGCTGAGGTATTGACTGAAATGCCCAAATGCTCTAAGTATCTTAAGGAAGTTTGTGGAAGCAAGAAGAAGCTTCAAGGGATGGCAGAAGAAGTTTTAAGAGAAGATTGCTCTATGGTTTCACGAGAAAAGTCGCTACTAAGCGAGGTGACCCCGGGAGACCTTCGATCTCTTGTGAGATTGAAGGCCACATGTTCCAAAACGTCTTATGCGACTCAGGGGCCTCCATAAATGTGATGCCATTGAACGTCTGCAAAAAGCTCGGTTTAGATAAAAAAAATGCGGGAACGCCCTATTTCTCTTCAGATGGTAGACCGATCAAGCCGCTCAGCAGCCGGTTGTGTTGCCAATGTCCTTCTCCATGTTGGAGGCTTGGTTTTCCCTACCGACTGGGTTATCTTAGACTATCCACCTGACAAAGAGATGCCCCTAATTCTAGGCCGGACCTTTTTGGATACCTCTGCCGCCCTCATCGATTTCTGTAATGGTCAGATTACGCTTAGAGTCGATGATACATCTGTTACCTTCACACGAGGGAAAAGTCCTGAGGAAACCTTGATTGAAGAAATCTCGTTCGTTGAAGCAATTTATGAGGACGAAGAAGATGCCAACTCTGAATAGGTGTTTTCGAAGCTATAAACGTTACAGATCAAGCTGACTGTGGACCATCTTCTGTTTCATTACCGGCCTTAGTCATTGAGCCTGTCAATGAACAAGAAACATGGAGATTCCCAGCAATGAATGCTGATTTCAAAGAGCTGTATCAGGAAGACTTTAACCCTGTGGAAGAGGAAGCCCTTATGGGTAGTTGGGATGAAGTGGATTTCTGGAGAGAGACTACTCATTGGGAGGTTGATGATTGGGAACAACTAGCAGAGGAGCTAGAAGAAGAAGAGTTGAGAAAGATGATCAAGCATAAGAAGGAGAAAGCGGGTGCTGACAGAAGGATCCCTATGGATGATGTGATCCAGTACCTTTCCGGGGTTATACCTCGGGAAGATGAGGTATTCTTCAGTCAACCACTTCAAGCCCATAAGGAAAAAGGTGGCCCCTTAAAATCCAGTATTGAGCAACCACCTACTGACTTGGAGCTTAAACCGCTTCCGCAACACCTTAAGCACATTTTTCTTAAGGATGGTGATAATTTACCCTTGATCATATCTTCGAAACTCAAGCCCGAGCAAGAAGCACTGCTGATAAAAGTGCTTGAAAAGAACATCCTCGCGTTCGGATGGCAAGTGGGTGATATCTGAGGGATCAGCCCCGATGTGTGCATGCATAAAATCCGAACGGAGGAAGGAGCTAAGAAAGTCAGACAACCTCAGCAAAGGCTGAATCCGCACATGCAGGAGGTTGTCAAGAAAGAAGTCATAAAATGGTTAGATATGGGAATCATCTATGCAATCGCCGACAGTGAGTGGGTTAGCCCCACCCAAGTTGTGCCAAAGAAGGGAGGTATTACCGTGGAAAAGAATGAAAAGGGGGAAGAAGTAGCTTTACGCCTTGTGACTGGCTACAGGGTCTGCATTGACTATCGCAGATTGAATGAAGTCACCGCCAAGGACCATTTCCCCTTACCTTTCATTGACCAGCTTCTTGAAAGACTGAGTGGTCATAAGTATTATTGTTTCCTCGATGGATATTCTGGTTACTTCCAGATAGCCATCGACCCTAATGACCGGAGAAGACTACGTTTACGTGTCCATCGTGCACTTTTGCTTTTCGCCGAATGCCTTTCGGGTTATGCAATGCACCAGCAACATTTCAACGGTGCATGTTAGCCATTTTCGATGGACTTGTGGAGAAATGTATGGAAGTCTTCATGGATGACTTCTCAGTCTATGGCGATAGCTTTGATGAGATCTTGGAGAATCTAGATATGGTACTTCAACGCTGTGTTGAAAAGAATTTAGTGCTTAACTGGGAGAAATGCCATTTTCTTGTAGATGAAGGGATTGTTCTGGGACACAAGGTGTCCAGTCCTGGTATTCAGGTAGATAAAGCTAAAGTAGAAGCCATTGAAAAGATGTCGTACCCTAAGACTGTGAAGGAGGTACGAGGTTTTCTCGGCCATGTTGGTTTCTACAGGCGATTCATTCAAGACTTTTCTGAAGTCGCCAAACCCTTATCTAACCTGCTGAAAGATGATGTCGAGTTCTTGTTTGATGAGAAATGCAAGGAAGCTTTCAATTGCCTAAAGGATAAGCTCATAAGTGCCCCTATCTTAATCGCACCTGACTGGACTAAGCCTTTTGAATTAATGTGCGATGCCTCTAACTACGCAGTAGGTGCAGTTTTAGGCCAGAGAATTGACAAAAAGTTCAGGCCCATTTACTATGCGAGCTGCACTTTGAACCCGGCTCAATGCAATTACACCATGACTGAGAATGAATTCTTAGCCGTCGTTTTTGCTATCGACAAGTTTAGAAGTTACCTTCTAAGGTCTCAAGTTGTGGTTTGGACAGACCATGCAGCCCTACGCTACCTTATGGACAAAGCAGATGCAAAACCAAGGTTACTCAGATGGATTTTAATTTTGCAAGAGTTTGACCTTGAGATCAAAGATAAGAAGGGTAGCGATAATATTGTGGCTGATCACTTGTCTCGCCTAGTAAATGAGGGTGGCGAAGATCACAAGGAAATAGGCATCGATTTCCCTACTGAGCAATTGATGAAGCTTGATACAGTTAGGCCGTGGTACGCTGATTACGCCAACTATTTAGCAATTGGGCATTTAGAGGACATGACGTATCAGCAGAGGAAGAAGTTCTTTTCTGATTTAAAGTATCTCGTGTGGGAGGATCCTTATTTGTTTAAAGTCTGTAAGGATGGGTTGCTTAGAAGGTGCGTTCCGGAACATGAGCAATGGGATATTCTGGAACAATGTCATAGTGGTCCCACGGGAGGACACTACGGAGCACCTAAGACAGTCACAAAAATCCTTCAAGCTGGTTTTTACTGGCCTACTTTGTTTAAAGATGCTGAAGCCTTTTGCAAAGGCTGCGATAGATGCCAACGAGTAGGGAGACTCAGTAATAGGATGGAGATGCCTTTGAGGCCTATCTTGGAATGTGAAGTTTTCGACGTCTGGGGCATTGATTTCATGGGCCCTTTCCCATCTTCATGCTCCAATAAATACATTCTCGTCTGTGTTGACTACGTTTCCAAGTGGGTAGAGGCCATAGCCACCCAAACCAATGGTCACAAAGTTGTAAAGAAATTCTTGCAAAAGAATATCTTTACTAGATTTGGCTGTCCTAGAGCCCTTATCAGTGATGAAGGTTCGTATTTCTGTAATGCACCACTGGATAAAATTCTTGAGCGCTATGGTGTCAAGCATAGAATTGGTACACCATACCACCCCCAAACCAGTGGCCAAGTCGAGGTGAGCAACAGAAGTCTAAAGCGGATTTTGGAGAAAACTGTGAATTCCAATAGATCCAACTGGAGTCTGAATTTGGATGACGCACTTTGGGCTTATCGCACTGCGTTTAAGACCCCTATGGGTACGTCACCCTTCCAAATGGTTTATGGCAAAGCTTGCCATTTACCAGTCGAGCTTGAGCACAAAGCTTACTGGGCTATTAAATTCTTGAATTTCGACAGCCAACTTTGTGGGGAAAAGAGATTATTGCAATTGAACGAGCTCGATGAATTCCGACTCCGTGCCTACGAGAATTCGAGAATCAGTAAGGAAAGAACGAAGGCACTCCACGATGCTAAGATTAAAGATCGGGAATTCAAAGTGGGAGACATGGCTTTGCTGTATAACACCAGGCTCCATCTTTTTGCTGGTAAGCTTAAATCTAGATGGTCTGGCCCCTTTGAGATTCTTGATGTTCATCTGGTGGAGCCATTACGTTGAAAGGGTACGGCGATCAACCGTTCAAAGTCAATGGTCACGGGATTAAGAAGTACTTTGGGCAGCCCAAGGAAACGCCCGAGCGAAGTCTTGTACTTTCAAAAGAGAAATGAAACGGTTGAGTCGTTTATTTGTGAAGAGATTCCATCCGACTTCTTTGGAGTGGATGATGACATTATTACCCCTACCCTTGCAGATCCTTCTGTCAATGCTCCTGAGCCTGTTAGCATACCTCAGCCGAATCTGAGAAACAAGAACAAGAAGAAAAGAGTCAGTGTCGTCTGGAGAGAAAAATTTCATGATCTTATCACGCACTTGACTTGTTGTTGTGGCGAAAACCATTTCCGTCCTAGTCATTCTGATTCTGACAGAGAAGTGGTTAGCCTCAAACCCAAGTGGCCTGATCCAGGTTGACTTGGTTTACTCTGTCAAGCTAATGACAATAAAGAAGCGCTCCTAGGAGGCAGCCTAGTCTTTTAATTTACTTTTTTTACTTAAGTTTTTAGGGCATTAGGAATAAAACAGTGGTGATTTGTGTATTGGTTATCCTTGTCCTATTTGTGAATGCTTTATGTGTGCCTACATGTTTACTCATACACCCCTTGTCCCCCGAGATTATATGCTGTGTCGAGTGTTGCAGATATTGTTGAGCGGTTTTTGCCAGTTATCACTTTTAGTGTTGTTTGTTCGTGATACGAGTTGCAGCGGTACGTTCATGCTACGGCCTGACCTCTGCCAACCTACAACCCGACAACCACTTTGAAACCAGCTAAGTGTTCTTTTCTTTTATTTGCACATTCTGAGGACATAATGTGATTTAAGTGTGGGGGGTGTCTAAATTGGGTATGTTATCATGCTATATTTCTGACAATGAGTAAATATGATTTTCTTGACAATTTTAAAATTTTTCACAGTAAACTTGGATAATTGTAAATCTTGAGCATGTAATTGAAACAAATGGCTCGCTAGTTGTAGTTCCTGACAATGATTTTATGTGACTTTGAGAGATAATTATAGCATGTTTTTACTGATTTGAGATAGTATTCATTTCACACTCACGAAAGCCTTTGATGTTGAAGCAACAATTTTGGACTGTATCCTTTCACGATTTTAGTGATTTATCTTAGAGAGATTTGTTCTTAATAGTAGCAGTGAAGTAACACCTAAGCTCAGAACGTGCACTGTGACTATCGGAAGGTTTGAATGTGATAAGTGAAACGTAACTAATGTTTTTGAAAAAAGAAGTTGAGTTAAGAATAAATAAATGGGTGTGTCGAAAGCTGGTCGATGATTGGAGTGCGGTAGGGCATTATCTCGAAATGTCCTATTCCACTATGATGGCCAAAAGCTCACGACAGTCAGGAAAAGCTACCCTATGATTTGAGTAAGGTAGGGTGTTATCCCGAAACATCCTATTCTACTATGACGGGTAAGAGCTCATTCTGATGTGCGTCAAAAGAAAAAGAGAAAAAGAAAGTGAAAAAATGAAGATTTTGTTATCGTTGAACTTATACCCAGTATAAACCGAATGATATGCTGTAGGGATTATCCTACTGAGTGCGCAGAAAGACTTTGTGTGGAACAATTACTGCCTATACCTAGGATAGTCATTGAAATTACTTGAGAGGATATTTGTTTGAGAGGATTGTGGAGATTGGAAAGGGCTTGTCACACACACACAGAATCTATCTCTATGATGGTATCACTTGCTATAGTTGTTGTATCTTTTGTTACGTGAGTTACGGATCTATGTGGATTGCATGAAAGTGAGCTAGTTTTGATTGTTTTGTTCGGGACGAACAAAATTCTAAGTGTGGGGGAGTTGTTTACGACTAATTTTGTGGTTTATATCGAGTTATTCCGTTTTAAAATCTTCCGTGTTTTAGTGATTTTTATAGAAAATCACTTGCTAAAAGGATAAATTGGAAGAATGGGTTTAGAATTTATTAAAGTGTGAAAATCGAGTTATTTATGTGGTTTTTATTTATTTATGTACGATTTTACACTTTGCTCGTTTCTATCGCCTTGTAGGTATGCTTGCATGTTGTGAAAGGAGCTAGAACGGTATTTGATTGAAGATTAAAGGAAGGAGAAAGATGCAAGTTTGAGATTGGCATGAAGGTTTACAAGGCTGAACTGGCGTCCATTGCATCCGTCCAGTGGACGGGCGTTTAAAGCATCCGACGGGCGTCCAGAAGGTTTATTCGATTCAAAGAAGAAAGGTCCAGTGGACGGGCGTCTGAATACGTGGACGAGCGTCCAGGAGAGGAAATCACGTACAGAGAGTTTGGACGCAGCATGGACGGATTGTTTATGTTTTATTGAATCGATAGATCGATGAAACTCCCTTTGTGATTGAATTTATATGAGAATATTGTTCAAGCTTTGATTTATTTCAATTGATGCAATTAATTATAATTCAAGAGATTGTTTATGATTAGTTGAGTAGGATATTGGAGACAATATCATGATCTTGTTATGCATGCTAGTTTAGTTTTGCTTGAGAAAGAAAACGAAACCCTAGAAATTGATTAGAGAGATTTAATCGAATTCGTGATTTGATCATTACTAAAAATCATATCTTTAGCGCGCAATCTAGTTGGGGTTAGTTGGTTGGTTGGTGGATTCTTGTTGC
Source organism: Gentiana straminea (assembly GCA_036785695.1). Taxonomy (NCBI): domain Eukaryota; kingdom Viridiplantae; phylum Streptophyta; class Magnoliopsida; order Gentianales; family Gentianaceae; genus Gentiana; species Gentiana straminea. The sequence goes on along the minus strand of JAVUPR010000088.1, from coordinate 4,003,164 downwards.
CTTGCCGTCCTTTTAAATCTTTGATAAACCAAATTCGTTCGTATCAATTGCTACGTTTAGTTATTTTTAAAACCCTAGTTTTTACCTGATGTTTCTGCATATTTTCTGTTTTAGATCATTATCGGACGCCCGTCCAGCATCGTTTTTGTTCTATTTTTTGTTGTTTTCTGTTTCTAGTCATAGTTTCTAGATTATAATTAATATAACCCTTAGTTTTAGATAATAATTCGTGACATAATCGATATAATAATTACACCTTAATCCGATAAACATTCGATTCCCTTAGGACGACCCGGTAACACCCTTTGCTACGAACCTTATACTTGGGGTGTTTTGGTTTATAAATTTAAAACGAGTTTTTACCGAACATGGAGGGAGTGATTTGGCTTGTTTTAGACTGCACTTGATGGTGATCAAGCTGCCTACGTATCCAATGTATGAATTGGAATCAAGTCTTCGTAGTTCCTTAGGGATAGTTTATATAGAGGGGCTTAGGCCCTAGGGTTTAAGGTGGCGTGCCTGTGATTGACACTGATTAATGTATTCCCTAAGAAAGAAGATTATGATTGAGTGATCTCCATGATTATAGGAGATAATTATGGTATTTAAATGTTTGTATTAAATGATAAAGATTCGAGCCTTTATTACTCAGGATTATGTAGTAATTATCTGGGTATTATTAAGCAGACGAGGTATGGGATTAAAGATGGACTCCGCCGGAGATATACCGAGACGGCGGATCGGCCCACCTGCCCCGAACTCCTACCATGGAACTGCACAAGTCTAAAGGCCTAACCCGTCCCACGAGATCGGCAAGAAACGTACGGCGATAATCGAGTCCAAACATTTAACTTCCTATGACCGGCCAAAGGCCGAGCCGACTGGTCCCCCAAGGTCGGACACCGAAGGATTAATGGTGAAAAGGGGCGGGCGAGCCTCATGGGCCCGCCACTGGGGAGCTAGAGGTGGCCTATTCTCCTAGGCTGTGTGCCGAGTCACCAATTGAGGTGCCACGTGGGTGAGTTCATTTTTTGGCAGCATCACACAACTAAGGGTAGACACCCGTACTTTTGTCAAACTTTGCGCGATGCTTGAAACACGCGGTGGACTTAGGCCAACCAAGAATATGAATGTGGATGAACTTGTCGCTATGTTTTTGTACATTTTAGCACACCATCTCAAAAATCGTGTTGTTAAATTTCATTTTATGCGTTCGGGAGAGACCGTGCATAGACATTTCCGTTCTGTTTTGAATGCGTTGCTCATGTGTCAAGACGTGCTCTTAGCCAAGCCTCAACCCATTCCGAATGATTGTACAGACCCAAAATGGAAATGGTTCAAGGTATGATTTTCAAAGTCAGATGATCTTCAGTCAAGTTATTTAAATTAAATTATTGTGATTGATCCAATTAGTTTTTTTTTTTCCGTAAAGGGCGCTCTTGGTGCTCTCGATGGAACATATATTGAGTATCGTGTTCCGCATGCGGACAAGCCCAAGTATAGGTCACGAAAAGGAATTATATCTTCCAATGTGTTGGCTGTTTGCAACCCTATGATGGAGTTTATCTATGTTTTACCTGGGTGGGAAGGGTCAGCCCAAGACAGTCGTGTATTGGTAGATGCCATCACCAGGAGACATGGTCTGAAGGTCCCACGAGGTTTAGTTTGCAAAACCAAACTTAATTTTGCACTATGCAATACTACGTATTCATTTTATGACATATAATGTTGTAGGAAACTACTACTTGTGTGACGCTGGATACACAAACTGTGAGGGATTTCTAGCACCTTATCGTGGACAAAGGTACTATTTAGAAGACTGGAGATGTAGCAACCGCTTACCCACTACACCCAAATAGGCCTTCAACTATAAACATGCTAGTGGAAGGAATGTCATTGAAAGGGGTTTTGCTGCTATTAAAGTACGTACGTTGGGGAATAATTCGGAGTCCATCCTTTTATCCGGTCAAGATACAAACCCGAATCATTACAGCGTGTTGCCTACTTCACAATCTTATATAAAAAGAGATGCCTATAGACCCTTTAGAACATGAAATAGATGTTGCCATGGAGTCTATAGTGCATGATAATGAGAATGAGAATGAGTATTTTGTCACAAGTATAGACCCATCAACTGCATGGAGTGAGTATAGGGATCAACTATCAAATGAGATATTTGTGGGTTTAGGAAGAAACACGAACGTAAATGTGTAGTTTTATTATGATTTAGTGTGTTGAGTTTCAATTGTGGGTATGAACTTCAGTTTGATTTATATCAGTGTAATGTGTCATTGAATGAACTTGAATTTAGCATACAATGTAATTTGCTTATGTTTAGAAGACTTTATCCTCGCACATTTGTCGTAGTCTCACCTTCATGCACCTGAAGTTTTTATTTTACTTTTTTCTGGTACAATATGTCTTATGTTGTTACATGATAAGAAATGGAAGATGGAGATGTGCAAGTTACATCTGGCTCAACTGCAACTTCAGTCCGTACTAGGAGCAAACACATGTGGACTGATGAGCAAGACAAAATGCTTGTTGAAGCAATGGTAAAACTCTTTCATGCCGGTACACACAGGGCCGAGTCGGGATTCAAACCGGGTTTTCTTAATGTCCTTGAGGAGAAGCTAGTTGCAAGGATCCCAGGAATTACTACAGTCAACATTAGGTCTCGTCTGAAGACATTGAAGAAAGATCTGAGTTTATACAAAGATATTCAAACGAAAACATATGGGTTCGGATGGGATCCTACTAGGAATATGATCGTTGCTGAGCCACATCAATGGAAAACATTGCTCCAGATAAATATGCGTAATTATCACTTCCAAGCTAATACCTATTCACTTTGTCTCTATTAATATGCAATGCAAGCTTTCAGACTTTCCTTCAATTTTTTTTTGCCCAGGAGATATTGTTCAATAGAAACTACTCACCTTTGTTTGTTACATTAGTTAATTATGTAGTAAGGCCCTATCATGCAAAAAGACAAAAATCAATAAATGATTGATACAACGTTGGCACTAGAAATCATTCGTCCAAATGAAAACGTTTTTTCTTCCTCAATGCTTCTACCAATAAATACAGATTGTGTTTGAAAACTTAATGTGAATTTCACCTTATATGTCGTTGTTCCCCATTGTCGTTTGTTTGTAAACTAAACAACGATTTATAGCCATTCTGTGGCTATTTGTTTTAGTTGATCCTCATATGGTTGATGTGATTACTAACTTTACACTTGATGATATAGGTTGACAACAAGTATGAAAGATGCATGAAGTTTCCCTTCCCTTACTTTGATGACTTGAACATGATATTTGGCATGACTCGAGCAACTGGAGGTGGCGCTGAAAGTCATAAGGGGTGGATTCCTTGAATCATCATCAAAAGATAGAAGCAGGAAATATCAAAAAATGATATGCGTTGATGAAGAGGTAAAACTTGGATATTATGTTATTTTAGTAAAAATTTCTTATGTCAGCAATTATAGTAAATTTACAAATTAAAACAAAAAAACTCTTGTGTCATTTTTCTTTTTTCTTTTAAATACAGGGTACAAAAATACGAGTTTGGTTGTATAACGACGTTGTCAATACATGGAGTGAAACATTACAACACAATACAACATATGAATTCTCAAATGTCGGGGTGAAACGTATCAATCCAAAGTTTGAGACTATCCATCCTGAAATTGAGTTGGTCGTAAATTTAGATACAACTATAAAAGAGGCCGATATTCAAATAGCCGATATGCAACTAACATGCAACTACATGGACTTCAAAGATATTGAAAAAGAGCATTATGATCCCATTGGTAAAGTTTTCTGCAGTTTTTCCCCTCTGTTCGAATTTCGATTTGCATAGATTGTTCTAAGTGGTGGTTATTTTTTTTTAACAATTTTTCATCTGTATAATTATTTATTTGTTTCGCTTTTTATGTGGATAGGTTTTCTTTCCTCTAACTATGAATTTCTTTACTCGACTTACAAACATATTTTTTAATGTTAATATTTCTTTCTTTTTAATAGATGTCCTGGGGATTTTATTCAATCAAGATCAAATTACCTCAGTAAACACATCTACCGGAGAAAGCGTACATAAGAAAGAAATTAAATTCACGAACACCGAGTAAGTTATTTAAACATGGTACCCACAAAAATATATTACATTCATATACCTTTTTTCTAATAATGTTGACCTGTTTTTGTTTATTTAGAGGCAATTTGCTAATGGTGACATTATGGGCTGACATGGCAAGAAATGACGGCAAGATCCTCCAGTCACATTCAAAAGACAACCCGATTATAACAATCACGAATCTAAAAAGATGTTACTTTAAAAGTACTTTCAGAAATACGTTACATAATTCTCTATATTATATATTCCTAAAGTATTTATCAATGAAAACTATATTACTAGCTTACACAGTTTAATAATGTATATATATATATATATATATATATATATATATATATATATATATATATATATATATATATATATATATATATAGCTCATGTTTTGTTGATATTAGAAAACTGCTTTTTTTGGGAAGGATTAAATAATATAACGTATTTTGTTTAAAGTAACATCTTTTTAGATTCGTGATTGCTATAATCGGGTTGTCATCTGAATAATATAATAATTTGTTCAATAAATAATAATAATAATAATTAGTATTATTATTATATTATAATAATACAACCTGCATCAGAAAGAAATTATTAATTATAACCTTTGCATATTATGTATTTACAGGTGATTAACCACAACATCCTCATCAACCCTTCATATCACTCCGAACGGCAAATAGAGTAAAAGTCTACAAAAATGGTAAATTCATTTCGCAAAATTCATTACACCAAATAATTACTTCCTCCTCTTAATTATATTGCATCACTGCAAAAATAAAAATAAATATAAAAAAATTTACATATTTATTCATAAAAAACACAAACGCAAATAAGGACAAGTTCCCCCAATTGAGCTACTCCAGCAGCTCCAATGAAATAGACAAAGCTATAGAGATAAAGCTAACTGATATAGCATTCAGTCAAAACACGCTTAAAAAGGTAAGCAAATAACAAACAATAGCACATACATAAAAATATTTAAAACAAAACATAGTTCTTACACTTATATTTTGCAGGGTGCATATTATTGTTTCTCAGCAACAGTGTCCACATGTGAAGAATTTGAGTAATCTATGGTATAGTTCATACATGCAATGCACCAAAGCAGTTCATAGATAACCATGTGGGTGGGTATGTTTGAAGTGTAACAATAACGATGCAAAATAAGCACCAAGGTAATCTAAATTACTATACTTCACCTTTCAAAACATACAATTAACAATAATTTAACAATAATTTTCTTCAATATACTAGGTATTGACTGAATTTAACAGTTGAATTTAAAGGACAAACTGCTGATATCACATTATTTGGAGAGGCAGCGGATACATATATTGGATGTGAAACTCTAAATATAGATTACTTATTTATGTTACTTATTTATGTTTATGATGAATATATACACACATGAAAATGGTAGCTCAGAATATTATGATAAATTGAACAAGCCCAGTCTAGAAGAATACAAATTCTTCTTCAGATTCAACGGGAGAATAGAAGATAGCAATGGTTCGCCGAAGTTGATAGCAGAGGCAATGCGAAAATCCATAATCCAAAAATCAACATCAACGAATCCAAAAAGGCTAAAAAAATACCGACAAGAAACCGTTAGAGGATGATGGAAAAGATACCTACATGTCTACAGTAAAAACAAAGAAGAAAAACAAAAAAAGTCAAATGACTGCATGCTATAGTCAACATACAATCACGAAACACAAAGACACGACTCCAATTTATGTTGACGATCATGACGATGACATTGGAAGAACAACTGAAACTAAGAAGAAGAAAAAGAAGACCAAAGTGACTACAAGCAATGACAACAGTGAAAGTACGACGATGAAAAACGAAGACAAATGTCCAATCGACATTGAAGATGATGAGATCATTGGCAACCTAAAGAAAAAAAATAAGGTTATCAAAAAATAAACAATAAAAAGACTAAACCGCTTATGAAAGTTAAATAGTTGTTTAGCTTCGTTGCACTATTAATACATTTGATGTTTCTGCTTGATTATATATTTATGTGCATCATATTATACAAATGTTGCTCAATAATTTTTTTAACAGAGTTGATAATAGTGATTATTGACTTATGCTGTTCAAATACATGAAGGCAAAAGTGCATCGCTCAACACCGAACTAATTACCCATCGAAAATAAAAGCGTAATAAACCACCACGTGCAACGCACATGCATTTTGCTAGTATGTATAAAAAAACAGATTTCATTTAGCCCCCTTATGCTTACTATACCTAATTATTTTGGTTTTCTTGGAAAGACGGTTATAGGGCGTGGCGTTAGCAACACCTGAGAACTTCGTTAACCCTTTAATATTATATTTCTCCCTCTCAAATACTATGAGTGACTTACGTCCCTACGGTCGAGTAGGTTCGCACCAATCCGATTTTCGCCGGGGAATAATTAGGTTCTATCCGCGCTCAAAGTTGTAAAAGAAATCTTTATTGGTTCTACATCCTATTTTTTTATGAATTGCGTCTCAACTCTTCCTTCCCCGAGCTGGCTGAAAATAGGGCCTTTCAATCTCGATCCTGAAGGTATGCCGAATGTTCATATGTTGAGGTTTGTGCTCGACTGCATATGATATTTTTGAAAAATAGTATAAACCAAATGAAGCAATCAATATCCTCAAAATACCAATCTCAACACACATGCGAAGCTCACGATAAAGATGATTAGCCGCAAGAATTGTGACATACTGGTCAGAGATCGAGAGCAACGATTAATATTTTAAATATTCATATACGATTACAAGTCAAAGCCGATCTTTAAAAAAAATTAGGGGTCAAATACTAGATTTCAGTGTATAAATTTTTTTTAGGGGTAAAGAGCTTTATTTATTGATTAAACACAGTCCGCCATACAAGCACAGATTACATGAGTAGGAGGAGAAGAAACTCATTCTAGGCAACCAACAAGATTGAGGTCTTCCCTTGCATGAAAATGAGCTGGTATGTTACCCTGCTTTTTAACAAAAAAGAAAGAAAGAGAAATGAAAGCTGTCATAAGTTTTATATAGATTTTTTTGGAGATACACGCAGTGGCGGAGCCATAATATATTAAATGGGGTCCACGGACTCCGTTAAAACAAAAAATATTAAGTTTTATCAATCATAGAGTCCGCTAAAATTTTTCTTTTATTTTTAAAAACATTTTTAGACCCCGCTAAACAAATTATCTAGATTTACCACTTGGTACACATATTATTATCCCTTATTATAACATGGTTCATTGAATAATTTTTGTAATCCGCAACAGATCAAAGGCATTGTTAATGGCACCGCAATCCATCTACTCGGATACCACACGTGAGAAAAATTTTGAGTTCGCAGAAGTTGACCGGAGTTTTAAGCATAAATTCGATTATGAAGAAAACAAATTTCGCTCTAGTACCCAAAAATGAATTGAATGTGGCAGCAATAACATTGTACTAGATAAATAAGGACAGACCAAATCAAATAATGATAGTGTCACAATAAAATTGACACAACAAAATACCCGAAACATATTTTTGCAGCTTATTAATTCCCATTAGTCCTTTGAAAATGAATTATCGAAACATTTCTCGAAACTAAATACTACGCACCAATGTAATTTGTCGTCTGATGCTGCCAGAAAATGGACTCGTCCACGAGGCGCCTCTTTGGTGACTCGGCACTTGGCCAAGGGAAGTAAGCAGCTCCCGATTCCCTATGAACGATCCCAGGAAGAACGTCCGTTCGGTCTGTTATTGCTGACCTGAGCGCCCGACCGCATTTGGGTCGGATCGTCTCGGTCCCTGGCAGGTCAGGAAGAAGTTAGGCAACGGATCTTTGGCGGCCAGCTATGATCTCCGTCGATCTCCTAGGTCGGGCCAAGTCTAGACGTGCGTAGTTTGTAGTAGCAGGGGTTCGGCTATTGTTCCCGATCCCTAGGAGCCGACCCTGTCTTATCTCGAGTACTGCTCGCCCCTGACCTCATTTATCACGTGCGTAATAACTAGATAACTGTCACAGAATCCTAACTAGTAAAGGCTCTGATCTTATCATTTAATGCTAATATTTGAATAACATAATTATCTCCTAGAATCAAGGGGATTAATCAATCATAATCTTTTCCTTAGGGAACACGTTGACTAGTGTCCCCCATGGGCACGCCACATTAAACCCTAGGGCCTAAGCCCCTCTATATTTACATTCCCTAAGGAACTACGAAGACTTGATTCCAATTCATACATTGGATACGTAGGCAGCTTGATCATCATCAAGTGCAGTCTAAACCACCCCCCAAACAAGTCCCTTTGTCACAACCTTCATATTCTGAGAGTTTCCCGAGACTATCATCTAGAATAAGAACCCTAAATTAGAAGATGACGATTTTTGATTCGTCAATTGGCGTTAGAAGGAGGGTCTTGCTAGTGAATTCGTCTGTGGAATCTGCGTGAAGATGAAGAGCATGAGTACTACTCTTGGAGAGCGTGGCGGTTGCATTCAAACATCCTGGAAAAAATGCAGATTTGTCAAGAAAGTGGTATACGATGCCACCGACCCTATTCCTCTGGAAATCAACATCAGTGGTCTTGTGATTGAAGCCATAGTGGAGCAAAATTTGGTAAGACGCATCTGCATTGACACCGGAAGTGCGGTAAGTATCATGTACCATTCTACCCTACTCCTAATGCATCTGAATAGCACTGAATTAGTCCCAATGAGCACCCCTTTGTTTGGCCTTGCCGACTCACCTGTGTATCCCGAGGGTACCATCGTCCTTCCAACCACCTTCGGCCGACCCCCTCTGGGTCGGACTCTTCCGGTGGAGTATGTGGTAGTTAAGGCCTCGTCCCCCTATAATATAGTATTAGGACGCTCCTATTGATTGCCTTGCGAGCCGTCGTATCACTCGCGCATAATAGCCTAAGATTTCTAGCCGATGGTAATCCCGTAGAGATCGTAGGCGACTTGGGTCGGATAAACAGCTGCGTCACCTCCGAAGCGCCCGGGAGCGGTAGAACGACATCAATATCCATTGAGGAGCTGCTGCCTGAACGCGAGGAAACTTGGTCGTCGGATGACGAAACAAAAGTAGTTTGCCTGTGGGAAGGACGAGATGATCGAACCATCGAGGTAGGGGTATGGATTCCGAGTGCTCCTAAAGAACAGCTAGTGGCCCTACTAAAAGAGTTTAAGGATGTGTTCGCCTGGAAAATAGAGGAGATGCCAGGATTATCCCCAGATTTGGCCATGCACCGGTTAAACACGGACCCCTCTCGGAAGCCCGTCCGACAGAAAAAGAGACACTTCGCCCAAGAACGGATAGACGCCGTACAGAAGGAGGTAACTAAGCTACTCCAAGCCAACAACATTCGAGAAGTGAACTACCCTGAGTGGCTAGCAAACCCTGTCCTGGTAAAGAAGCCGGATGGCAGCTGGAGGATGTGTGTGGATTTCACCGATCTCAACCAAGCTTGTCCAAAGGATTGCTACCCCCTGCCCCATATAGATCGGATGGTGGATTCGACCATAGGCTTCGGAGTATTCGGTTTTCTGGATGCTTACAGAGGGTACCACCAGATTGTTATGGACCCCCATGACACTGAAAAGACCTCGTTCATCACGGAGTTCGGCACGTACTGCTACCGAACCATGCCATTCGGCCTCAAAAACGCTGGAGCAACCTACCAAAGGGCTGTTAATAAGATATTTAAAGATCAGATCGGGAGGTGTATAGAGGTATACGTGGACGACCTGCTGATCAAAAGCAAGTCCTTGGAGCAATATCTGGAAGATGTGAGAGAAGTTTTTGAGGTGCTTCAAGCCTCACAGATGAAGCTCAACCCCAAAAAGTGTACCTTTGGAGTTCGGACCGGAAATTTTTTGGGATACATGATATCACAAGAGGGTATCAGGGCTAACCCCGACAAAGTAGACGCATTGAGGACTATGCCAACACCAAGAAGCCTCAAAGAAGTACAAAGATTAACAGGAAGGATGGCCGCCCTCGGACGTTTCCTGTCGAAGTCGGCACAGCGAGCCTTGCCCTTTTTCAAGATTTTAAAACAAGTTAACTCGTTCAAGTGGGACGAGAATTGCCAGCAAGCCTTTGAAGACCTAAAAGCATATTTGGCTGAACTGCCCACGTTAACGTCACCACAACCGGGAGACACCCTATCCATATACCTGGCTGCGTGCGGAGAAGCCGTTAGTGCGGTCCTCGTTAAGGAATAGGACAATACTCAAAAACCAATCTTCTACTTTAGCAAGGCACTTCGTGGTCCAGAGGTCAGGTATTCTGACGCCGAAAAACTAGCACTAGCTCTAGTCCACGCCTCCCGAAAGTTGAGGCCTTACTTTCAAGCGCACCCAATTGTTGTGATCACTGACCAGCCTCTTAGACAAATCTTGTCCCGACCAGAGACGTCGGGACGCTTAGCAAAATGGGTAGTGGAATTGGCCGAGTATGATCTTGACTTTCGCCCCCGAACAGCCGTCAAAGCACAGGCGTTAGCAGATTTTCTTGCTGAAGAAACTGCCATCGTCCTTGAACAAAATCAATCAAGAATTGAGGATGAATCTTGGACGTTATATGTTGATGGGGCTTCTAACAAAGAAGGAGCAGGTGCAGGCCTTCTGCTCATTAGCCCAAAGGGTGAGGAATTCCCTTATGCACTACGGTTCGGATTTTCGGCCACAAACAATGAAGCCAAATATGAAGCGTTAATCACTGGACTCAACCTGGCAGCTAAGTTGGGAGCAAAGAATTTGCGTGTATACATCGATTCCCAGTTAATAGTTAATCATATAAAAGGTGAATACGAGGCCAAGGAAGAGCCTATGAAAAAATATCTGGCTATAGCCAACGCACGGCTTAAAATATTCAACAGTGTCCTTATCGAGCAAGTACCCCGATCTCAGAACCGGCGAGCCGATGCCCTTTCCAAGATAGCATCTAACTTCACGCCCAGCAACAAAAGTATTGGTAGAATTACTGCAGAAAAGGAGCTATGATGCCCAAGAAGTTCAACCTATCACTCAAAAGGATACCTGTATGGACCCCATAGTATCCTATCTCCGAGATGCCGTACTGCCGAAGGACAGAGTTTTAGCAAGAAGAATGAAATTCCGAGCAGCGAGGTACGCGCTCTTCGACAACATACTGTATAGAAAGTCCTTCGTGGCCCCATGGCTCAGATGCGTGACAGAGGATGAAGAGAACTACTTGCTCCGCGAGATTCACTTGGGAATCATCCGGGGGCTCGGACTTTAGCGCGAAAGTGCAGATTATTCGGCTACTATTGGCCGACCATGCAACAAGATGCCGAAGACCTCGTTCATGAGTGCAAATCATGTCAAGTGCATAGCAACATACCACATCTTGCCTCATAGCAAATGACACATCTGGTCGCGGCCTGGCCATTCGACCAATGGGGAATCGATTTGGTCAGACCCCTGCCCCGGGCACTGGGCAATTTCAAGTTCCTTATAGTAGCTGTGGATTACTTCACTAAGTGGGTAGAAGCCGAACCTCTCACCACAATTACCGCGAAAGTTATTCAAAAGTTCATCTGGAAGAATATAATATGTAGGTATGGAATCCCAAAGGCTCTAATATCAGATAATGGAACAAAGTTCGATGATAAGGGTGTCCGATCCTGGTGTGCAGAGTTAGGAATTTCTCAGCATTTTACCTCAGTAGGCTATCCGCAAGCTAACGGGCAATTCGAACAAACAAACAGACAGATCAAATTCGGTTTAAAGAAAAGGCTTGAAGAAGAAGGAGAGAGTTGCTTTGAGCATCTGCCGAACATACTGTGGGCCTATCGAACGACCCCGAACTCCGCAACAGGAGAAACGCCTTTCTCCTTGACGTATGGAAGCGAATCTGTAATTCCTGCCAAGATCGGACTGCCGTCGCCACGGCTCGAGCTTCATAACAGAACGGATATGGAAACAGAAATCAAACATGCAAAGGACGACCTGGAAGAAAATAGGGAAATAGCATTCATTCGAATGGCAAGGTATAAACAGAGGATCTCTCAATATTATGACGAAAAGTAAAATACTCATACCTTAAGGAGGGAGATCTGGTCCTCCGAAAGAACGCAGTGAGCAAGCAAGGCCCTGAAGGCAAGTTAGACCCAAACTGGGATGGACCCTACAAAGTGGTCAAGGTGCATGGAAAGGGAGCTTATCAGTTGGCCGACTCCCAGGGGAAAACCATCCCCAGGAGTTGGCATGCCAACAACCTGCGAAGGTTCTACCCCTAGCGGGTGTTTCATGATCGGATTTTTACTTAAATATTCTTTACGTTCTGTTGCTCTTCAATAAAATTGCTATTTTTGTCATCTTCAAATTGTTTTGTTCAATTTTGCGTTTTTTGCTTAGGCAAGCCGCCGGTCCGATCTGGCCTTTCCCGTTAAAAGTCTTGCGTCGGCCCAACAAGACGCATTCGGCATGCAAGTCGTCAGTCCGATCTGGCCTTGCTCGGTGAGAAGTCAGGACAATCCTGGCCCTGCTCACCCACTTTTCAAGCGAGACGTCAGTCCGAACTGACCTTACCCGTACTATTTCAAAACAACTTGATTGCGCAATCAAACTTAAAAGCACACTAGTACGCCATCCCTGAATAATCATAGGCATGCCGTACTAGGGGGCTACCATACTACTAAACCAAAATAACCAAAAACTTATAAATAAAAAAAAAAAAAAAAAAAACACAAACACAATTGTTGAAAAATCAAAAAATTACCAAAATTTCCATTAAACTTTACAATTAGAGCTAACAGTTAGGTTCTATCCTCATAGAGGGTATTTCGATACAAGATCCACCCCCGCTTGAAACTCCTTCACCCGAATGGAGTAGTCCGATTCGGCGTCAGGAGCGTACAAGGAGGGGTGAGCCAGACTGTCAATTGTAAGGTCAGGATAATGAGCCCGACGGTCTTCTACCCCTTGCGTATAGCTGGCCCTCACTACAGGACTCAGCAACCGCTTCAAAGACTCGACCAAGTGAGGAGAAGACTTGTAAGCGCCAACAGCTCGATCGGAAGCCTCTTGAAGACGAAAAGGGGAAACCTCGAACTGCAGCCTCGGCCGACGAAAGCTCTCCCCGAAGTCGGGTAATGTGCTCCCCCAGTTCGGCCTCCTTCTCTAGGTGCTCGGTCATGAACTCTTGTAGGTGAACCTCATATTCCGACCTTAACCCTTTGGCCTCCTCTGCTTGTATCCACAAGCGCTCTTCAAGTTCTCTTATGCAATCATCCTTTAGCTTCAGGTCCAATGCCCTCTTTTTCTGGTCGGCAGCCGAACGCACCAGGCGGCAGAAGATCTCTTCCCCTACGACGGGCCCCTGAGAAAGCAGAGCATACCTAAGGTATTACAAACAAAGTATAGCAGTTATTAAGCTTACGGTAAGATAAAGTTACCTGTCTCATGGCCGCGTATCCGGCTTCAGTCAGCTCCATAAGCGACATCTGAGAGTAATCCCGCACAGGACTCGAGGCCGAGGGCTCGGCCCTTATCTCTTCGATTCCATAATCTTCCGAGCCCAGTTCTGTGGTGGTTCGGCACCTTTTCTTCCTCTCTTCTGAGCACAGATCTTCCGACCTAGAGCGGGAAGATCGGCGGATCAGAGGAGTCTCAGGCTCATCATCTTCATCTTCGTCCCATTCTGCAGGAACGACCATGTTCCTCGGAGAACGAGGAAGATCCGCCGGAGCGTCATCCTCCAGTTCGGCTAATTGGTGAGCTGTGTGGGATCCAATGAGCGACCCCACTACCCTTGCAGGTGAGTAATGGCCCCCAGGAGAAACGGACTCAGCCGCCTTAGAAGTTGAAGGTCCTATCCCTGCTCCGGGATCTGGGGCTAGGAGACCGGCCAGTGTCCACACTGCACGAAACAGGATAAGTTACACGTCGTCACCCGATAAGGTACCAAATAAAAGCAGATCTTACCTAGTTCACGGCAGATGTCATCCAGAGGATGATAAGGATCAGGTCCGGCATCGTCCAGCCGCGCCGCGGTGATTAGCTCGGATGACAGCTCCCGCAGCCTTAGAACGACCCCTGTGTTCCGAATAGCATCCATGTTGGAAGCGTCGGGAAGCTGTGGACACTCGTCCCTTTGTAAGGTACTGGTGTTCCAGCGCCCCAGCCTGGAGTCTCCCCGATCTCGGACGAAGAAGAAGCGCCCTCGCCACGTACCGTACTTAGGGCCTTCAGGCATCATTTCCGGAACTCCCGATCGGCGTGAGAAGTGATACCATCCCCTCGGCCCCGGACTCTAGGATAAGCGATAAAAGGATCGAAACAGGCCAACAGAAAACTGTACCTCGGCCACCCTGCAAAGTACAACAAAACCAACTGATGTTCGTACTCCTGAAGGAGCCAGCTGAGCCACCCTCAACCCATAGTGCCTCGGCACCGCCACCAACGCAGGGCACAACGGCAACCTCAGCCCCGCCTTCAGTTGGGCCTCATAGACCGCAAAATAGCCCCCCGGAGGATTTGAAGCAAAGGGGCGGGGCGCCGCCGGGAGCAAAGGAGCAAACTCCACGTGACTTATCCCATACTCTCTGCATATATACTCCACACTGCTTTGGGCCAAGACCGTGGATACTCCGTGACCCCCCATGATATCGTGAGTAGCCTTCTGAATTTTATGCCTAAAGGAAGGGTCGAAGGTGTTCGACGATGGCCCTAACGAAGTGACGAGTAATGGCTGAGGAGGGACCCAAGGAATTTCCTCAACAACCACCGGCCTAGTCCAGGATTCTCTGATTATTGCCTCTGATCTAGGACTAAGTGGCTCATCTCCAGATAAACCAGACATGTGGGAATAGGCGCCACGAGAAAGGAAACAAAGAGCGCAGCGGTAATGGTTACCTGATAAATAAGAGAAATGCAGCCATGAATGAAGCAACGTTTAAGTAAGAGGGGGGGCGTAACTCCCCAATAACCTCGAAAAACGGTCCAAGTAGGCGGTGACGCCTCATTTCCCGGAACAGCTATAACTGCGTCATAACTAGCTCTGCCACCTGGCAACCACTGAGTTAGCATCGAGATACGTGGGTTAAACTCCCATGCCGATCCACCACCTTGATAGATCCGAGCCGACCAACAAGGGGTCGGCTGGATCTTGAGGGCTTATGATGCTGCCAGAAAATGGACTCGTCCACGTGGCGCCTCTTTGGTGACTCGGCACTTGGCCAAGGGAAGTAAGCAGCTCCCGATTCCCTGTGAACGATCCCAAGAAGAACGTCCGTTCGGTCTGTTATTGCTGACCTGAGCGCCCGGCCGCATTTGGGTCGGATCGTCTCGGTCCCTGGCAGGTCAGGAAGAAGTCAGGCAACGGATCTTTGGCGGCCAGCTATGATCTCCGCCGATCTCCTAGGTCGGGCCAAGTCTAGACGTGCGTAGTTTGTAGTAGCAGGGGTTCGGCTATTGTTCCCGATCCCTAGGAGCCGACCATGTCTTATCTCGAGCACTGCTCGCCCCTGACCTCATTTATCACGTGCGTAATAACTAGATAACTGTCACAGAATCCTAACTAGTAAAGGCTCTGATCTTATCATTTAATGCTAATATTTGAATAACATAATTATCTCCTAGAATCAATGGGATTAATCAATCATAATCTTTTCCTTAGGGAACACGTTGACTAGTGTCCCCCATGGGCACGCCACATTAAACCCTAGGGCCTAAGCCCCTCTATATATACATTCCCTAAGGAACTACGAAGACTTGATTCCAATTCATACATTGGATACGTAGGCAGCTTGATCATCATCAAGTGCAGTCTAAACCACCCCCCAAACAAGTCCCTTTGTCACAACCTTCATATTCTGAGAGTTTCCCGAGACTATCATCTAGAATAAGAACCCTAAATTAGAAGGTGACGATTTTTGATTCATCATCGTCTTTCCGTTTAACTCAGCTAAACATTTCCGCAGCCTACCAAAAACGCCGACCATTTTTTCCCCTCTTTTGATTTTTTTGCAATTTATAGTAACAATCTTCATGAACCCATATATATGATTTCTATAAATCGATTTTGTTTTCGCCTTTTTTTCTTTTCTTTTCCTTTCTTTTAAGTTTTAGCATTTGTAAGAATCCCAAATGGGTTGCACCGTGAGAGAGAAACACATTCGCACTAGTCGGAGAGCTCGATTGGCGAAGCTTGAATCCGATCATCCCTCCACGAACACAACCACCACATGTAAACCCACGATGGAATATGAGCTTAAATCATTAGAGTATCAAATGGGTTTGAATGGTTATGCGCAAAATCATTAAGTAAATGCTGGGCCCGATGGGGGTCCGAGCTCGGTGTTCGATGATAATGGGTGGGGATACAGTACTGAGGAGCAATTGGAGGAGATTTTGTGGAAGAATTTGGAGTTTTTGTATAATGAGGCGATTGCAAAACTTGTGGTTTTGGGTTATGACGAGGATGTGGCGATGAAGGCGATTCTGAGCAATGGACATTGTTATGGTGGAATGGATGTGCTGACTAATATATTGTATAATTCATTGGCTTATTTAAATAATGGTTGTTGTTTGAGTAATGGGAATTCAGAGGGATCTGAACAATGTTTTACAGACTTTAGGCAGTTAGAGGAGTATTCACTTACAGGGATGGTGTGTTTGTTGCAGCAGATTAAGCCTCATTTGAGTCGAGGAGATGCGATGTGGTGTTTACTTATGAGTGACCTTCATGTGGGTCGTGCAAGTATGATGGAAATCCCGGTTCCTCATAGCGGAAATGGTGCTTGTGGAAGCGGTTCAGTGAGTACCGGTTGACGATGACAAATTGAGTCATCTTAATTATCCGGGCCCTAATGTGAATCTAGTGATGAATACACGAAACCCTAATGCCAAAAAGGAATGAGGAGGGGGATGTTTATGTTTGCGGCTGAGTCTAAGATTCTCTCTTAGATTGCCTACGTATCCTGTTAAATTCCAGGAATCAAGCCTTACGTAGTTCCTGGAATGGGGTATTTATAATGACAACACTTGCCTCAACCCTAAGGTTAAGTCGGCTTATGTTATTGTCACCTTTACCCTTAAATGGGCCTTGACCCTTGCCCAAGCTATCGCTATTAATGGGCTTGGTAAGCTGATGCGGACTCTGTCCTCGATATCGATATACCGACCTTCGGTGATCGACTATGGGACTTACTGTCCTACATTGCTAGCTGGTGCGGACTGAACGTCCTACACTGCTCGGTAGTCGACAGTTGATCGTCGTAGCCTGGCGTTTATGAGATGGCCTTGGCCTCGAGCCTGGGCATCGACATGAATACACTGGTGTTATTTTATAGCGTGATGACAAACCGATAGACGACACGTGGAGGAGTGAAACCCTGTATCGTCATAAGCCCCCCAGACTTGAGAGAGGCGACTTCCGTTGTCCGAGGTCGGGTCTGTCACTTGAATCGTCATCGAGTTGGGTCTTCCTTTGGGCGGGAGAAAGCCCGCTTTTTCACAACCCTAACTGCCTCATAGCCACGTGGAACGATATCTAGCATACGAAACGCTTCGAATCCCACAAAAGACGCGTCACTGCCTTGATTATCGCGATTTCCAGGGGTTATAACCCCCATTACCCACGTCTCTTCAACTCATTTGCAAATTCTTCACTAGCATATATAAAGGGAGAGAAGATAGAAGATGCTGCTGTCACGGATTTTATTAACACAAAACAAACAAGTAATAATCCGGTTAACCTCAAGTATAAGGATCGTAGTAATAGTGGTTAATGCCGGGTCGATCTTACGGGGAACTAAACAATTGTGATTCCTAGTTTTTGTCTAACCTAAACTATGTCACGAAACTAATCTAAACAAATAAAAAAACAGACAAAACCGAAAATAAAACTAGACAGAGGATATAGTCCAAAGCTAGGAAGAATACGGGTTGCGAACCTTTAACTAAACAAATCTAAGATGCAAATAAAAGTAAACTAACTAAACAACTTCAAGTTTTTAAGGATTTAAATTAAATGTGTAACGAGCCAAACGAGGATTGATCCACCTATCCAACAAGCATTGATTTCCTATCTCGATTATATTGTGGTTTTTATCTAAGTTGTGATTCACCTTATCTAAATATGAACCCTAATTCCTTAGAAAGTTCATCTTTTAATCCATTATCTTCCAATGCAAGATTAACGCGTTTTCAAACCAAAGGTGTAAACTTTATGTTTATAATCTAGCAATTAAACCTATTAACTTCCGTTAGGATAGATTCAAATACTATTCCTATTCATGGTGATCTAAGGTTTATAGAGATTTCCATCAACAATAAACAATCGATACATGCATATCTTCCGATATAAGAGCAATTAAACATAGTAAACATGAATAAAGAAACAACCTTTAATAAAAACTCACAGTATAATCGATGAAAACGAAATCAATAGTTGTTGGATGGCTTCACAATACTCGTTTGATGAAGCTTTTAGCTTCTGAACATCCTCAGCAACTCAAAATTGCAGAAACAGTGCATAAAAAGTAGCTAATTTAATCTAGATCTAAAGTGCATAAATCTGGATTAAAAGGAAGAAAAACGCAGCCTAAAGCCGCCCCTAGGTTTAGGGTTTCAAATAATGTGTTTTTGGTATATCATATGTGGAGAAAACAGCTGCTATATATAGAGTTTAAGGTCGGTTTGCCAAAGTCGGTTGACGGACGCTCGTCCGCTCTTGTGAACGCCTGTCCAGATAGATCTGGACTGCTTCAGACGCCCGTTCGTACAGCGTCCAAACTCTCTGTATCAAAATCGCACCACCGGACGCCCGTCTGCTTTACCAAACGCCCGTCCACTCTGGATGGGACCTGGACGCTCGTTCAGGTGGATCAAATCTTGATTTCTTGAACTTTATCTCTTTCTTCCCTATCCCATTCCTTCATTATCTCTTTTATCATCAAGTAGCTCGAACTTAATCAACTTTTGATTCTCTTTTGAGCCTCAAACATGTATCTATAACACATAAAAACATCGCAAAAATGTAATAATGTCCAAATAATCATAAAATCATATTAAAATCACCAAAATTAACCAATATTGCGAATAACTTATTTAAAACCTCATTTACTCAATATATCGATTAAACACTCGTTTCTTATGCAAATTATACAAATATGAGGGAAATCATCATAAAATATAGCATTATAGAACGTATAAAATCACCCTTAACAACTCCCCCACACTTAAGCTTTTGCTCGTCCCGAGCAAAACAAAACGAAAATTAAGGCTCAAGACAAAAACAGACATCTAAGACAATATATCATAGATCAATAAATCAGAGGTTCACCACTGTGTGTGTGCAAAGCCATAGAAAACTTCCACTAAATCCAAACTTGAGAAACTCAAAGCAAAACTAGCTAATACCCCCTCGTAGACTAGCAATAAATGACACTCATAAGATGTACCCTACAAACGTGACATACCCCGAGAAGGATGATCGATTATATCTAGGGCCTTTCTGAAATACTCAGAGGATAATCCCTACAACATATCTATCAGTTTCTACTGGGGATAAGATAGACGATAACTCAGTCTTATATTCATTTCATACCAATTCTTTAGTTGATTTAATTATTTCACTTTAAACACACATCAGAATGATCTGTTGCCCTGTCATAGCAGAATAGGATATTTCGGGATAACACCCTACCTTACTCCAATCATAAGGCAGCTTTTTCTGACTGTCGTGAGCTTTTAGTCATCATAGTGGTATAGGACATACGTGGTATACCCTATCGCACTCAAATCATCGACTAGCTTTCGACACACCCAATTACTTCATTCAACTTCAACCTTTTCATTTGACAATAAGTCACGTGTTACTTATCACATTCAAACCTTAGATATTCACAGTATATCATACTTCGGATCTAAATACAAACTATCATAAATCTCAAGATATATACGTAGCACTAAGCACATGACTTATAAGAAAATCAGAAATCACTCGTCAAAAAGGGGTATAACTTTATAGATTAGCTCATCATTCACTATGGCTTGTGAAAAATAGATCTCAGGTGAAACAACTAACTTATCAAACATATGATATATAGCATCAATGACTATAAAAATAACGAACATTGAATTGAATTGTCTACTCGGGACAAAACAAAAACAAAAATGTCGAAAAATTTCGAAAAATCTAGCTCATTTTGCATAGAAACATAATATAATTAAGCAAATGTATCCCCTCCCCCACACTTAAATATCAACATGTCCTCATGTTGTGCAGAAATAAAGAAAGGAGAAAGCACTTAGCTGATTGTAGTTCGAAGGTGGCAATCCCGGAAGTGGCTAGCATCAGATCCCGAAATGCCTAAGGAAATCAATAGACTGTGGACCATCCACCGGAAAACTGATATCATCTAAAAGCTCACAATCGCTATCGAAAAGATCCTGCACACTTGAACAAACAAAACAAAACGGACCTCGGGGAACATAGGGGGATATTATCTCAAAAATGAAAAAAGAAGGATAAAGATAAAATCGGATAAGATAAAAGAGTAAGCATTCATCACAATAAGACACAGCTCAACTGACAGATAAAACCATAATCCTAATTAGGCTGAAGAGAAAAACTAAACCAAAGAAAAGAAATAACATAAAAGAGAGTCCTAGTATAATAAGGGATATCTAGGATGCCTCCTAGTAGCGCTTTTGGTTAATGTCGTTAGCTCGACACGTTTAAAGCTCAGCCTGGATCAGGCCACTTGACTTTTCTGCCAGCCACTACCTCGTGTAAGCTCTGATCAGTAGTGTGGCTGCAGAAACAACACTTAACACATGGGGTAAAACCTTTAATAGCTTTCCACACACGCTTAAACTTCCCCATGGTTGACTTCTTCATTCTCTGAGCCTTCTGATGACGTTTCAGCTGACGCTCCCTCTCATACTCTTCCATATCCCAACTACCTGCTATAACTTCTTCAGATTGACCACTACCTCCATCCTCTGAAAATAGGTCGGGTGAAAACTCGTCAAATTCATCGACTTTTGTAGCACCACACCCGAGGATATCGAGGAAACGAACAATCAAAGGTTTCTCTTTAGGCTCACCTATATAGTGCTTGCACCTTTGACCATTCACTCGAAACGGTTTACTGATATAACCGCGAAGTTCTAGAACGCCTCCAGGAATGATTTGGAGAATCTCGAAGGGACCGGACCAACGTGTCCTCAACTTTCCAGAAACAAATGTAACCTAGAATTGTATAGAAGAACTTGTTCGCCGACGTGGAATTCTCTCTTCTTAATCTTAGCATCGTGGAGTAGCTTCATCTTATCTTTACTAATCCTGGCACTTTCATAGGCCTGGAGTCTGAATTCGTCCAACTCATGCAACTGCTGCAGTCGATGTTTTCCACAAGATTGGGAATCGAAGTTCAAAAACTTGGTTGCCCAATAAGCTCTGTGCTCTAACTCGACTGGCAGATGACATGGCTTACCATAAACCATTTGATATGGAGATGTACCCATAGGAGTCTTATAGGCGGTTCTATATGCCCATAGTACATCATCCAATTTCAAACTCCAATCCTTTCTATGACTGTTGACAGTTTTCTCCAGGATCTTCTTAATACTTTGGTTGCTTCTTTCAACCTGACCGCTAGTCATCGGGTGATATGGTGTGCCAATCTTATGACGAACACCATACTTTTCAAGAACTTTCTCTAGGGGTCGGTTGCAGAAGTGCGTCCCTTCATCACTAATCAAGGCGCGTGGACACCCGAATCTCACAAAGATGTTTTTCTTTAGAAACTTCATGACCGTCTTATGATCATTGTGAGTCGTGGCCTGAGCTTCCACCCATTTAGACACGTAATCCACGGAGACTAAGATGTATTTGTTACCACAAGATGATGGGAATGGTCCCATAAAATCGATACCCCATACATCAAAGACTTCGCATTCTAGGATGGGTTTCAAAGGCATGTCAAAACGCCTTGTCAGAGTACCGGTTCTCTGGCATCTGTCACAAGCTTTACAGAAAGCTTCTGTGTCCTTAAAGATCGTAGGCCAATAGAAACCGGATTGGAAAATCTTAGCAATGGTTTTCCACGCACCAAAGTGACCTCCAGTGGGTCCACTGTGGCATTGCTCAATAATATCGCGCTGCTCAGATTCTGGAACACATCTCCTAAGCAGACCATCTTTACAGATCTTAAAAAGATAAGGTTCATCCCAGACGAAATATTTCAAATCAGAGAAGAACTTTTTCTTCTCCTGATAAGACATTTCTGGATCGAGATAACGGGCATGAAGGTAATTTACAATGGAAGAATACCATAGAACATCAGGAGGGCAGCCATCGATAAGCATGATGTTCTCTAGAGGAAAGTAAAGATCTATATCATCTGGATCATCCTTTTCCTCACTTAACACTCTCGAAACATGATCCGCCACGACGTTTTCACTGCCCTTTTTATCTTTAATTTGAACGTCAAACTCTTGTAGGGTCAGTATCCAACGCAGTAGGCGCGGTTTAGCTTCTTTTTTAGTCATCAGATAACGCAAAGCAGCGTGATCAGTCCACACAACCACTTGAGCTCCTAACAAGTAACTACGGAACTTGTCCATAGCAAAGACTACGGCCAATAATTCCTTTTTAGTAGTAGTATAGTTAACTTGAGAAGGATTCAATGTGTGACTGGCGTAATAGATTGCCTGGAATTTACCATTGATCTTTTGCCCTAAAACAGCACCAACCGCGTAGTTTGATGCGTCACACATAAGCTCAAAAGGTAGATTCCAGTCAGGCGATATAAGAATTGGAGCAGAGATTAAACGGTTCTTAAGCTCCTCAAACGCTTGCTTGCAATCGTCATCAAAATTGAACTCAACGTCTTCCTTAAGTAAAGTGGACAGGGGCTTGGCTATCTTGGAGAAATCTTGAATGAATCTTCTGTAGAAACCGACATGTCCACGAAAACCTCTGATTTCGCGCACATTTTTAGGATAACTCATCTTTTCGATGGCTTCTACTTTTGCCCTGTCAACTTCTATACCTTTGGCACTAATCTTGTGGCCAAGAACTATTCCTTCATCAACCATGAAATGGCATTTTTCCCAATTGAGTACCAAGTTCTTTTCCACACATCTGGATAACACTTGATCAAGATTGTCAAGGCAATCATCAAAAGACTGACCAAAAACCGAAAAATCATTCATAAAGATCTCCATACACCTCTCTACAAGCCCGTCAAAGATAGCTAGCATACATCTCTGAAAAGTGGCTGGAGCATTGCAGAGACCAAATGGCATTCGCCTGTAAGCGAATGTACCATAAAGGCAGGTGAAAGTGGTCTTTTCTTGGTCAGTTGGATCAATGGGTATCTGAAAGTATCCTGAATATCCATCCAGAAAACAGTAGAATGCGTGCCCCGCCAGACGCTCAAGCATCTGGTCAATGAATGGAAGGGGAAAGTGATCCTTCATGGTTACTTCATTGAGCTTACGATAATCGATGCAGACTCTGTAACCAGTGACAAGTCTCAACGCTATTTCCTCTCCCTTCTCATTCTTCTCAATCGTAATTCCACCTTTCTTGGGAACTACTTGAGTCGGAGAAACCCATTCACTATAAGCGATGGCATAAATGATTCCCATGTCCAGAAGTTTGATGATCTCTTTCTTAACCACCTCTTACATATGAGGGTTGAGCCTTCTCTGGGGCTGTCTAACACATTTTGCACCCTCATTTGTCTTGATCTTGTGCATACAGATGTCTGGAGATATTCCTCTGATATCTCCTACTTGCCATCCAAAGGCTTTTTCATTTTTCTTCAAGACGTTGATTAACTTCATTTCCTCTAAACGAGACAGCTTGGCAGATATAATCAAAGGAAGATTGTCACCTTCTCTTAGAAACACATACTTAAGATGTTTAGGCAACGGCTTCAACACTAAATCTGCAGGGGGGTCTTCTAAACTTGACTTAAGATCTCCACTTTTCAACTCAACATCGCTGAGTTTACTTAGCGGTCCCACTGCCAAAGCTTCTCCTCTCAACAACTCGTCCTCGAATTCAGCTTCTAACTGCTCTAGACTGACCACACCATGATTATTCAATTTGTCAACCAGTCGCTCATACTCCGTTGTAACAGCCATGACTTGCTTTTCCATCAAATCATCGAAGTCATCAGACGTCTCCTCAATGGAAAAACCGGTTGGAGGACCAGAGGGTACTTGAATGGATTTGGAAACATTATAGCTTACCTCTTGATCTCCAACTCGTATCGTCACTCGCCCACCATCACAGTCAATGAGGGCTCTAGCTATAGACAGAAAAGGTCTTCCAAGAATCAGGAGGACATTTTCACCCTTTTCAATGTCTAAGACGTACCAGTCAACGGGAAAGGTAAACCTATCAATTTGAACTAGTACGTCTTTTAAGATTCCTGCTGCTTTCTTAGAAGATCTATCAGCAAATTGCAGATTCATGGTAGTGGGTTCTAGAAGATCAATCAAACCCAGCTGTTTGCACACAGACAATGGCATGAGGCTGATAGATGCACCCAGGTCACACAAAGAGTTAGGGAAGACCAGGCCTCCCATTAACACTGTAAGGACGAACTTTCCAGGGTCACCTCTCTTGGTTGGTAAGTCTTCATAATTAATCATTGAGCAATCCTCACCAATTAGCCTCTCCATGTCTGACAACTTCCGTTTTGAAGAAACAACATCCTTGATGAACTTTGTATACTTAGGCATTTCAACCAAGACTTCTGATAATGGAAGATTTACCTGAGTATTTTTCAAAAGATTAAGCACCTTTTCATACTTCTTATCTTCACTCAAGGATATGTTGCTCTTTCTTGGTGGAAAAGGAAGCTTCTTCAACTCACTCTCAGAAAAAACTTTCTTCGAGGGTCAGTGACGGCTTTGTCTTCCAAATCTTTCCACCTTACAGCTTTTTCAATCTTTTTATTTATCAGGGGTTCAGCCTCCTGACTTTCGCTTGACTCATCATTCCTCAGGGGTTCAGCCACCTGAGGACTTTCAACTCTTTCACCTCTCAGGGGATCAGCCACCTGAGTATTCTTTTTTGGCCAAGGGGAGTGTAGGTGCTCAGCTTCCCCTCCTGCCTTATCACTGGCAGGAGGGGCTAGTGGTTTCCCTGGTGGGAAGGACCACTTAGTTGAGTACCAGACCTTAAATTCATTGCACTGGCCTCTTCTCCACCGTAAGGAATTGAAGGAACCAGGTCAGTGCATTGGCCGTAATTCAAATCAGTTTGAGCAACTTGACCGCCCTTTGGATTTTTCTCAGTGAAACTGGGCAATTGCCCTGGGGTCTTGAAGCTAACTGCTCAGCCAGTTGCCCAATTTGTCTCTCAAGATTTTTCATTGATCTATTTTGCTCCTCCAATTTAGCTTCAAGATTGTTAGATTGGGAGGGGCCTTGAGAATTCTGAAAGTTCTGCGGAAAAGATTGGCTGGAACTATTCTGAAACGCAGGATTAGAATTGGCGGGCCAATTCTGATTGAACCTTTGATTAGAATTGGAAAAATTGGAATTCTGGTTCTGAGGAAAACCAGGGTTTCTATTGAAGTTTTGATTCTGATTGAAATTCGAATTTGGATTGAAACTTGAAGGTTGACTGAACCCTTGGTTTTGGAGAATTCTGGCCAGAAAATTGATTATTGAATCTTTGATTCTGTTGGCCATTAAAAGCATTGATTTCTGCATTCTGTCCAATCATTGGACAGAAACGAGCAGTGTGCCCCATATCATCACATACTTGGCATGTGATTGGATTGTACTGTCCATGATTCTGGACAGCATTGACTTGATAGGTCGATGGGGGAATGAATTGACATTGGCCAACCATGTGGCCAGTTTGACAGCAATTGTCACAATACAGAACTTGAGAGTTCTGCGGAAATGAGGGAGTCTGATAACTCGGCTTTGGGGACGTGGTAAGAGTAGCTAGCTGCTGTTTCAGCATGGCGATTTCATTCTGCATGTTCACCTCCTCGATCCTAGGAGGAGGAGGTGGTGCTTGAATAGCTTGATACGAGGGGGCATAATTATATTTGGCAATATCCTCGAATAATGCCCACCCCTCTTGAGGTGTTTTCCTCAGGAACGCCCCCCCAGATGAACTATTGACCATGCCCTTAGTGAGCTCGGTCAATCCGCTGAAAAACGTGTTGACTTGCCTCTGCAAGTCCAACCCGTGGTGGGGGCATTTACGAAGAAGAGCCTTGAATCTCTCCCATGCCTCAAAGAATGACTCGTTTTCCGTCTGATAAAAATTAAATATTTCTCTTAAACACTGGGCTGTCTTGGATGGTGGGAAATATTGACTCAGGAACTCCTTCTCGAGTTCCGCCCAGGTTGAAATAGATTCAGCGGGTAGAGAGCTATACCATTCTTTAGCTTCCCCCTTCAAGGAAAACGGGAAAAGTTTCAGTTTAAACGCATCCTCGCTCACTCCCTGGATGCGAGTCGTACCACATATCTCCAGAAATGTGTGTACGTGCGTATGAGGATTTTCAGAGGGAAAACCATGGAAGATTGATGCTTGTTGCATCATTTGAATGAGCCCATGTCTCAGCTTGAAGGTCTGTGCAGTTATGGCTGGGATAACAATAGCCGGGTTGACTTTGACTTCGCCTGGCATGGCGTAGTCCGCCAACGTACGTCCATCATTAGCAGCCATTATTACAAAGTTTGTGATTTCCTCGGCTAAGTGATCCTCAAGATCTTGCTCGGCTCTGTCTGCCAGAACCGCGGAACTGAAAATCCGCCTGTTTGGCCGGACTATGGTTCGCTCGGGGTCAGGGGTGTATAGCAACGGTCCCTTTTGACTCCGAGTTTGCATAAACCGAACCAAAAACAAGTGGAAGCAACCTAAAGACTAAGAAATTAAAAGCCTAAAGAAAAGAAAGGAAAAGGAGAAAAAGAATCAGGATTATTAGGGAAAAGATGAAACAGACGGGCGTCCAAAGGTTTGGACGGGCGTCTACCCAACTTTTGGACTGGACGGGCGTTCGGATTCCCAAACGCTCGTCTAGACGTCAGGAAACTTGAACGGGCGTCCAAATTTTATGGACGCTCGTCTAAGTGAATGAAAACAGAACAGGATTGAAAACTTTCCAGCGGACGGGCGTCCGGCCTTTTATAGAAAACAAAGTCGGTTTGCTTAAGTCGGCCAACGGACGCTCGTCCAGAACCACAAACGCTCGTCCACACTGGACGCTAGTTCAGCTCCCTGGACGCCAGTCCGGCTGGATCAATCAACTTGATTTCTTTCCTTAAATATTTTATTCTTCCATAAATCCTTTTGATCCTTTCTCCACTCGAATTTCTCTCTTTAAGATCATCTTTTCCATAACCAATGTGTATCTACAAATTAGGAAAACATACCAAAGCGTAACATAATTCCAAAATCATATAAAATCACCATTTAAGCACCTAATTCGTTACGTTTCGCAATTTAACCATTGAAAACATCATTTACTCAATATTTCAATATAAAGCTCGATTTCTATGAAAAACATAAGAATATGGGGGAAATTGATATAAAATATATCTCTAAAAATCATACAATTTAACCCTGAACAACACCCCCACACTTAAACTATGTCACGAAACTAAACTAAACAAAAAAATAATTTATAAACCTATACCTAACATGCAAACTAACTCCTAACCGACCGAATATCGGGTAATTTCTAGCATAGTAGGGTAAGTACGGGTATCGATCCACAGGGAATTGGGATGTTGAACCTAATCTTATTAATTCCTTAAATTGTTACTACTATTTATTTCTAAACCTAAACTAAAACGGAAAATAAACTGGACAGAGGATTGTCAATCCAAAGCCAGGAAGGATAAAAGCGAAAATCAATAAGTAAAACTATAAACGAAAAGAACATAAAATAAAGACACATGGGATCAAACAATATACAAACCACGTGATTTCAATCCTAGTTCATCTCATGATTTTAACTCAGTATTGTGGTTTCACCTTTACACGAGATACAAACTCCTAATTCCTTAGTGAATCCGTTTCTCAAGTTATGAATTCTTAGTTCCTTAGTGAATTCAATTATCGATCTCTCCTCTCTCGAATGTTGAGACCAATTTCATACAAAACGAAGGTGTAGATTCAAGTTAACTCTCGTATTTTAGAATCTAACAACCTAGATAATTAACCAATTAATTTGTCACGAATTAACGATTAAAGATCCTATCTTTCTATGGTGATCTAGCGTTTACGCAACTCTCGTATTGTAAAACATCAATAGCAAACTAATCTTTCGATCTAATTCACATGGCATCTTAAATTGCATAGAAAAATACAAAATAAATCAAGATCATGAAAATAAACGAAGATTGAATAAATCAAACAACTTCAAGTTTTTAAGGATTTAAATTAAATGTGTAACGAGCCAAACGAGGATTGATCCACCTATCCAACAAGCATTGATTTCCTATCTCGATTATATTGTGGTTTTTATCTAAGTTGTGATTCACCTTATCTAAATATGAACCCTAATTCCTTAGAAAGTTCATCTATTAATCCATTATCTTCCAATGCAAGATTAACGCGTTTTCTAACCAAAGGTGTGAACTTTATGTTTATAATCTAGCAATTAAACCTATTAACTTCTATTAAGATAGATTCAAATACTATTCCTATTCATGGTGATCTAAGGCTTATAGAGATTTCCATCAACAATAAACAATTGACACATGCATATCTTCCGATATAAGAGCAATTAAACGTAGTAAACATGAATAAAGAAACAACCTTTAATAAAAACTCACAGTATAAGCGATGAAAACGAAATCAACAGTTGTTGGATGGCTTCACAATACCCGTTTGATGAAGCTTTTAGCTTCTGAACATCCTCAGCAACTCAAAATTGCAGAAACAGTGCATAAAAAGTAGCTAATTTAATCTAGATCTAAAGTGCAAAATCTGGATTAAAAGGAAGAAAAACGCAGCCTAAAGCCGCCCCTAGGTTTAGGGTTTCGAATAATGTGTTTTTGGTATATCATATGTGGAGAAAACAGCTGCTATATATAGAGTTTAAGGTCGGTTTGCCAAAGTCGGTCGACGGACGCTCGTCCGCTCTTGTGAACGCCCGTCCAGATAGATCTGGATTGCTTCAGACGCCCGTTCGTACAGCGTCCAAACTCTCTGTATCAAAATCGCACCACCGGACGCCCGTCTGCTTTACCAAACGCCCGTCCACTCTGGACGGGACCTGGACGCTCGTTCAGGTGGATCAAATCTTGATTTCTTGAACTTTATCTCTTTCTTCTCTATCCCATTCCTTCATTATCTCTTTTATCATCAAGTAGCTCGAACTTAATCAACTTTTGATCATCTTTTGAGCCTCAAACATGTATCTATAACACATAAAAACATCGCAAAAATGTAATAATGTCCAAATAATCATAAAATCATATTAAAATCACCAAAATTAACCAATATTGCGAATAACTTATTTAAAACCTCATTTACTCAATATATCGATTAAACACTCGTTTCTTATGCAAATTATACAAATATGAGGGAAATTATCATAAAATATAGCATTATAGAACGTATAAAATCACCTTTAACAGCTGCAAAACCTGTTTGCTTTTTTCCGTCACCATCTCCAAAATCCAAACACCAAGTAAGATTCTTTCTTTTTCTCACCGTTCATCTCTTTCCTTTGATTTTATTCATGTCTAGTAGTAATAGCGCCACTGAATCGGATAGGGGTAGTGAAACGCCCGTTCGAAGCCATTCTTAGGCACCTGTTACTTCTGACTCTCTTCTCCGACGAGACTCCGGCGAACCCACAATTTCCCCTCCTCCTGTCCCCAACCAACCCAAAAAGCTAGTAACTAGGATGGATGGAAAGGGTGCTAAAGGGTGTCTTAGCGCACTTTCTTCTGAGGAAATCGCCAGGCTTTGTCGAAAATATAATATCACCTGTCCCCCACTCGAAGCTCGACTTCCGTCTGGCATGCACCGATTTGATGATGAGCCCCGAGAGGGATTTTGTGCTATCTACGAAAATCAACTTGCGAGTGGATTGAGGTTCCCACTCTGTCCGGCTGTTCTCTCGATCATCGAGCACTATGAGGTCAGTATCTCCCAGATAGCCCCGAACGGCGTCAGGATCCTGATGGGGTTTATCATAGCATGTCGCAGGGGTCTGCTTCTCGGTACCCTTGTTTCGGTATTTCTATAAGATGGCAGCTACGCCCGACAAGCTATGGTATTCCTTTCAGAGGAGAGCGCATCGGCATGAATTTATAACCAAGGGTCCTTCTTCTCACGGGGAGTGGAAGCCTCGATTTTTCTTTCTTCGACATGGCCTGGAGAATCCCTACATAGGACAATGGAGGTCGAGAGATAGGAGACAAGACAAGCTTGGGAAGGAACCTGTTCCTCACGAGGCTCGACTCCTGAGTGGACATAACTTCGAGGTGTGTACTCGAGACCTGAGTCTCCTATATCACCTGGCCCACTTGGAGGAAGCTGGGCCAATGCCATATGCAGGCCTTCGCGTTCAAGACCAAGAGAATCGTAGGATGTTCCCTATTCACTTGCTTTTATATACTTGTTATTTGTTGAGTTGATAACTTGTTGTTTTTCGATCAAAACTAACTTCTTCTCTTTTCATTCTACAGTGGGCAGGTTCTCCAAGGTTACTGATCCCAAACGTATCCCTGAGTCGGCGGTCACGGCTGCCCCGTCTCTCGAGGGTCAAGCTACTACTGACTTGCCAGTGGCTGAGACCAGGGTGCCTTCCTCTTCCCGAGAGGGGGGTGCCCCTCCACCTGAAACAAACCCTGCTGCAGTCGAGTCGTCTGCCGCGGCTGGATCGACTGAGCTACCTCCGACCGCCAGTAGCTTAACCGTCCGATTTGGTTCTCTTCGAGATGAGGACGAGGAGGAGCTTGTCGATTTGACCTTGAATGTCGAAATTAATGTCGAGGAGCGGGCGGCGCGAACAAAGAAAAGGCCAACCGTTGCCGAGGTGGTGAAGGAGCAGCTTCGAGAGTCGAAGAGGAAGAAGGTTGCTGAAACCTCTACCGAGACAGAGATCGGTGTGGACTGGGTTTCCGATGATTACGCTGGTGTGGATGACAAGGGCCTGTCTCATGCACTGCGGAAGTTGAATCGCCTCGTAAGTCGATCCTTCTTTTCATGTTAACTTCTCTCGAGGCTTATGCCTCGTCTATTTTTTGACATACTCTTATGTTTTATAGAATACCCTTGTCGGTCGGGAAGCTGCCCGACGGCTGGCCAAAACGGGAGAGTCAGCGGATGACCTCAAGAAGGAGAACGGCATACTGCTTCAAGACAATGTCGTAAAAGGTGCTGCACTCTCAGGCCGTGGAGAAACAATACGAGTCGTTGAAGCGCGAGTCGATCTCCGAGCTCCAAAAGTTGCAGGATAAGTTGGTGGCTGCTGAAGCAAAGCTGGCCACTACTGAATAGGAGCTGACGCGACTGCAGGATGAAAGGCAAAGTCAGGGTAGGGAGCTGCTCAAGCTGGCTCAAGACTACGAGAAGTTGCAGAAGGGGCACAAGGCTGCAGATGAAGAAGCTGCGAAGGCTCGACGTGATCGAGATGCGCTACAGGCCGAATTGGATCGAGCGCACGCGCAGGTCGAAGAGGCTAAGACTGAGGCAATCATGGAGTATCGCAAGTCGTCCAACCTTGAAGATGATCTGGATGTGATCATGCGCGCTTCAATGATGGGTGGATACACTCTTGCAGTAGATCATGTGAGAGCGGTCATCCCGGATTTCGACATGTCGACTCTCGAGACACCGATGTTTTACAACCCCGATTCGGAGAAGATATACGATCGGTACATCGAGGAGTTTCAACAAGGAGAGTCTTTGGCCATCAAATATGGCGCTTCTAGTTCTGCCCCTGCTGCTGATCCGACTGCCGCCGATCCGACCTCCGCCATTACTGAGCCGACCCCTGAAGCCGACCCCTGATCGTTGTCTTCTTCTTTTGCTATTCGAATTTGACCTTTGTAACTATATTATTTTGAATCGACTTGGGCGGGTCTCTTTGACCTGGCCTTAATCCGTAATAATTTTGTCTTAAACTTGACTTGCTTTTGCAATTTGATTTTTGATTTTTCTCTTTTTGCTTTGCTTGTCTTTATCTTTGCTTGTCTTTCGCTTGTCGGCCTCTGGCT
Organism: Gentiana straminea; assembly: GCA_036785695.1. Taxonomy (NCBI): domain Eukaryota; kingdom Viridiplantae; phylum Streptophyta; class Magnoliopsida; order Gentianales; family Gentianaceae; genus Gentiana; species Gentiana straminea. The sequence continues at coordinate 3,970,826 of JAVUPR010000088.1, read as the reverse complement.
CTGTTTGCTAGTCGTTGCTTACTTTATTGTCGTTGTATTGCCCCCCAAGTGCATTATGAACCTTTGGTTCTTATTACACTTGAGATCGACTTGCTTGCCTTAGCCTTTTGCCCCTTAGGCTTATCTGACCTCAGGCTGAGCATTTTAACGTGAACTGTCCCTGGCCTTTGGTATGTTTTGCCTCTTAGGCTTTTTCGACCATCGACTGGAACAGGTGGCCCGACTATGCGAACCGTCCTTTGTCCAGGCCTTTTTCGCCCTTTGGGCTCATTCGGCTTCCGACTGGGACAGGTGGCCCGACTATGCGAACCGTCCTTTGTCTGGGCCTTTTTCGCCACTCAGGCTCATTCGGCTTTCGACTGGGACATTTGGCCCGACCATGCGAACCGTCTCTATGCCTTTGCATTTGTTGCCCATTAGGCTAACTTTGCTTTTGGCTTTACTGAGATGTCCGACCTGCGGATTTCTCTACTCGTTGTCGATCGTTTTGCCTTTTAACATTTTGTATCGCATTGGACTTGTAATGTTTTGGCTATAAATCCTAACAAACATAAAAAACATCTCGAGAAAGCACACTTTTATTAGAACACTTATAAAATTGTCAAATGGACTTATTACAAGATTTAACATTTGAAAAGTAAACAAGTTCGTCGAAGCTTATCTCAGACATAATATTTCCTCAGATTGTTGGCGTGCCAATGTCGAGGAACCGTGGTTCCATCTGCTCGCCCAAGTTGATAAGACCCTTTGGGGTGAACCTTCAGAATCTGATATGGGCCTTCCCAATTCGGGGTCAACTTTCCAACTGCTTCCTGTCGACTTGCTTCGTTTTTCCTCAGAACCAGATCTCCGACTTTGAAGTACCTGTGTCTGACCCTCGAGTTGTAATACTGAGAGATCTTTTGTTTATACCTTGCCATTCTGGCTGAGGCTATCTCTCTTTGCTCTTCAACATTGTCCCTTTCCTGTCGGAGTTCGGGATCATTTGTCTCCACATTATAAGCCAGAACTCGAGGAGAGGGAACTCCGATCTCGGCGGGTATCACCGCTTCACACCCATACACTAAAGAGAAAGGAGTTTCCCCTGTCGATGAATTAGGAGCTGTCCTATATGACCATAGGATGCTCGGAAGTTGAATTGCCCAATCTCGACCTTTTGCCTCTAGTCTCTTCTTTAACCCCAGCTTGATTTGTCGGTTAGTCTGTTCGACTTGACCGTTTGCCTGTGGGTGAGCCACTGAGGTGAATCGCTGGTCGATTTGGTACTCGCTGCACCATTCTCTAACTTTTCGATCTTCAAACTGAGTTCCGTTATCCGAGATCAGAGCCTTTGGAATTCCGTACCTGCATAGAATATCGACCCACAGAAACTTCTTGATGGTTGCAGCTCGGATGTCGGGTAAAGCCTTAGCTTCTAGCCATTTCGTAAAGTAGTCCACAGCAATGACCACATATTTGAGATTCCCCGGAGCTCGAGGTAGAGGTCCAACAATATCGACTCAGCACTGATCAAATGGCCATGCTGACGAGATGACGTTCATGTCTTGCGCTTGTTGATGGGAGATATTATCATGAATCTGACAAGCGTTTCATTTTTGGACAAGATTATTTGCATCTCGCTGCATCGACGGCCAGAAATACCCAGCTAATTTGCATTTTCGAGCTAACATCCTGGCCCCACAGTGATTCCCACAAGCTCCTCTATGAATTTCTTCTAAGAGATACTCGCCTTCAGTTTCAGAAACACACCTTAACCACGGACTCACAAAAGATTTCCGATAGAGGATGTCATCGAAGAACGCATATCGAGTGGATTGGAGTCGAACCTTTCTAGATTGCACCTTATCAGATGGTAATATTCCATCTTTGAGGTAAAGAGCGATCGAGTCCATCCACGTGGCCTGTTGAGTAATCGGCTGGGCCTCCGTCTCGATGTAACTCCTATCGGTCAATAACTCGACTAGAACCTTCTTACTCAACATGAAGTTCGATGCTAGCTTGGAGAGCGCATCGGCTCTTTTGTTTTGACTTCGGGGGACTTGCTCGAATTGAACTATTTTGAATTTAGGTATGAGACTTTGGACTACTGCTAAATAATTCCTCATAGTTTCTTCCTTAGCCTCATATTCCCCTTTCACATGGTTCACTACCAACTGCGAGTCGCTATACACTAACAGGTCTTCGACACCCAGTTTCAGGGCAAGCTTCAGCCCAGTTATCATGGCCTCATACTCGGCCTCGTCGTTAGTTGCTTTAAAGTCAAATCGAAGGGCGTATGGGAATTCCTCACCTTTCGGACTTACCAGAAGGAGCCCTGCTCCTGCCCCTTCCTTACTCGATGCCCCATCGACCTGAAGAGTCCATTTTTCCTCCGGACTTCGCTTTTCTTGATCGAGTTGGACGGAGATCCCTTCAGCCAAAAAATCTGCCAAGGCCTGTGCTTTTATCGCAGTTCGAGGGACGAACTCGATGTCGTACTGGGCCATTTCTATCACCCATTTCGCCAGTCGACCTGAAGTATCAGGTTTTGCCAAAATCTGCTTTAGTGGTTGGTCTGTGACTACCACAATAGGATGAGCTTGAAAATATGGCCTCAACTTTCTCGAGGCGTGAACCAGGCATAATGCTAACTTCTCAGCTGGTGAGTACCGGATCTCGGGGCCATGCAGTGCTTTACTAACAAAGTATATAGGCACCTGGCCATGTACCCATTCTCGTACTAGAACCGCACTCACTGCCTCCTCGCACACTGCCAAATAAACCAACAACTTTTCCCCTTCTCGAGGAGAAGTGAGGGTAGGTAATTCTGATAAATAAGCTTTCAACTCTTCAAAGGCTGTCTGACATTCATCATCCCAATGAAAAGGACTGGCCTTTCGGAGTATCTTGAAAAATGGTAGCGCACGCTGTGCGGATCTCGATAGAAATCTGTTGAGAGCTGCCATTCGACCCGTGAGCCTTTGTACTTCCTTGATATTTCGTGGTGCGGGCATATTCTTCAATGTATCAATTTTATCCGGGTTTGCTCGAATCCCGTCCTTCGAAATCATGTAGCCCAAGAACTTACCCGACCTGACTCTAAAAGTACACTTCTTCGGGTTTAGCCTCATCTGTGTTTCTCTCAACACTTCAAAAACCTCTCGAGCATCGACCAAATATTGTCTCATGGATCGACTCTTGATAAGCAGGTCGTCTACATAGTCCTCCATACATCTGCCAATTTGCTTTGCGAATATCTTGTTGACTGCCCTATGGTATGTTGCCCCAGCATTCTTCAATCCGAATGGCATGGTCACATAACAGAAGGTGCCGAATTCCGTGATAAACGCTGTTTTCTCCGCGTCTCGAGGATCCATTAGAATTTGGTGGTATCCTTTATACGCATCTAAAAACCAAAAACTTCAAAATCGATGGTCGAGTCTACTAACCTGTCGATTTCAGGCAACGGATATGAATATTTTGGGCATGCTTTGTTTAAATCTGTGAAGTCCACACACATGCGCCAACTCCCATCAGGCTTCTTGACTAATACTGGGTTAGCTAGCCACTCTGGATAGAAAACCTCTCTCACTATCTGGGCTGCTAGTAGCTTGCCGACTTCCAACTCAATAGCCTCAAGTCGATCAGAGGCAAAATTTCTCTTCTTCTGCTTGACTGGCTTTTTAGCCTGGTCAATTTCGAGCTTGTGAACCGCGATGTCGGTAGATAGTCCCGGCATGTCAGTAGCCTTCCAGGCAAAGATATCCCTGAACTCGATTAACAATTCGATCAGTAGTTGTTTTTCTTTCGATGGGATCCAACACCCGACCTGCACACACTGATCGTCCTCTCCTTCCCAGAGTCGGACATTTTCCACTGCATCACTGGAGACCCAGTTCTTTTCCTCTTCTTCTTCTGGAATTAGTTCCTCGACCAAGACTTGTTGAACCGCCATCTTCCCATTCATGACAACAGAGTTACAACTCCGAGCGACTTCAACATCTCCTTTTACTTCGTGGGAACCGTTCCTAGTAGGGAACTTCATGCTATTATGGAACGTCGAAATAATAGCGCGTAAGTCGAAAAGCGCTGGTCGTCCCAGGATAACATTATAAGCAGAGGGAGCCTTGACCACCACATAACTTAACTCGAGTGTCCTTCCCTTCTCGCCGTCCCCAACTGTCGTGAGTAACTTTATCGAGCCCATGGGATGGACCGCTTGCCCTGTAAATCCAAACAGAGGAGACGCTATGGGGGCTAGGTCTTTCTCTTTCAACTTCATCGCCTGAAACGCCGAGTAGTATAAGATGTTTACAGCACTCCCGTTATCGATACAGACTCTCGATACACGGGCTCAGCTAATCACGGCCTCAATAACTAACCCTTCGCTATGACTCCTAGACTTGGGGATATCATCGCGAGGGCCATAACCGACTTCCGTCGTGAATCTGAGCTGCTTGCGCTCTTTCGAGCTACTAGCTGGCTCTTCGCTGGTCTGGTCCTTATCACTTTCATCAGGACCAAAGATCGTATTGACATAGTTTACAGGTCGATTTTCTTCGTATCTGTCACGACCAAAGTTATCTCTGTTGTTTCCTTCCCGAGCCGGGGATCGATTCCTCGGATGTGATCGATCCCTTCGTCTCTGGGCATCTCGACCTCGATTCCTATCTTGATCGGAGTTTTTTATCTTAAATTCTCCACGCCCCCTGGGCCCATCATACCGAGATCTTTCAACAACTTCGTCTAGTTTCCCTTCCTGGATACAGACGTCAATGTCTTTTTTCAGGTCGATACAATCCTCTGTTGTATGACCTATGTCTTTGTTGGTCCCTTGGAAAGGCTAACACAAGTTTAGAGAGGGGGGGTGAATAAACTTGTCACCAAAAACTAATCCTGAACCGGAAAAGTCCCAGGAACTGAGTTTCTCTGAAACTTAAACTGATCTTCAGTTCCTGTCCCTTTAACTTGTGCGGAGTTCAGTTAGCTTAACTGAATATAAGTTATTACTGACTTATATTTAGTCTCGTTAACTGGCAGCGGATAAAAATAGCCTTTAACAATTAGTAACTATAACTTCCATATGAAAACCATTATAAGGGAGAAAAAGAATGCATAAAGTAAATAGACAAGTATTATAGAGGTTCCAGGTGGTGTAATCCTGTACGTCCTCTCTTCCTCTGTGATGCGGAGGAAAATTCCACTAGAACTTCTTTGAGATGGCCCAGTTACAAAAAGTCCTAAACTGATAGTCCTTTGCTAATCCCTAGCTTCACTATCTAAACACTTGTAGAACAAGTAGGATTGTTGCTCTTCAATTGTTTGAACCACTGGTCCTTGGAGGGTAGAATTGCCTCTTCACCAGCTCATCACAAACACGGTTTCCCGATCGCACTCAACTGTCCTTCACACCTTCTTGGTGTTTCACAGTCTAGACCTTTGATATAATCAAAGTTGAGACCTTGAATCAATGACTATGATTCAACTGTGATTTGAGCTTTTCTTGCAGATGATTAATTTAAGCACGGCTCTGTATTTCTTCAAATGTAAGATCTTGAATCTGTCTGAATATGCTTGAACACTTTGAAGAAATTTCTTGATCTTGCAATTAAGTATTTAGCAGGTATTCTTATGAATTTTGGCTTTCCCCCTCAATTTAATCTTTCTTGACTAGATAGATTTTCTTGCTTTTTATCATATGCCTGCACTCCCTTTTTTTTTGATGTTGTAGAGGTAATGTATTTATAGGGGTTTATCCTGCTTTGTAACGGCTATGTTTTCTGACCGTTCCTGCTGTGTCAGTGACTCATCCAATGAAATTTCTTTCTTTACAACATTCGATTGTACTTTCAGTTTGTTGGATGGCTGACTTATAAAACTGAGTTTCCTTGTCAGTTTTTCACTTATCAGTTTCCTCACTGACTTGGAGCATTAACTGAGATTTTACTCTTCTTCAAATATCAGTACTCCAGTTTTTATCTGATCACAATTGACTTAATCAGAGTACACCATGATACATTTATCATCTAAGAATTCATTGACCTTATGATTCTTAGGTCTTCATACAAGATCTATAAAGTCAGTTCAGGTTACCACAATCGTGCCTGAAGTCCAACTTTATAGTCTCGACTTTTAATCTTCATAACTGAGTTTGAACCCTCAGTTCTTCATTCATCAATAACTGAGTCTGTGTCCCTCAGTTCTTCCATCTTCTAAATAAGCCAACTGAGTCTGTAACTCTCAGCGAACTTACCTTCTTCAGTAGGTGTATCTGAGTCAGTTTGTTGTAGGATCTCAGCTAGTCAAAATGTCAGTTTCTCCATTTCTCAGTTTTGGTCAAGAACAATTACAATGCTTGTCTGATTTAACTTATACAATTATCAGACTTTAATAAATCCTATACATTGGTATCTAGACATCTTTTTGCTTTGCACTATAACAGCTAGTTATGACACTTCATCAATGGGGTTAAGAACAATTAATAAACTAAGTGATGAATCATCATCAAAACATAAATTTTATTTCCAACAATTTCCCCCTTTTTGATGATGTCAATACCCTCCTTAAAAGCAATGCAAAAAGATAAAAGACAAAAACATAATAAATAACACCATGAACTGAGAAACTGAAACTTTATTTGATAGCCGAGTTACAAGATTAAAGTACAACTGTAGAAATATTACTCGGCATACTGAGTTGAGTCTGCTGAGGTTTCAGCAGGGTGCTCAGCAGACTCTGCTGAGCCTCAGGATTTCGTGCATAATATTTTGTACACCTTATTTAATTGTAAAAGACGTATTAATTGTGATATTAATTGTGATTCATATAAACAATTAATATGTCAAACTCTAGTTTACTTTATGTCATAGACATAACTTTTACTTTTTACTTTTGCATGCTTGCCGCCCACATCTACATACTCAAGTGGCCGCCCAAGCTAGCTAGCTAGTCTCTCTATCTCAATTGTATCTATTTATACATCTTTTTACTCAATGAATAAACCAAGTTGAAGTTTACTCTTGTGTTTATCACATTCTCAAACTCTCTTCATGGTATCGGAGCCTTACTGAGTTCTAAAATCCGCTGCAAAACTCAGTTCTTTTTCAGGAAAAAAAAAATGTCAACATTATCTGAAGTTTCATCTTCTTCAGTAGACCCACAGTGCCTCAGCAGACTGGGATAACTGAACACTCTTCTTTTACAAATCATAAACTTGATGGTAACAATTACTTGCTATGGTCAAGGTCTATGAAAATGTATATCTCCGGCCAGGGCAAGATGGGATATCTGTCAGGTTCCAAACCTGCCCCTGCTGAAACTGACCCCAAGTTTGAAGCATGGGACACAGAAAATAACCAAGTCATGACCATCCTCACGAGGTCTATGACAAAAGAGATCGATGAGAACTTCATGATGTATGACAACGCTAAGGAAATGCAGGACAATGCCAGAGACCTTTACTCAAAAAAGGACAATACATCTGAAGTCTATGAACTTGAAGCTCAGATTCAAAATTGCAGACAAGGGGATATGTCTGTAACTCAATACTTTAATCAACTATCTAAGGCATGGCAACACCTAGATATATTGGAAACTCACCCCTGGAATGATGTTAAAGATGCTGCACTCTTTAAAGAATTATCGAGAAAAAGAGAGTATTCACTGAATCCTACTCTTGATGATGTCAGAGGTAGAATTCTTGCTACTAAACCTCTTCCAAATCTCAAATCCATGTTTGCTGAGGTCAAACATGAGGAAAGCAGGAGGAAAGTGATGCTTTGCGAACTCCCCGCCGACAACCCTACGAAGGTACGCCTCTACCGAAGGTTAATGAGACTTACGGGAAGCCTGCGAGAAAGCCGGAAAGGCGTTCGTGATCACCGCAAACGCACAAATCACACCAAGGACAATTGTTGGAAGCTACATGGCAAACCTAACCCCTCTAAAACCTCAAAACCAACCAGGGAAAGTCAAGGCAAACTTATCAGTGAAGAGGAGAATGACAGCAAGCTGAATGCTCAGTTTGATGCCTTTAAAGCCTTTATTGCTCAGCATCAGGAAGGTTCCCCTACTGAAATGGCCACTCATGCTAAAACAGGTATATTTTACTCACCTCTTAGTAATGAGACTTGGATTGTTGATTCTGGGGCTTCTTCCCATATGACCGGTAATAAAAACCTTATTACCCAATATATGCCATGCAACCAAATTCACAGAATTAAGACTGCTGATGGTTCTGTTTCTTATGCAAAAGGTGTTGGGAAGGTTAAACTTAATAATCAGATATATCTACAGAATGTCCTGTTTGTTCCAAAGTTAGACTCGTAACCTTATATCTGTCGGAAACTCACTAAAGATCTGAATTGACCGTTGTTTTTAATAAGAATCGGTGCACATTCCAGATCTTTCTTCTCGAGAAGTGATTGGGCAAGCTAAACCACCGCTTCGGAGATTTGTTTGTGATCAACCTGGCGAAGACGAGAGGCGAAGACGAGAATCGCCTCGGCGGCTCGCACGCAAAACCTAGACAATATCATGTTATGGCATTATAGACTAGGACATCCAAGTTTTGGTTATTTAAAGTCTTTAATTCCTGAATTGTTTAAAGGATGTAATCTTAATGATCTTCAATGTGATATTTGTCAATTTGCTAAACTCACCAAATCTGTGTATGCTAAGTTACCTCACTTGCCCTCTTCCCCTTTCACCCTAATTCACAGTGATGTATGGGGACCCTCAAGAGTGAAAAGTATAACAGGAAAAAGGTGGTTTGTAACCTTCATTGATGATCATACCAGAAACACTTGGCTGTTTTTAATGAAAGACAAATCTGAAGTTGGACCTATCTTCCAAGAATTTTATCACATGGTCTCCACCCAATTTGATACTAAGATCAAGATCTTAAAGACTGATAATGCTCTGGAATACTATGAGTCTAACCTCGGTAACTTCTTGACAAACGGAGGAATTGTTCATATCGGTAGTTGTGTGGAAACACCTCAACGAGAATGGGGTTCTTTGAAAGAAAGAACAGGCATCTGCTTGGAAATGGCCGGATCAATCATGTTCACTACACATGTTCCTAAATACATGTGGGGTGAAGCTATATTGATGCAACATATTTAATCAACGAGACTTCCCGGATAGTGTTAGGTTTCAAAACTCCTCTCCAAACCCCGCCGACCACACACTCCTGCTCTCATCTTATTACCCAATTGCCTCCAAAGATCTTTGGTTGTCTTGTGTTTGTTTATATCCATGCTCAACACGAAGTAAACTTGATCCTAAAGCTCATAAGTGCATTTTCCTTGGATATGCACGGGACGAGAAAGGTTACAAGTGTTACTCTCCTACGAAAAGAAATTTTACAATTCTATGGATGTGAAATTCTTTGAAAGGACTCCATATTACAAAGACAAACCTACGAGCCGATCACCGATGGAAACCCGATTGATATTGAACTAAGTCCGTTCCCTCGGCAAACCATTTACCCTCGGCGAGTCCTAACCCTCGGCGGACTCGCAACCTTCGGCATCCCGCGGATACTCACATTATGCGACCCTCGGCGGTCGGTGAGCCGAGTCTGCCGACCCGAGCCTGGCGAACCGGAACCTCGGCAAACCTGCGAACCGAGTCTGCCGGCCCTCGGCTTGCGACTCTCGGCGGTCTGCGAAGTGGATGACAGACCTATTGCTCTAAGGAAAGGGAAAAGATCATGCACTGATCATTCTATTCATACTTATTTATCTTATGGTCAGTTGTCTCCTGTCTTTTCCATGTTTACACAGGACCTGGACTCTCACTCTATCCCTAGAAATATTCAGGAGGCCCTTCATAATGATAAGTGGAAGGCTGCTGTTAAAACAGAGATGACTGCTCTCCTGGATAATCATACTTGGGACCTCACAACTCTTCCCAAAGGCAAGAAAACGAAGCAGGCTGCAGAGATGGTTATTCACTATCAAATACAATGCGATGGTAAAATTGACAAGTATAAAGCCGGATTGGTAGCAAGGGGATTCACTCAAACTTATGGCATTGACTATAAGGAAACTTTTGCACCGGTAGCAAAGCTCAACACTTGTTAGGGTGCGATTTCCCTAGTTGTCCAACTTGACCGCCTCTTCACCAATTGGACATCAAAAATGCCTTTCTAAATGGGGACCTCACCGAGGAGGTTTATATGACTGTACCCCCTGGTTTTATCAATCCTCATACTCAAGGCAAGGTGTGCAAACTGAGAAAATCTCTATATGGCCTGAAGCAATCACCAAGGGCATGGTTTGGAAAACTCACTACTGTGGTTAAAGCTGCTGGATATCATCAATGCAACTCTAATCACACCATGTTTGTCAAGACAACCAACCAGAGGAGGTCCATTCTAATTGTATATGTGGATGATATCATCCTTACTGGAGATGACGCTACTGAGATCCAGAACTTGAAGACTCTACTGGCAAAGGTGTTCCAAGTTAAAGATCCGGGCTACCTCAAGTACTTTCTTGGTATGGAAGTAGCTAGAAACACCAATGGCATTTCGATCTCTCCCAAAGGAAGTATGTCCCGGACCTACTGCGAAGGAAACGGCATGATGGGATGCAAACCTGTCGTATCTCCGGTAGACAACGGTCATACCCTATTGCATGGTGACATTGCTTTGTCGGGGAAAGAACAATATCAAAGGCTTGTAGGCAAACTCATATACCTTTCTCACACAAGACCCGATATTGCATATGGGGTCGGTCGGTCGGTCAATTCATGCATTGCCCTGCGAGCAACATTGGGATGCGATGAATAGGATACGAGGTATTTAAAATCCACTCTGGCCAAGGCACGCACTTCACAAAGTCTACGATAGGTCAATCAAGGTCTACACGATGCTTGATTGGGGTGGATGTCACATTGACGGGAGGTCTACCACGAGGCTATTGCTCATATATATGGGGGAACCTGGTTACTTGGAGGAGCAAGAAACAACCTCTTGTGTCAAGAAGCGATCTTGAAGCCGAACTAAGGGCACTTGTACTTGGCATTTGTGAAGCTCTATGGCTAAAAAGTGCGGCGAACTTCGGCAACCGTATCGGCAACCTATCACAATCTGTTGTGATAATAATTCAACCTTATGCATGGCGAGAAGATCCGATCCATCATGATAAAACCAAGCATGTGGACATTGACGGACACTTTCTCGAAGGAGAAGATTGATGCCAAGATTATTCAACTCCGGTATGTTCCCTCGGCGGATCGAATGCGATATTCTTACCAAGGCTATTCCACCTCTTATGTTCAGCAGACTAAGTAGCAAACTTGGCTGCATCAACATATACAGCCCAGTTTGAGGGGGGGTGTAGAAATATTACTCAGCATACTGAGTTGAGTCTGCTGAGGTTTCAGCAGGGTGCTCAGCAGACTCTGCTGAGCCTCAGGATTTCGTGCATAATATTTTGTACACCTTATTTAATTGTAAAAGACATATTAATTGTGATATTAATTGTGATTCATATAAACAATTAATATGTCAAACTCTAGTTTACTTTATGTCATAGACATAACTTTTACTTTTTACTTTTGCATGCTTGCCGCCCACATCTACATACTCAAGTGGCCGCCCAAGCTAGCTAGCTAGTCTCTCTATCTCAATTGTATCTATTTATACATCTTTTTACTCAATAAATAAACCAAGTTGAAGTTTACTCTTGTGTTTATCACATTCTCAAACTCTCTTCAACAACATAAGTAAAACAACTGAATTTAATGTCCTGGTTGATTATCATAGTTCTCTGCAACAATTCTCATTTCTTCATTTGTGGCTGAATGTTCAATTCCATGAATGCTTGCCCAAATGTTCCATGACTGAGATAAGTTGTTTTTCTTGAAGAATTTACTTTTGAATAGAGTTGTAAATGTGAAAACTGATGTCCTTAGCCTTTCATTGGTGGCCGTTCTGAGTAGAGTTTGAATAAATTCGGGTTCAGTCTTTCAACTTTCTCTGAAACTTTATCTAAGGTACCGTCTGCTTCCCATTTCTTCAGTTTATTCCAATAGTACACAAGTATCTTTTGCATGTGTAGAAAAGTTTCAAGAGATTCTTCTTTTGATACTCCTTCTTTTTCTGGTAAGTCTTTGAACAAATTGTAGAGACGAGAATCCAGACCAACTCTTTTGTCAGTTGGTTCTGAGTACTTAACAATCAGTTTCATTTCATCATCAGTAAAATCTCCTCTTGCTTTCTTCAGTTCACTTAACTTATCATCAATATTTGTGAGAACTTGTGGTATTTCAGATGTATGGACTTTTAAGATATCCAAACTTTCCCCCTTATTGACATCATCTTTATTAATCAGGCTTTTGATGTAAGCATTTAATGTTTGTTGAGTTGATGCCAATATGGTTTGAGCCACAACTGAGTCTTTAATCCTTTTTCCATTAAAAACATTCTGTCCACTAGATTACTGAGAATGCCTTCCCATCTGTCTTGAGTTTCATTCTTCTTCGTGACATGTTCAGCGGTTGTTTTCCGAATCTCAAGCAGAGTATTTTGATAACTGTCATTCACAGTATCCATCTTTTTTTCAAGTTTGGATCTTTCATATTGACTGGCTTCTAAAGATTTTAAAACTTTTCCGAATAAGCTCATGTCATCCTTTTGAATTCTAAGTATCTCATTGTGATAATATCTAATGAGATCAACTTGAGTAGGAACATCATGTGAACTTCTATCTTGTTGTTCCTTTGACTTGCTTGCTTCAGCATCTGGTAAATTTGTTTGCTTTAGAGGTGAGAGAACAATTTCCTTCAATTTCTCTCTACATTCAGCTGATTGTCTTTCTTCTTCCGACTGTTTCTCAGTTTCCTCCAGTCTTGATGAATCAATAACCTTTGTTGGTGACAAATGTACTTCCAGTTCATCATCTGATTCTTCTCCAGGTATGTCTGCCAATGATCTTGCTATTTCAAGTGTGGATTTATCAGTGGGAGACTGATATCCTTCTTGTGCTTCTTTGTCCGACTGAGTTTCAGATATGTTTTCAGAACTTGAGCTTCCACTGCTTCCACCAGAACTACTTAAGTCTTCATCAGTATTTCGTTCTGTTGCAGTTTCCTTTTCTTGTATGGAGGCAAGAATCCCTTTTTGTAGGTCAGGATCTTCCTCAAGATCATCATCATTTTTCTTAGAGCTTCCACTGGCTATGTCTTCCTTCCAATAGCTGTTTCTAATTAATGCAAATCCTTGATTTAGGAATTCTTCGGTATCGATTATCTCCATTAAACTTGTGATGTTGTATAGATCGAATACCCATTTCTCAATGATCTCCATTTCTGCATGTTGACTTCTCTGGTCATTTATGGAACTGAACTTCCAGGTTCTGTATCTTTGCAATCGTTCATAATCAGCGTCCAATAGTTCTGTATGAGCAGATGGAGGTTTGAATGGTGTGAGGGTGTCTTCAGAATCCCTTGTAATTTCATGATCTTCTCCTTGAGTAGGAACTTCAATTTGCATAGGATCATCAGTTTGCATAAGATTTGTTCTGCTGGTTTCTCCTCAGCAGTAGCTGAAACAACTGATGTGCCTTTTCCAATCTCAGAATCTGAGATTAACGGCTCAGTTTGTAAAACTTTTCACTTGCTTCTTCTTCAACGGCTTGTTTTTCGCTTTGCTCAGGTTCCAATTCAACAATTGGAACTTCTTCCATTGTGTGTCCAGTCGGTTCAGCTTCATGAACTCGTTCATCCAATTGAATAAACTTGGTTGATTCAGTTATTGCTTCATCCTCCTTTTCTTCAGTTTGAGGAGTCGTGAATTCTTTAACAGTTTCCTCCAGTTCCAAGCTGGGTACAGATTTTTGAGGAGTAGCTCTAGACTTTGAAAGCAACATGAGCATGTTCAATGTTGTTTCATCAATCAGTCTTTCATCGCTGTCTGATTCTTCATTATCAGGATCAGTTCTCAGGGTTTGTTCCCCCTGAGTTACAGCTTCTTCCTGCAAGTCAGTTTCAACAGTTTGTTCTCTGTTGATAACTTCAGTTTCTTTGATTATTTCCGTTCCTTGTACAGCTTCCTCCGTTACCAAGGTTGGAATGGATTGGGTGGGATTAATCTCAGTTTGCACTAAAGGTGCTGATTTGTCAGCAATCTCAGTTCTAGCTTCTTGAGTTAATGATATTTCCATTGGTTTCTCAGTTACGCTTTTTTCAGTTCCTTCTATCTGCTTTCTTCTTTTCTTCAGGTCCTCAATTTGTGCTAATACTTCGTCTCCAGTTGCAGGTTCTTTTGATTTCCTGCTTCTTTTCTTTTTGATTTCAGTCTCAGTTTTCTCAGCTTTCCTTTTCCTTGGTTTTTCTTCTTTAACATCAATCTTTCCATCAGCAACAGGTGTTTCTTTCCTTTTAGCAATTCCAAAGTGATCGAGTATCCTTTGGACTACTAGTGCTAGAGTTTTCTTGTGATAAAATCTTCCTTTCTTTACGTCGGTCTTCTTTTTGGGTACATCAATTGATTGTGCTATCAATTGATCATATAGATACCTTGCCCAATTGAAATCCTTTTCAAACCAGATTATGTAAAGCAAATCAAGTTTTGCTCAAGATAAGTTGCTGAAGTTTCCAGCATTCCCAATTATGCAATTTGCCAGCAATTTCGAAAGAAAATTAAACTCTGGGTTTGAGTAGGCTTGTGCTTCAAGTCAGTAGGACAGTAGATTCACCGTTAATTGCTATATCTTTCCATAACTTCTCTTTCTGTTCTTTAGTTAACTTAATGGCTGCTGATCCTCCGGATTTGTCAAACCCAAAGATTTCTGCAATTAATTCTTCAGTGACTTTGATCTCTTTATTACTGACAGTGGTGATGAAGGTTTGTGTGTCTTCTCCTTCCACGACTGTTCTTCCAAATTGATAGAAGTCTCCGATGCTTTCTAAACAAACACTTTTTAGATCGATGTTGAAGACTGCTTCCAATCCATTAATTTTTCGAATTTTTGTCGCAATAGAATTAACTAGAGTTTGATCAACATATTTCGCAATATATTGATCAAGAGAAACGATCATTCCGGGTTCAACACGAGTGAAGGTCATTATTCTGGATTTGATTGAAGATTTGAAAATTTGAAATTCAGAGAGTAGATTCAGAATTCAAGCGTAAAGAATTTATATAAAAGAAAATTCTGGATATTTATAATTTGGAGTGGGGGTAGTTAAGAATTGAGTGGGACTTAAAACGTCTTGTCATAAATGTGTTGAGATCGCGAAAAAGTGGATGGGTGGAAATTATGAACGGTTTAGATTGAGAAGGACCACGTCTTTTCTTGATATCAGTAGCTAGATAAAAGTGAAGACGGTACGATGTGTTGACAGCTGTATATTCTCAGTTTTTGTCCTCATGCTGAATTCAAAAACTTGGTTGTGAAAACAACTTAGTTTTGTGAATTACATTTTTCAGTTCTCAGCTGGTTGTGTTTTTCCTGCAAAACAAAGTGAGATTTTTTTTTTTGGTACCCATACCTTTTTGGGTCCTAACTGATTAGTTCGTGATGATACCACTTTGTACCTTTCTTGATATTTTGACTGTGTGAAGTCAGTTTTCACAAACTTTTCCTGTTTTGTCATAACAGTTTTAAATTTGTTTTGATTGTGAAACTGATGTGATGGTCTATTCCAATCTTCATCTGTGGGAAATAATCTTCCTTTCCCTTTGATCCTTGAATGATCTTTATCCTTAGATGGATATGACTTGAAGATTTTTCTTACTGATATTGGATCGGTTTTTACTTTTTCGACCATCTTAGTTTTTCTGTAAAATCTGCTGGCTTGGTGAATTTTGCTAACAGATTTTTTAGTTTTAGCAGCTTGTGCATTTGGCTGTGCTTGAGTGTCTATCAGTTCTAATAACTTTATCAGTTTTCTGAGTTTTCGACGGTTGAGTAGTCACAAATTTTATTGCAACTGATCTTGGTCTTAACTTAGAATTATACTGATTATCAAACCCTAAACCAGATCTATCTCCAAATGGTTTTCCTGGTTTGAATTGAACTTTGGGAATTGGATCAACTGATGATTCACTGATGTTTACAACATTTGTTGGTTTATCAGTTGGCCCAATCACTTTGGTTCCGTTATTAGTCTTGATTATGTTAATTTCAGCGTTCAATCTTGAAATTTCAGTTTTCAATAACTTTTTCTCCTTTTTGACATTCTCATAATTCTTTTGAATTATTTCTAATTGCTTTGTGAGTATGTCCAAGGTTTCATTGAAATCTTCATTTCTTTGATTGTTCAGGACAGTGTGAGATTTAGATGTAGATGCATTTACCTCCTGATGTTTGATAGATAAGCCTGATGTTGAGAAATCATCGTTGATCAGAACTTGTTTCCCTTTATCGATAGCAATCGTCTGTGTAGCTCCTAGCAATATGATTTCTTCATCACTTTCTCCTCCATGGCTTGTAGGTAGGGTCTCATCCATATCTATGACTTTTATACTGGATAGATCTCTGGTTAGCTTTTCTTCTATAGAATCAGCTACCCGTATTAATTCTCTTTCCGCTTTTTCTGAAAGATCACTTAAGGATGGAAATCTTCTGGATTCATCATCAATATTCGCATTAAGCTCAATGTCTTCATCATAACTGAAATGAGGTTCCGGATTTGTGTGCGAGCTTGTAGTGCTGAATCTTTCAAATATTTGATCTTGGAAATCATAGACAACATTCTGCAAGTAGTCAGTCAGGGGGTTATTTAGCCAGTTTGTAATTCTAGATGTATCCATTGTAATGAAGTACAGTAAGGGTTTTCAATAGTTGGTTTAAGAGGTATGCTTAGATCTGCTTTCAAGTGAAAGAACTTGCTCCGATACCAATTGTTGGTCCATTGGAAAGGCTAACACAAGTTTAGAGGGGGGGTGAATAAACTTGTCACCAAAAACTAATCCTGAACCGGAAAAGTCCCAGGAACTGAGTTTCTCTGAAACTTAAACTGATCTTCAGTTCCTGTCCCTTTAACTTGTGCGGAGTTCAGTTAGCTTAACTGAATATAAGTTATTACTGACTTATATTTAGTCTCGTTAATTGGCAGCGGATAAAAATAGCCTTTAACAATTAGTAACTATAACTTCAATATGAAAACCATTATAAGGGAGAAAAAGAATGCATAAAGTAAATAGACAAGTATTATAGAGGTTCCAGGTGGTGTAATCCTGTACGTCCTCTCTTCCCCTGTGATGCGGAGGAAAATTCCACTAGAACTTCTTTGAGATGGCCCAGTTACAAAAAGTCCTAAACTGATAGTCCTTGGCTAATCCCTAGCTTCACTATCTAAACACTTTAGAACAGGTAGGATTGCTGCTCTTCAATTGTTTGAACCACTGGTCCTTGGAGGGTAGAATTGCCTCTTCACCAGCTCATCACAAACACAGTCTTCCTGACTGCACTCAACTGTCCTTCACACCTTCTTGGTGTTTCACAGTCTAGACCTTTGATATAATCAAAGTTGAGACCTTGAATCAATGACTATGATTCAACTGTGATTTGAGCTTTTCTTCAAGATGATTAATTTAAGCACGGCTCTGTATTTCTTCAAATGTAAGATCTTGAATCTGTCTGAATATGCTTGAACACTTTGAAGAAATTTCTTGATCTTGCAATTAAGCATTTAGCAGGTATTCTTTTGAATTTTGGCTTTCCCCCTCAATTTAATCTTTCTTGACTAGATAGATTTTCTTGCTTTTTATCATATGCCTGCACTCCCCTTTTTTTTGATGTTGTAGAGGTAATGTATTTATAGGGGTTTATCTGCTTTGTAACGGCTATGTTTTCTGACCGTTCCTGCTGTGTCAGTGACTCATCCAATGAAATTTCTTTCTTTACAACGTTCGATTGTACTTTCAGTTTGTTGGATGGCTGACTTATAAAACTGAGTTTCCTTGTCAGTTTTTCACTTATCAGTTTCCTAACTGACTTGGAGCATTAACTGAGATTTTACTCTTCTTCAAATATCAGTACTCCAGTTTTTATCTGATCACAATTGACTTAATCAGAGTACACCATGATACATTTATCATCTAAGAATTCATTGACCTTATGATTCTTAGGTCTTCATACAAGATCTATAAAGTCAGTTCAGGTTACCACAATCTTGCCTGAAGTCCAACTTTACAGTCTCGACTTTTAATCTTCATAACTGAGTTTGAACCCTCAGTTTCTTCATTCATCAATAACTGAGTCTGTGTCCCTCAGTTCTTCCATCTTCTAAATAAGCCAACTCAGTCTGTAACTCTCAGCGAACTTACCTTCTTCAGTAGGTGTATCTGAGTCAGTTTGTTGTAGGATCTCAGCTAGTCAAAATGTCAGTTTCTCCATTTCTCAGTTTTGGTCAAGAACAATTATAGTGCTTGTCTGATTTAACTTATACAATTATCAGACTTTAATAAATCCTATACATTGGTATCTAGACATCTTTTTCCTTTGCACTATAACAGCTAGTTATGACACTTCATCAATGGGGTTAAGAACAATTAATAAACTAAGTGATGAATCATCATCAAAACATAAATTTTATTTCCAACAGTCTTCATGAAAGTCACAGTACTTACTTGCATTCCTCTTTTCTCGAGGTTTCTTCAACGGTGGCGGTTTCCTCACCAAGTTCTTTGAAAGCATAATCGACAACACCTCGGATCGAGGTCGATTAAGTGGGATAAAGTCCTTATCACGCGTGGGTCCCTTCTTGCCCCCACGGTCTGAGGTGGATGTGTCGATTCGGTCCCATACTGAAGGCTTACTCTCGACATCCTGCCTCTTGGACTGATTCCTGTTCGGACCTCGAGTGTCCTTCTTGGATTCCATCCAGTCGGATTGGGTGTGCCTTCGCACTGCCTCTTCCCCTTGGCAGAATCTGTGCACCACATTAACACATTCGTCCATGGTGTGGGGGACGTCTCTGCTCAACTTCATGTACAATTTAGTATTACGCAGCCCCCCCACGAACGACGTGATCAGAAGTCGATCGTCTGCATCTTTGACCTGCATGGCCTCCAGATTAAACCTCTTTAAATACTCCATTACTGTTTCATCTTTTTGCTGCCTCACGTTCATGAGGTGCGTGGCACTCAGATGAAACTTCTTATTGACTATAAACGCATCTCGGAACTTTCGAGCGAGCATGGCAAAACTGGAGATCGACCCTGGTCGTAGCTTCGTGAACCATTCTCTTGCTCGACCTACGAGTAGCGTCTCGAATGCCCGACAGCGCATTGCATCGGGTGCTCCATCCAACCTCATTTGAGATTATACATGTGGAGATGGTCCTCCGGGTCGGTGGTGCCATCGTAAGGCTCTATTTTCGGTATCTTAAACCCATTGGGTTTAGGAAAGCTCTCGATCTCCTTCGTGAAGGGAGACTCGAGCCATAAGGAAACCTGGTTCTTTCCCAAAATTGCATTCAACTCCTCCCTGGCGCTGTCATCGTCCCCTCTCTGGTGTTTTTGGTGGATCTCGCGTCTCTTCCTTTCCACCGAGCTAGATGATGCGCTTACTTCGTCTCCAGGAGTCTGTTTAGGCTTGTCCACTACATCTTTTCGGCCGCCCTCTGGCGTGGCCTCTTTCTGGGCAGCGGCTGCTTGCCTTTGCGCCGTGACTGCCTCTGCAATAATCCTGGACATTACCTCCAAGTCCGCCCCTGCCAACTGATCCACAAGCGCCCGATATTCTGGAGCCAGAGCTTGCTTTTGTGGTTGGTGGGTTTCCTGGATAGGATCCAAAGCTGGGTCTTTTTCTCCTTGTTTCTACTGAGGATCGTGCTGAACGAGATCCAAGGCTGGATCTTTTTCTCCTTGCATATCAGGATCGATCGGCTCGTTAATCTGTGAGCCTTGATCGACAGCTTTGGATGCAGCTTTTCTGGGAGGCATCGTGTTCTTGCGTATTCAATCAATAGAAGACCCTCCTTCTAGCGCCAATGACGATGACAAATTGAGCCACCTTAATTATCCGGGCCCTAATGTGAATCTAGTGATGAATACACGAAACCCTAATGCCAAAAAGGAATGAGGAGGGGGATGTTTATGTTTGCGGCTGAGTCTAAGATTCTCTCTTAGATTGCCTACATATCCTGTTAAATTCCAGGAATCAAGCCTTACGTAGTTCCTGGAATGGGGTATTTATAATGACAACACTTGCATCAACCCTAAGGTTAAGTCGGCTTATGTTATTGTCACATTTACCCTTAAATGGGTCTTGACCCTTGCCCAAGCTATCGCTATTAATGGGCTTGGTAAGCTGATGCGGACTCTGTCCTCGATATCGATATACCGACCTTCGGTGATCGACTCTGGGACTTACTGTCCTACATTGCTAGCTGGTGCGGACTGAACGTCCTACACTGCTCGGTAGTCGACAGTTGATCGTCGTAGCCTGGCGTTTATGAGATGGCCTTAGCCTCGAGCCTGGGCATCGACATGAATACATTATAGCGTGATGACCAACCGATAGACGACACGTGGAGGGAGTGAAACCCTGTATCGTCACCGGTAATGTGGGGAGCAGTGGAAATGATCCGGTTGATGTTGCACCGGCCTTGTGTCGGTTTCATGGTGGTTGGGGTTTCGGAAATGGTGGAACTTCTGAGTTTCCAGTGAATGGATTTTTCTCTTATGCATCAGAGTTATCTTTGCAAAAGGAAATTGAGTGTCCGAAAAGGTTTAATCTTACGCCTTCAATAAAGACATTGTTGAAAAGGAATGTGGCTATGTTTGCTGCTGGATTCAGAGCGAATGCTAGACAACTTCAGAGTCAACTGCAATCTAGTCCAAGTTCTTTTTCGAATGGAGATTCTTCAAATAGTGGAGATAAGTGTTACAGTCAGTCAGAGCAATGAACCCCAAACTACGAAGAACCAAGATGTTGTTAACTCGGTGATGAGTAAGTTCCGTGATTTGAATCTTGATGAAAATACAGAACAAGTTTCACTAGATCAGAAAGATGAGATGATTTTAACTTTGGTGCATCAGATTAAGGATCTTGAGAAACAGGTGAAAGATAGGAAGGATTGGGCCCATGAAAAAGAAATGCAAGCTGCTAGAAAGCTTAGCCATGATTTGACAGAGCTAAAAACGCTAAGGGTCGAAAGGGAAGATAACCAACGGCTTAAGAAAGGTAAGCAAATTTTTGAGGACTCTACAATAAAGAGACTCTCAGAAATGGAGAATGCTCTTAGAAAGGCAAGTGGTCAAGTGGATCGTGCGAATTCTGCTGTGAGGAAGCTTGAGAATGAGAATGCTGAAATTAGGGCGGAGAAGGAGGCTTCTAAGCTGAGTGCATCAGAATCAGTTACAATGTGTTTGGAAGTTGCAAGAAGAGAGAAAAAGTACTTGAAGAAACTTTTGGCTTGGCAGAAACAGAAAACTAAGCTGCAGGAAGATATTGCTTCTGAGAAACAGAAGATTGCAAATAAAAAGCAACAGGTGGCTGAGGTTGAGGCTGCTCAGAAAGATTTTGAGGTCCGTGTTTTTTCAACCTGTTCGTTATGCATTACATGCTTTTTTTCTTTCGTTATAGTGTTCTGTTTTATAGTACTTTGCACATTGTACAAATTGCCTCTGCTAAGTTATCTTCTTAAGCTCTTAGAAATCTTCATTGTCTGAGTCGAATTTGTGGCATATTGGCCTTATGTTTGCAATATGCTTTATGATCAACCCAACGGATACGAGTTCCAAAAAGTCCTTTTACCAGATCTTTTCCAAGGAAAGCCATTTCCACGTTATACAACTTTGATATGCTTGATTCTGCCCATAATCTAGTTTACTAACTTTTAACGAAAGGCGGCCATGGATGTTTTCTTCTTGTGCTGAGCAGTATGTTAGTCCTTGCACTTAACATGTTAGGCATGGTTAATTTGTTCGGATGACAATTCCAAAACTAATAATGGTGAAAGAACCTGAATCTAGATTGTAATTTGAGTTTAGGTTATTTTTCTTAAGGGTCAATTCCAGACTTGCCTGTCACAATTTCTTTTTATGAAGTTCTTATCACAAGTTAATAAACACGAGCTAATCAATGAAGAATGGCTTTTTCCTGGAAAACATTTTCTTGTCCAGTCAAGTGGATTCTTGCCTACTCCTTTACAGCCATAGTAGATTTTGGCTCTTGCATTCCTTTTACTTACCTTCAGTTTGTATGCATTCTGGATCTTGACATAATTTTCTTTTGTTTTTTCCGACGCATATGTAGGTGGTATAGAACTATTTTCACTGGTTTTCTTTCTTTATATCTGTCTATTGGAGTCTTTATATCAAAGTGTTGATTTATTGTTGACATCCTCACATATTATCGCAGTGGTCTAGCTTTCTTGGTCTGCTTAAGGAAGCTGAACTTTCTTGTAGGACATGGTTTACGTTAACATTATAGCTTACAGCACATTAGATGCGTCGAGTCTGCTTTATGGAAAAGTTTTAGGAAGTCGACAATTTTGTTTGGTCGGAAAGATGGATCCTTTTAATAACCAGTAAATAATTACCACATGTATGTACACCAAGTACAACAGTCGGACCCCTTTTTCTTATGGTAACAAAATGTTCGGTTGGTATCATCTTCAGTCACCATCTCTGGTCATGGTAGGCCTCTCGACCCTTCAACCACTTACAGGGGTACTTACAGACTAACCATCAACATAGTTCCAATGCCGTTAATAGGAATCAAACCCATGACCTTATGGTGGAAGTTACTCGTTCTTACCAGCTGAGCCGACTGATGTTGGCACAACTGCCAGGCCTAGACTCAATGGGATTATAATGCAGCCATTTGTTGTGCATGTTAATGGTCAAGAAGTGCTGCCAAACAGAGGGTGCTTCTAACATTTTCCTATATAATCCAGAGGTACGAGTGAAACATGTTGAATTACCATCTTTCCCAAAAGCTTACCCTATCTAGAAAGTAAGTAATTTACATATTACCCTTCAACAAAATACATTGAAATGCAAGCACTCGCCGTGATAACCCAACAACTTGGCGGAGGTGGTTGGCTGATGCCTTGGGAAGTCCCAGGTTGATTCTCTTTTGAGGCCCCATTCTAAAAAGCTCTGAGCCAGGCCTTTATCTTGAGTAAGAATCAGACTTTACGAACACCACCCGATCTGTACTATAGATTAGTCACGTTAGTTGGTCCTGGACACCGATGGCTCTATGCAGAAAGATTATAAAAAGACTTGCAGTGGTCACCACATACTAAGCAAGCTGAACTCTACTATATATCACCAGTATAGAAGATAACTCGTTAGTAATGTCATCATGACGTAGCTACAATACGGCTATATTAGCTCACAATTTCCATTTGACTGACCACACTTTCTGCCATGCTGTAGCATACTTTTCTTCAAATTGTCTTTAGTGTATCTTTAAGATCAACCCAATGTCGTTTCCAAGTCATTCCCCACTTTAATATCCTAGCCATGACATAAAACTCATAGAATTAATGTCAATTCTCCTCTATATGTAAGGCATACTTCCTGTAGGATCAAGTTTCTGTTAGGTGTAGTGCCCGAAACACAATTATGTAATTGTTTTAGGACAGAATTAATAATTCATCTTATTATATGCATGTATGCTTATAATTAAGATACTACTGAAAACCCTAAGTACCTCGTTTATGTAATCACATAACTCAGTGTATGGCTATACACAAGAGGATTGAGTTAGTGAGATGTACTTAAAATTTACTTAGTCCGTAGCGTTTATTAATCTGAGTATGGGTCTCATGATTAATTTGCTATTAATACGCCCAGAACACTTTAGGTGTGACGTCTTATCCGGACTGTCGGTAATAGGGTACCTAGTGGGGCATTTATATATGATGATAATCATATAGAGCTGGACCGATTTGATTTGAGTTCTCGATATAATTCCGTGATCGAGAAGTCTTATCGAATCACAAGATGATCATATATGGATTAATCTCAATTCTGAGGTGATCACAGACAACTGCTTAGACTAGGGTAGAGTTTGATGTGTTAGTAAGGATCACTTCGTAGTATGTGGTCCAACACTTCTCGTTGGCTCTATTCTGGAATGAGTGAGTAGTCTTTGCTATCACATATATGGAATCCATTCCTTCCCTCGGGAAGTAGACAGACAATTCTCTTATTTGTTAATCCTAGAAACTGATCGATCCACGGAGTTCATATTATATTAGTTATGAACTAATTGATCACTAGGGGGTTAATGGTAAATGAGGATAATATGTTTCGAGAAGGGTTTACGGAAATATCCCGAATCGAAATGAACAGTCTATGGAGGATTTATCCGTATGTAATGATTATATCAGTGGACACCTTATCAACTCATGGTTGAGTGTAAGTTATCTATATTCGGCAGAGTTCAGTTTCGGGTTTATGGTGGTGTAACCCGGAATTAATAGATTGAATATTATTGTTCGGTCTGTCGGATAATATTATTTAATTTATTGTAGCTACTGAATATGGGTCCATGGTCCCCGACGTGGCTCCTAACATAGCATATGTTTTCTCGTCGCTTCACCTCAATTATAATTAAATAGTTGGATTGAACTATTTAATTGATATGTGGATTAATTGTTTAGTTGGACTAGATAATTAAATACATGGAAAAGAAATTTTTCGTGGACTTGGCCCAATGTGTCAAAAATGCGTGAGGGCCTATTTATTAGGGTTTGGGGCGCATTTGTGAAGATTATTTAATTAGAGAGAAATTTGTTTTCTTGGATAATTATTTAATATATGATTTAGTCATTTATTTGTTAAGTGATAAATCATGAAATATTAGATAATAATATTATTTATCCTAATTTGTTTGGGATAATTATTTTATTTATCTTTTATTTGGAAAAAGGATTAATCTAATAATTATCTCTTAATTATTAAATCCTTGGAGGACAAGGATTACTCTCCTATATAAAGAGAGTTCTCCCAAGCCTTAGACAACACATAATTTCGAGTTTTATGTAGTATTATGGCTTAGAGATTTCGGCCATTATACTAAGGGTTCGAGTTTTAGAAAAACTTCGGGTTTTTCTAAGGTAGCATATCGAGGAGGTCCGGCGGCTTGAAACACCATCCACCTGGTGGTGCTCGGAGATACACGTTGGAAGACTTTGGCTTCTCAACTAGGATCTCAACTAGCTTGGATTGAAGATTGTTCTTGGAGTTTATTCACCATAAACTGGTAAGCAATCTAACCCCCTCGTAGGTTAGATCTATTTATATTCATGTATTTTGGTTGTTAGATCTAGATCTTGTATTTATTCCGCTACGTAATCGGGTGGATCTTGATCCATCCGACGATATTACATCCTACAGTTTCCCCATAGGACTCTAATTTTTGGCCTCAATTACTTGAGCTCACAAATCACACCATAAATGCCAAATTTAGCTCTTTTGAAGGGATGAAACCCAAATCACGCTACTCCTTAGGTAGAGGCATATGAGATCTGAGGCAACAGTGTTGATTTCATGATTAACCGGGGTATCTCCCGAAAAGAACAGCCAGTTGAGTTTGTTAATGAGATCAAGAACGTCCTGAGGGATCTGAACTGTTTGCATCACATAGCAAGGAATTGCTGAAGTAGCAGGTTGGACAAAGTTTATTCCAGCTATACTTTGGATGGCAAAGCCCAACTTTTATGACTCAATCTAAATTATACTTGATCAATTGAAGGTTTGGACATATTATTGCTTACAGATTTGTGTGACAGTGACACACTCAAGTACTTTCCGATATAAAATATACCACTCAGGCTTCTAGCCAAAGGAGCTAAGGTATTCCTTGAAACATACAAATTCGGCTTGAGGGCATTCTGACCTGAAGAACTGGAAAAATAATTGCTACGAGCCACCTTAGAGCAAGTGCACGACACTCCCCCCCTCCCCCCCTCCAACCTGACGTGTTATGTCAGTGTTTTCATAAATTTCAGTTGCTCTTTGTGCTTAATGTATCACAAAATCTAGTCTTGCTATTGTTCTGCTATCTCTGATGCATTCTATAGTTCATGTTCCTTTTTGTGTTTTTCACTTTCCTCATCACATGCTCTTTTTACCTGGTTCCAGTGATTAAAGTTAGAATTCGGTAATGATCCTTTTACTTTTGCATGAATTTCCTAAGCTTGCCATAGTGTTATATTTTGTACAATGTGTGATAGTTTATTATTGGGAGCCTTAAGTGGCACCTCACCGAAATCAAATTTGTACATGTATATGGCCTAACACGCTCCCTCTCCAGTGGACTTATGAACACGAAAATAAGAACAATACCAGTAGAGTAAACAGACTCCAAAAATAGTAGCAGCCAACAATAGTGGTTCTTTGTAATAATTGAGTCAGCAATGAGGTTTAAACCATGACCTTGTACTCTGGTACCGTGATCCAAAGTTGTTAAGAAGTGTAATAAATACATGTATACACTGTAGCATTATGCATTGCTTTCCATGGATGATGCATATTTTTGTATATTGCTGAGATTTGCTCGTGGGAGCCTGTAGGAGCATTTTTTGAGCCATTTTCCAGATTATTTTGATGGTTTTCAAGACATTTTTCACATCTAACATATTTTTCATTTTGTACTTCTGACCCTTGTTATGTTTTTGCTGCTGCTAAGCTTTTATCTGTGCAGATGGATATTCGGAAGTAGTTTCTGGGTGAAAAATGATGTATCCAGATGATTTTCCATTCTGCTCATCTGTTGCCTCATGTGTAGTAGTAGCCTTTAACTTTCCTAGTTTTCTTGGAATTATGTGACAAAACCTGCTATTTTAAGCTTCTTAATTTCTCTGTCATAGGCAAAATGGAGGCAGGAACAGAAAGCTAAAGAAATAGCTGTAGCACAACTTGAAGAACAGAGACGGCTCAAGGAAAACGCAGAGGCTGATAGCAAAAGGAGGCTTGAAGCTTTACGTTTGAAGATAGAAAATCGACTTCCAACGCCAGAAGGACGATCATCAACGTCTCGAGCAAGAGCTGACACGACTTAAATCATCAGCAGAAAGTAATGAATTGCTGCAACATGAACAACATATTCGTTCAACAACCAGAAACTCCGTAAGAGTGAAGAAGCCGCCTAATGCAGAATCCATTGAAAAGCTGCTGCTTCAAGAATTTGAAAAACTCGACACTTCATCAGATAAAGAAGGTAGCTACAATAGGGAATGCAGTATTTGCATGAAGGATGAAGTTTCTGTTGTTTTTCTTCCTTGTGCTCATCAAGTTTTGTGCGCGAATTGCAATGAGGCTTACGGCAAAAAGGGGAAAACAGCAATATGTCCAAGTTGCAGGGTCCCAGTTGAATGTAGAATACGCGTTTTTGGAGCAACTTCATAGCCTGCTGGGGTTTGAGATTTTAAGTTATATTTTATACAAAAAAAAAAAAAAAAAAAAAAAACCAACAACAACAACAACATTAGTTTGAATCTGCTTGATGAAAAGATGTGTATGCAAATAAGATGAAAAAAACACCTTATGGTTTATGCTACTGTTGCTGCATAAGTTCTCAGATGGTTATCTGAAGAAATTATCAGACCATGCTCTATAAGCAATTGGTTTAAGGGCAATAGAATGTTGTGTATTTTGTTGGATTTATGTTTGATATGCATCACAACTAATGTTGAAAATCGATTTTCAAATAATCGAATACGATAATCAGCTTTCGAAAGCGGATTATACGATACGTGAACCATTTGAGTTCGGTTTGATTTTTTGCATGAATAGTTTTGTTCGATACGGTTTGATTTATGAGGATTAAATTATAGTTGTAGCAGAGACTAGAGAGCGATAATTGGCAGTTGAAGCAGATTCACTAGTCAGTCACAGGTTTTAATGATGGCCTATTTCTAACGTACGGCAAATGAAGCAAACACTGCAACATTGACCTATGATATTTTAAATTGGTAAACTGAAATAGTAATAAATAAATGTTATTATGTTCCAATTCTTATGAATAACATCTTCTCAGTTATCTGTTAGGATTCAATAGACAATTCAATTGTAGGAAATAAATAGTTTTTGAAGAAGAGAAACTTACAGTAAAAAATCATATTGACGATGTCTGATCCATGTGATTATACATAATGTGGTTAATACGGATCTTATATAAAGATAACTCATATACCCTTTTATGAAAATGTTATAAAGTCTAGGAAATCTGTCTAAAGTCTGAACATGTTAATGTTTGCTGGCTTATGACAATTAATGTCATGGATAGAAATTATTGTTTGTTACTCTCATTGACTATTTTAGAAATAGTTATGTGTACTTTGTAAGTTTGGAATGTTTGAAAAATTCAAACAACTACAGACGTGCGATTGATGAACAACTAAGGTGATACGGAATACCTAAATATCACGTACACGTTGGAACGATCTAGAATTATCACGATTTTATGGCTCCTCAACCTTCAAGAAACATGTTCTTGAAAACCTTGGAATGATCAAAACCCCTTGGAGACCTGCCCAAGAAACCCTGATTTGTGAACGTTCAAGAATTGCCAAATTCTTGAATTTGATATTCAATGATTAAGTTTATTCGTAAACTTAAAAAAACGCAATTGTTCTTGCCAATGCAAAGAAGAAATTTTATAATGATTCTGAATAATGTGTAATTGAAAAGAGACTCCTAAGCCTTATTTATAGGCTTACAACTAAAGAAAATAATTCCCAAAATCCGATGTGGGACAAATAACTTTTTAAAAAAAAAACTCCTAAGCTTCTACTTGGCCTATGGGCGGCTTTTATTATTAAAAATAAACTCAATACTGAATCGTCTCTAACCACATCCATCAGCAACAATGAGCAATACTGACTTCTCACATTCAACCTTTCCTTCATGAACATCATCGAATGACTGCATAACCAATGTAGATAAAACTTCATCTCTCTTCTTGCGTTGCAATCTGGTCAGCGGTCCATCTCTAAGTATCAAAGGATCCTTGGCCTGAATTGGTGACACAAGATCATGATGTGTGACTAATGGTAATGGATCTGAACTCACATCATAAGGGATTACTCTTCAATTATATTGAAGAAGTGATAGATTAGAAAAGTGTTTCAGAGTTGTCTGAAAAAGAGTAAGATTCTCAATTGAAAGGATATCATTGCTGGATACGCAATCAGATTGTGTTTCTAAAATAGGAGCTGCACTTTATAAGATAAAGATGTTGTATGTGCCATGCATGTATCCTTTACTTGTTTAGGGAATGTGCCTAAAAACCGAAATATAAACTTAACCATGTTCCATGAAATTGGTTGGATAAATTTCATATCAGTTATGAAAGGAGGTGCCAACGAGTTTATCTTAACCGATGATTTGAGGTTGTCGTGCGTTTAAGCAGGCAATGTCAGAAAGGCTAGGAGCATGGTGTGGCATATGTGATCGACTTTGTGGAAAAATTTAAGCAAGTGTGCTAGATACTATTTTACTGACCCGTTGAGCAAAGTTGTTTGTCTCCAAACATGCTACCTTCTAGAGGAAGTATTTCTTCGAAAAGAAACAGTGGGAGTATAATAAGATCTCAAAAGAGTTTGAGAACCACAAAGAGATATTCAACCATTGGAACAAGAGCAAACACCACATGGCGATGAGGTGTATGACACTACTCAGTGTACACAAGTATTCAACGAGTCTAGAGATCACCATAAGTCTAAAAGGTGCACTATTGTGTTCATCTTCGAGAATGAAGATTTGACAACTTATACAGGAATTCTTAAAAGGCAAGAAGCTGAGATAATGTCATGTCACCATTTTCCATCTACTTCCTTGTTCCTTATGCAACATATACTTCATTCATCTAAGCACTAAATGATCTGAAAAATATCTTGAAATACAGAGGAAAGGGAAGAGGAAGGTTCAGCCATCTTTCTTGGACATTGAAATTCAAATCAAATTGCCAGTTTGGACATTATGCCGAGTCTGCAGAAATTGCCTATAAAAGGAGTTCCATTGCAATTGGGAGAGACATATTTTTGCCAAAACTTAGGCTTTGTTCATTCTCCCTGAACTCTATTTAAGCTTTAATTCTTACATCTTCTGAGTTGTATTGAGACTGTTCAACAGACTGCGTGTTCTGTTGACAATATGCGGTTTGATAGTCGGTTTGTGAGTTGTTAGTCATGAGAACCTCTGATCATTTAGAGATTGATGTCATTCTTATTTCACCAGAGAGGAACTTGCAGATAAAAATGAGGTTTCTCTATTAGTATACTCAGTGAAAGTGTTATAAGAATATATTGACTAAGTGCTCTTGACCGAGCTTGTGATTTAATTGTGGATAAACTCTTGTAATACCTAATACTATCATAAATAAAAGAATCCCAATTGAAGGGAAGTTTACATATCCAGTCCTCATAGTCTAGTACATGATTGATATCAAGAGCGGGGGTGCGTGTTTTATACCTGCTTGTTGGAAGCTATCTAAATCTGTCGTCATGCAATTTAGTTGCTTTGTCTGAAGGCTTTGATTGGTGCACTTTACATACATTAAGTATGAACCAACCACTGGAAGTCTGAGCTTAGCATTTTCTTCAACACAAATCAATCCATCACATCTCTTCAATCTTAACCTACTTATGTGTGTTATCATTCATTGAGTATAAGAACAAATTCACAAGTTAACTTGTTCAAAGAAGTTTTGAAGTTGTAGTGTTTGGTAAAAAATCATTCACCCATCTAGTTTATTATTAAGCAGACTCATTGACCCTATCAATAAAAACTCTAGAAGACTAGAACCCAAGCGAGCCATTATTAGAAAAAGTAGATCCACTAAAGGTGAGACCAAGTAATTCTCGATGATGGAATTGGTATACTGTATTTTATTTATTATTTTTTATTTTAAGATTAAGGGTGATTTGGCAGTAATATATTGGGACATAAGGAATTCCTCACTTTTAAGATTTTAAGCCTCGACTACCTTAGAAAGGACATGGCATATTCTTTCTTTTTTTTTTTTTTTTTTTGATAACCCATATTCTTTTTTTTTTTATAATCCGACATATTCATATATTCTTTCACTAATGACAGAGGCGTCACATTTAATTTAATCACAGAAAGTCATTTCTCCTTGTAGTGTTCTCCTTTCCAAAATTTATGTCCAACGAAGAAAGAAAACTAATAGAATAAATAGATAATAGAATTGTAGAAAATACAACTTGCTATAGTTGATAAATGTTACTTGGATATGAAATTCCGTTTTATATAAATTGCATGAAGAATGAAATTTTATGGAATCAGTTTTTTATTTTTTAATGGAGGCTAGGTTTTGCAGTTTAGCAGAAATTAGTTGATTGATGCATTTGGCAGCATTTATGTCGGAGGGAATAGTTTGTGGGCTGGGAGTTTGAGGAAGTGTTAAGAAAGAGGTAAGGGTGGCATCGGGTCGGGACCCGGCCCGTAAACCTCCTACCCAAAACCCGTCCCGATATGATTTATGATTCCATTTTTCTTCCTGAACCCGTACCCGATAAGTGTCGGGTCCCGACAATCGGGATACCCGAATCTTCGGGATCCCGTCGGGTCGGGAATGAATATCCCGAACAATGATGTTAAAAAATATTCATGTTAATATATAAAAATTGACAACAATTACTTGATCAAAATAATAGTTCAAAAGGTGAGGGGCGGAGAAATGAGTTAACGGCGACAGAATTGACGGCCGGTGGAGTCGGGTGGCTTTTGTGAGAAAGAACACTCTGGAATATTAGAGAGCAGAAAAGATGTGCAGAGAAAGTGAGAAACGGCGCAAGTAGAGAGTCTAGTATGATTATGTTTTTGGTATTTAGGATTGTGGGTATTTATATCGGGACGAAAATGTGTGTGTGTGTACATACATATACATACATATATACATATACATACATATATATATATATGTATGCATGTATGTATTCCGGTCGGGATCGGGAACCCGACGGGATTTAGTTTTATACCCGATCCCTTTCCGCATTTTTTTGGGTCGGGAATGGGAAATTTTCGGGATCTGGATCGAGATGAGATTCGGGACGGGTGGGGATTATCGGGATATTTGCCACCCCTAGATAGAACCCACTTGCTTCCAACCTTGCTAACATTAACGTGAAATCATAAAATTTTAAAAATCAACCAACATGGCATCGTCCCAACGATAAGTGTTGTGGTTATTAATCCAGAGATTTTGGGTTCGAGTCTCAATGAAGACAAAAGTGTACGTGCATGTGTATTATTCGTATCAGTGAAAAAAATTAAAAACCATAATTTTTACCAAATTAAAGATGAGGTTTTCTTTTTAAAGGCAGGGCATGACACACCAACTTAAGGGCAGAAGATAGGGGGGAAAAAAGAAAACAGAGGTGTAGAAAACAAATAATTTTAGGCAAATACTCCCTCTGTTTTTTTATCTGTCGTAAAGAGAAGATTCACATAGATTAAGAAAATGATTAATGTGTCTGAAGGCTAAAATAACAAAATTGTCCTTCACTCCTTGCGCATGGAAAATTATACAAAAAATTTGAGGTTATTAAAATGAAGGGTAAAGATGGAAAATAATAATAAATTTGCAAAGCTGACGTAAAATAAAAGACAAATAAAAGTGAAATTTTAAAATACAACTGTTATAGGAAGGTATTATCAAGTGGCATACATTATAACCATTCATTTTTAACCTCTCACACACGATAAAAGTGTATTATGTGAGAGAGAGTAAAAATGAGAGGCTCTAATGTATGTCACTTGGTATAATCCTCCTACAACCGTTGCATCATAAAATCTCTCCAAATAAAAACAAAACAAATTCTAAAAAAATGATAGTTAAAAAAAAAATGTATACATTGAATTTGGCCATACATTTACTATTTGGTTGCATTTAATAAGGTTTGTTTGGATGTTGCGATAGGACAAGATGATTGTTAGACAAAGAAAGGTTTTTGAAATCATTATCATGCACATTTTTATGGAAAATACTTGTGTGGAGAGGGATTTTGAGGTGAAGTGACGGGTGAAACGATCAGAATCACACAGTTTAAAGACAGAAAGAAACTGTGTGGTGTGTGTGTCTCCACACCGTATGGAGACATTACACAAGAATCACCCCATTTTTATAGAAAAAGTGTAATTAACAACATGGCCCCAAAAAAAAAAAAAAAAAAAAATATTACTTAGTGAATATTGGAATACGATACTTCCATTGTATCGTAGTATGAAGCATGAGAATATATAACATATATTTCAAATACAAATGACAATATTAAGAGTTCAACATGTTATATTCTTACCAGTACGGACCTAGAAAATTTTTTCAGTGGGACACATGAACAAATTTGAAAGGCGAGTGGGGCATCAAAAGTATTTTTATATTTTTCTATCTATAAAAACACGTAGATTTTCGAATCTCAGTGGGGGCCATGCACCCCCACTTTTCAAGCTGGGTCCGTCTCTGATTCTTACCCTAAAAAAATGTTATATTGCTATGTATAGACTGAGAATATAACTTTTTGTTTCTTTCAGCGGATCGGATTGACCCTCTTTTTGAATTTTATGACTTTTTCCTACTTGAATCAGGGGCGGATCCAGCCTACTCAAGGGTTCACGTGACCCTACTCAATTTTTAAAATAAAAGAAAAAAAATTTTAGTAAAATATTTTTTTTTTTGAGAAATAGTAAAATATTAAAACTATGTAGTTTTGTTATTACAAAGTGTCATTTTATCGATAAAAATAGATGTTTTAGACTTCGATTACTCCACTGGAATTTTTTTTGGATAAAACATGTAGTTTTAGATTCCGGTGATACCACTGAAATATATTCCTGGATCCGCCACTGACTTGAATACAAACGATCAACACAACAACATCCGAAAGTAAAGATGGACACGCGTGGGAAAGAAATGAATAGTACTCCGTAGCAACAAAAATTACATTGCAAAGCAAAACAGGAAAGAAAAAATCACCCCCACTATATTACCTTAGGAAAAACAATGGGGCAATTGTCCAAAAAGACACTATTAGACTTAATAAGGCAAATAGAACACACTTAAATCTTATTTGGTTATAAGGACATAAAATTAATATACAGACCAATTTACCCTCATTTAACATATACTACTGAAATAGGCGCCGAATTCTCGGCTTTATAAAACAAGTGCAGCAGGTTGTATTGGCTTTTTTTTGTTTTTATTATTTTTTGAATTTTCTGAATGCTAAAACTATTTAATTTATTTTCTGTATGCTAAAAAGTGTTTTTATTTTTTTTTATTTTTTTTGATGATGATGACCACCGCGATACATTGACTACCGCAATTCATTGACCACCCTGATGCAATAACCACCGCGATGCATTGATCACCGCGATTCATTGGCCACCCGGATGCATTGACCACCGCGATGCATTGACCACCACAATGCATTGACCATCGCGCTACAATGACCATCGCGATATAATAACCACCACGATGCATTGACCACCGCGATTCAGTGACCACCGCAACGCATTGACCACCACGACGCACGACTCATTGACCACCGTGATGCATTGACCACCGCGATGCAGTGACCATCCTAATGCATTGACCACCGCGATGCAGAGACACCGCGATGAAGTGACACCGCGATGCAGAGATAGCACGATGAAGTGACACCGTGATGCAGAGACACCGCAATGAAGTGACGCCGCGATGCAGAGACATCACGATGAAGTGACACCGCAATGCAGGGACACCGCGATGAAGTGACACCGCATTGCAGAGACACCGCGATGAAGTGAAACCGCGATGCAGAGACTGTGCGATGAAGTGACACCGCGATGCAGAGACACTGTTATGTAGAGACACCGCGATGCAGAGACACCTCGATGCAGAGACACCGCGATGCAATGACCACCCTCAATGCACAGACACCGCGATGCAGAGACATCATGATGGTATAACATTTGACGATACAGAGACACCGCGATGCAGAGACATCGTGATGTAGAGACACCGCGATACAGAGACACCTCGATGCATAGACACCGCGATGCAATGACCACCCACAATGCACAGACATCACATGGTATAACATTTGACGATGCAAAGACACCACGATGAAGCGGCACCACGATGCAGAGACACCGTGATGAAGTGACACCGCAATGCAGGGACACCGCGATGAGTGAAACCGCGATGCAGAGACAGCGCGATGAAGTGACACCACGATGCAGAGACACCGTGATGTAGAGATACCGCGATGCAGAGACACCTCAATGCAAAGACACCGCGTTGCAATGACCACCCCCAATGCACAGACACCGCGATGCAATGACCACCCCCAATGCACAGACAACGCGATGCAGAGACATCACGATGGTATAACATTTGACGATGCAGAGACACCGCGATGCAATGACCACCCCCAATGCACAGACATCACGATGGTATAACATTTGACGATGCAAAGACACCGCGATGAAGTGGCACCGCGATGTAGAGACCACCGCGATGCACTGACAACCGTGATGCAGAGATACCGCGATGTAGAGACATCGTGATGAAGAGACACCGTGATGCAGTGACCACCCCCGATGCAGTGACACATGATGCAGTGACCACCCTCGATGCAGAGACACGGGATGCAGTGACCACCCCCTATGCAGAGACACCGCGATTAAGTGACACCGTGATGCACTAACAACAACGATGCAAATTGTTGGTCCCAGAGAAGGGTGAAACTATAGTCAGAGGGGGGGTGAATGACTATAGTGGAGTTTCAAAAACTTTTTTCTATTTAAAAGCTTTTGGGCAGCGGATAAGTCCCTTCTTACTATGATGTTTTCAAATCGCTTTAGACAATCACGTATAAGTTATGATGTAGGCAAATTAAGTAAGTGTCAGTAAAGTAGATTGCGTAAATTAAATTGACACAAGGCTTATAGTGGTTCGGGGTGGTGTAATCCCTTAATCCACTCTTCTCATGTGATGATTGGAGGAATTCACTATTGTTTTCACGATACAATAGTATGATTGTCCTTGGCTTCCCAAGCTTCACAATCTGCAAGACTATCACTCCTTGACCGCAACAGCCTTCGATTCGGTCTTCCTTTTTGTCGCTCCTTGAGATCAAAATCCTTCAACAGCTATCACAGATTCAACTCCTTCTCGCATTGCCTCGATTCGGTTGCTTCGCTTTGATGTGAATGTGATTCACACAGTTGCTTGATCAATCTCAGTTCTGAGTATGACTTTGTAGTTCTGATATTTGAGTTGATCACTAGATGTATTCTTGTAAGTTCAGAGAGAAGGCTTTTCAAATTGACAGAGTTTCTGCTTTCTTTCTTTTTGAATCGTTGTTATCTTTTTCTGTCAATGCCTTCTATTTATAGCCTTGAATAACCATGGTTTTTGAAATTCCGTCCGTTGGCTGTATTAATGAGGGAATAATCCTTGATTTCATTCTTGATTTCCCCTTAATTGTATTCTCCTTGTTTTCAGTGATCGGATTCTTTCTTCAAACGTATAGCAGAAAATCCGTCCTTGATTGATCCTTTAATGATTGTGCATTTAATGCTTGATCTCGCTTGAATCTTCAACGTATATCAAATCGATCTTGTAAGTGTCTCTTCACCGTTTGCGTAACGGTAGAGTGAGCCTTCGACTTAGCCGTTAGTTCTTTCTTCGTCGTTCTCTTTGCCGAAAGTCGGTGTACTCACCGATTCACTCGTTTTCTTCTTTGTTCTAGTTATTGAAGAGTCTTTGTACTTCACCGATCCTTGATTTGGATGAGACCAGTGTACACCATTTTTGACTATTGAGTTTCATCACTTCAAACATGACTTAGACTTATCCAAGGTCATCACAGACTTTCTTGGTTATAAGTCAGACCATAATGTCTCATTTCTTCTCTGCTGGTGCTTGGCTGGCTTTCCTTTGCCGAATATCTGTTTTTGCTTTGCCGTCCTACCAACTAGTACAATACTTGTCCGACTCAACTTATACAACATGTCGACTCTAAGTAAAGACTTGTACGAGAGAATTCTATCTTATTTCAGGCTTGCTATAACAGCTAGTATGGCCATCATCAAAACATAATAAAATGTTCCTAACAATTTCCCCCCTTTTTGATGATGCCAAAACCCTCATAAACCTGAACATAAGTAATCAAAAAATTTCATAATAAACAACAGAACAATTTTATTCATCCATCAAAGGGCAATTAGATATTGCAATATTGTATCTCTTTATTTAAAGAACCAAGGCAAATGATAAAATTAATAATAAAGCAACAGGTAACAGGTTTACTTCTTCATTTCTTCAAACCTGATGCATTTGCCTTTGTTGTCCTTGCCTTTGCTGCCCTTGCCCTTTTCTGTTGGACTTGCCTTCTCTGTACTGCTTTCAGGCTTAGAGCTTCCTTCCCCCTTTTTGGCAGCACCAAAAAGGGCTTCAAGATTTGTTGATACTGGAGAGGTCCATACCTTTTCTCCAGTATCTTGTTGCTGGCCTCGCCAACTTTGAGTAGAAGGTCCAGCTGTTTGCCAGAATGCTCCATTATCTCATCCAGATGCTGAATTTGATGAGTATGAGCATTGAGAGTGTCCACCAATGGCTTAAGGTTGTTGTCCATTGTATCAGCATGGAAATCAAGATTGGTTTGGACATGATGAGGGATGAGTTGCTGTAAGTTGCAAAGTAAGTTCCCTTGTCTCTCCATGACCTCATCTTGGATCTTGATATGGCTAATGAGAGCCTCAATCTTGTGATTGAAGGAGGTTGCTTCACTCCTTAAGGCATTCTTCAGGTTTTGCCTGCTGTAATATTGCCTTTCCATGTCTACAATGAGGGGTTGAATGTCCAGATTGAAGACTCTCTCTGGGTCAAGTTCTTCTGGTGCCACATGGACATCCTCTTCATCCTCATCATTTTCACTCTCGATCTTCACCTTGCTTCTCCTCATTCTCCACTTCAACTTCTTTCTCTTCCTTTTCCTATTCTTCTTTTGCATTTTGTGCTTTTTCTTCCATCTGCTCTTGTTCTGCCTCATTAGACACAGGGTCATTTAGAGGTTGTTGTTGAGTGTGGACTGCTTCATCTACCACAGTTCCCCCTTGTGCAATTGTGGAGGAGTTGACAAGTTCGGCTGAGTGAGCTTTATCAACTGGCTCACTTAGCTGGTTGTCAACTTTGCCTGTGCTTTTGAAAAGCACCTCTTGGAGAGTCAGTTCATCATCAGAAATCCCCAAACCTTCTTGAATTGCTTCAAGATTTCCTCTTTCTGATTGTTCATCCTCTGACTCATCTTCTTCTTCATGTATCTCCTCCTCCTCTGATGAAGTGATTCTATATCCTTCTTTACCTTCCTCCAGGTAGGTGACTTCCTCTTGCTGCGTTTCTTCTTCTGTTGCTGCGTCATCACTGATTGTCACAGGCTCATTCAAATTGCTTTGGTGTCGTGCATAGTGGTCTCCTCTTGTGCCTTTTGAGATCCGGTTCTTCGTCCCACTCCCCGATCTACCGCCTTCGTGTCGCTTTCTTTTGCTCCCAGCTATGGGTTTGGGTTTTAAGGAAGCCTTGATGTAAGTAAACATCGTCTTTGATTTGTGTGGAGACTGCAAATTTGTGGGTTGTACTTTCAATTGATTGAACAAATGTTGAAGAGGGAACCCATATGATTTCCTCTCCCAGAAATCACCCTTTTTCTGCAAACCCTTGCCTGGTGCAGTGATAGATAGATCGATTTCCTTTTGAATCTGATCCTTCATTCGATTGAACACAAATGTTGCCCACCAAATTTGATGCGATTGTAGATTATGGCCATCGCTTTAATTCGTACCTCGCCGGGTTTTCCATTGACCCTTTTCTCGCCTTCAATATTTTTGGTGATAACCGGTGCAAACTCGGCAAATGGAAGTTTGAGCGTTGATCCGGGTAGATTGTATGTTTTGCCGGTTTTCTTTGGACTTTTGGCTATCTCGGTCCCGTAACTTTGTAATGTCGCTTGTCACAAGCTTGACATTAGCCGTCCTTTCAATGGAAGGTGCGGTAACGGTTGAGTACACCTGCGTGATGATTATTTCTTTTCCAAAGATTGAGCTTTGGATGCGATCAACTTCGCCTTCTTTTTGTGCCGGGCACAAACTTGGCGTTTTTCCAAAATGCTATCGATTTTCATAGCGATTCCGGTTATTGGGGGATTTAGAAAGGTCATCGCCCCAAATTCGAGCAAAGAATCAACCAAACGTTGAGCTTTTGAGTCATTATCACAAAATGAGAGGTAGTGCTCAGGTTTGAAAAACGAGCCGGTGATGATAGATTTTTCGTAGTATTTTTCAGTAACAGTGATTTGGGAGGATGAAGCCATTTTTACTAAGGTTGGAGAATGAACTTGAGGTTGCAATAGAGATGAACAAGAGTAGGGTTTGTAATTTGCAAGAGAGCGTAAAGATCTCTGAAAATCTCTAAGTCTTGTTTATATAGTGCGATTTGGGTAGTGTGAACGTGGTTTGAATATGGAAGGATTTTGTGGCATAATGGCGTGATTTTGTGTATGAAAATCGCGATATTCGAGTGCATGGGGGTGTGGTTTGAGGCAAGTAATGATAGAGCCCGTGAATTGAGGAGTTTATAATTCGAAAAATAATATAATTACCTCCATGATCATAAGTTGATCGCCACGTGTGTACTGAATAATCCTCCATAATTTTCTTATTCTCCACGTGTAATCAGAATTGATTTTGTTCACACTTTTAATTTGTCCAAGTCTTTATTTCGGTGAAGTGCCTTCGCTGGTCACTTAGCCGTCCCAATAGGTTCTTCACTTAGCTGCGCCATTTGACTGTTCCTAACAATCGCTTAAGTTACCTTCGCCGGATACTAGTGTCTTACATGCAAAGATCTCCCCGTAACGGCAAAGGTCGTACCGCTTAATGAAGTCACTTAGCCGATTACTCCGCTAGCCGTTGTTTGATACTTAGTCAATTTCAATCATCCCTAACTCAGTTCTCAACATACTAAATCTTTCATAACTGAGTGGTTTAGTGAAGATGTCAGCCAATTGATCTTCAGTGGGTATATATTTTAGGATGACATCTCCCTTTTCAACATGGTCTCTGATAAAATGATGTCTTATATCAATGTGCTTTGTTCTTGAATGCAATACTGGATTTTCAGTAATAGATATTGCACTTGTGTTATCACACATGATTGGAATTGTTTTCTCTTCTACTCCATAGTCCCTTAGCCGTTGTCTTATCCACAAGATTTACTTGTGCACAACAAATACCCGTCGCTATATATTCTCGCTTTTGTTGATGTAGATATGGAGTTTTGCTTTTTACCGAACCAAGAGACTAGTCCGGTTCCTAACATTTGGCAAGTTCCGGAGGTGCTCTTTCTATCTATTTTGCATCCAAAGATAGTCGAGTCCGAATATGATATCAATGTAAATCCTCCATCTTTTGGATACCAAATACCAACATTTATAGTGTTTTTCAAGTATTTGATTATCCTTTTAGTCGCTAGAAGATGTGATTCTTTTGGTTGAGCTTGAAATCTTGCACACACTCCTACCGCAAATGCTATGTCGTCCGCTTGCGCTAAGTATAATAATGATCCAATAATTCCTCTATACATTTTCTCGATCAACATCTTTTCCTCCATCATCTTTTCCAAGTATGACTCGGCACATTGGTGTGTCTGCTGTGCCACTTGTATCCATCCCATACTTGTGTATCAAATCTCTTGTATACTTTGCTTGACTAATGAAAATGCCATCCTTCATTTGCTTTACTTGAAGGCCAAGGAAGTAGTTTAATTCTCCCATCATGCTCATCTGAAATTTGCTCTTCATCAGGTTTGCAAATTTCTCACACAGTTTTTCATCCTCTGATCCAAAGATTATATCATCAACATAGATTTGTACTAGCAATGTGCTTGCTCCTTCCTCCAGTTTAAATAGA
Organism: Gentiana straminea; assembly: GCA_036785695.1. Lineage (NCBI taxonomy): Eukaryota > Viridiplantae > Streptophyta > Magnoliopsida > Gentianales > Gentianaceae > Gentiana > Gentiana straminea. The sequence goes on along the minus strand of JAVUPR010000088.1, from coordinate 3,929,947 downwards.
GTCTTGTCAATAGTTTCTTTGTTGAATCCATTCTTGATCAGAAACTGTGATAGTGTTTCATACCAGGCTCTAGGTGCCTGTTTGAGGCCATAGAGGGCCTTCTTGAGTTTGTATACTTTGTCTTCTTTTCCTTTAATTTGAAATCCAGGAGGTTGTTCTACATAAACTTCTTCTTCCAAAAGTCCATTTAAGAATGCACTCTTGACATCCATTTGATAGACTTTGAAGTCTTTGTAAGCAGCAAAAGCTAGAAAAAGTCTGATTGCTTCCAATCTTGCTACTGGAGCAAAAGTTTCATCATAATCTATTCCTTCAGCTTGGGAATAGCCTTTTGCAACTAGCCTTGCTTTGTTTCTGACAACAGTTCCTTCCTCATCCATCTTGTTTCTGAAAACCCATTTTGCACCAATGATGTTTGCCATTTCTGGTCTATCAACAAGTTCCCAGACTTCATTTCTTTCAAATTCATTTAGTTCTTCTTGCATGGCCGTGATCCAATCTCGCATCTTGGATTGCATCATCTATAGTCTTGGGTTCCACTTGTGATAGAAAGCAAGTTAGCATGTGCTCCAGTTGTCTTCTGGTTCTAACTCCTGTGTGAATATCTCCAATAACTTGTTCTTCAGGATGGTCTCTTAGCCAATTTAGATCTGGTTGAAGTTGTTCTACACTTGGTGCTTCCATGCCTTCATGCTGAGTATGAACTTCAGCTTTAGGTGCTTCTTCTGTTGTATTGATATGTGGCTCCTCTTGATTCTCAAAAAGATGATTCAGGATATATAGTAGCTGGTATGGTTGCATTTGTATAGATTTGCCTCTGTGCTGCTTTCTCTTCTTGGTCTTGAAGATCTTCACCATTTGTATATGGTTCATCAAAAACCACATGTATTGATTCTTCAATCACCAATGTTCTTTTATTGAGTACTCTGAATGCTTTGCTGGTGTCTGAGTATCCCATGAAGATTGCTTCATCAGCCTTTTCATCAAAGGTATGCAGCTGGTTCCTGTTTAAGACAAAATATTTTGATCCAAACATATGAAAATATGAGATATTGGGTTTTCTACCATTCCATAATTCATATGGAGTCTTTCCATGATATTTGTTGATGATTGATCTGTTTTGTGTGTGACATGCTGTGTTTGCTGCTTCAGCCCAAAATCTCTTTGGCAAGCATGCTTCAACAATCATTGTTCTGATCGCTTCTTTGAGAGTTCTCGTTTCTTCTTTCTCGCTACACCATTTTGTTGTGGAGTTCCTGCTGCAGTTAGTTGATGTAGTACTCCATTTTCTTCACAATAGGTTCTGATAATTTCATTTAGGAATTCAGTGCCTCTATATGATCTGATCTTGATAATTTTTAGCTCTTTCTCATTCTGGAGTCTTCTCAGCAAGTTTGGCAGCTTCTTGAGTGTTTCTTTCTTCTTTTTCATGAAGATGGTCCAGGTGTACTTTGAGAAGTCATCCACCACTACAAGAGTATATTTCTTACCACTCACACTTACTGGTGTGACTGGTCCAAAAAGGTCCATGTGCAACGGATGTAGAATTCTTGTTGTGGATTGATAAGGTTTTGACTTGAATGAACTTTTGATCTCGCTTTCCTTTCTGACATGCATCACATAGACTTTCTTTCTTGAATGTGATCTCTGGCAGCCCTTCAACTAGCTTGCTTTTTGATAGTTTGTTGATGGTCTTGAAATTCGTGTGATTTAATCTTCTCGTGCCAAATCCAAATTGTTGATTGATTATTCTTGACAAGTAGACAAGTTTCTGGCCTTGGTGGTTCTCCATCCACCACATACATGTTGTCTTGTCTTCTACCTGCAAGAACTACTGTGTTGGTTTGACTATGAATCACTTTGCATCCTTCTTTGTTGAAGTGCACATTGTAGCCTTTGTCACAGAATTGACTGATGCTCATCAGATTGAAATGCCACATTTTGAACCTTTAGATTGTTCTTGAGTATTGTGCCTTCCCCCTTAATCTTGCCAGGGTTTTCTTTTCCTCCAAATGTGACTTTGGGTCCATCAAAAGCTTTGAAATCAGTGAGCCATTTCTTGTTTCCTGTCATGTGTCTGGAACATCCACTGTCTATGTACCAGACATCCTACAAAACAGATTAATTAGGTTTAGGTACCCAACACTTTTGGGTCCATACTTGTTAGCAAACATGCCTCCCATACCTAGTGTGTATCCAAAAGGTCTTCTTTTTGGATAATTGAAGTCATCAACTTCATATGTATAAGGCATGGCGAGTAATAGCTTCTAATATTTTTACGAAGGTATTCGATACTTTTCTCTACCTTTTGGTGCCATTACATCCTTCTTCACTTTCCAATATGCGCAGTAGGAAACCTTTCTTGCTTCATGTGTCTAGAACATCGATTGGTTTTTCTTAAGCACATGATGCATTTTGTGGAATGGTTTCCTCTTGTATTTTGGAGGTGCAACATTCCAATCATCCTCCGAGGGGTAAAGTCCGCCTTTACCTTTCGGATGCCGCTTGTTCTTGATTGACCGGAATGAGGATTTGATTTGTCGTTTCACTACACCGGGTTTTGACTTCACCGGAACATGATGATCCGTTGGAATCATGGTCCGTCCCTTTCTAAATTTTGGTCCACTAGTGGTTCTCGAATTTAGAATGGTGTTGGCCATTATTCCTACTTTCATCCCGATCGTTGTAGCCAAGACCGTATCCGGATCCAAACCTTTTTGAGGGTTTGTAAGTCGGTGCTTTTAGTGGTGCGGTGGTTACCTTTACTTGGTGAGGAGATTTTCTTAATCGATCCGTTAATAACGTATGTATGATCATCTCGCTTTTTATTGATCATTTAAGTAGGTCTCCTTACTAGTTAATTCACTTTTGCTTTATCCAGTTCTTTCTTTAACCTCTTATTCTCTTTTCTTAGATCCTAGCATTCCTTTTCCAGAATTTCATGATTCTTTTCAATTTCATCGAATTTAGTCATGAGATTTTGAACTAGGTCTGCTGTATCTAATGGGAGACTAGAAGATTGTGCAGTGTTGATGTGGATGCATTTGATGAGGAACAGGAACTAGATGTTACCTCAGTTTCATCTGACTCTTTAGTCATTAAACATAGGCTTGTTTCCTCAGTGTTTGAGTTATCACTTTCATCTTCATCCAATTCTTTGGTCAGCGAGGCATAGACATGCTTTTTCATTTTCTCGAGTCGTCTTCTTCATCACCGTCATCCGAATCGATGATTCTTCATTCTTTTCACCGCCGGATTCTCGCCTTGAGTGCCTTCTTGCCCTTTCTCTTTTCGTATGCTTTGTATTTCTTCTTTTCATCATCTTTGTCATTTTCTTCAGACAATCACCTTGAAGTGACCTCTCTTATTGCAAGCTGAAGCATTTGTATTCATCATCTTTCTTCTTCATGTCTCTGTTTGAGCTTGACTTTTTGTTTGATGTTGAACTTCCTTTGAATGGCTTCTTTTTAAACCTCGTCAAAACGTTTAACTAATAAAGCTACCTGTTCTTTCGCTTCTTGTGTCTCTTTGCCGATGCATTCGGCAAGGTTACTTTGTCTTTGGGGTGCGGCTAATGCGTTGATTTTGTGTGTCTCTCGCCGGAGCACCATCTTCACCGTTCAATTCGAATTCATGAGCTTTTAACTGGGACATCAGTGTCAGAGTGTCAGTGCTTGCAAGATTTGTAGTTCCTCTGATTAATGATGTTATGATCTTCCATCTTTCAGGTAGTCCTCTCAAGATCTTCAGGCATACTTCTTTCTGGGGATATGTGTGTCCAAGTTGTTGCAGTTCACTGATGATGCTTGAGAATCTGTTGTCCATTTGATCAATGGATTCACCACCTTCATTTTGAAGTTCTCAAATTTCGTTTTGCAACATGATAATTTGTTTTCTTTAATCGCTTCGCATCCTTCATTTATCAATGATAGCTTGTCCCACATCTCCTTTGTCGTTTTGCGCTCTTTGATTCTCATGAACATGTTGCCGTCTAGGGTCTTCAAGATCATGTCTTTTGCAACAAAGTCCAGATTTGCTCTTCTCCCGTCATCCTTGGTCCAATCCTTTTTAGGTTTGTCAATTTCCTTTCCTTGATCTCGCTCCCGTGCCTACCACCGTAGTGATTGTGATTGGTCCATCATTGATTACATCCAAAGATTTCTTCATGAGTTGCCGCAAGATGAGATAACATTCTTATTTTATATTCATCAAAGTTGTTAACATTAAAAACAGTACTTTTGACAAGAAGTTTGAGGAATCCATCAAGTATAATTGAATATATAAATGACGGTGAATGGAAAACTCGATTTGAAAACTCGCTTTGAAAATATGTGATCACCTTGTTACCGTAAATTAGATCCGAATAGGTTCTCGATACTAGAACACCGCTCCGATACCAATTGTTGGTCCCGGAGAGGTGAAACTATAGTCGAGAGGGGGGTGAATGACTATAGTGGAGTTTCAAAAACTTTTTTCTATTTAAAAGCTTTTGGACAAATGGATAAGTCCCTTCTTACTATGATGTTTTCAAATCGCTTTAGACAATCACGGATATAAGTTATGATGTAGGCAAATTAAGTAAGTGCTTTGTAAAGTAGATTGCGTAAATTAAATTGACACAAGGCTTATAGTGGTTCGGGGTGGTGTAATCCCTTAATCCACTCTTCTCCCGTGATGATTGGAGGAATTCACTATTGTTTTCACGATACAATAGTATGATTGTCCTTGGCTTCCCAAGCTTCACAATCCGCAAGACTATCACTCCTTGATCGCAACGCTTCGGTGATTCGCCTTCCTTTTGTTGCTCCTTGAGATCAAAATCCTTCAACAACTATCACAGATTCAACTCCTTCTCGCATTGCCTCGATTCGCTTGTTTTCGAGTTTGATGTGAATGTGATTCACACAGTTGCTTGATCAATCTCAGTTCTGAGTATGACTTTGTAGTTCTGATATTTGAGTTGATCACTAGATGTATTCTTGTAATTTCAGAGAGAAGGCTTTTCAAATTGACAGAGTTTCTGCTTTCTTTCTTTTTGAATCGTTGTTATCTTTTTCTGTCAATGCCTTCTATTTATAGCCTTGAATAACCTTGGTTTTTAAAATTCCGTCCGTTGGCTGTATTAATGAGGGAATAATCCTTGATTTCATTCTTGATTTCCCCTTAATTGTATTCTCCTTGTTTTCAGTGATCGGATTCTTTCTTCAAACGTATAGCAGAAAATCCGTCCTTGATTGATCCTTTAATGATTGTGCATTTAATGCTTGATCTGCTGAATCTTCAACGTATATCAAATCTCGATCTTGTAAGTGTCTCTTCACCGTTTGCGTAACGGTAGAGTGAGCCTTCGACTTAGCCGTTAGTTCTTTCTTCGTCGTTCTCTTTGCCGAAAGTCGGTGTACTCACCGATTCACTCGTTTTCTTCTTTGTTCTAGTTATTGAAGAGTCTTTGTACTTCACCGATCCTTGATTTGGATGAGACCAAAGTGTACACAATTTTTGACTATTGAGTTTCATCACTTCAAACATGACTTAGACTTATCCAAGGTCATCACAGACTTCCTTGGTTATAAGTCAGACCATAATGTCTCATTTCTTCTCTGCTGGTGCTTGGCTGGCTTTCCTTTGCCGAATATCTGTTTTTGCTTTGCCGTCCTACCAACTAGTACAATACTTGTCTGACTCAACTTATACAACATGTCAGACTCTAAGTAAAGACTTATACAGAGAATTCTATCTTATTTCAGGCTTGCTATAACAGCTAGTATGGCCATCATCAAAACATAATAAAATGTTTCTAACACAAATACACCGGATGCAGTGACCACCCCCGATGCAGAGACGCCGCGATTAAGTGACACCATGATGCACTAACAACCGCGATGCAGTGACACCGCAATGCATTGACCACTATTAGCAAGTCGAGCTCGATCTTGTTATATTTTATTAAAAATTAAATGAATTCTAAGAAAATAATCGACCTTACGCGCCGAGTCGAGCTATATCGAGTACTTAGCGAGTCGAGTTCGATCTCGCCTTTTTATGGCTTCATCGAGCCCAAACTTTATCAACATTTTATGCAGTGACAATGTCAATCATATATGTGTGACATCAACCATTTATGCAGTGACATCGGCAATCAAATATGCAGTGACATCAACATTTTATGCAGTGACATCGGTAATCATATATGCGTGACATCAACAATTTATGCAGTGACATCGGTAATCAAATATGCAGTGACATCAATTCTCAAATGATCGTAAATTTTGGATGTTAAAATACATGAGCATAATTATTCAAATCTTTCAAAATTAAATGAATCCTAAGAAAATAATCGAGCTTACGAGCCGAGTCGAGCTAGATCGAGCATTTAGCGAGTCGAGTTCGATCTTGCCTTTTTATGGCTCGATCAAGCCTAAACTTTTTTAGTCGAGTCGAGCTTGAGCCCTAAGGAGTATCGACTCGGCTTGAGTACACCCCTAATATGAATGACACCACTGCGATGCAGTGATATCAACATTTTATGCAGTGACATTGACAATCATATATGCGTGACATCAACAATTTATGCAGTGACATCGACGGTAACATCGACAATCAAATATGCAGCGACGTCAACATTTTATGCAGTGACATCAACATTTATGCAGTGACATCGACAATCATATATGCAGTGACATCAACGTTTTATGCAGTGACATCGGTAATGGTGGGAATGAGTGCGTAAATTTCTAAACCTATTAGTCATTGTAAGATATATATATATCCACCAAAAGGAAGGCCGTAGGCCGACCATTATTTGTTATTTAAAAAAATAATAAAGAGGAAGAAGTAGATGTGCCTATGAATAACAAGGAATGGTGCTTGAATAACAATGAGAATTACGACACATGCGGTTGCAAGAAAATTGCATATAGTAAACAAAACTGTTCAATAAAGAAAACAAAACACACATACAAAAGAAGGCAGTATAGCGGTCAAGCATAAGAGAACCAATATGTTGGAAACATGCCAAAACATGTAATAGCATAATATTTCATTTAAAAAAAACGCCAAATTACACGGCACTAGTAGAATTAAGATCACCACTGCAAAGTGAGCATACCAAACCCCACACAAATCAAAAGAACCTATTGAAGATCTGATTCAGAAATATATACAACTCTTCATCACATTAAAATTGAAGAAGTAGTCGAAATGATTCTTGTTAACAAGTGTTGTATCCAGAAAAATCATCCAAGTAAATGCCCAATGAAATGCCACTTTATATCATCTGGAAGCTGCGGAGCTTTTTCGAGGATTTCTTGGACGTAATTCTCGTCGAAACAACAGTGACCGGCATCGTAGACTTGGCGTAAAACGGAAACTGGCTTGGTGCCAAGAGCTACCTCCCTGATCCAAAAAGAATGTGTATCTCAATGAACCGATAAACATCGTCAAGCTTGAGGACGCATTTCAGGTTTTCTTTAGCTTCAATCGGTTCATTCGAGCTATAAGAATGGCTGAATTCAAGATTATGGATTGTCCTCCACACAAATTTCCATCGTTTTGAAAGAACGCAGGTCGCTACAGCTTGCTTTGTCGGAAGAAAAGATAGAATATCACCCAGAATGTGGACTGGTAGATCACTGATCCTATCAAACAAATCAGTGTTGTTTACTTTGGATTTTCTTTGCTTCATCACGAACTACCTGTTAACAGTTAGTCACTACTGCTATCACACTTTTAAAGCCCATGGGGAAGCTTGTATAATCCAAAAGCCCTGAAGTACCGTAAATGAACATACTTGAATAATGCTGTTCTTGGTAAAGTAGCTACAATCATAAGCTCATTTCTGCCAATGCAATGCTAAAAAATCCCCCCTAAGTACATAAGAAATATTTTCTAAGCATAATTGGATCTTTTTCTCAAATATAATCCATTGACCATGGCTTGACATGTACAGTGAAACAACACAAGTTTCTTGCAAATAAATGGCTAACTGTAATTAATCATCAACCAAGACTAACCATGATTATATACTTGATAAATCTTGAAAAATCAGATGCACTTGCAAACATTCCCAGCCAGCCTTATCAAAATGTGGGATGCATTTTATCGAACATATGGAAGAAGAACATGAATGTATGAAAATAGCATTTCAATAGATAATCATCTTTACCTCTAAATTCTTCCAAGAATTCAACCAGCTTCCTCTTTAGGTAGTTAACCCAACACAAATTTCGATCCTAAATCAACAATTACCGAAATTTCAGACTAGAGTAAAAGTATACTAGCTAATTATACTTAGTCAACCAATTAAACATGCTTATGCACTTTCAAACAATCCCAGCCTTATCAACATGTGGTATGCATTTTATCAAGCATATGGAAGAACATGTATGTATGAAAATAGCCTAGCCTTTTAATAGATAATCTTTACTTCCTAAAGAAAAGAAGATAATCTTTACCTCTAAATTCTTCCGAGAATTCAACCAACTGCTGCGTAATTCTTCCAAGATTTCAAACAACTGCTGCCTTTAAGCAATCAACCCAACAGAATTCTCAGACACCACTTTCTTTTCGACCCATTCGTATGATTATTCAACAAGTCTCGGATCCCAACCCGTTTTGCTTAGAAACTCTGGATTTGCCCGTGAGTAGAACCCGGAGTTTAAGGCTGTGCCGCCATCCAGTACGCGGGCTCGGTGGTTGTAGACACCGTCAGTAGATATGAACAGCTGGACGGGGGATGACGGAGAGGTGTCTGAAAGTGTGGTACTGTTTCCGATGGCCGATGGAAAAGAAGAAGGTGGGTGAAGAAGAAGGGGGAGATGAAGAGGGGGGCAGCGGGCAAGTTTTATTTTTTTCCGGATGATTAGCGCTTTTGCCTAAGGGGTAATATAGGAAAGTAAATGAAATGTGTCCTTATAAACAAGGGAAATTCATTTAAAAGGGTGCGCGAGTGATGATTTTACTTAAAGAAGTTTTGACCGTGAAAAAGATTTAAGGGTGTCCTAAATACCCATTAAGTGCTCAAACTAGTCTTTATAAACAAATATCCAAAAAACAATACACAATAAATAAATAAATAAAGCTGAAACCAATTTTACAGTCTCAATTCAAACGTTTTCACTTAAATAATTCAAAGTTATCATCAATTTCATCATTATCAAATCATCTGATACCAAATTCAACAAATTGAAACACTCAAATCTTATATGTATACATACTAGTTAATGTTCATTAATTTCCTTTCTACTAATTTTACACATATATACATACTAGTTAATACTCCCTCCGTCCCATATTATAAGTCTTTTTGGACTTTTCACACAGATTAAGAAAAATCATAAATGAGTTGCTTTTTAATAATTCAAGGCAAAATAGTTTATTGGTTTTTGGTACTGACTTATAATATTGCATTGTTTAATGTGAAAGTGAAAACAATGCATTAATTTTGTATAGAAATGTGATAAGGACTTATATTTTGGGACAACACAAAAAAGTTAAAAATACTTATATTACGGGACGGAAGGAGTACTTAATAACCCGTGCTATGCACGGAAAACGACTATCAAAAAACACAATGACCTTTCTGAAAAAAAAAAAAAAAAAAAAAACACAATGACATGAAAGTGAATAGTCACTAAACCGTGCCATGCATGGGATATATAGATTAGATTAAAAGTACCTCGGTTTTATCCGAGGATAGGATATGATATTTATCCAAAGGCTTAATATAACAAAAAAAAAAAAAAAAAAAAATATATATATATATATATATATATATATATATATATATATATATAAAAAAAAAAAAACTAACTACTCCGACTTATCCTGTGACGATCTTGCGATTTCGTCATGATTAAATCCGGTAGTTTAATCTAAGGGTAATTGAACGAGGGATGTTTTTTGATGATTTTTAGATCGAGCTTGGGTTATTTTCCCAAGTTGCTACGTATCTTGTTATGTTTCGGGAATCAAGTCTTTCGTAGTTCCTTAGGGTTGTTTATAGGGGATGATTTATCCTTTTCCTTCTTCTACAAGGATTGTATTATTATTATTATTATTATTATTAATATTATTATTTACCTAAGGATATACACGCATAAATAAATCCCTATAATTTAGGGATAATTATGGACATATTTAAATGTCGGGATCGAGTCTTTATGACCTGGATTCTTCCCTTATTTATCTTTAGTTATCCCGCATATGGAATAACGAGAGGCACGGGTCCGAGCGTCCCGCGTTCGGCCCCCCAAGGCCACTATGGCCGAACCGGGCACCTCCTCTTCGCCAAGCCTTAACCGACCCGCGGTGGTTGGAGGAGGAGTTTGTGCCGATCTCCCACCTGGGTAAGGGACCCGCCCTTAGGTATGTTTCGGGCTCCCGGCCCTTAATGCCTTACATTTAGGGCTAGTCATCTATTATACAACTTAAGAGGATGACACGTGGCGTAGTTCGGGTCGGGCATCATCATAAGCCCCCAAGATCTGGCTGAACACTCATTGTGAGGTCGGATCTGTTAGAGGTGTTGGTCGGCCCCTGTCATCTAGACTTGTATAATTTTACAATGGTCTTCTCTGCCACGTGGCATAGTTACTTTTATGACGCTGTCATTCGTGCCCACGTCTTCTGAAGTGGACCGGTTTTTGAGAACGCTGTTGCAGCTCCTTATTTAGTGCCCTCTGTGGCTGTTGTTTCAACGGCACTTGCCGAGCTGCCCCAGGTCAATGCTTCTGTGGAGAATTTTACTCCTGCTACAGAGTCTGGCCAGAACTCAACCCTTAATGCTTCTTAAGTTTTTGAACTTGCATTTCGTTTATGCTTCGTTTTGATCTGATCTTTCTTCTAGTTGGTCAGATCTGCACCATTTTGGCGGTTCGGCCGGACTTGTCCGATCTCGTGTGTTGAATTGCCCAACTGCCAGGTGGCAGTCTATTAAATAGGCCATCATTACTTTACAGGATACGAGGTGTTTTTCACCTTTTCCCATATGTGACGTCGTTTAAACGTCTGGAGGAGGGTTATAACCCGTCTTTTCAAACCAGGCTCCCCCTCTTCTCTTCATTTGCTATTAAACCGAAGATCTTCATTATCTCAAGAGTTTGCAATCCAAGTAAGCATATTTCCTCTCATTTTTCTGAGTTCTTCTTTTTCGCTTATGTTTTTCCCAGTTAATGAGGGCAAGCACTGCATCTAGCAGTTCAATTGAGAGAGAGTTTGAGTCTTGCTCTGAATCTAAAGCCGAAATTATTGAACCAAGAGGTCCAATAGACATCCCTGCCCTTAACATAATCTCTGCTCGTAGAAATTCTGAGCAGTTCGTTATCGACCCACAACCTGCTAACCCGTCTAGGCCTTTTTCTTCTTTTTTTCAGTGGCCGACTTTGCTGATGTATTTGAGCAAGCGTTTGAGGAAGAGAAGGTTGTGCCTGAGCACAACGAACAGATTCTGAACCCAGAGGCTCCTGGGGTGGTCCTGAATCGGAGCCTGCCTGGGCTAATCAATCCTGAAAATCTTCCTACTGAGGGTCTTCAACAAGAGGTTTGGTTGACCCCACACCATCTACTGATCAGCTAGATGATAGCCTGATCATCCTGGGTTGTTCTGATTATAGGAGAGCTCTAAGTGCGCTCCCGATCTGGACGCAAGAGAGGCAGGGCTGATCGAGGAGATCAGGATGCTTCTGAGGGGGATATGTTCCCCAAGGTGACTTTCTGTCCGAACTGCCAGACAAGGATCTGGCCTCAGTGGTATAGTATTTTATACTTTCGTACTTTTTTTCTTTTTTGCTGCCTTTATCGCACTGACCCCTGTATGCCTTTGTCAGGTTGTCAGAGTTAGGAAGGAGATTCTGAACAGGCTGAACAGTTTCTCCACTCAAAAGGTTTCCTTGGAACGACGGATCGCTGACCTTTCTGCCGGTCGTAAACAATACAAAGACGAGTCTCTGTCCAAGGATGCCCAGATCGTTAATCTGTAGAAGATTATGCAAGCTCAGCAAGCTAAGTTGAAGGAGCTGCGCACTGCTAGCGCCGAACGGGATGAGGCCCTGACCAAACTCCGCGCTGATCATGATGGACTTGAGGCCGAGATGCCCGCTCGGATCGCCCAAGCCATTTATGAGTACAAGAGCTATGTTCACTTCACTGGGGCCTTGAAGGTTTTACTTGGCTCCATCTTAAGCCAAAGGTATACCCTTGGCGCGAATCAGGCTAAAGAGCAATGCCCTCAGCTGATCATTGAGAATCTTCAACATGGTAGGCTTTGCAAACCAGGATGTAGTCAAATCTATAAGGCTAGGCTTAAGGAGTTTCAAGCCGGTGAAGATCTGGCTGCGAAGTATGGCCGCAGACCTGCTGCCCAGCAAGCCAGTGCATCGTCAAGTCAGCCCTCCGGTACGCCCTCTGATCAGCATCAGCAACAGGATTCTACTGCCAATGCTTAAGATCATGCCTTTATTATTTTGTTGAAAATTTTGTTGAATGACTTTGCAATATTTTCCAACCTTTGTTATTTTTTGTTCTTGACAATTTGTGCCTTTTTGGCACTTGTTCTGTAATATTCTCTTCTTTGGCGTTCAACCCTTCATTGCTATTACTTTGGCTTTTGGTTTTGCCCTTGCTTTTGTTTTAAGCATAGCTTAGGGTCCTTTACCCCCCTGAAGTACGTCCATTACAAAGCTTTGCTTTTCGAATGATGTACTTCAGTGTATGCGCTGATCGTTTGTCCTGCAGACTTATGAAGTTTGATTACTTCAACTTTCTAAGTATTATAGAAAGCGCTGATCGTCTGTCCTACAGACTTAGGAAGTATGATTACTTCAACTTTCTAACTATTATAGAAAACGTTGATCATCTGTCCTGCAGACTTAGGAAGTATGATTACTTCAACTTTCTAAGTATTATAGAAAGCGTTGATCGTCTGTCCTGCAGACTTAGGAAGTTTGATTACTTCAACTTTCTAAGTATTATAGAAAGCGTTGATCGTCTGTCCCGCAGACTTAGAAAGTTTGATTACTTCAACTTTCTAACTATTATAGAAAACGTTGATCATCTGTCCTGCAGACTTAGGAAGTATGATTACTTCAACTTTCTAAGTATTATAGAAAGCGTTGATCGTCTGTCCTGCAGACTTAGGAAGTTTGATTACTTCAACTTTCTAACTATTATAGAAAACGTTGATCATCTGTCCTGCAGACTTAGAAAGTATGATTACTTCAACTTTCTAAGTATTATAGAAAGCGCTGATCGTCTGTCCTGCAGACTTAGGAAGTATGATTACTTCTACTTTCTAAGTATTATAGAAAGCGCTGATCGTGTATCCTGCAGACTTAGGAAGTATGATTACTTCTACTTTCTAAGTATTTAAGTTTTTATCGTTTGACTTGCAGTATGGTCTGGGCTTGCCCACAACTTTTTTGAGTCTGCTTTGCAGCTCACTTCGTATTATTAGTCCAGTCCGTCTGTCCTGCAGACTTTAAGTTTGGCCTTTGCAAACTTTTTCTGCGGCCGACCTGCGGCTCAGTTCTTCTACTGAGTCCGACCTGCGGATCAGTTTGTTGAGTCTGTCCTGCAGACTTATTTTGATTTGCCTTGGCAAATTTCCTGAGACCGACCTCGCGGTTCGCCCGCTACCGAGTCCGGCCCGCGGATCGCCCGTTGAGTCCGACCTTGGCAAATTTCTTCCCCGAGACCGACCTGCGGTTCGCTTCTTCTACCGAGTCCGGCCCGCGGATCGCTTCGTTGGGTCCGTCCCGCGTACTTATTTTGATTTGCCTTGGCAAATTTCTTCCCCGAGACCGACCTCGCGCGGTTCGCTTCTTCTACCGAGTCCGACCCGTGGATCGCTTCATTGGGTCCGTCCCGCGACTTATTTTGATTTGCCTTGGCAAATTTCTTCCCCGAGACCGACCCGCGGTTCGCTTCTTCTACTGAGTCCGGCCTGCGGATCAGTTCGTTGGGTCTGTCCTGCAGACTTATTTTGATTTGCCTTGGCAAATTTCTTCGTGAGACCGACCTGCGGTTCAGTTCTTCTACTGAGTCCGGCCTGCGGATCAGTTCGTTGAGTCTGTCCTGCAGACTTATTTTGATTTGCCTTGGCAAATTTCTTCCCCGAGACCGACCCGCGGTTCGGTTCTTCTACCGAGTCCGACCGCGGATCGCTTCGTTGGGTCCGTCCCGCGACTTATTTTGATTTGCCTTGGCAAATTTCTTCCCCGAGACCGACCCGCGGTTCGGTTCTTCTACCGAGTCCGACCTGCGGATCGCTTCATTGGGTCCGTCCCGCGACTTATTTTGATTTGCCTTGGCAAATTTCTTCCCCGAGACCGACCTCGCGGTTCGCTTCTTCTACTGAGTCCGACCTGCGGATCAGTTCATTGGGTCTGTCCTGCAGACTTATTTTGATTTGCCTTGGCAAATTTCTTCCTGAGACCGACCTGCGGTTCAGTTCTTCTACTGAGTCCGGCCTGCGGATCAATTCGTTGGGTCTGTCCTGCAGACTTATTTTGATTTGCCTTGGCAAATTTCTTCGTGAGACCAACCTGCGGTTCAGTTCTTCTACTGAGTCCGGCCTGCGGATCAGTTCGTTGAGTCTGTCCTGCAGACTTATTTTGATTTGCCTTGGCAAATTTCTTCCCCGAGACCGACCCGCGGTTCGCTTCTTCTACCGAGTCCGACCTCGCGGATCGCTTCGTTGGGTCCGTCCCGTACTTATTTTGATTTGCCTTGGCAAATTTCTTCCCCGAGAACGACCTGCGGTTCGCTTCTTCTACCGAGTCCGGCCTCGCGGATCGCTTCGTTGAGTCCGTCCCGCGACTTATTTTGATTTGCCTTGGCAAATTTCTTCCCCGAGACCGACCTGCGGTTCAGTTCTTCTACTGAGTCCAACCTGCGGATCAGTTCATTGGGTCTGTCCTGCAGACTTAGGAAATTTTTGCTGAGTCCGACCTGCGGAACTCTGTTCGTCAGTCCTGCTGACTTATGATTTTTTGCTGAGCAGGGCAAGATTTGTCTGACTTCTCGGACTTTATTTGAGCGAGCTGGGTCAGTTTATACTGATTTCCCGTATATTGTTGATCGAGTGTTTGTCCTGCAAACTCAATAAAGACCATGCGTAATAGAAAACAAAATAATATTAAATTAATGTACCGTTTGCTTATTTGGCATAGTCTGTTGGAGCATGCTAGACGGCTAGCGGGCTACATAAGATTTGCTCGGGTGCAAGCTCCAGGTATGATGCCGAACTGAATTCGGTCTTATAAATGTTTCGCTCGAAGCCAAGCTCTGATTATAATGCCGAGCCGAGTTCGGTCTTATAGAAGATCTGCTTAAGAGAGCTCCAAATATGATGCCGAGCCAAGCACGGTCTTATAAAAGATACACTCAAGTTGAGCTCCAAATATGATGCCGAGTCGAGCTCGGTCTTATAAAAGATACGCTCAAGGTGAGCTCCAAATATGATGCCGAGTCGATGTCAACCTTAGGGCAAAAGGATTCCGTAGAGCTCGAATGCCGGTGCTCGATATCTCGAGTCTTTGTGGTGCAATGTGATTGTGATAAAAAAAACATTGCATATATAATAAAGGCTTACAAAGTGTATAAGAATTTCAAATAACGATTGTAAGAACCTGGAGAGCTAAAGAGCTCGGCTCGATCCTTGGAGCTCGAGAACTCGCTTCGTGGATAGCTAGATACGGTAGATACTTCGCAGCTTTCTCGGGCGCCACAGCAGTGTCTTTCCGGTGGCAATCAGACCTCGAAACGTATTCCGATCGGCACGAGATTTGGAGGGATCGTTCTTCCCTCACTTTTCTTCGATGTGACCGGTGGAATTGTTCTTTCGGCGGCTCAATCTCCAGGAATAAGCCGCCGATCTGGCAGCTGCTGTCCAGAATCCTGCTGCGCTTTTGGTGCCTGCTGTAACTTCTTTGCCACGATCGATAAATCAAACGAACTCCGATCGGCCTATAATTTTGAGGGCTTGTTCGGTCCTCATAATTATTGAATCTGACCGGTGGAAATCTTCTTCCAACGGTTCAATTGTCGGGAATATTCAGCCGACTTGGAGCTTCTAGATTAGGGTTTTTCTGCTTTTTGTACGTAACTGCAACTTTTAGGAGATGATCTGGCGTTGAAACCTACTCCGATCGGCATGAAATTTTTAGAGATTGTTCTTATCCCTGTATTAATTAATATGGCTGGAGAAATTTTCATTCCACGGTTGAATTGCTGGAAACAGGCCGCCGACCTGAAACTGCTGATTAGGGTTCTGCTACGTTTCTATAATACAGCAGCAACTTCTTTGCGACGATCGGCCGATTAAACACACTCTGATCGGTCTGAAATTTTGAGGGATCGTTCTTCCATCACTTTTCTTCTATTTTAATGGATGAATTTGTTTTCCAACGGTTGAAACTTTGGCAATAAGCCATCGATCTGACTGCGTTTCTGGGGCTGTTGCGTTTTGCTGTTACAGCAGCAACTTTCCAGCGACGATCGGGCAACTAAACGGACTCCGATCGGCATGAAATTTGGGGGGTTTGTTCGTCCCTCCTTCTTCTTCAATCTGAACGGTGGAATTTGTATTCCAACGGTTGAAACTCCGGCAATAAGATTTGGATCTGACTGCGTTTTTGGCATGTTTTCGCCATTAACTTGATCACGAACAACCTCGATCAGCTACCGATAGAAACCCCTCCTTCTAGCGCCAATTGACGATGATGGATTTCGTATATGATTAAATCCGGGCCGTTTAATCTAGGGGTAATTGAACGAGGGATGTTTTTTGATGATTTTTAGACTGAGCTTGGGTTATTTTCCCAAGTTGCCTACGTATCCTGTTATGTTTCAGGAATCAAGTCTTTCGTAGTTCCTTAGGGTTGTTTATAGGGGATGATTTATCCTTTTCCTTCTTCTACAAGGATTGTATTATTATTATTAATATTATTATTTCCCTAAGGATATACACGCATAAATCCCTATAATTTAGGGATAATTATGGACATATTTAAATGTCAGGATAAGAGTCTTTATGACCTAGGATTCTTCCCTTATTTATCTTTAGTTATCCTGCATATGGAATAACAGAGGCACGGGTCTGAGCGTCCTGCGTTCAGCCCCCAAGGCCACTATGGCCGAACTGGGCACCTCCTCTTCGCCAAGCCTTAACCGACCTGCGGTGGTTGGAGGAGGAGTTTGTGCCGATCTCCCACCTGGGGTAAGGGACCTGCCCTTAGGTATGTTTCTGGGCTCCTGGCCCTTAATGCCTTACATTTAGAGGCTAGTCATCTATTATACAACTTAAGAGGATGACACGTGGCGTACTTCGGGTCGGGCATCATCATCCTGCAAACCCATTCATATCGATAAAACATTTGTTTGCCATATTGTATTATGTAGAACTGAGACCTATCCACTCGTATCGATGAAATATTTGTTTGTCATGTTGTGTTACGTAAAATTCAGACCTATCCACAATGTAATCTTTGGAGAGTGATAGACTCACAGAAAAAATCACCTATGCACTACCCGAAAACACATCATTGACCCATAAAAAAAAAATTCTCTTTTTTTTTATTTTTTATTTTATTGTTTTGACATAAAGCCAATGGTTGGCCTAGAGGTTTGTCTTTAAAGTGAAGCTTTACGACCCTTCTCTGCCCGAAGATAGTAAAGTCTCATATGACATAAGCGCTCAGAATAGCCAACTTTCGAACAATGGCCACAGTAATCTCTGGGCAATTTGGTATCGCCAATCAAAAGCCCGAGAAGCCTTATGGGCCAGGATCGGCTAGGCTAGAAAGTCCAGTCAGAGCGAATCGTCGAAGAGGAGATTATTCTGTCATATTCATGTCGCCCTAAACTACCTCTCTGCTGTGTCCAAAGATGCGAGAGCCGTAGTTTTTTTTTGAAAATTTTCAGGGGCTATATCTTTTCCGGTAATCTTTAGACACATTTGGTGATTTCAAACACAAAAACAAAAAAACACCAACCCTCTAATGCGGAGACTTGTCCCAAACTCAACGAAAGCTGCAATGGGTGTATACACACAGTTAATAAAGAAGAGATAAATTAGTGAGATATTAATTATCTACCTCCACTTAAGCTTTTAATTGAGATGGTATTTCAATATAAATGTGAAGTTAGCAGCACATTAAACACAAATGAATATCACCATCATTATAAACAAAAAAATAAAAATAAACTTGAGCCTACATGTGCAACACATTCGTGGAAAGCCATTTCATTAGCTTAAAAAGAGCATTCATGAAGATCAAAAAAGAAGAACATTCATCAATCATGTAGCTTGTTAAATTATTAAACATATTTTGCTTCACAATATATTTAATATGTAAACATGACATCGGGGGACTTATAGCTTTCATCATAAAGTTACAACTACTTCGTCTAATGTTGGTCTCGGATCAGATTCAACTTGCAGAATCCAAAAAACACACGAAGGAGCCTAAATCAAAATTTCAATATGAATAATGGAATAATCAACAAATAAAAAAAATTAAATATGAGATTGTCGGTTATGAAATTTTTCAATCGTTACAAAACATTATAATCATTGTTACAAAACATGTCAATTGTCGGTTATGAAATTGTACAAAATAAACCCAATCCGGAGAGAGAATTGAATCAGAGCATACTCTGGGCTTCTCATCAATTCATTATAACTAATCAATCAAACACTAAAAGTTGATTGCAAACTCTAGTTTCTCCGTGTAACGCCTCGTTCTCGGATACCGAGTGTTTATCTGGAAACAAAACGCTCGGCACGTATAATATTAAATAAATCTAATATTACACGTAAACCTCTACTACGTCGTATCGAGTTAAGCAAAACGAAAGCACTACAGGAAATTTGCCAATTCATGGCGTACAAGGCACGCCTTAGATGGTAAATTACGGCGCACAGATGCAAGCCATTGATGGACACGCTGTAAATTTATGTTGAAAATTACAACTTGCTTTTGTAAGCCATAAATGATCTGAAATGCATGCCGTAAAAATTGCTAGAGAGCACCAGGAAAATTTTGTTCATGGCATGCGTGAGCACGCCGTAAAACTTGAATCACAGCACACCACAAATGGCCTATCTGCTTCAAATTACAACATACAAAGCATGTCGTAAATTCACTAAAAACATCTACCACAGCATGCGCATGCATGCCATAACGAGCAATTGAATGCAGGCCATAAATTTACATTAACGCATGTCATTGATTCATAGATACACCACACATCATAAACTATGAAAATGGACCGGTACTTTATATAAATAAAAACGGTATTCAGTCAAGTAGACTCCTAACGATGATAGTAATCAAAATCTTAATATTAGTCACTGTTATCCCGGAAATATACGTCCCTGAAACTACTAGCTAGGATCATACATTTCGAATTCATCATCTGAAACAGAGTATTTAGACTACTTCAAGCACTTTTGATATGTGTTTCCAAGTAGGACAATCATCAACAATAGCTTCAAGCTCTGGCATCCTTCTTGCAATCACGAAAGGAAAAGTAAAGAATCTGATTGCCCCGGCTTTGATACATCAACATGGAGAAACAACTGATTGATATCATTGCTATCATCGCCATCGTTCCCTGCATCCCCAGGTAAAATGGTAGCTAGCCGCATTAAGCAATACTAATTTCTTCATCACCATATGACCGTTTCAGAACAGGACCCCCACTGTCTAGTGCCCCTTTGATCACAGTAAGAGGTGATGGAAGATTAATTTTCTGCCAAAACAAATGCAGCTAATTCAGATATGATACAATTATTATCTTTAAACAAAACCAAAAATTACTCTGGAATACATAATAACCTGAATGTTGCTTCTTAAGTGAGAAAACTATCCAAATGCTGAATTCTCGTTGAAGGCCTTTAATGTACAAAACAAAACATTGAGCCAAATATAACTTGTATCATGTTCCCTCAATACAGCCCAAGATATCATTTTAGAAGTGAGAATTATGTAAAGTAAGAATGTTTACATGTTCGTATATACCAAAGCACGAAGCTTTGCTTGTCCAATTACAACATAGTTCACAGACACGCTACTAGAGTTAATCCCAACTATCACATGTGATGAAATCCTTGATCTATAAAAAGCTATCAATACTGATTCAGTGAAAAATCATGGAGCAAGCACAATATTAATTAGGGTAACCACCTGATTTAATATTTCTCCCAATGCATTGCCCAAAAGTTCATAGCCTAAGAACACACACAAAAACCATTTATGTCTCTAGCAGGAATCATTACATTATACAAAACAAAGCGGGGGGGGGGGGGGGGGGGGGGGGGGGGGGGAAACAAAACTCCCTACTTTGAATGCACTGAAATGAAACAGATTGATCTCCCTAAAAAATTGCAAAAATCGTAGCAATAGACGTGAAGGGAGAGAGATTACCGGAGGAGGAGTCATTTTGGAAACTTTGAGATAATGGTCTTTGAGAGACCGTAGAATGACGGAGTTCACGGCTGCGTTCAAGTGGCCTTCAAAGAAATCCATTCCTACAATAATCAATGCACATACCACATATCAAACATAACTTTGCATCAAGAAGATTGTAAAGCGCAGAGAAAGCAGTTTAATAAACCCAAAGAATTGTTTTTTAGGTAGGTGCAAACACCAACAGGTAAATGCAATTACCCCTGCATTTAGTGAACTTATCAATAACTTTAAAGGCATGTGTGTTGGGGGGATGCATCCTCTGAACATGCACACTAAATGATAACAGTAAGCTGACTTTTACCTGAGCCTGAATGGTATCAAGCAGCTCATTTTGGCATCCAGATGCATGGTCAGTCTCCAAGTTTGGTCACTGAAGCAGCAACCTATCTGGATTAACAAATAAGCACCATCATAATGAAGAATAATCACCATAACTACAAAAGGATACTAAAATGTTGAAAGAAAATAGTTAATCTTCATACATGGATGCAGATTGTTAATGGAGTTAAGATTCATATCATTGATCATTGAGTTCTCGACAATTTAAGTGTAATGCCTGCATCAACATGACTAAGGCTCAAAACACTGTACAATCATTCAAAGAACACTGTAAAGTAGTTTGATAGAGGATCTCACATCCAAGCATAAACATAAAAACATAAAAGAAACGGCCTTACTTGCAGCCCCCTTCTACCAAGTTGTTTTATGGCCACATCCACCTTTTTACTGCAAACTAATAACTTGCAGCAAGAAAAGATTTTGAAGTTGACCAAATTCTTCGGGTTTCGGACCAGAAATGTGGTTATTTGAAAGATCTCTGCAAAGAAAACGAAAAGTTATACACAACAAAAAAGGGCATCTTTGGAGGGACCACACTTGTTCTACCGTTGTGGCACCACAGTAACAATAACTTTTTCATAGTCGATATAGATTGATTACTTACAATAAAAGAAATCTAAGTTTATAAGTATTAGGTTGAGGCACAGGACAACTCACCATTTCTTTGTCTATCAGTCTTTAGTATATGATCAAGGGAGTAAAACCGGCATTGGAAAACATAAACAGTGTCAGGTTCTGAAAATAATAATGTTGCCTCTAAACAATATCACTGGAAGATAAAACACATTACCTTTTCAGTATTCTTCGGAGATACTAAGAATCCATATGTTCCACCAAGCCAGAAATCACATCAGACTGCCACCAAAAGTTCACAACAGCTGTCAATCGATCACTATCCACTTGGTGGTACCTGGAGTGGAGAAAGATAAATACTTAGACTATTGCTATAATTATTCACAAATGCACACCGGAATATGCCATCATAGAAATCAAGTTCAAGTAAAAGTAATACCATCCTTCAGGAATAAATATTGCATTACCAGCCTGCAGAATAACTTCTTGTGAGTACCCTGAAGAACATTCGGACCTAGGGTACAAAGAAAAGTCTCGCTTCTCCAATGGAATGGCGTTACACATTCATCTGATGTAGATAAACTTTTCTTTTACACACTTGCAATACACCACAAGACGTAATAATAAAAATTCCACATCATCAGGTAATACATGCTTCGTATATCAAATTAATTACCGGAAAAATAGCTTATATCTAAGAACATGACATGTTCAGGATTGTGGGTTTGAATAGTTTTTCTCAACAATTCATACCACTAGAAAAAAGCTCGAATTGGTGCAAATTATAGGGCATATAAACGCTATATGCCACAAAACAACATAAATTCAAAGTTCACCTCATTAAGACTTAAGAGCATCCTGTTTTCAGAAAACCTCGTCGTCTTCTACCTCATCGTCTAGCAATCTTGTCATACTATCAGCATCAAAATGGAGAGAAAAAATTTATACAATAAAAATGAGAACATATTTAATAAGCAAAATTTGACTATCATTAACCAAAACAAAGCGTTTTCCTCGGGTAGCCCGAGTAGACCGATCAAGAAATGCAACGCTCTCATCCTCTTTCTCTTCTTTGCCGCTTTCCATCTGGTTCTAGCTACTTCTCTTTATTCACAAGACAAATTCGATTTGATGTTACACTGAATATATAAGCTTAAATAACCAATGCTACTATATACGCTTTTCAGCCCAGGCTAATCAAATACAACACAAATCACTTTCGTCGAACAGGTGGCGTCCGAATAAACTTGTCACCAAAAACTTTCCCAAAACTGAAAGTACCCCAGGAACTGAGTTTCTCCGAAACTCAAACTGATGCTCAGTTCAGTTTTCTTCCTATCCTTTAAACCTACACAGGAGTTCAGCTAACTGAACTGAGTATAAGTCAATACTGACTTATTCTTAGTCTAGTTAACTGGCAGCGGATAGAAACTAGCCTTTAGTTCAATAGATGTGTCAATAAAGATCTGGACCTCCTATGTATCAATTTTGTGCTGACTCAGTGTTAACAAGATAATGCAATAATTAAATCAATCATAGCACAAATGTAAATACGTAAAGTAAATCAACACATAATTTGTTTATAGAAGTTCCGGGTGGTGTAATGCCGTACGTCTCCCCTTCTCATGCGGTGTAGGAGGTATCACTAGAATCTTGAGATAACCGTTACAAAATCCTAGCCTAATGACAGTCCTTCACGACACCCTAGTTTCACTGTCTACACATAATGAAGAAAGGTAGGATTGCTCCCTTCATTATGCACACTGATCCTTCGGAGGTGGAATGACTCATTCACCAGCTCACCACGAACACACACACAGTCCGCAGACTGCACCAACAGCTGTGGCAACCAAGTTGCAACCGTATGAGGAAAGGTGGAGTTGCTCTCCTCAAACTATGCACAACCAACCATTTTTCACAAAGGTTAGGTTTAGAATTAATCAAAAGATTAATTCAGTGAGCTGTCTGATTCTTCTGGATATAGCATTGTAGCTTCAAGATGCCTTTTTCCTCCTTAATGGGTTACTGGATCTTTCTTTTGAATCTTCAAGGCAATTCTGTTGGCTTCCCCTTTTCTAGATATGAAATCTGATTTTCTGGATCTGGATCTTTAGATATGTGCTTTTCAAAACTTCTCAGATCTCTCTTTTCCAATCCTTTTTCTCTGTGTATTTATAGGGGTGATGTAACGGTCAACTAGCTCTTGTAGCCGTTACATTTGTCATTTAGCCAACGTTCATATGTACTACCTTTTGTCGTTTTGTCAGTTCAAATTTAACAAGGCTTTAACTCAGTTTTCTACTCTTCTTCAAAACTGAGTACCTCGTATTCTTGACATCCGACTTTAATTGACTAAGTCAGAGTACACCATTCAGCTTTCTTCTTCTCCTGGTAACTGATAATCTTTGTCCTTAAGATTATTCAGCTTTACATGATCAATAGTTCGGTTTCAGGTCACCACAGATTTGCCTGAATCCCGATTTATAGTCACGACTTAATCGCCTTCTAACCGAGTTTGCCACCTCGCTTCTTCGCCTTCAATAACCGAGTCCGTGTCCCTCGCTTCTTCGCCTTCTTAGATAGGCCAACCGAGTCCGTGTCCCTCAGTGAACTTATCTTCTTCAGTTCTTGCATAACTGAGTATGCTTCCTCAGTTCTCCATGTATATGCTCAGTTTGTTTGTTGTGACTCAGCTGTTCGTCTAGTTCCTATCTATTACAATGATTGTCTAAAATAACCTATACAAGGTTCAGACTCTAGATAGAACTTATACATTTTTCTCTAGACTGTTTCTTGCTTCCTCTTTCATTATGCACTATAACAGCTAGTTATGAGTTCATCATCATGGGTTATAAGTGATCTTATTAATTACGTGACGAATCATCATCAAAACACAAATATTATTTCCAACAAAAAGCTCTCAGCCTTTTCTTTTCAACTCTCACACGCAGAAGAGGGATATTGGAAGAAGGAAATTATGATTCAAAAGGTTAGGGAAAACTAATGGGATTTATTTTCCTTAAATAGATAAAATCCCAATAATTAACCTAATCCCTTATTTTTCTTAATTACCCTTATTATTAAATAATCAGATTTCCCCCAATATATGTCTATATTTATCCAAAATATATATATACACATAAAATACTTAAATCTGTAAATCATAATATTCCATGTTTTGCAAAAAGACACGTCTGCCCCTTTTTCTAAAAGTTGGGATATTACATTCCTTCCCCCTTAAAAGGAGTTTCGTCCTCGAAACTCGAGCGTGCTCAAACCGTTGACCTTCCTTAGCATTCTCTCTTTAATACAACCCAGACCGAAGCTTCACTTGTTTTCCCACGGACAACCTCTAACCGATTCTGATCTTGCTAACCATTGAACCACACTCTACCGATTCCCAAACGTTCAAACCTCGTACACTCAACCCAACGCTGACCAACCATAACTTGAGTCATTGAAACTGCACTAGCCACTCTTCTACTCGGTGCACCCATCACCGGAAGATACTTCCTTATGTTTATAATCCAAGTAGACAAAATTCTTGAATAGCCGTCCTATACCAAGAATCACTTCATGGTCCGTAGAATTCAAAACTGTAACTTTACTCTTGCCGCGGTAGATTCCAACACAACCAACAACTTGTAGTAACACCCTATCAACCATGATTACTCTATCCAAAGTCGTTGTTATCACCAAGGGATCCTTGAGGTTGTTCTTACGAACACTGAGGTGGGGTACCTGGTTCTGAAACCGATCAACTCGTTCCAACTAACTCACTACTGTCTTAAACCAAACCACTCGCTTCTTACTGAGCCCTAGAACACCAACACCTAGTCTCTACCTACCAAACGTCTAAGGTGAAAGAAAGGCGACTATTCTTTCTTGATCAAAGGATTTAAATGGTTTTGAGAAATTCAGGTGCATACATAAGCCATGAACTAATTGATTTGCACAAAACAAACCGAACTGATTTTGAACAAGAGGCAAAGATAAAATATGTAAGTATATAAGTTTTACATATGATGCTCAAAAATCAAAATTTTTGGGAAGCGTCGTTCAAAATAATTCTTTTCATCTACTGCTATAAGCTGCCAAAATTTTTCAGGACTTCACAAACTGACTTTTGTTGCAGATTGTGCTCAAAAAAAAAAAAATTTGCACTTGGTTCCAAAACAAAAAATTTAGGGCAGGATGTTTTCTACAACCTATCAAAAATCCAAGTCATTGGGAGGTGTTTAGCTTATTCAAAATAGATTGATGAGTAAGAGTACCGCTGCAGAATTTTCTGAACAGAGTGCTCATCCTTGTCAAGAAATTTATGAACAGTCCAATTTGAAAACTGAGTTGATGTAAAGAGAGAATTTGTAGACAAGACAACTTTCTAAGTGGCTGAAAATTTACGGAATTTTTGGTATTTCAGAGATGATATTACAAGGCGTATAGAAATGTGTACAAAATCATTTACTCGTTTTGTATAACATCAAGTTACTAAAAGAAGTGATTAGAACCAAACGTAGCAAATAAAAAAAGTTAAATCCACCAAGAGAAAGAACATGTGAGGGAAGTCTGAAAGTTCCAAAAGAAGAGAGGGATTCTATTAAGGACCTAGAGGAACGAACTCGAGGGAATCACGTAAGAGATGTGTACTCAGAACTCAACCTAGCCTTCGCTTAGGGAGACTCTTCACTTGGTCCTAGTGCAACTTAACCACGGTTAAGGATTTTCAATTCTCAGAAAGGTTCTAAAAGGTCTAAAGAAATCCTATCTTAGAGGGAAGAAGCCTAGGAAAGAGAGGACGCTTTTCTCAGATACCAACTGTAACGCCCCACTCCCGGATACCGAGTCCTTATCTGGAAACGAAACGCTCGTCACGTATAATATTAAATAAATCTAATATTACACGTAAGCCTCTACTACGTCGTATCGAGTTAAGCAAAACGGAAGCTAAAAAGACTCGACAAACACCATAAATGCTACTATGAAAAGAACTCGACATACTAAAGTTAGAATTGTAACATTTATTACATTGGAAAGCCAAACGAAAACTAAAACGTACAAAACCTTCAAAAGAATACTAAAATAAAATACAACGTTTCCCAAAGAACAACGTATCTAATGTATATAAAAGAAAACAGAATAAGTAAACGCTTTAACTCCGGCGTCCTCAAACGTCGTCATCAAAGTCTGCCTCAAACTCGGGGTTTACCTGTTCGTCTTCTCTCCCCCAAAACACATAGAAAAACAATGCATTTGAGGTAAGTACAAAGTACTCAATAAGAGGTAGAAGCTACAAATTAACTAAGTCTCCTTAACATGTTTTAAGTTAAATTATTATCTTTATGAGACCGACTCAATCTAGGGTTCACTTCATGTCCATCAACATGTCATGACTAACTGTTTCTAACTTAGCTTATCTTTGTTACATCAGCATTCTAGGGCACTACACATGGTGTTACTCACCATGAAGTATCTAGGTGCAACCTATTAGTGGATCACACCAATAGCCACGGGCTAGTCCCGATAGTATACGTGTTCGGTGAAGTCCCTCTACTCCTGGTGCCCTCTAATGGCCAGCAAAGTTATCCATCCCTGAGTACCCTCTACTCCTGGTGCCTCTTGAATGGCCAGCAAGTTTACTCGTTTTATCCGAAAGCCTACACATTGTGAAATAAACTTGTGCCTTAATGATGGGAGTCAACTTTACGTGACTCCGGTGCATTGTTCATCCCCATTTACCATACTTTCAGCACATTTTTGGGTGAATTAGACTGTTTTCGGGGTGTTATCGTGAGCTTATGGCACGGGGAGTGAATCCGTTTCTTTGATGGATTATTACCCCTTTTTGTTGATATTAACCCTACTCCCGAGCACTTTTACCCTCCGGAATTGTTTGGATGTTTTTGGTTGTTTATGATGTTGAAGGGTATTAGTGTCTCGAGGACCCGGAAGGTGACGATTTGTGGTGAAAAGCATGATCGAGGCAAGAAGAGGGATCAAAAAGGGAGAAAAGTGAAGTTTTGGGGCAACAGGGGTTCAAACGCGCGTTTGAACCTCCCAAACGTGCGTTTCAGAAGCTGTCATTTGATTCAGAGTTGAACCCCTTTAAAGGCGCGTTTGAAACTACCCTAAACGCGCATTCCAAGTCCTTCAAACGCGCGTTTGAACCTTCTAAACGCGCGTTCCAGATGAAGATCAGCCAAGAACGTGCCCAGAATTGAAGCGAAACGCGCGTTTCAACTATGCAAAACGCGCGTTTGAAGATTTCAAACGCCAGTTCCAGCCCTCCAAACGTGCGTTTGGACCAATTTTCTGCAGATTTTTTCTCCCAACTATAAATACCCCCCTTAGACTATTTCTTGAATATCTCCATTCTCTTAGCAAAACTCTACCCATGTCTTAGCTCGATTTTTGTAATAACTTAGAATACTTTCTCTTAGCTTACATCAACATAACATTAGCTTAATCTTTCCATTTCTTAGCTTAGATTTCCATTCCAAACACTAAGAGACCACCTTTTAATTATGTTGGTCCCTTGAAAAGGCTTTGGTTAAGTTTAGAGGGGGGGGGGGAGGGGTGAATAAACTTAACACTTAAAACTTTTTGGAGTTAACAAATTCAAGAACTTCGCAGCCTCGCATAACTCGCAGTCCGTCGATACCTCGCAGCCCGCGATACACGTAGTCTACTGACAGTTGAGTTAACTGAATTTGTGCAGTGGAATTATATCAAAAATTAAGCCTTATTACTTGTTGTTAAGTATGATACTAAGTATTAGATACTCAGTAGTGTATGTGTATGATTTCAGCTGCTAGATTCGGTAGGTTGATGTGTATAGTAAACTAAATGCGTAATGTAATTGCGTAAAGTAAGTAGACATTTTATAGTGGTTCCGTGTGGTGTAATCCTGCCAGTCCACTCTTCTCCTGTGATGTTGGAGGTAATTCACTAGAGATCTTTGATGTAGCTGTTATAAAGATTCCTAAGTTGTTTGTCTTTCACCAATAACTATGGCTTCACAAACTGAACACTTGGAACAGGTAGGATTGCTGCTCCAAAGTCTTCCACTGGTCCTTGAAGGGTAGGATTGCCTCTTCACCATCTCCACCACAAACAACAGTCTTTCACGCCCAACAGATGCTTCACAGTCTTCAGCAGGTTCTTTATAGAATAAAGAATGAATCAAGTAAATGATTCAGTTGCAGCAGCTTGATTAGGATGATATATATAATCAGCAGCTTGCGGTCTTCAAGTGTGTAAACTTGATGCAGCTTGAATACAGAATACACTTGAAGATTTTCTCTGGATCGCAGCCTTAAGCTCGCAAGTTCACAGGTGTTTTTGCAAAATTTCGAATTATCTCTTATATTTTTCTCTTAAAGTTCATCATCTTTTTCTGAGTTGAAAGTCCTCTATTTATAGGTAGGATTGCATGTGACTTGTATTTGAAATTCAAATATAACCGTTCCTGGTTTTTGTCCCTTTTGACTTGCTTTCTGTCACTATTCATAGGACTGACACTGTCAGAAACCTTTTTGACAGAATGCAGTTTGTCCACCCTTTGACTTGTAACCATTGGATAAAGTTCTGAATCATCCCATCGTCTTTTTAATCTCAACCATTGATTTGTTTGATAAATCAGAGGTAGTTGGCTGTCCTTATCCATGTAATCTTCCAATGTAATCTTGAATTAATCGAGGTATATATATCAGCAGGTTCATCAGTCTGCTGAAATACCTATCAGTCTGCTGAACTGTAATTTGCCGTGTTTAAAACACAATACAGCAGACTTCTTTTATCTAACTTTTATTTGTGAAGTTAGATTACACCTTTTTGCAAATAACTAAGTTCCAATCACCATCCAACTTAAGGAACTTAGACCTTCTACACAAGGTATATGTAATCGCTTTTAGGTCATCACGGACTTGCCTAAATTCCGATTCCATATCCTTGACTTTAATTACTAAGTTTGATCCCTTAGCCTTCATTAACCGAGTTTGAGCCCTCGCCTCTTCGCCTTCGCGGGCTCCCGACTAGTCTACCGACCTATCTACCCTACTGATATAGACCAGTCTGCTGATGTAAATCAGCTGACCATTACAGTGCTTGTTTGATCAAACCTAATCAAAGATCAAACTCTAATAAGCCTATACATTTGATCTAGACATCTTTTTGCCTTTGCACTATAACAGTTTGTCTGGCACTCATCACTAAAACTTAGAAATAAGTCCAACAATTTCCCCCTTTTTGGTGATGATGCAACTACCCTCACCTAACAGCAAAGCAAAAAGATTTAAAACAAAAACAGAACAAATTTAGTCATCTTTCATTATAAACATTTGTTCACATTATTACAGTTGAGATACAGCAAAGATAAAACAGATTAAGTGTGCTGATCTACTGTCTTCTTTCTCTATCTTGTCTAGCCTTTTCCACTTGCTCTTGGTAGGCTCTTATCTCTTCTATCATCTCTCTCATCCATTCATTTTCAATCAGAGTGAAGTCAATGTAGCAATTTACTTCTTTCCACCACTTCCATGCTTCAGGTAGGATGAGATTGATTTGATTGACTCTGAATCCCATTCTCATGTAAAGTTCTTTGAATTCATTGAGTGAGTCCTTAGCTTTTGTGATAGGCAAACTCCTTTCACCTCTACCACGTCTTCCACCTCTTCCACCTCTGTAACTTGCCCTCAAGGCTTTAACTCTTGCTTCCCAAAACTTTAGGCCCAAAAATGAGTTCAAACCTTCATGAAATCCCTTGTCATGATAAGGTTTCCTTTTTTTGTAGTACTCATTCTTGTATTGTTTAAGGAGATCATCAGTATGTGGAATTCTGCCAGGTGCAGGTTCCCTGAATGCATTAGTGTCATTCTCCCATTTTTTCTTAGCAAAAATCCTTGCAGCCTCTTTTGCTACTGCTGTTTGGCCCTCTTCCCCCTTAGTGACATCATCAACAAAACGGGACAGCAGGCCATGAACACTCTTCTGTGTGATAACCAGATTATTCAGTTGTCGTTCCATAATTTCAGTTCTTGTATCAACTGCATCCTTGATTGCAAAGTTTCCTCCAGTAGATTGATCCTCTCAGTAAGCTTATGATCCAATCCAGTAGGTTGAGATGTTCCAAAGAAATTTCAAGGCGGGCTTAGGTGAATCAGCAAGTTTATCAAGTTTTTGATGGATAGATGCAAGTTGGTCATTCAAAAACTTTTCCTTCAGTGTATTTCCTCGCCTGATTCCCCTCACATCTAGAATAAGATCATTAACATCATTTTGAGTAGATGTGAAGTTTGAAGCAACTGTTTCGGTAGATTGTCTGTTGTTGTCCACTAGCTTCATCAGTTCTTCAAATCTTTGTTCCTGCCTGTCAAGTTGAGTCCTTAAATGTGTTATGTCATTTCTGACAGCCCTCAACTCTTCCACAACAAGTTCTGGTACTCCACCAGTCATTTCTCCTGCAACTCCATCAGCAGGCTCTTCTACATTATATTGTGCCCTTTGTCTGCTGATGACCATTGCTTTACTCATATCTCTCCCAGCAGGGGGAGGTCCTTCCTCAACCATAGCACCAAGAATATCTTCCATTATTGGATCTTGTGCAGGTTCATCATTCACTGGTTCATCATCAGTAGATCCATCAATTTGAAACTCTTCATCACTGTAGTCATAGTCCAACAGCTGTTCTTCCTCATTAACAACATCAGCCTGCTGACTATCTTTCCCTACAGTGGCCTTGACTCCGGTAGGCTCCACTACAGCAGCCTCTTCAACAAAAACAGCATGGGTTTCCTCCAAACCCAAAGATTGTTCCAACCTTTGTCCAGGTACTGTTTGTAACTCAGCAGCCTGTACCCCCTGTTCCAACCTTTGCTCAGGTGCTGTTTGAACCTCAGCAACCTGAACCTCCTGTTCCACTCTTTTAGGATTGAATACAGCCTCATTATCCACTTGAAATCCCTTAGCATGACCAATCTTTGTTAGGATAGTGGCAGTTTTAGTAAGAGTGTCCTCAATGTCAAATCCATCTTGATATTGAATTGAGTCCTCTGAACTGGCATCAGGTTCATTATGATTAGTAATCCTTTCTTCATCCAAATCAGCACTCTGTTGATCTTCAGTTTGTGCAATAGGTTCTTCAACAAATAAAGTAGATGATTCACCAACCAACCTATTTGCAGCACCACTTATTCCATCATTGATCAATGCCTCCAGATCATCCATGGTGAGATCCTGCAGATCCTCATCCATCTCTCCAGTCCGTTGGCCCTCAGCAGACCTACCAGTACCAGTGGGTTCAGCTTCTGCACCATCAGTGGCTCCTTGACCAGTGGCTTCATTAGTTGTTTCTCTAGCCACTCTACTGGTCTCCCCAGGGAACATGGGGGGGGGGTCATCATCAGAATCAGATGAATCACTGTCTGGTGTGTACTTTGGATCTCTGAACATAATTGCTCCACTTTTCTTTCCTTCATCCAATAGATCCATCGGCCCTATATTGCGATGGTTGTATCTATCAAGTCCAATAGGTCGTCCACACCCACCGATCAAATGCCCATTCTTCAAATCCACTCATTGGATCAAGAATCGGTTTCTCGTCTCTTGTAGAATCCAAACTTCCATTGGAAATAGTTTTGCACTTTTCTGAAGTTAGGATCTACTTTGTCCTTCTTAGATGCCTTCTCATATGGCATAGTTGGCTTTCTCGGGAGTCTTTTCGCAGCTTGATGACCTCCAAAGGTCCCAACAAGCAAACTCAAAGTGTCTTCAATAGATGTATGAAGGTCGCAGGTTGCTCATATTGTACATTTGTGCCTACTACCTCCATCCGCACAACACTTGGTTCCCCCGACTTATATGCTCATCGCCAGGTTAACGAAGATCGTTCTTCCCCCGAACTATTGCAGGATTTGCAGGGTCTTGTACAAGTGTTTCGCTTACCACAAAGCGGATGCATGCATTCAGTGGTTTGCTGTGGTTCTTCTACAGATTTTTCAACTTCCACAGCAGGTGTAGATTCAGTTGTTTACTGTGGTTCTTCAACAGATTTTTCAACTTCCACAGCAGGCTCAGGTATAGTAGACTGCTGTGACTCCTCAGTAGGTTGCTCAGAAACAACTTCTACATCCTCAGTAGGCTTTATAATAGTTATTGGTTCAGCCTCAATAGCCTCTCCTACTTCTTCTTCTACTTCTTCTTCTTCCTATTCTCTTTGAGCCTCTAAGATTTTCAATTGTTTCCCCTTTCCATGTTTCTTTTTGTGGGTAATCTCTTTCATCCTCTTGGAAAGTGGCTCATCATCAATTTCAATCACAGTAGACTTCCTCTTTCTACTGGCTTCTTTCTGTTGTTCCTTCAAAATCTCAACAACAGTTTTCCTAGCAGCCTACAAAGCAGGTCGGTAATCTCAACTTCACTGACCCTCGCGGACTCGACGATCTGTCCGTGCCGTTTGCTTCCTTGTTCTTTTAGGCTTTAACATCTCTCGTTATCTTCCTTGTGTCGCCACCTTCATTTTCTCGGTAGTCTTCTTTGGTGCAAAGCAGTTTGACAGCTTTTCTTAGTAGTTTGCTTGACCTGCTCACCACCAAGATCACCATCATCTCCATCATTATCACTATCGCGGCCTCAAGAACACCTTCTTCATCATCATCCGGACTGTGGATGAGATAGTCAATCTCTTTCTTGTATCCGGATTGGTTTATTTTCTCAGGTGCCACATCAGGAACTTCCAAATGATTCAGCAGGGCCTGAACCATTAATCCTAAGGGTAAGGCCTTGGATTTCCTTTTCCTTTCTCTTTCTTCTTTGGCTTCTTTCTTCATGTAATGGATAAAGTATCCAGCCCAATCAAATTTCATACTTCTATAGATAATCATCCGCAGCTCTATCTTGGGTCCTGATAGAGTATCCATACTTCCAACCAGCCCTAATATGTTCTTAGCAATGATTTTGCTCAGCAGGTTGTACTCATATCCAATGTGTCTCACATTAATGCCTGGAATTGATTTGGTGGCTTCATTGGTCTTGATTTTGTCAACAAAATCCATCTTTGACAACCCCATTTCCTCAGGATTTACAGGAGCATCTAATACCTCTTC
The DNA here is from genome assembly GCA_036785695.1 of Gentiana straminea. Taxonomy (NCBI): domain Eukaryota; kingdom Viridiplantae; phylum Streptophyta; class Magnoliopsida; order Gentianales; family Gentianaceae; genus Gentiana; species Gentiana straminea. The sequence goes on along the minus strand of JAVUPR010000088.1, from coordinate 3,896,463 downwards.
AAAGCCAAAAACTTCCCTCAGCAGGTTTGAGGAAACTTCAATTTCTTGAGCATTTACAGTTGTTTTAAATGCTTCTCTTCCTTCATTTACCACAATGTTCTTCCAAAAACTAACAACATTGGTGTAAGAGATTGTTTTCAATCTAATGTTCAGTACATTCTCCAAGCCTTCATATCTCCTTATTCTTCGACCAATGTTTATAGCTAACTCTGTTTTATTTGCATCAACAACAAAACCTCTCACACTTTGGCTTGTTCCAATTTGAACATCAATCTTTTTCACCATTGTTAAAAGAAAAAGATGAAGAAGATGACTTGTAAATCTGCGTTCACACAGTGTAAATACAGAGAAAATCAATCTGAGATTTTTGTAGTAGCCTCTATGTAGTAGTCTGTGTATATATAGGCAAATGCAGTTGAGACTGTCAGAGCAAGTACTGTGCAGTTAACCATGATTAATTTGAGTGAATGCGAACTTGACACGTGGCCCATTACTTTCTCCATAACGTTTGCAACCGTTGGATCGTGTTAACTGCGGTTATAAAGGATGAAATAAATATCTCGCCAATCTGCTTTTTTACTTTAATAAGTTTGACTGTGTAACGTATTATTCAGCAGACTTGTCATCAGCAGGGTTGGCTCAGCAGCCTCCTGAGAAAGATGCTTCAGCAGCCTGCTGACAAGGTAATTCTGCTGATCTTTGATTCCTTCTTGTTTTGTTCAATTGATAATACAAGTGAGCTCAATGTACTTCTTGTAAACATACTTATGTTTGATTCCTTCTTGTTTTGCTCAATTCCATGTACTCATTTGCTCAATTGTCCAAACATAAGTACATGGAATTGTTGATACCAATGACTAATCTACTAAGTGAGCTCACCCAACATAGCAAAGACTAATCTCCTTGGTGAATTCCACTACACTGCTGATTATCACTCAACTTTAATAATTCCAAGTTCAGTCCTTAGTTTAGCAAATCTTTCACTATCAAGTGGTTTAGTGAATATATCAGCAAGTTGATCTTCAGTAGGGATATACAAAACCACAACATCCTTCTTTTCAACATAATCTCTTATAAAATGATGTCTCACATCAATGTGCTTGGTTCTTGAGTGCAAAACAGGATTTTCTGTGATAGCAATTGCACTTGTGTTGTCACACATTATTGGAAGTTCTTTCTCCTCAATTCCATAATCCCTTAATTGTTGTCTTAGCCATAATACTTGTGCACAAAGAACTTCCAAAGAAGAATGTATTCAAATTTTCTTCAAAGATGGAAGTTGATATAGAATTCTGTTTCTTGCTAAACCAGAAACCAAACTTCCCATTAACCGACAGTTCCCGTGGTGCTTTTTCTATCAATCTTGCATCCAGCATAGTCAGAATCTGAGTAGGATATAACTTTGAAGCTTCCATCCTTGGAATACCATATCCCTACTCCCAAAGTCTCTTTTAGGTACTTGAGAACTCTTTTGACTGCACCTAAATGACTTTCTTTAGGTTTGGATTGAAATCTTGCACAAACACCTACAACAAAGGATATATCAGGTCTGCTGGCAGTGAGATACAGCAGACTGCCTATCATCCTTCTGTATAAAGTCTGATCAACATCTTTGCCTTCTTTATCTTCATCCAATCTGATATTTATACTCATAGGAGTTGATATTTTGGTGTTGTTTTCCATACCAAACTTCTTCAGCAGCTCCTTGGTGTACTTGGTTTGATGAATGAAGATTCCATCTTTCATCTGTTTAACTTGAAATCCCAAAAAGTAGTTCATTTCTCCCATCATACTCATTTGGAATTTGCTCTTCATTAGATTTGCAAACTTTTCACATAGCAATTCATTTTCAGAACCAAAGATTATGTCATCAACATAAATCTGTACCAACAAGGTGCTGTCCTTCTCATTGATTCTGAAAAGAGTCTTATCAATGGTGCCTTTTGTAAAACCATTGTCCTCCAAGAATTGAGATAGAGTCTCATACCATGCTCTTGGTGCTTGTTTCAAGCCATAGAGTGCTTTATTGAGTCTATACACTTTATCTTCTTGATCTTTAACTTCAAATCCAGGAGGTTGCTGAACATACACTTCCTCCTCCAGAATGCCATTCAAGAATGCACTTTTGACATCCATTTGATATACCTTGAAGTTCTTATATGCAGCTTGTGCCAAGAATAATCTGATAGCTTCCAATCTTGCAACAGGTGCATAAGTTTCATCAAAATCTATTCCTTCTGCTTGAGAATAGCCTTTTGCAACTAGTCTGGCCTTATTCCTTACAATGGTACCAGATTCATCCAGTTTGTTTCTGTATACCCATTTTGTACCAATGGTATTTGCATGACTAGGCCTTTCCACTAGTGTCCAAACTTGATTCCTTTCAAATTCATTCAATTCTTCTTGCATAGCAATTATCCAATCTGGATCTAAAATTGCTTCTTCAACAACTTTAGGTTCAAATTGAGATAGAAAACAAGTAAACATTGCTTCTAATTGTCTGCTAGTCCTTACACCTTGCTGAATGTTGCCAATGACTTGTTCAGCAGGATGATCCCTTAACCATTGTGGATTCTGGTTAGATTGATTCTCAGGAACCTCATCTTCGCAGGGTCTCGTATCTTCAACGGGGGTTCAACGGATCCTTGAACTGCTTCGCTTGTTGCATCGGTAGTATCACCAAAGCGGGGTGTTCGGCGAGGGCGGAATCGAAACTTTTAAGTCATTAAACCTTTCCAAATTCAACACAATCTGGATCGTTGACTTGTAAGTTCTCAAGAGTTCACAACCTTCATCTTCCATACCAAAGTGAACTTAGGTTCATCAAACACAACATGGATTGTTTCTTCATGTTTTAATGACCTCTTGTTCGCACTCGAATGCCTTGCCGATCCGAAGAATATCCCAAGAAAATTCCTTCATCTGATTTAGGTTGGAATGTCTTCAAATGTTCCTTATGATTCAAGATAAAACACTTGCTTCCAAATGGATGGAAGTAAGATATATTGGGTTTTCTTCCATTCCAAACTTCATAAGGTGTCTTCAGCAACTTTTTGTTCACTGATGTTCTGTTTTGTGTATAGCATGCTGGTATTAACTGCTTCACCCAATACCTTTCAGGTAGCAATGCTTCACAAATCATTGTCCTTCCTGCTTCTTTTAAAGTCCTGTTTCTTCTTTCAGCAACCCCATTTTGCTGAGGTGTACCAGCAGCAGCAAGTTGATGTAGTACACCATTTTGTTCACGTATTCTCTTATAACTTTATTAAGAAACTCGCACTTGTCTGATCCGATTTTTACTACTGTTAAACTTTTCTCATTTTGTAACCTCTTCAAAAGATCAGGCATCTTCTTGAGTGTTTCACTTTTCTTGTTCATAAATATCACCCAAGTGTATCTAGAATAATCATCCACAACCACTAAGTGTATATCTTTCCTGTAACACTTGTTGGTGTAACTGGTCCAAATAGATCCATATGCATCACTCCAGACTCTATTAGTTGATTGCTTAGTCTTTGATTTGAAGCTTGATTTAGTCTCGTTTACCTTGCCGACATGCATCACATATAGTATCTTTCTTGAATGTGATCTCGTGTAAACCAATCACCAGCTTTCTTCTTCACCAACCGATTGATGTCATCAAAATTTAAGTGATTCAACTTTTTGTGCCATAACCAATTGAGTTCGATTTGGTATGCACAATCGACATGTGTTTCGGAACTCTACAAGAGTAGACCAATCCACAACATACATGTTTTGTTGTCTTCTACCACCAATACAACTTGATCACCTCTTTCACTAATGACAATACAATTGATTTTGTCAAAAGTGACCTTGTATCCCATGTCACGAAATTGACCAAAGGTGCTCGGCAAGTTGTAGTCCAAATCCTTCCACATATGCAACATTCTTGATTGTAAGTCCATTCCTCACAAGTGTGCCATATCCTCTTGTATATCCAGTGTATTTTTGTTGCCAAAATTCACCCTTGGACCATCCTTTGCCACAAAGTTTGACAAACAATGCTTATTCTTTGTCATATGTCTGGAACATCCACTGTCAAAGTACCAGACACCCTACAAAACAAAGTTAATACATTTTAGGTACCCAAACCTGTTTGGGTCCATAATGGTCAGTGGTAAGCATGACCCTTGGCAAATTTCCATAAGGTCTTCTTTGAAAAGTGTCATACTTTGGTTCATACATGTATTCCACACATCCATAAGTTCTAACAGTTGGTTGTGTAGGATTCACATATGTTTTCTGGCCTTTTGGTTTATAATGCTTTTTGAAGTGATTCTTGTTATTAGAAGCATTAGCATAACCATTAGTTTGCAGTCTGTTAGGAACAGCCCTGTAGTATGGAGTCTGCTGAGTTATCTGCTGAGGTCTTGTATAAGCCCTCTGCTGAGTCCTTTGCTGATTCCATTGCTTAGGTTTTACCCTAGCAGCATGGTTATACTTGCTGTTTCTAGCATTAGAGGCAGGAATATTCCAATCATCATCAGTAGGGAACAATCTACCTTTCCCCCTGAGATAAGTGTCCCTAGAATGATTAACATTTTTGGGTTTAGGATTCTTATCCTTGGAATATTTCTGGTTTTTACCTTTCTGTGGTCCAACAGACTTGGTAGCAGGTCTGCTATCAGTAGGTGTAGAAGGCACAGCAGTCCTATTTTTGGATTTTTTCTTTTTATTTGCAGCTGTTGACTTCTTTGACTTCTGATTTTGCTTCCTTGAAGCATTCTCGGTAGGTTTTACTGCCTCAGCAACCTTACTGGGAGTTGGATCTTGTGCAGGTACAAACTTAGGACCAATTCTGGTACTAGGTTCAGTGACCTTACTGGATCCACTCTTTTTGGATTTTTGAGTTCCAAAACCAAGCCTTGTTCTATCACCATAAGGCTTTCTAGATTTGTATGCAGTAGAGGAACAAGATGGTTCAGCAGATTCAGAAGCTACTGGATGTTCAGCAGGCTTATACTGATTCTGTCCAACATCATTTTCTTTACCTTTGAGAACCCTTAATTCAGCATTCAATCTTCCAACTTCTAATTGAAGAGCTTCTTTTTCAGCCTTCACAATCTCATAACCAGATTGTATTATCCTCAGTTGATTAAGGATGGCATCCAAAGTCTCATCCTTGTCAGAGTTTCTAGGATTTGAACAACAAGTTGATTCACAATCACTTCCAGCAGGAGTATTGATAGATACAGTATTGTATACCTCCTCTGTTTCATCCATATTAGCCATTAATGCATAATCTTCCATTTCAGCAACCAAAGCTGTGTCATCAGATTCATTTCCTTTTTCAGATTCCACTTCATACCCTGATTCATCTTCAGCAACCATAGCCTTCTTGCCATATCTTCTTTGTTGGCTTTTGGTCTTCAGTAGGTCTGGACAATCAGGTCTGAAATGTCCAGGCTTTTTGCAGTTGAAGCACAGATAATCAGGTTTCTTACTTTGTTTTAACTCAGGACATTCAGGTTTGAAGTGTCCTGGTTTCTTGCAATGAAAGCATAGATAATCATTGTCTTTATTTGGTTCTTCTTTCTTCTTTTCACTGAATTTCTTGTTGAAATTCCTTGGAGAACCCTTTCCACCTTTCATCATCCTGATTTTCTTGCTCAGTAGGGCAATCTGCTCTTGCATTTCATCCATCAGATCTTCTTGAGCTCCTGATGTCTCTTCTTGATGTTTAGCGGCCAATGCGCTTGTCTTTGGTTCCTCTTTTTCAGTGGTAGGAACCAATCTCTTGCTGAATTCATAAGCTTTAAGATCTGAGAATAATTTGAAGGTATCCTCTTCATGCAACTTTCTCATTTCTTCTATTGCAGTGACTTTCATCTCTCAAACTTCTTTGTCAGGTAATGCTTCCAGGATTTTTGTGTTTATTTCTTCTTTTGAATAACTTACACTCAGCAGGGTAAGTTCATCCAGGATAGCATTGAATCTTGACTCCATTTGCTCAATGGTTTCATTTGGCGCATTTTGAACTTTTGAAACCTCTTTTTGGCCACACTGATTTTGTTCTTCTTGATAGCATCAGTGCCTTCACAGATCAACTGTATTTTGTCTCAAAGTTCCTTTGCAGTTTTGCAATCTTTAACCTTCATGTACATATTGCTATCCAAGGTTCTATAAATGATATCAATAGCAATATTGTTGAGGTTTGCTCTCTTTCTATCTTCAGCATTCCATTCTCTCTTTGGTTTTGGAATGTACTCAGTCACATCACCCACTGTTACTGCCTTGGTAATCTCTAGTGGTCCATCTGTTAGCACATCCATCATTTCATCATGAGTTGCAGCAAGGTAAGCCTGCATTCAACGTTTATATTCATCAAATCTATCTAGAGAACACATCAGCATAGTTCTAGCATACCGAGTGTTATCCATGATGCAAGTTTTTGAAAATCAGTGATTTGAAAAGTTTTCAAAGTATTTTCACAAGCACAACAAGTAGGATTTCTTCAGAACAGAAGCCCTGCTGCGATACCAATTGTTGGTCCCTTTAAAAGGCTTTGGTTAAGTTTAGTGGGGGGGGGTGAATAAACTTAACACTTAAAACTTTTTGGAGTTAACAAATTCAGCAACTTCAGCAGCCTGCTGATAACTCAGTAGTCGGCTGATACCTCAGCAGCCTGCTGATACATAGTAGTCTACTGACAGTTGAGTTAACTGAATTTGTGCAGCGGAATTATAAAAAAAATTAAGCCTTATTACTTGTTGTTAAGTATGATACTAAGTATTAGATACTCAGTAGTGTATGTGTGTGATTTCAGTTGTAGATTCAGTAGGTTGATGTGTATAGTAAACTAAATGCAGAATGTAATTACAGAAAGTAAGTAGGCAGATTTTATAGTGGTTCCAGGTGGTGTAATCCTGTCAGTCCACTCTTCTCCCGTGATGTTGGAGGTAATTCACTAGAGATCTTTGATGTAGCTGTTACAAAGATTCCTAAGTTGTTTGTCTTTCACCAATAACTATGGCTTCACAAACTGAACACTTGGAACAGGTAGGATTGCTGCTCCAAAGTCTTTCACTGGTCCTTGAAGGGTAGGATTGCCTCTTCACCACTCCCACCACAAACAACGATCTTTCACACCCAACGGATGCTTCATCGTCTTCGAGCAGGTTCTTTATAGAATAAAGAATGAATCAGGTAAATGATTCAGTTGCAGCAGCTTGATTAGGATGATATAATCAGCAGCTTGCAGTCTTCAAGTGTGTAAACTTGATGCAGCTTGAATACATAATACACTTGAAGATTTTCTCTAGATCAGTAGCCTTAAACTCAGTAAGTTCAGCACGATTTTTTGCAGCTCAGAATTATCTCTTATTTTTTTCTCTTAAAGTTCATCATCTTTTTCTGAGTTGAAAGTCCTCTATTTATAGGTAGGATTGCATGTGACTTTTATTTGAAATTCAAATATAACCGTTCCTGGTTTTTGTCCCATTTGACTTGCTTTCTGTCACTATTCATAGGATCGACACTTGTCGAAACCTTTTGACGAATGCGATCCCCCACCCTTTGACTTGTAACCATTGGATAAAGTTCTGAATCATCCCAACGTCTTTTTAATCTCAGCCATTGATTTTTTTGATAAATTAGAGGTAGTTGGTTGTCCTTATCCATGTAATCTTCCAATGTAATCTTGAATTAATCGAGGTATATATATCAGCAGGTTCATCGATCCGTTGAAATACCTATCGATCCGTGAATCGTAATTTGCCGTGTTTAAAACACAATGCAAATAGACTTCTTTTATCTAACTTTTATTTGTGAAGTTAGATTACACCTTTTTGCAAATAACTAAGTTCCAATCACCATCCAACTTAAGGAACTTAGACCTTCTACACAAGGTATATGTAATCAGTTTAGGTCATCACAGACTTGCCTAAATTCTGATTCCATATCCTTGACTTTAATTACTAAGTTTGATCCCTTAGCCTTCATTAACTGAGTTTGAGCCCTCAGCCTTCAGTCTTCAGCAGGTTCCTGACTAGTCTACTGACCTATCTACCCTACTGATATAGACCAGTATGCTGATGTAAATCAGCTGACCATTACTGTGCATGTTTGATCAAACCTAATCAAAGATCAAACTCTAATAAGCCTATACATTTGATCTATACATCTTTTTGCCTTTGCACTATAACAGTTAGTCTGGCACTCATCACTAAAACTTAGAAATAAGTCCAACAAATTACTTCTTTATTTTGTACTTTGGATCTAATCTCGAATTTCTGCAATTTAATGGTAAATTTCTCATTTCTTTTACTTTGTATGGCTTTCATTTACTGTTTTATGCATGTTTTAATTAGTATAATGAGTAGCTAATCCCTTTTCATAGTCGAATCATGTGAAATTTGGTGAAATCACCCTTTGGGTGATGAAATTGGGAGTGGGTAGTGCTTTTTATTGTTGTATCTTGCATGTTTCATGTCTTAGAACTTGTTATAACAGATTTGGGCTAGATTGATCACCTAGGTCAAAATCACACACATCACTCTAAAGAGTTGTTCAGATAGAGGGTGTGGGAAAAGGGGTTCTAAGATCACGGTGTAGACTCGGCTTAGTTGTTAAGCCCGAGCCCAAAGTGAGGTTACTCGTTTTAACGTTTAAGCGGCTCTAGTGCATAACATGTCTTGTTAGTGAATCTTTTTTAGGGAAGGGTAGTTAACATGGCCTAAGGTGTTAGGAGAGAGTTGTTCAGACCTTAGCACCGGGATTAGGAGTACGCACCCGTGAGATTGAATGCAAGAGTGCGTTTGTTTTGATGCACACTCCCGGTTTCGTCTATCCTTGGGGTTGAAATTAGCTTCTTTGATCATGGTTCGGCTATGTCCCTTAATCAATCTTTAAAACTTAGTAGTTTAATCTTCTTTCTTTCTTTTCTATCTTTAGACTTGTTAGTATAAATCACTTCAGTGTCGTTGTAGTAAACAAACACTTTAAAAAGATTGATCACCTAGACTAAGTAACACGTTCACTTTGGTACTCACGAACACTTTTCCCTTGGGTTCGACCTCGTACTCTTGTAGCTATTCTAGCAATCGACCCGGTACACTGCCGGTTAGAGAGTTAGTTTACCCACGGTTTCGAGTCTTTATAAATTGTTTTTGAAGGGTGAATTTAGCCTCGATCAAAATGGCGCCGTTGCCGGGGAATTGTGTGCTATTTGTGATATCTTGCAAGTGAACCGAAGCCTTGGGCCTAGGTTTTATTTTACTGTTTTCTTGTTGTTTGCTTTTTGTAGTGCATGACCCGGAGATCTCAAACACCACTCGAACCATACATAGACGGGATTGAGGCTTATGCAAGGCGTATAAATAGTCAAAGAAGAAGAGGTCATCAGGTAGAGGAATCGATTCCGGTCTTTGGAGAAAGTAGTTTGGGTGAGTTGGGAGAAGGATCTGATATGGCACAAAACGGTGAACAAGGCTTGGAAGGAAATTTGGGGAACAATAATGGAGTCCCGAATTGTTAAGGGTGATTTTGTACGTTTTATAAGGATATATTTTATATCAATTTCCCCCATATGTGGATGTTTTTCATAGAAATCGAGCGTTATATTGAAATATTGAGCAAATGGTGTTTTTAATAGTTAAATTGAAAAACGTAACGAATTATGTGCTTAAATTGTGATTTTATATTATTTTGGAATATCGTTACGCTTTGGTATGTTTTTCCTACATTGTAGATACACATTGTTGATGGAAAAGATGATTTTTAAAGAGATAAATTCGAGTGGAAAGGAATCAATCAGATTTATGGAAGAATAAAGGATATAAGGAAAGAAATCAAGTGTTGAACCACTGGGATCGGCGTCCGCATTCATCAAACCGGCGTCCCGAGAGGACGGGCGTTTGACATGCTTTGACGAGCGTCCGGGAGGAGCTTTACATTCGGGATGTTCGATTTTCAGTGGACTGGCGTCCAAAATTGCATAGGACGGGCGTCTGACGAAGACTCGGCCCGACTCGAAAGTTCAACGCATCTGGACGAGCGTCCATTACCTTGGACGGGCGTCCACGGCCGACTTAGTATTCTATATATAGCCGCATCGCCCCAACCCTAATATCATCAGATTTTCACACACAAAAATACAGCAGCAGCCGCTCTTCTGAGGTCTCCAAGGCCGATCACCCGAGCCTTGTGCTCGGGTGATCCGGGTTAGATTAGGATGCGTCTATTTTCGTTTGTTGATTCATGGAGATCATCCATTGTACCAAACTAAGTGAGTTTATCTTTTAATTTATTCAATCCTTTGTTTATTTCTATGATCTTTGATTCGTTTTGTATTTTTCTATGATTTATGATGCTATTGTGTGACCTAGATCGAGAGATTGGTTGCTAATTGTTGTCTAACGTTGATGAGAGTCGTTGTTAGGCTAGATCACCATAGAAAGATAGGATCTTTAATCGTTAATTCGTGACAAATTAATTGGTTAATTATCTAGGTTGCTAGATTCTAAAATATGAGAGTTAACTTGAATCTACACCTTCGTTTTGTATGGAAATTGGTCTCAACATTCGGGAGAGGAGAGATCGATAATTGAATTCACTAAGGGATTAGGAATTCATAGCTTGAGAAACGGATTCACTAAGGAATTAGGAGTTCGTGTCTCGTGTAAAGGTGAAACCACAATATCGAATTAAAATCATGAGATGAAATTGGATTGAAATCACTTAGTTTGTGTTATGTTTAATCCCATGTATCTTTAGTTTAGGTCGTTTTTATTATTCTTAGCTTAGGTTTATTTTTCTATGTGTTTTTATGTTTGTTCTTTCGTTTATTTGTTTTCGTAAGTAACAATTTGAGGAATTAATAAGATTAGATTCAACATCCCAATTCTCTGTGGATCGACCCCTTACTTATCCCGCTTTACTAGCAATTACCCGATATTCGGTCGGTTAGGAGTTAGTTTTGCATATAGGTTAGGGTTTATAAGTTGTTTTTGTTTAATGATGCAAAACCATCCAAACACGAATCAAAACCCGCCTCTTGTCAATAACAATGCACAAGGAGGTGGGGATGGACAAGGAAATAATTTTGTGAATGCGAATGGGCCTATACCACAGAATGTTCAACAAGAGGCCCAAGGGAATCAAATGGATCCCGTAGTTATGCAACAGTTCAACGCATGGATGTTGAATCAGTTTCAACAGAATCAAAATCAAGCTCACAATCAAGGTGCAAATGTGATGCCTAATTGGTTTAACGGTCAACAAGAGCAAAATCAAGGTGGATTGACTTGTAGAGACTTTGTGTTAGCTCCCACGGCAACCATGGGGCATAGTCCGATTCGAATGCCACCGGTGGCCGCCGACAATTTGGAATTGAATAGAAACATCATACATTTGTTGGGAGACAACGCTATGTTCAAGGGAACCGCTTTAGAAAATCCTCATTTCTCCAAATAGTGAACTCAACAAAGATCAATGGAGTGAGTGATGAGGTGCTCAAACTTATGCTTTTTCCGTTCTCCTTGAAAGAGCAAGCTAAGCGGTGGTATGATTCGTTGCCTAATGATTCTTTACATACATGGGAGGAAGTGGTTAAGACTTTTCTACTCAAGTATTACCCCCCCATCGAAGACCATGGATATGAAAGAAGCTATTATGTCGTTCAATGCTTATGAAGGAGAAGAGCTACATGAGTCATGTGATCGGTTTAAGGCTTTGTTGAGAGAGTGCCCGGGGAACGGATTGAGATCTTACGAGGTAGTTCATGCTTTCTTCCGGGGTTTGGACCAAGTGCATCAAAGTACCTTGCATGCTTCGTGCAACGGAGACATTATGAGTATGGTACCCGAAGTAGCCATGAACCAGATTGAGAAAATTTCCGAGACCTCGAGGCAATACATATCGTCAAGTAGAAAGGGGACAAGGAGTAAAAATCCCGGTTTGGTTGAAGTGAAAGAAGTAGAGGCAAATGATCAATATCATGCTCAAGTACAAGAGATGGAACAACAATTGGGGAGATTGCAAAAGGAGAATGAGAGTGCTAAGCTTTTCCAAATTTGTAGTGGACCACACTCGGCAAAGGATTGTAGGATGACAACCAAAGCTCAAAATATGGCTTATCCACAACCCTCAACTCAAGCACAACCTAGCACTCTATCTCAAGACAATATGAATGAGTTGGCAAAGCGGATGATGAGTATTTGTTCGATGGAGCAATGGAATGCGGGGCCCCAATATCAAAATCAATTGCAAAGCTCCTATCAAGGCCAATATATGGGAGAGCAACAAAGCGGGCAACCGTATGAAGAATCCCAAGATGTAAACTTTGTGGGACAAGGTCAAGGAGGGAATTATGGAAATCAAGGTGATGGTTCTTGGAGAAACAAAAACAATCAAGGTTGGAACCGAAATCAAAACCAAGGCCAAAACCAAAGTTATAGACAAGGCCAAAATCAAGGCCAATCTTCTCAAGGGCAATTTTATCAACCTCCACACCAAAGGCAACACCAAGAAGGGTACAATCATCAAGGGTCTAACACTTATCAAAACCCTCCTCCTTTGGCTCCTATACCTCAAAAGAGTGCAACCGATGTCATATTGGAGCAAATGAACAAAAATTTTGCGGAGATAAAGAAGGACATGGTTGAGATGAACTACAAACATGGGTCCGCCATCAAAAATCTTGAGACATAATTTGGTCAAGTGGTGGAACATGTACAGTTGAAAGACGGCTTACCGAGTAACACTGAAAAGAATCCAAGAAATGTAAGCGCTATCTTAACTCGAAGTGGGAAAGTGTTGAGGACAAACAGTGAAAAGAAAGTTCTATGGGAGGACAAAGCTAGAAAAGCTCCTATTAAGACCGAGGCAGGGGACATGGATGGCGATATTGATGGGATTGAAGATGATGAAGATCATGGAGAATATGTCAAGAGAAAGTAAGTTGAGAGGAAAGAAGTGCAAGCTAGGGGAGATTATATGGTTATTGATGTGAAAGAGGAGGAACCAACTAGAAGAGAAGGGAAAAAGCCAATGAAAGAGTCGTCTCCCCCACGCACCAAAGGTAAGAAAGGTATGATCCCTCCTCCTTCAAATTATTTTGATTTGAGTACTCTCCCTTATCCCCCTAAGAATCATAGACAAAGTTGCTTGAATAAAACACAAACCCGATTTATTGAGATTTTGCGAAAAATTGACTTGAACATTCCTTTTCTAGAAGCACTAGCAAACATGCCCTCTTATTGTAAGTTCTTAAAAGGTTTGCTAACTAACAAGAGTAAAATGCAAGAGGTTGTTTGTTTGAATGAAGAATTCTCCGCTATTTTTGATGCTAAATCTAGAATTCCCCCGAAAGTTAGAGACAAGGGTAGTTTCACTATTCCGGTTACTATTGGTACAACTCATTTTCCTAGCGTCTTATGTGATTTGGGAGCTAGTGTAAGCTTAATGCCCCGTGCTATATATGAAAGCCTAGACCTAGGAGAGTTGGAGCCAACGGGGATGACCCTTCAAATGGCGGATAGGTCTATTAGGGAGCCTATGGGAGTGATAGAGGATGTCATTGTCAAAGTGGATAAGTTTGCCTTCCCGGTAGATTTCGTGGTATTAGATATGGAGATGGACTCCAAAATACCTTTGTTGTTAGGACGTCCCTTTTTAAAAACCGGAAGGACCTTGATAGATGTCGCGAGCGGTGAGATTATTTTGCGAGTTGGTGAGGAAAGAGTCGCGGTCAATGTTTATAAGGCCATGAAACATCCTAAAGAGAGCACCGAGGACTGTTTTTCTGTGGATGCTATATATTCTTGCGTTTGGAACATGTTGACATGCAGGAATATAAAGATAAGTCCGATGAATGCATGGCAAGAGTGAGCACGGAACTTGATGAAAAAGAAGAGTTGGAAGAGGAAGCAATAAAACTCGAAGAGACGGCTTTCGTGGGTGAAAAATGGACTGAGAAGATTGATCTTGGGCTTGAAGGAGAACTAGAGAAGCCATCAATTGAGGACCCACCAAAAGACTTGAAAATGAAGCCGCTTCCACCTCATTTGAAGTATGTTTTTCTTGAAAATGATAATTTACTTCCATTGATTATTTCTGCTACACTAACGGCTTTGCAGGAGGAGGAATTGGTGAAAATGCTTAAAAAGCATAAGCGTGCTTTTGGGTGGAAGATGTGTGACCTTAAGGGCATAAGTCCCACCATTTGTCAACACAAGATCATTCTAGAGGATGGAGCGAAGCCGGTAAGGCAACCCCAAAGAAGGCTTAATCCACACCTCCAAGAGGTTGTGAGAAAGGATGTGGTTACGATGTTGAAGCTTGGGATCATCTATGCCATCTCAGATAGCAAGTGGGTGAGTCCCACCCAAGTGGTGCCAAAGAAAGGAGGTATGACCGTTGAAATCAATGACAAAGGTGAGGCGGTGCCTATGCGTTTGGTAAGTGGTCATCGAATTTGTATTGATTATCATAAGTTAAATGGCCAAACCCGTAAAGATCATTTACCCCTCCCTTTTATTGATCAAATGTTGGAAAGATTGAGTGGTCATGCTTTTTATTGCTTTCTTGATGGGTTTAGTGGTTATTACCAAATACATGTTGCCTTAGAGGACCAAGAAAAGACTACCTACACTTTCCCCTATGGTACTTTTGCTTTCCGTAGAATGCCTTTTGGGTTGTGTAATGCACCCGCGACATTCCAACGGTGCATGGTTGCCATATTTGCGGATATGATTGAGAAATTTTTAGAAGTCTTTATGGATGATTTTAGTGTATTTGGTGATTCCTTTGAGGATTGTCTAGATAATCTTGAAAAGGTGTTGACTAGATGTGAGGAGACGAATTTGGTGCTAAATTGGGAAAAGTGTCATTTGATGGTCACGGAAGGGATAGTCTTAGGGCATAAGATATCTAGTAAGGGCATAGAAGTCGACAAGGCTAAGGTAGAAGCGATAGCTAAGCTTCCTATGCCCACTAACCTAAAGACTCTTAGGGGTTTTCTAGGCCATGTGGGGTTCTATCGTAGGTTCATTAAAGATTTCTCGAAGATAGCCCGTCCTCTTACCCTTCTTCTTGGAAAAGACGTCCCGTTTGATTTTGACCAAGCTTGCGTTGAAGCATTCTTGTTGCTCAAGCAATTGCTTGTATCCGCTCCTATCTTAGTTGCCCCGAAGTGGGATCAAGAATTTGAGCTAATGTGTGA
Organism: Gentiana straminea; assembly: GCA_036785695.1. Lineage (NCBI taxonomy): Eukaryota > Viridiplantae > Streptophyta > Magnoliopsida > Gentianales > Gentianaceae > Gentiana > Gentiana straminea. The sequence continues at coordinate 3,881,282 of JAVUPR010000088.1, read as the reverse complement.
TGCGAGTGACACCGCGGTTGGTGCGGTCCTCGGTCAAAAGATCGATAAAATCTTCAAGCCTATTGCCTATGCTAGTCATACCTTGAATCCGGCCCAACAAAACTACACCACCACTGAAAAAGAGCTTCTAGCGGTCGTCTTCGTGTTTGATAAGTTTCGGTCTCATCTCGTAGGTTCTTGTGTAGTTGTGCACACGGATCATGCCGCTTTGCGTTACCTTTTTGCCAAGCAAGATGCCAAGCCCCGCCTCTTGAGGTGGATTTTGCTCTTGCAAGAATTTGATCTTGAAATCCGTGATAGAAAAGGGTGTGAGAACGTCGTAGCCGACCATTTGAGTCGTATGGAGCTTAGTGAGGAGTTGATTAAGGCACAAATTGAGATAAATGACTCTTTTCCTCACGAGAAACTTTATGCACTTGACACCCTTCTTCCGGTTAAGAAAGGCAACTTTCTAAAAGTTGGTAAAGAAGGTAGTCCTTGGTTCGCACCTTTTGTCAACTACCACGAGTGCGGTTTTATAGATCCCGACCTTGACTCAAATCAAAGGAGTAAATTCCTTCGTGAGGTTGGTAAGTATGTTTGGTAGGATCCTTGCTTATATAGGTTGTGTTCGGATGGCATCTTGAGGAGATGCATCCCGGAGAGTGAGATTTTGAGCACGCTTTCTTTTTGTCACGATAAAGAGGCCGGGGGCCACTTTTCTGGGCAAAGGACCGCTTTGAAAGTGTTTCAAAGTGGACTATATTGGCCCACTCTATTCTGAGACGCACATGCTTATGTGAAATCTTGTGATGCTTGTCAAAGGTCCGGGCGTATATCTAGGAGGAGTGAAATGCCTCAAAAGCCGATCATTGTTTGTGAGATTTTTGACGTGTGGGGCATTGACTTTATGGGTCCCTATCCCTCCTCGTGTGGTAACAAGTATATGCTAGTCACTTGTGATTATGTGTCCAAATGGGTTGAAGCCTTAGCCTCACCCACCAATGATAGGAATGTTGTTATCCGGTTTCTCAAAAAGAACATCTTTTGTCGGTTTGGGGTACCTCGTGCTATAATTAGTGATAATGGAAGCCACTTTGCCAATAAACCGTTTGACAAACTTTTAGAGAAGTATGGGGTGAAACACAAGTTAGATGCCGCTTACCATCCCCAAACGAGTGGTCAAGTTGAAGTCACGAATAGGGGTATTAAGCGTATCTTAGAGAGGATGGTAGACACTAATGTCAAAAGTTGGTCTTTAAAGTTAGACGATGCTTTGTGGGCCCATAGGACAGCCTTTAAGACACCCCTAGGAATGTCACCTTATATGATAGTCTATGGGAAATCTTGTCATCTTCCTGTAGAAATCGAACATAAGGCTTATTGGGCCATCAAAATGCTAAACCTCGATGACACCTTAGTTGGTGAGAAGCGTATGGCCCAATTGAATGAACTAGATGAGTTCCGCCTTTGTTCTTATGACCTTTCCACTAAGTATAAAGAGAAGACTAAGCTACTCCATGATAAGTTGATCAAACATCGTGTTTTCAATGAGGGTGACGAAGTCTTATTCTACAATACTCGTTTGCATCTTTTCCAAGGGAAGTTGAAGTCTAGGTGGTCCGGTCCCTACGTGGTGTCGAAAGTCTATCCGTCCGGTTCTATTGAAATCACCCATCCTAAGTTTGGCACGTTTACCACCAATGGTTTACGGTTGAAAAGGTATGAGAGGTTGCCTTATGATGAAGCACTAGAAATAGTGAACCTTGAAAACCCCATACCGTGTGATGAATCGTGTAAGTCTTGTCATGGACTTTAAATCTTGACCCGTATAATCTTCAATCCACCATTTCATCTCTTTCTACCCTTTCTCGTCTCGTGCCAACGGTATAACTTTGAAAAAGTTGGCACCGTATAATCCATCTTGTCGAGCCAACGACGTAAAACAAAGGCGCTTGGGGGAGGCAACCCACCATTTCGTAGTTTTTGTTGAGTGAGTTTGGTGTTTCTAGTGGTCTCGGGGCGGTTAGAATCAAGTGTGGGGTAGAATCTTGTGTTATCCTTGTTTCTGGTCCAAACGCCTGTTTAGCCCTATCAAATGCACATTTCACTCTTCAAACGCGCGTTTGGAACCCTTCCAAACGCGCGTTTAGGGCCTCAACTCTCTGTTCTTAATTCCCCAACCCAAACGCGCGTTTCATTCCAAACGCGCGTTTCATTCCAAACGCGCGTTTGGGTTCATCACCTTCATATATCCCTGCATTTTCAAACTCGCGTTTCAGAATTCCTCTTCAACCCTAATAGCGTCCGGCGGCCACCTTCCACCCTTTTCACTCGAAATCACTCAATATTACTCCGTTTTGGCGATTTAAACTCCAAACAACACCTCTCAATCTCTTCTTTTGATTCCACTACTCCATTCCAACAACAAATTCCCAGATTCATCGATTCAATCTTCACTTTTGGCAACTTTTTGCCTAGGTCGAATTTGACATCCATTAACGTTTCGAGGCTCGTTCTTCGCTCCAAATCATTCGTGTCGTCTCATTTAGGCATAGTACATGTACATTTTGGTTTTACGTCTAAGTTTCGGTTAGGGTTAGTTTTGGCCTATTTTGGTTTAACACCCCTATCCCGTTTATTGATTGTTATTGATTATGTATCCTGTTTTTGTTTGTTTTGCTTGTTTTGTTGATCGATGATGAATGGTGTGGCTCTCGTGGGGTGTTTCGTTGTTTGGGTTGGTTTGTTTTGAAATCCCGGTTGGACGATAACCGGGTCGGTTTTGATTGTTGATTGGGTTGATTGGTTGTGCTTGGGTGAGTTCAGAGATAATGAGAGAGACTAAGCGGAGAGAAACCGAGGGTAAAGGTAAAGGGAAACAGCCGGTAACAAAGCATATGCCCAAGAAGCAAAAAACCCTAGTTTATCCTCGGATACCTAAGGGTGGTATTCGGATTGGTGACACGGGCCGTACAGAGAGTAGGAACCCTCGAGCCCTTAGGCCTGCTGGACAGTTGAGAGATGAGACTTCAGATGAGGACTTTGAACCGGACAGTGAGGGGAGAAATTATACTAGTGATAGTGAGGAGGCAACAGACCTTGAGAGTGATGTGCCCCTGGCACGATTGCGAGCCAAAACTGAAACAACAACTATTTCACCTCCTCCACAAACTACCCCTCCACAAAGTGCCCCCGAGCGAGATCCTCCACTAGCTCATCCTTCTAATGACCCTATACCTTTCGAGCAGCCTTTTAACTCACCGGTGGCCTTCACTAACTATAATGAGTACATCGCCGTGAAGAACATGTGTTACGAGAGGGGGTTAGACCTCAAAGTTGTTCCTAAAACTTTCATAGATGACTTGAGGAAGAGAGGATGGAATAATCTGATTTATGAGCCGGAGGGGAATCTCAATCTCTCACTTGTCCGGAATGGTATGCGAACTTCAGTGTCGCCAATCTAGAGTCAGGGTTCATCAAGGTGCGAGGGGTCAATGTCCCGTGGTCTGTCTAGGCAATTAATGACTACTACCGGATACCTGCTTTTGAGGGCCGGGACTATATCAGTTGGTTTGCGGAGAGACAGCATTGGGATAATACTGAGACTGAGGATCCGTTGGAAAAAATGAGGAAGGCCATCAATCCAGATTTACATTGGGTTTCTAATGGGAGTAATGCATGGAGTCAGTTAGTGACGACAACTTGGCCTGATGAGTGGAAAGTAAAGGCGAAGTTTTCCCAGAATCGCCTGTTACCGAAGGACAACATAACGCATTTCCACATCAAGGATTTGCAATTGTTGTATGCTCTGCACTATAATCTTAAGGTAGATGTCGGGAAAACTATTTTCGAGGAGTTTAGAGAAAATCAGAAGGTCAAGCGTCGTATGCTCATGTGCCCCTACCTCATTTATGGCTTATGCAAGAGAGTGCCGGTCGATGAATACCTCGATGATCAAATCTTAAGGAAGAAGAATCAGCCCGTGGTACCGAAGCCGTTCAATGCCCGCACCGCTCCAAAACCTCCTAGGCCCACCCCATGACCTATTCACACCGTCCTCCGCCCCACCACCTCCACTACATCCACCACACTCCCTATACCTCCACCTGTCATCACCACCACTACCACCACTACTATACCTCCACCTCCTCCTTTCACTACTGGACCTTCCACCACACCTACACCTCCACCTTCTACACCTACAGCCGGGGGACCATGGCTTAGTGAGCGGCAGGGGCTTCTCATTGCACATAAACAGCGGGATTGGATGGACAGTCTGAGGGTGACTCTGAATGGAATTGTGGAGAATCAGCGGGTATTCACTCAGGAGAAGCAGATTGAGCTTCCTTCTTTGGATTTGGATGTCTCACCATTTCAGTATACCCCAGAGATTGAGGAGGATTTGCAGCGGATCATAGAGGAGTCGTTTGTTGATGAGCCAGAAGAGGGGTTTGATGACATATCTTTAGATGCGTTGATCGGGACAGCGGGGGCTGAGACAGAGTCAGGAAGGACTGGTGCTGAGAGGTCTACACAGCCGGAGGGTGCAGCTTCTGTGGCTGCCCCAGCTTCTACCACACCTTCTCCTGACGGACAGGGCACTGGAGCAAACTAGCCGTTTTCTTGCATCTTTTTTCTTACATTCATTTTGCTAGTTCTGTTTCAGCTACTTTTGAAACTTTTTCTATTATTTTGACTGATACACTTCACTTTACAAGCACGCACACTTATTTTTGAGCCCCTGAGGCCTGCTTGACCGTGCATGTTTTCCTTTTATTTGACTTATACTGTGGGATGACGTGGATTTTATTATTGGTTTATATCTGATGCATGGATGTTCTGTTTTCATTGATTCTATTGTATACTTCCATTGCATATCCCGTATTCCCCCTCTTTATGCTTTGATCCCGTCACTGTGGCATGGACTCGTTATTTTACGCACCCGCATACCCTATTGCTTGCTTTAAAGCACGCGGATTCAGTCCCGTGCATGCGCTTTCTTTGTTTCTGTTGATCTCGCATTAGGTTACGGGATGGATTTACACGAGGTTGTCACGAGTTTCGATTCACGATTGCGCCTTTCTGCCGGGTCTTTTTGGTCAAACAGCTAAGTCTTTTACTCTTTTTATCTCTCACACACTTAGGGCAGTGTTTCGTTTAAGTGTGTGGTGGGAGACTTAGCCGTTTTCTTGTTTTTATTGATAAATGTGCTTAATATGTGGTATGCTTAGCCTATGACCGGGCTTGAGTCGATTTTTGGGTAAAATTTTAAAAATTTTCAAGGGTTTTTAACACCGTGTTGTGTGTGTTATTTTCACATTCGAGTGGTGATCACCTTAGTAGGGACCCCGAACGTGTACACTGCGGTTTGATATTATCTTGAGGATGGAGTTTATTAACTTCACGTAAGCTACACTTTGTGCACAATTTGATTACTACCACCTCACATACCACTAGTCTCGAGGCGAAATAGAAAGGTTCACCTAAGTAGGATACGGGATGACAGTCCTGGCGTCTCTTTGACCCTACCAAAGCCAAATAAGCCTAATCCCCAACATTAGACCTTCGTAGCCCCTCTCAGCCTTGATAGAATGGTCTGACCACCATTCGTTTTATAGCCGTTTTGTTACTTAGTCAGAAACCTACCCTTGAGCCTTAATTATGGTAACGTTTCCTTCATTTATACCCTACGAGTGGACCTAGTCTTTTGTTAGGCCACACTTGCTAAGGCAAGTGTGGGGTGGGGGAAATGATGTTTTACGATGGGTTGGTGTATTCTCGGTTTTGAGCTATAAGGAGAAGAGGAGCTCGGTTGGGCCTAGTGTTTGGGTTTGGCCCAAAAAGAAAAGAAAAATCTATGAAATTCCTTCTTTCTTTCAAAAAGAAAAAAAAAGAAAAAAAGAAAAAAAAAAGAGAGATCAATCAAAGTTCAAAATAAATTAGCTCTCATTGAATAAAAGTTTGGAGTAGATTGGAATAAAGGGTTGGAATCAAAGGAATGAGCTCGGAAGTGATTTTTATGATGTTAGGGGTTGGGATAGTGAGATAGGTGCTATGTATTCGATCTCGCCTCATGACACTTGAAACATAGTTGAGTGTGGCAATGAGTTCGGGTATGTTAGTATCCTATGGTTCCCAAAGTGTTATATTAATCAAAAAGGAGTTTGGGTGGTTTGTATGATAGAAATAAGGTGGTACACTTGTTGATTAAGTTCACTCGTACTTCTTTTTTCTCCAGTTCCCAAATTATTCTTTTCGATGAACCGAAATTACCCTAGCCTAACGTTATAACCCTTCAAGTCCTACCCGATCGTGTCCAAACTTAGTAACCTTAATTAGTGGAGAGGCTAGTGTGTATGAAACGGTTGGTAGACTTTTGGTCGAGATTCAAGCCCCGACAATCATTTCGAACACTTGGTCGTAGCTTGGCACCACACACACTCCATTTTCTTGATAATGTTATAACCGGTGTGTATGTTTTCGTGTTTCTTACTTTGTGGTTACCTCGAGAGTGTGGGTAGTAGCACCTACGTCACAACGTTGAACCCCTTGGTTAGTTTAAAAACGCCTAGTTTACTCGAGGGCGAGCAAAGGCTAAGTGTGGGGTGGTTGATGGGAGTCAACTTTACGTGACTCCGGTGCATTGTTCATCCCCATTTACCATACTTTCAGCACATTTTTGGGTGAATTAGACTGTTTTCGGGGTGTTATCGTGAGCTTATGGCACGGGGAGTGAATCCGTTGCTTTGATGGATTATTACCCCTTTTTGTTGATATTAACCCCAATCCCGAGCACTTTTACCCTCCGGAATTGTTTGGATGTTTTTGGTTGTTTATGATGTTGAAGGGTATTGGTGTCTCGAGGACCCGGAAGTTGACGATTTGTGGTGAAAAGCATGATCGAGGCAAGAAGAGGGATCAAAAAGGGAGAAAAGTGAAGTTTTGGGGCAACAAGGGTTCAAACGCGCGTTTGAACCTCCCAAACGCGCGTTTCAGAAGCTGCCATTTGATTCAGAGTTGAACCCCTTTAAACGCGCGTTTGAAACTACCCTAAACGCGCGTTCCAAGTCCTTCAAACGCGCGTTTGAACCTTCTAAACGCGCGTTCCAGATGAAGATCAGCCAAGAACGTGCCCAGAATTGAAGCGAAACGCGCGTTTGAAGATTCCAAACGCCAGTTCCAGCCCTCCAAACGTGCGTTTGGACCAATTTTCTATAGATTTTTTCTCCCACCTATAAATACCCCCCTTAGACTATTTCTTGAATATCTCCATTCTCTTAGCAAAACTCTACCCATGTTTTAGCTCGATTTTTGTAATAACTTAGAATACTTTCTCTAGCTTACATCAACATAACATTAGCTTAATCTTTCCATTTCTTAGCTTAGATTTCCATTCCAAACACTAAGAGACCACCTTTTAATTACTTCTTTATTTTGTACTTTTTGGATCTAATCTCGAATTTCTGCAATTTAATGGTAAATTTCTCCTTTCTTTTACTTTGTATGGCTTTCATTTAATGTTTTATGCATGTTTTAATTAGTATAATGAGTAGCTAATCCCTTTTCATAGTCGAATCATGTGAAATTTGGTGAAATCACCCTTTGGGTGATTAAATTGGGAGTGGGTAGTGCTTTTTATTGTTGTATCTTGCATGTTTCATGTCTTAGAACTTGTTATAACAGATTTGGGCTAGATTGATCACCTAGGTCAAAATCACACACATCACTCTAAAGAGTTGTTCAGATAGAGGGGTGTGGGAAAAGGGGTTCTAAGATCACGGTGTAGACTCGGCTTAGTTGTTAAGCCCGAGCCCAAAGTGAGGTTACTCGTTTTAACGTTTAAGCGGCTCTAGTGGATAACATGTCTTGTTAGTGAATCTTCTTTAGGGAAGGGTAGTTAACATGGCCTAAGGTGTTCGGAGAGAGTTGTTCAGACCTTAGCACCGGGATTAGGAGTACGCACCCATGAGATTGAATGCAAGAGTGCGTTTGTTTTGATGCACACTCCCGGTTTCGTCTATCCTTGGGGTTGAAATTAGCTTCTTTGATCATGGTTTGGCTATGTCCCTTAATCAATCTTTAAAACTTAGTAGTTTAATCTTCTTTCTTTCTTTTCTATCTTTAGACTTGTTAGTATAAATCACTTCAGTGTCGTTGTAGTAAACAAACACTTTAAAAAGATTGATCATCTAGACTAAGTAACACGTTCACTTTGGTACTCACGAACACTTTTCCCTTGGGTTTGACCTCGTACTCCTGTAGCTATTCTAGCAATAGTCTACCCTACCTCTCAGGAATGGTTATCTAAACCTGCAGATGAATACTAAATGGGGTGTTTAGTGAATCCTCAAGTCTTTTCAGGAGAATGAGGAATAATATGCTAGTATATTTAGGTGCAAACTAGAATATAAGTGATAACACTGATTCTGGTTTTAGGTCAGATTGAGGATGATCGTTAAATCGATCTTGGTCTCAGTGTTTACTCATGTGATAAATTATTATCCAGTAAGCCACTTCATTGTGAAAACATTGGAGAGGTAGCTCATAAGGATTTTGCAATCACTAGAGGTCATAAGCATATTGAAATCATACCACCGGATTAGATGGGAGGGCGACGTTTCGATCCCAAAGATTGACTCAAGCCGCCAACCTACCTGATCAGTGTACCGAGTCACATGGTATTCGGATTCTAAGTACGTGCCGGGTCACTGACCTACCCTGCGGGGCACACTCCGGTCGTGCTTGGAAGGATGAATTACTAAGATGCGCTTAGAGGGTATGATTCTTGGGGATATGTCTCACTTGTTTAGAGTAAGTGGGAGAATGTTGTAGATATATATATATAAAGGGTGTGCTCTAAAACAATTAATCCACTTGCCTTTCGTGCAAGTGGGAGATTATTAGGTGTAGTGCCCGAAAGACAATTATCTAATTGTTTAAGGACAAAATTAATAATTCATCTTATTATATGCATATATGCTTATAATTAAGACACTACTGAAAACCCTAAGTACCTCGTTTATGTAATCACATAACTCAGTGTATGGCTATACACAAGAGGATTGAGTTAGTGAGATGTACTTAAAATTAACTTAGTCCGTAGCGTTGATTAATCTGAGTACGGTCTCATGATTAATATGCTAATAATGCGCTCAGAACACTTTACGGTGTGACAGTCTTATCCGGATCGTTTGTCGGTAATAGGGTACCTAGTGGGGCATTTATATATGATGATAATCATATAGGAAATTGGACCGATTTGATCTGAGTTCTCGATATAATTCCGTAATCGAGAAGTCTTATCAAATCACAAGATGATCATTTATGGATTAATCTCAATCCTGAGGTGATCACAGACAACTGCTTAGACTAGGGTAGGGTTTGATGTGTTAGTAAGGATCACTTCGTAGTATGTGGTCCAACACTTCTCGTTTGCTCTATTCTGGAATGAGTGAGTTGTCTGTGCTATCACAGATATGGAATCCATTCCTTCCCTAGGGAAGTAGACAGACAATTCCCTTATTTGTTAATCCTAGAAACTGATCGATCCGCGGAGTTCATATTATATTAGTTATGAACTAATTGATCACTAGGGGGTTAATGGTAAATAAGGATAAGATGTTTCGAGAATGGTCTACGGAGATATCCCGAATTGAAATGAACACTCTATGGAGGATTTATCCGTATATGATGATTATATCAGTGGACACCTTATCAACACATGGTTGAGTGTTAGTTATCTATATTCGGCAGAGTTAAATTTCGGGTTTATGGTGGTGTAATCCCGGAATTAATAGATTGAATATTATTGTTCGGTCTGACGAATAATCTTATTTATATTTATTGTAGCTACTGAATATGGGTCCATGGTCCCCGACGTGGCTCATAATATAGCATATAGGTTTTCTCGTCGCTTCACCTCAATTATAATTAAATAGTTGGATTGGACTATTTAATTGATATGTGGATTAATTGTTTAGTTGGACTAGATAATTAAATACACCGAAAAGAAATTTTTCGTGGACTCGGCCCAATGTGATGAAAAATGCGTGTGAACTATTTCCCAATAGGGTGGGGCGCATTTTGTTATTAAATTATTAGAGAGAAATTAGTTTTCTTGGATAACTATTTAATATATGAACAACGAACCGCGAACCCGGAAGGAGAAGGGGCATTTATTTTATAAAATAAAATATATATATTTTTTTTTTTTTGGTTTGTTAAAATCACAAGCAGCACCAAAAGATTTTTTTTTTTTTTTTAATCAACAGGCCTTACGGCCAAAAAATTAAAAGGAAAAAAAAAATATTCCAAAAAACATATCTTGCCAAAAAAAATAAGATCAATTTGGATTGATCAAAGAGATTATCAAATCTTTTTCCATAAATGTACTGTCGCCGAAAAAATAAAAAAAATATCTGCCCCGATCTCCTGTTCATACCTCGAGTTCCGTCTTCATCTCGTGTTCTTCGTGTTCTTCATTGTTTTTCCGGTATTACAAAAAAAAAAAATTGCCGAAAATAAAGAAAAAGAAAGAAGAAAAAAAAAACAACTTTTACATCAATCCTATGCTCAATTGTTACTAAACAAAGGAGCTACAATAGATCTAACGAGTAAACAGTACCAACCCCAATCCATCTCTTCAACCACAACAATCGCAACATAAAAAATAAAAAATATGCATCGGCCCCAACCAAAAAATTGGGACACAAAAAACTACATGTTTTCCACTCCTAGATCTATTATTTTATACGTATAAATATAGATCAACCTGGCTCCGATACCACTGTTAGTGATATCATCCGCAGCGGAAGCGATTTTAAGGATCTAGATCTATAAAATACACGTAATAAAATAACTAGATATATATCTACAAGGGGGTTGTAGATCATACCTCTTGGATCTCAAAATCCAAGTTGAAGAACCGCAATGGAAAGAACGAACAAAGGTGTGAAGAGCACCACGATCTTCCGTACGTGTGATCCAAGCAACTCCCGGTGGAAGGAAATTCTCGTCTCGAATCCTTCCGATATGCTACCCGGAAAAATCTCCAAGATTTTCCCCAAAATCTCCCCTTGGCCGAAATATTGCTTCCTCTCTCTAAGAGAAGAAGTCGAAATTATTGTGTGTCTTAAGGCTTGGAAGAACTCTCTTTATATAGGAGAGTAAAACTTAGCCTCCAAGGATTTAATAATTAAGAGATAATTATTACATTAATCCTTTTTCCAAATAAAAGATAAATAAAATAATTATCCCAAACAAATTAGGATAAATCATATTATTATCTAATATTTCATGAATTATCATTTAACAAATAAAAGATAAATCATACATTAAATAATTATCCAAGAAAACTAATTTCCTAATAATTATTAACCACAAAAGTGGCGCCACCTTTTTATCAAAAGGTTCACACGCACAAAACCATATTTGACCAATTAGGTCAAAAAAGGTCAACACACTAATTTGGGCCGAGTCCACGAAAAATGTCTTTTCCGTGTATTTAATTATTTAGCCCAACTAATTTAATAGTCCACTAAACAATTAATTCACATATCGTTTTAATAAAGTCCAACAAGAACTAAATTAATATTATTAGGATTCGACGTCCGAGAATAGCTATGCTATATTAGGAGGCACGTCGGGGACCATGGACTAATAATCAGCGGCTCCGATAAATCAAATAAATAATTATAGAATAATTATATTCGATAAATCAATCACGGGAATATGCCACCATAATCCCGTGATCGCACTCCTCCGATTATAAGATTATATTTATCTCCTCACGAGAATAATAATAAGCGTCCATTGATATAATCATTACATATGGATTAATCCTCCATAGGCTCGTTCATTCTAAATCGGGAAGTTACCGTTAACCCTTTTTAGAACCTCTTATCCTTATTTACCATTAACCCCCTAGTGATCAATTAATTCATACAACTCACTGGTAGCTAATCAGTGTAATATGAATTCCATGGATCGATCAGTTTCTAGGATTAACAAACAAGTGAACTGTCTATCTACTTCCATAAATGGAAGGAATGGATTCCGTATCTGTGATAACACAGACTACTCACTCAATCCAGTACAATGCCAAGATGGGGTAATTCAGACCACAGACTCAGTGTAATCCTTAACCGTCAAGTCAAACTTCATACTATTCAAGCAGTTGACTGTGATCACCTCAGGATTAAGATATATCCATAAATATGATCATCCATTGATTCGATAAGACTTCTCGATTACGGAATTATACCGTGAACTCTAATCAAATCGGTCCAGCCCTATATGATATATCTATCATATATAAATGCCCCATTAGGTTCTCTTAACCGAAAGTCTGGATAAGACAATCACACCTATTGTGTTCTGGGCGCATTAATAGCACGTTAAAGGAGAGACCCAATACTCTCGATTAACTTCACTATGGGCTAATTGTATTTTAAGTACATCTTCACTAACTCAATCCTCCCGTGTATATACCATACACTGAGTTAAGTGATTACATAAACGATATACTTTAGGGTTTTCTGTAGTGTAAATACTATTGTCACATCGGTGAATATGAGAATAATAAATATGAATAATAATGTCAATTCATTTATTAAATAACAACAATTACAAAATTGTCTTTCGGGCATCACACCTAACAATCTCCCACTTGCACGAAAGCATGTGATTAATTGTTTTAGAGCACACCCTATTATTTAAAATACAACAAACTACATCTCCCACTTGCTCTAAAGCAATGGAGACCCATCTCCCATTTATTAAATAAAAACAATTACAAAATTGTCTTTTGGGCATCACACCTAACAATCTCCCACTTGCACGAAAGCATGTGATTAATTGTTTTAGAGCACACCCTATTATTGAAAATACAACAAACTACATCTCCCACTTGCTCTAAAGCAATGGAGACCCATCCCGTATTCTAGTACCCATTAAGCATATCATAACCATTATAGATGACAAAATACACTCCGAGTGTGCCGTCGTAGGATAGGTTAGTGACTTGGGGAGTACCTACATCTAAATGTCATGGGTCTTAATGATTAGTCAGGTTGTCGGCTTGAGACGATCCGTAGAATCGAAACGTAACCGGTCCATCAAATCATGTGGTACTGAGTAAACACTGAGCCCGAGATCGACTTAACCATCATCCTCAATCTGACTTAAAGTCAAAATCATTGTATCACACATATCCAAGTTCACACATGAATATGCCCGCATATTAGTCCTCGTTCTCTTCAAGATACTAAAGGAAATACTAAAGTTGCTTTGTTAACCGCCGAATCTAAGATTCGATCAAAATTGACGTTCAATAACCTGACCATCTCTTACTAGAAAGAGAATCTATCCCATTTCTCCTGATCCAAAGATTTAGAGAGTCATTCCTGAGGCATAGGGTAGAACTTCCTCGTTGAATGTTGCATACATAGATGCATCATCTTAACCAATAAGATGGATGGGAAACCAGTGACTGATTCTAATGAATTTGACCGAGTCAAACTCTTCGAATGTTGTCCAAATCTCTGTTGCGAGAGAATTGTGGTATTGTCGATATTCGACTTCGTATAACACACCCATGTTGATTCCAACCGGTGCGGTGTTATCCTTCACAAACACTAATATATGTATGTATATATTCACTACTGTACTAAAATTGATATCCAGTCTACAACAGACTTATCAATATTCTAGTCAAATCCACATATTGTAGAAATATATGACTTCCAATGACCGAGAGGTTTGCTTTTTATCCACAAAGGACATAAGCCTTGACAGTCATCCTGTCATAAGTTCATAAGGCAATACCCTTTTGTTCCGAATGAATCCAGACTCCGTTTGTTTGGCAAGAAAGTCTCAGGGAATCACCCTTTTTTTTTTTCTGCTTTTGAACGAAATCATGCAATACTAAGTGGTAAGAGAGTTCAAGGTCTGATTAACTCTCTACTTCTTAGGGAATTACCCCTAGACCACTCAATCTTTGCTCTGAAAGATAAACTTTCCTATTCATTCTACTCTTTTCCGTGTAGATCCAATTACTCCCACTGGGCCTGAGACACTCAGGTGGTTCTACAAGAGTATGATCAGCTCTGGAGTACCAAACTCCATTCACAGGGTTATGGCTTGTAAACCAACCTCTATTATCAGAATCCTATACAGCTCACAAAAGAGCCATAGGTCATCAATCGATCCTCAGACTACAAAGTCCGCAAAACCCGTAATGGGTAATGGATAAACCATACTCCCACTACATTCTGGGTGGATCGAAATTCTGATCTTGTTTAGTAGTATTTAGTGTTATCACCAACAAACGATGTTGGACGTGGTCTGATTTTAATCAGTTAGTAACTACCTTTAGTAAATGTACTTCAAGGTTTAAGGGTTTGCTGTTCATGGACTCTATCAGGAAGGATGCAACAGTATAACTGTCCCTTTCCGATTTCAAGAATCTTATAACAAACCTTTTTCTCAATGCTACAAGATGTAGAACGATTGGTCACTGACCGAACGTGTTCGTGAAATTTCCAGACCTACCTTCAAGCACCGTGTGCTAAATGCTTATATTTATGGAAGTGGGGTGAACCGAATCCACACCTTATCCGTAAATTCCAAAGCATATTCTAGGTAGACTTCTCAGTCTTACATTTCAACATAAACCGTTATTTCGCTTCCAATATCTTTATTGAGTTAAGCAGTGTATTGTAGCACATCTAAAAACTATATAAGGCAATTTAACGGTTTCTCACTTAGTGAGAGCATGTCACAATGAGGCAGGCTGAGCATCAGTCTCGAAGACTATGAATGGCCTATTCCGAGTATAGAATACTCTATCTCTCGTTGAAAACGAGAGAAACCTCAAAAATATTTTGGATAAACATTTCGGAGTGTTTGAATAGTTATCAGACAAGAAGTCACTACTCGGAAGCTCCTACTAGCTTGTATCTTTCATCAGACCCCGAAGGTCGTCATAAACAAGCTATGTTACTTCTTTATAACCATTATCCTTTCCCGATTGAAAGGAAACTTAGTCATTGAACCTTTGAGACAATATAACCGGACCGGGAGAAAGGAATCACCCCGAGCCGGTCTTCGGTCTTGTCTTTTAGGGACTATGCACTAACTATGGAATATGAAGAAGCGTTTATCTAAATATAGAAACCAATTGCTTTTAACGAGTTCTTAAGATGTGTTTTATATACATATTTCAGCAGTTGTAAGTGGTTTTGACTTTATCAAACAAAAGTCCGAGTCTTGGATTCGTACTACAAATGGTATATTCACTTTCTATACGACAAACAAATTATCGAATAGAAGGTAAATCCATTCGTTCCAACTAATCTTAAACAGAAAATAAATTTTCCGCGATATCCAAGGATTGAATCCGAGATTCATTTCCTTATATCACTCCCACTATTCTAGCTAAAATTAACTGCCCGTTGTTTAATCCTTTAATCGATAAATGCACTGCTACCTTGTTCTGCCAAAGAACTTAGTTCGAGAAAATCGCCAAGGATTCATAGGTTGGTGATCCAAAATCACTGTCCTTATCCTATGATTTTCAGTTAATTAATTTTCGGTTCAGCCTTAAAGTTTTCTCAGTATAGATGACTAACACTTTTAGACATATTCTCCCATTCTTGACTTTCCGTGAATGGAAACAGTCTTGAACCAGCGGTTCGTGTGAGTAGACACTACTCTTTGAACCGTGGGATGTCTATGTCGAGTGTTACTCGTCGGGACTTCTCGGATTTTCTAATATACCAGAAAAAACAACAAATCATAACATTAAAGCTCCCACTAGTTTATCGGTTCCAAATACCGTCTAACGAGCAATGCTTTATATATGATTTTCCGATTTTTTCGATTAGAAAATCTTTCGTACATAGTTCTATTGTTTCCAGAAAAACAACAAATCAGAGAACTCCCACTAGTTCATCGATTCCAAATATCGTCCAACTAGCGATAGTTCATGACTTTCCGGTTTTTCAATTAGAACGGTTACGTGTGTAGTCAGTTACACTTTTCTAATGTTCTAGAAAAACAACAAATCATAAAGCTCCCACTAGTTCATCGATTCCAAATATCGTCCAACTAGTAACACTTCTTGATTTTCCGATTTTTCAATTAGAAAATTACTCGTGTAATTACTACACACTCAAAATTCACTAGAAGAATTTCAAAGTCCGAAATCACCTTTGATCAAACTAAGTTTGTCTTCCGTTTGACACGAATGACACTAGTGACATACCTATATGTCACTGGTTTTTTAAAAGGTTTAAGAGAAAATATCTCTTTCAAAAATTAATTGCATTATCGATTAACTAGTTCAACGTCCTAGTTACTTTCCACTTTTTAAAGAAGTCAATACTAGTCAATTATAAATTTTAAGCAATTTAGTAAGGGATATAATGCTGTAAATAAAATGACATATATTATTTCAAGTTTAACACTACTATATTATTTTATTTTAGGAATTGTAAACTAAAAATAAGTCTACTCTACCATTCCAAGGTTTTAACCTCGCATCTCAGTGCCGCCGTAGGGTAGGTCAAAGAGATGACGGTTAAATCGAGACAATCTCATCAATGAATAACTTGTGAGAATCGAACATCGCACGAGAATCGAACATCCCTTTATTCATTGACTACCTTCCTTTTTTAGCCTAGATATTACCAAAAATACCCATGATGAGTGTGACCTACTATATCGGATCTCTTAGGTACGCCCCGAGTGTGCCGTCGTAGGATAGGTCAGTGACCCGACGAGTACCCAGAAATCCTATCCTTTCGGAGACCAAGCCATGAATGTTGATAGGGGTGAACACCATCCGTAGGGGGACGAAATCAAAGCGCCGCGAGGCGTCACCCTTCTCTCACTTACTTGTATCTATAGTAGAGGCCGTGGGGTTGGCTGTCGCCTCCCCCGCTCCCACTCAATATTTTGGAAGTGGTGGTGGGTTAACTAACCACGTCTTTTTGATGTTAACATAAAAGCTCATCAAATCAAGGATTCCGAATGGTGTCGGTAACGTAGGCAAGCCTACCCGTCCTATTCGTTGGAACATATGTGACAGTCGGACGAAGTCGGGTCAAGACAGCCCCATTGAGATAAGAAGGAATAACCCCTCTGCTCTCCAGTGTAGCTTAGTTTTGCCGGACCCCCGTGCATACATCACACTAGGAGGGTTCAGTCGGTCGAGCAAAGCTCAGTTGACCACCCAACCTATAGGCGAACCGTTTTTATCCAAGATTTATTGTTCTTTTACCATCATTCAATCTCGTAGACACAACGAATCGAAAACGTGATCTCGTTTGGGCTTTAAGGCGGTTCACCGAGAACACACACCGAAAGGCTTAACGATTTCATAACCCGTCCTCAGATCTTTAATTAGTTACTAAATTTATTAATTACCACGTATTAATTAAATTTCAACTAATTACACGAGTTTGTATACATGCCTATTTTAATTACCAAAATTAAAATTCTACAGGTATGCATGGAGTGGTTTATGATATGATGCATGTCATGGCAATTCCGATTTTATATCTATTTTATGATCAAACACATAAAAAATAAATTGCGGAAAATTTAAACACCGAGATGGATTGTTGGTACCCCCGTATCTAATCTAACCTAGGAAAATAGTAAATTACAATCTTGTTGTCTTCATATCTTCGATCTTCGAACCTTGAACAACAAACCGCGAACCCGAAAGGAGAAGGGGCATTTATTTTATAAAATAAAATAATTTTTTTTTTTTTTTGGTTTGTTAAAATCACAAGCAGCACCAAAAGAATTTTTTTTTTTTTTTTTTTTTTTTTTTTTTAATCAACAGGCCTTACGGCCAAAAAATTAAAAGGAAAAAAAAAATATTCCAAAAAACATATCTTGCCAAAAAAAAAAAAAGATCAATTTGGATTGATCAAAGAGATTTATCAAATCTTTTTCCATAAATGTACTGTTGCCGAAAAAATAAAAAAAATATCTGCCCCGATCTCCTGTTCATACCTCGAGTTCCGTCTTCATCTCGTGTTCTTCGTGTTCTTCGTGTTCTTTATTGTTTTTCCGGTATTACAAAAAAATAAAAATTGCCGAAAATAAAGAAAAACAAAGAAAAAAAAAACAACAACTTTTACATCAATCCTATGCTCAATTGTCACTAAACAAAGGAGCTACAATAGATCTAACGAGTAAACAGTATCAACCCCAATCCATCTCTTCAACCACAACATGAATCGCAACATAAAAAATAAAAAATATGCATCGGCCCCAACCAAAAAATTGGGACACAAAAAACTACATGTTTTCCACTCCTAAATCTATTATTTTATACGTATAAATATAGATCAACCTGGCTCCGATACCACTGTTAGTGATATCATCCGCAGCGGAAGCGATTTTAAGGATCTAGATCTATAAAATACACGTAATAAAATAACTAGATCTATATCTACAAGGGGGTTGTAGATCATACCTCTTGGATCTCAAAATCCAAGTTGAAGAACCGCAATGGAAAGAACGAACAAAGGTGTGAAGAGCACCACGATCTTCCGTACGTGTGATCCAAGCAACTCCCGGTGGAAAGAAATTCTCGTCTCGAATCCTTCCGATATGCTACCCGGAAAAATCTCCAAGATTTTCCCCAAAATCTCCCCTTGGCCGAAATATTGCTTCCTCTCTCTAAGAGAAGAAGTCGAAATTATTGTGTGTCTTAAGGCTTGGAAGAACTCTCTTTATATAGGAGAGTAAAACTTAGTCTCCAAGGATTTAATAATTAAGAGATAATTATTACATTAATCCTTTTTCCAAATAAAAGATAAATAAAATAATTATCCCAAACAAATTAGGATAAATCATATTATTATCTAATATTTCATGAATTATCATTTAACAAATAAAAGATAAATCACACATTAAATAATTATCCAAGAAAACTAATTTCCTAATAATTATTAACCACAAAAGTGGCGCCACCTTTTTATCAAAAGGTTCACACGCACAAAACCATATTTGACCAATTAGGTCAAAAAAGGTCAACACACTAATTTGAGCCGAGTCCACGAAAAATGTTTTTTCCGTGTATTTAATTATTTAGCCCAACTAATTTAATAGTCCACTAAACAATTAATTCACATATCGTTTTAATAAAGTCCAACAAGAACTAAATTAATATTATTAGGATTCGACGTCCGAGAATAGCTATGCTATATTAAGAGGCACGTCGGGGACCATGGACTAATAATCAGCGGCTCCGATAAATCAAATAAATAATTATAGAATAATTATATTCGATAAATCAATCACAGGAATATGCCACCATAATCCCGTGACTGCACTCCTCCGATTATAAGATTATATTTATCTCCTCACGAGAATAATAATAAGCGTCCATTGATATAATCATTACATATTGATTAATCCTCCATAGACTGTTTATTCTAAATCGGGAAGTTACCGTTAACCCTTATTAGAACCTCTTATTCTTATTTACCATTAACCCCCTAGTGATCAATTAATTCATACAACTCATTTGGTAGCTAATCGGTGTAATATGAACTCCATGGATCGATCGGTTTCTAGGATTAACAAACAAGGGAACTGTCTATCTACTTCCATAAATGGAAGGAATGGATTCCGTATACGTGATAACACGGACTACTCACTCAATCCAAGACAATGCCAAGATGGGGTAATTCGGACCACGGACTCGGTGTAATCCTTAACCGTCAAGTCAAACTTCATACGATTCAAGCGGTTGACTTGTGATCACCTCGGGATTAAGATATATCCATAAATATGATCATCCATTGATTCGATAAGACTTCTCGATTACGGAATTATACCGTGAACTCTAATCAAATCGGTCCAATATATATGATATATCTATCATATATAAATGCCCCATTAGGTTCTCTTAACCGAAAGTCCGGATAAGACAATCACACCTATTGTGTTCTGGGCGCATTAATAGCACGTTAAAGGAGAGACCCGATACTCTCGATTAACTTCTCTATGGGCTAATTGTATTTTAAGTACATCTTCACTAACTCAATCCTCCCGTGTATATACCATACACTGAGTTAAGTGATTACATAAACGATATACTTTAGGGTTTTCTGTAGTGTAAATACTATTGTTACATCGGTGAATATGAGAATAATAAATATGAATAATAATGTCAATTCATTTATTAAATAAAAACAATTACAAAATTGTCTTTCGGGCATCACACCTAACAATTACATCTTACATTTCGACCATAACTGATAAGATCGAAAGTCACCGTATTCACTGACCATGCAGCTTTAAAATACCTTCTAATGAAGCACGATTTCAAGCCAAGATTGTTGAGATGGATTATACTCTTACAAGAGTTTGATGATGAGATTAAAGATAAAAAGGGATCTGAGAACCAGGTGGCTGATCATTTGTCGAGATTAACTTTGCTGGAAGAAGAGCAACCGACTGAGATAGGGAGAGCTTTCCTGATGAATAAATTTTTGTCATCTCAGTGGTAGCTCAAGTTGAATCTCTGCCCCGACAAAATACATCAAGAGTGGGAAAGGTATACCCTTGGATTGCTAATATTGTCAACTATCTAGCAGGAAGGTACCTACCACCAGAGTTCACTAATGCGGATAAGAGAATGTTCTTCTCCTACCTGAAGCATTACCATTGGGACGATCCCTACCTATATAAGCTGTGCCCTGATGCCATTCTTAGGAGATGCGCCCATGGTGATGAAATTCCAAGTATTTTGAATATGTGTCATTCTAGAGAAGCTGGAGGTCACTATGGACCAGACAAGACAGCAGCAAAGGTACTGCAGTGTGGATTCTATTGGCCTATAATTCATAAATCTGCTTACGAGTTTACGAGAGCTTGTCATTCTTGCCAAATGACTGGTAATATTTTAAGCGGAATGAGATGCCACTGCAAAGTATCTTAGAAGTGGAGTTATTCGATGTATGTGGAATTGATTTTGTTGTGCCTTTCACATCGTCGGAATCAAATCGTTACATCCTGGTAGCAGTTGATTATGTTTCCAAATGGGTGGAGGCAGTGGCCTCACCTACTATTGATTCTAGGGTTGTCCTGAGGTTTCTTAAGAAAAACATTTTGACGAGGTTTGGAGTGCCCAGAGCCATAATTAGTGACGGAGGGAGTCATTTCTATAATAGGTTGTTTGAGAAGTTGATGTTGAGATATGGGGTTAGACATAAGATTGTAGCACAAGTGGACAAGTGGAAGTCACGAATAGAGAGATTAAGAGGATCTTAGAGAAGACTGTGAATCCCACGAGGAGAGATTGGTCTTTGAAATTAGATGACGCTCTTTGGGCGTACATAACTACTTATAGGACCACGATTGGGATGTCACCATATATGATAGTATTTGGAAAAGCATGTCATTTACCGGTAGAACTCGAGCACCGAGCGCTATGGGGTATGAGATTTCTAAACATGGATGAGAATTTAGCCGGTGAAAAGAGGATGCTAGAGTTGAATAGATTGGAGGAATTTAGACTTCAAGCGTATGAGAATGCTAAGGTTTACAAGGAAAGAATGAAGCGCCTGCACGATAAAAGGATTCTGAACCGCACATTTCAAGATAGAGATAAGGTGCTGGTATATAATTCACGTCTTCGTGTTTTTCCTGGGAAGTTGAAGTCTAAATGGTATGGACCATATGTAGTCACGAGAGTTTCCAATTCAGGTGCATGTGAAGTTAAGAATGAATACCTGGGCAGACTTTCATAGTAAACGGCCACAGGCTGAAGCATTACCTAGAGAACAAGTATAACCCTGAGTTGGAAGTCTTTACGTTGACGGATCCAACATACGAATAAAGGAGCCCTATTAGTACAATCGAGCCGGCGACTATAAACTCAGATCTAATTCTATAAACCTTTATTTATTACTTTTGTTTATTTTAGTTATTTTGAGTCAATAAAGTAGCCTGAAAATCGCAAGGGTTTTTTCATCACATATATCTTCGGTCATCTAGCTAGAGATATATGTGGTTTTTTCCTTCATGATTCTCATGTGAAACCCTCGTAAAAGTTTTCATGTCTTTCTTAGGCCAATAAAAGAATGAAGTGGCTTAAACTGTTTTTGCGCATTCCCCCGGTATGAACAATTACCGCCACTTTATTTTCTTATTGCCCTTCACATGTTACTCACTTTTTTTGGGAGTATTTTGGAAAGCAGGTAACAACTTGGAAGAGGAATGACCTAGGAGCTAATGATTCTGCTCCGGGATTCACTTTGACTCAGCCGATCAATTCCAGAGCTGTGTACCTTTTCTTTGTTATTAGTCATTGGGGACAATGTCTATAATAAGTGGGGGGTAGGCGTCTTAGCTGGGTAGTCTAAAAAGGGAATAATTTTGAAATTTTAACACTGTTTTTAGCTTGCTATTTGCACGTTTTCGAATATGGAATCGGTAGAAAAGGAGCCCAAGTCAATTTGAAGTGAGCTATAGCGTATTCAATTTAGTATGGAAGAATGAGCATATATTATGTTGCATGATGAAGTAGTAACTTATTAATTATTATTCTATCATTGCAATCAATATTTGAGCACATAATCTGAGTGAGAAGTGTTTAAGATTAGATGATTAGTTGTTTTAACCGGGAATCATTATTTGTCTGCCTATATACTTTAACAAATTGTTGTAAGACAAGGGAAGCAACTTGAATGCCTCAAGAGGTAACCGGGACAAAACGGACTTGTGAGAGAAAGAGAAAAAAGTGAGGAAATATGCCAGAAAAAAGGAAAAAAAACAAAAAAAAACTTGAAAAAAGTGCAATAAAGGCAGTGAGGGAAGCGAACTCGTGTAAAAAGGGCACGACCCTCGCATAAAAAGAAACTAACGAGGACTTAAGAGCGATGCTCAGTCCCCGAGTCCGCCCGACCCGATTAAGGTACCATGTTGTGTAACCAAGTCTGAAGGCAAGATGAGCGAGTGTATGCGCAGGTAAGTTAAGATTGTGGGGTTAATACAACTTGATTCTTGATGACGTAAATCAAGTAATAATAAAATACTTGACCACGATAAACCAATACTAGCAAGAGGACTAGGTCCATCGTAGTATAGCTATAGCGAATCAAGGTCGATCCCACAGGGAACCAATTGTGGGTCATTTTATAAATAATTAATTAAGCATGTCAAACACATAAAAACGGTCTATGACCAACAAAGGACAAGAGAAGATAAATTGACACGACTCGACACAACACAAATAAATACAACATAATTAACCTCCCCAATTATTATGTTATCGTTTGGAACTAGAGCTTCTGTATAATTAAACTAGACTCACTAACTATTAACCCGATTCGTATTTCTTTTATATTGGCTACGGGAGTCATCCCCTAAACTAGATCTAGCTCCGGGTAGGCCATCAAGATCACTATGCTACATTACGTGACTCCGCTTTTTAGGCCTCCATCTCATATAACTTGCACGCTTACAAAACTAGGGATGCCGATATTGACCGTATTCCTCACCTAGGCAACATTCCTGTGGTTAGGCGTACTTCATAAGCGATCGCATCAGTCTCCGTCCCATTAACACTAACTTTGTAGGTATCATGTTAATCTACGATTTACGTATAATCAGGTGCGCGCAATTCCCTAATACAGAACAGATCTAGATCTCGCTGAAAGTCCCGGAAGATCGATTCTTGAGCCGACCTAAGAGCACTATATTGGTATTTCCTCACTACATGATTTAATTAAAATAGACGAGCAACGTAGCCGTAGCCATACCTACTAAGACAAGAAATTCTAGGTGGACAATCGCACCATAAATACATGGCTAGACTGACTCGGCGAACAACTAAATCTTAGCGTTTCTCTATACGTAACGGATAAAATAGAAATTCATAAAGCAATTATATATATCTACTAAGAAAACGATTGTTGATCAAAATAAAGTCATACATAAATCACGAGACATAGGCGTGGGCGTGCGGATCCTTATAGACGAGGAATCCCCACTGCCTCACGTCTTAATCCTAGATCTACATCATTTAACTAAGAACTAACAATCTCAAACGATAAACAATAATTGGGGACTTAATTATAAAGAACTAAGAAGAAAGAAATAAATACAAGAACTTACAGTATTGCAGAACTTGTATAAAAACTGCTCTGAGAAAAACTGAGAACTTTATTATGAGTTGTGTAAGATGTCTAAGGTTTGTTTTTGCTAATGAACTAGTACAAATATATATAGGAGTAGAAATTCGCATGGGATAAGCCTGAACCGATCTAAAATAGGTTTCCTAAATCCAAATGAAGTATGAAAACGCGTTAGGATAATTCCGAGCTAATCCGGGCAGAAGGGGGGGCTCGCCCCCAGCGAACTGGAAGCTGGCTGCCAGCGAGTCCTCCAAAACTGGATTGGCTCGCTGGCTCTTTGTATTCCGTACTCCTCTTCTCGTGCTGCTTCGATATTTATCCTCAATTTAATCCGATTCCACTTCGAATTGCCTTGAAATTTATCTTCTTATTTGGTAGAAAATCTCCAATTTATCTCTATCTACAAAATAAACATTTATTGCACAGTAAATTGTATTTAAATGATAAAAACGGATAAATACCAATTTATATTCTATAAATCACCTAACATTAAATAATCAATATACACATGTGATTTAACATAAAATATATATTATTATGCTCGATTTAAGGATAATGTTGATGACTTTTACGGGTATATTTTGACCGTCATCAATTCTCCTCACGAACGCACTATCACGACTGATTCATCACACGACACATTGATGCATGATAAGCAGTGATTAAGGTGGAGCTTATGGATTTTGGCTTAATGTATGTTTCTGCCGGAAATCTTGATTGAATATGTGGTAGTTGATGGAGATTGCTCTTGGAGGTACGTTCCGCCTTGATACTGTGTTCGCGGACGAGCAAAAGGCCAGTGGGGGGTAGTTGATGACGGTTAAAATAGTCTATCCCACGACATCAACATTCTATCCATTATTAGCTAAAAATAGCTGTTTTCAACCTATAAATAAGAACCATTTGAGTTGAATAGCATATGTCGGGTTCGTGAGTCGAGAAATCTGCACATAGCGTTTATTTTCCCTATTTCGATATTCTTTCATGCACAATTTGATTATTTTCAGGATACGAAATATTGGGCTGAGCATGATGGACGAATCTAAAGTGGACTGAACGAGTGGATTGGGCCTATGTTATTCCAGAACATTCCAAGTTAAGTTGGCTGAAGAAAAAATACAAAATAGCCCTAGGTAAACGGAGGATAGGCACCGACTTACCGAGAGTCCAGATCATTCCGAAACGCGTTTTCTTGGACGAGAGGTAGAACTAGGTGTTTCTAAGTTGGTTTAGGTAGTTATAAATAAGAGGCTTCGCCTAAAAAGCACAAGTGTACAATTTTCAAGACAAGTATTATGCAATAAAAGTTCTTTGTTCTTTATTTTATTTATTTTATGAGTTTTGGTCGGAGAGGCGACGGGGTCGCTGCCTAGGGAGAGATCCGAGGGAGATCTACGCTCGTATTCGAGGGTATGATTTTCTGTCTTTTCCAAGAAGTAAATCTATCATTGTTCTATTCGACTTGTAAGTTTTAATTGCCTATTTAGTTAAATTATGTAGTAGTTAGTTTATTATACCCCATGTGTTATATATTTGATTCGTTGGTGAAGAAACCATGAAATAGTGGTTGCGTTCTTCAGATCTGCGATGGTCTATATCGCTAGATCTGAATACCTAGTAAATTACTAATTCATGATAATCGGCGCCAGCTACGTTGATCGATAAATTTAATTAACACGTTAGTAGCCTGATCAACTATTTGCATGTCTTCGTAAAACTAGCATGAAATATGAATAGTGAAGTGTTAGTTTGGAAATTATCTTGAATGGACCCTAGGAACGTGTTGATCAGTGTCGACAGCTGTCTAGGCGGGTTTGCGGTATGAGTTAGCACTCAATATCGACAACTTTAGTTCTTTATGCGTATGGGCTATTACGGACCAATTAAGGAGGGTAGCTTGCGTATAGATTGTCTACTACCATTGTCGGAGTAGATAGGGTTAGGAGTTGTACCCGTAGCTGAACAATGAATTAAAATTCACCAATGGGAAGGACTGTTGCTTGTGTGGGGAAATAACTAATTACTCATAATTGAACTAATACATTAGAAACTCTTGTTGCTCCGTTGAACTTGCATAAGCTTGCTAGTTGATTGTTACCAAATTTTACTACTATCTATATTATAGTCGGTCGTAGACCGTTAATTGTGAAAAGCTCAATCTCGATAATTCGATGTTCTTACGAGTGTCTGTGGGATCGACCTTTACTCGCCAGTACTCTACTATGATAGACCTAGTCTTATTGCTAGTAAGTGCCCTGCACGCGATCATCTAGAGCTTCTGCTTTGTATGAAGTTGGCTCAGTTTCTTTGTTGATACTACCAATAAGACCCTGATTAGTTGGAGAGATGTTAGCATAAGAAATGACATGATCCAAAGTGTGTGGTGAAGTTCTGTGTGCAGGATTAGTGTAAACATAATCATTAAGATATGAAGGAGTGGACTTGATCCTGTTAGATCTCATATTATTCTGAACTGATGTTCCAACATCAGTTGTGTGTTGATTGAGAAGTATCAGAATGATCAGAGGCTGCAGTATCATTATGAACAGGGTCATTAGGTATGAAATTTGAAGATGTATCAATGTCAGAAATAGGTAATGGTAAACACAAACTGTTGTCATTTTGTGTATCAAAATTATGAGAAAAGGGATATGTGTGTTCATGGAAAGTAACATCCCTATAGACGGAGATGTTTCTGGTTGCAATATATATTCAAGAACTTATATCCTTTCATATGCTCTTCAAACCCTATAAACACAGATTTGCTACTCCTATCATCAAATTTGCCCCTCTCTTGTGAACAAGTGGAAACAAAACAAAGGCAACCAAAAATTCTTAAATTTCTATAAGTAGGAGTTTTACTGTACAACACTTGATAAGGTGTTGTATTGGCAATAAGTGGGGTGGGAGTAATGTTGATCAAATAGACAACATGTAATACACAGAATGCCCAACACTGTATAGGCATATTTGACTGTATTCTTAAAGCCCTAGCCACATTTAGAATATGTTGGTGTTTCCTTTCTATCAAACCATTTTGTTGAGGAGTTCTAACACCAGCCTTTTGATGAACTATCCCTTTTGTTCTATAAAACAGCTTCATGTTGAACTCACCACCATGGTCTGACCTAATTACTTTTATACACTTATCAAATTGTGTTTGTACCATATTGTAGAATTGTTGTAACAACTGATTAGCCTCAGATTTAGCATGCATAAAAAACAACCAAGTAAATCTTCTATGATCATCCACAATTGATAAGAAATAATACCATCAATGGTAGTGATACGCCTAAATATACCGCCACCTATAAATCCCCGGAAACAATCTATCTAGCCACCAGGATGGAACAGGACCGCGGCCATAACGTCGGCAACGACAATCTGATTAAGGTCACGGAAAGGCGACCCCTGCCAAGAGCGTTCAAACCTACAAGGTCACTAGTCGCACATGGGGCAGACCTGCGATCTAAGTCAGAAACCAATAAGAGATCGCACGAGCCGTGAAAGGGAGCAACTGAAGGGAAGTCAAGACAGGACAAGGAAGCAAGCTCGCAGATGGCGACCCGCGCGACCACATAACAACATCGTCAAGCTATATTGTCCGCTTAATATCGCTGTACTTTATGCTTATCTGTCCCTATCCCGCGCCCCTAGCTCCTCTCCTTGCCTATAAAAGGAGCTCTTGTGTGACTTTATAGAGTGGTGTAAAAAATAGAAAAAGAGAACAAAACTCTTGCCAACTTCACTCTCTCAAGCATTCATACATTCCACCACCTCGCCACCGTGCACCACCAGCTGCCGTCGCCATAAATCTATCAAATAAGCCAGATATCCACACCGGACACCACCGCTAAACCACCGTGATAATATTCGGCATTATAAGCTAGCTGCACACTCGCTCAGAAAGTTTTGCTCGCCGGATATTATTGGCCAAAGCTCACAGAGGATGCTCGAATATATGCCAAGAGATGCGACAAATTTCAAAAGTTCACGGACATCCCTAGAATGCCTTCAGTGGAACAAAGCATTGTCGTCGCGGCCTGGCCGTTTGACATATGGGCTATCGATTTAATAGGGCCGCTGAAAAGTGGCTGTTCTGGATGTGAATACGTGGTCGTGGCCGTGGACTACTTCACTAAATGGATTGAGGCTAAGGCCTTGGTGAAAATCGAAACCAAGAATGTGATCTACTTTCTACTTGATCAAGTCTGGACTAGATTCGGAGTCTCATGGGTAATAGTGTCTGACCACGGGCCGTAGTTCCGGGAGGAATTCGATGAGTTTTGTAAAGAGCACAACGTCAAACACTGGCAATCCTCGGTATGCTATCCACAAGGAAACGGGCAAGCCGAAAATGCGAACAAACTAATTCTAAGCCTGCTGAAAAAGAGTTTGGACAAAAAAGCAGGAAAATGGCCGGACCACTTACCCGTGGCCTTGTGGGCCCTTAGGACGTCGAGAAAAACAACAATAGGGAGACCCCTTTCGCTTTGACCTACTGGTCAGAAGCTATGGCCCCGGTGGAGATGGCCCTGCCAAGTCTTAGTGTCACGCACTTCAATAAGGCTGAAAATCCATTAGCCGACAGCTCGACCTCGACCTAGCGGAGGAGAAGAGAATCAACTCGTATGGTCGTCTGCTCAATTGAAAACACGCGGCAAAGCGACACCATGACAAGCGTATCCGCGACCAGCACTTCACGGTGGGAGATTACGTTTTCCGCAAGAGACAAGCCACGGGTCACGAGGCCAAAAAGGCAAGTTATCTGAAAACTGGGAAGGACCGCTTCAGGTCGCGAGGATAATCAAAAAGGGAACTTATGTCCTGAAAGACAATCAAGGTCGCGAATACAATAGGCCTTGGCACGCTGGCAACTTGAAAAGATATTATATGTAATCCCAAACTATTTATTCAGAAAAGTAAAACGCTAGTTGCGACAAATAAAATTCAGTTACAATAGAGGCCCGTCGCTGTTTTTGGCAAGCCCACGCACGTAGATCCTGCAAGCTTAACCTAAAACAGGGGCCGCAATCTCAAATTTTCAAACATTATTCCAAATAGCGGACAAACATCAACAAGGCCGCCTACCGATCTGCTCTAAACTACTTCAAGTGAACCCACAGCGATCCAGTGAATGAGCCGGTACTCTGGCTACATCAGTACATAAATTATAGATCAGCGAGCCAAAAGGAATGCGAGGATCAGGATCCATAGAGACGGCAAACTTAACAGCCTCACGATGGATCAAGATCCCCCAATCAATATCCACATGGGGGTCACGAATGGGGTGAAGAAGGAAATCCTTAGCCTCAGTAACCACCTCAAAATCCACGGATGGAAAAGCTCATGAATTGCGCGTCGTAGGCGAATTCGCCTACTTTCCTCATCTCCAGGATTCCATGCGACCTTATAATGAGTAGAAGGGACGAGGGAAGGAATACGAAGAGCACCATTGACGGCCTCTGGGTTAAAATTGACAGAAGCACCCCGAAGAACAACACAACTGATAGCCCCTTCAGAAGAAATCTCCGACAAAACCGAGTAAAACTCTCTCACCACAGTGGGATTGATGGGTATTCTAGGTGTGGAAACAAAATCCAACCACCCAGAAAGCCGAATCCAGAGCAAAAGATCCATCACCTTCAACCTTGTCTCCGTTCAAACCTCTCTCCCTCACAAACTTGACCACATCGAAGTAACGCCAGAAATGATCTTTGGCGGTGGGAGTGGCAGTAAGGAAGAAAGGAGAAACATCATACATAGGGCGGGCCTCGTACACACATACGGAACTACCCTCTCCAGATCGAGGAGACATGATAAAAAAATAAATATTTGCAGAGAAAATAAAGAACAAAGGAGCCACCCCCTATTATAGAGGCTCCAGGCCGGATAAGCAGTCAACACTCACGCGGTTTACCAAAAATTTGAAATTCAAAAACGTGGTCAAACGTCTGACAGTTGAGCAACCCAAGATTCAAGGCTACATAGACTGTGCAATTTCTGAACGGGTCAAAAGCCCATCAAGAAGCCGTCCAATCAAGTCAAAACATCAGCTTTTCAGTGGCACGCTCATTGCTTACCTCGGGACGACAAATTTTTGTCCCAGTCAATGTTCGCTCTCGACTTACTCAAAAACTAGGGGGCCGAAGTTTGAAATTTCCAAAGTACATAGCTTATTTCCTTGAGGTCGCCTTAGTTCTGGTCCCAAACAAGGGGGCCACAGAGTAAATTTTCTTAGTCATTTGAAACAAGACCGCAATGACCTCAATCGAAACAACCGCATACTGGAATTTTTTCAAACACCAAGTGAAAGGAGACCGCTAGCCTAGTTTTGCTTTGTTCCGATCAAGCACGACAAATCCTTGACCCGACCAAAGGGGCTGCATATCAGAATTTTCAATTTAGACAGGGCTCAGGGGTCGTATTATTTTAGCGAGCTACCGTTTTAACCTCGCTGAAATAAAGGGGACCATACATATACAACAACAAAAGGCAACAAATCAAGGAAATCAAATGCTAAGTCAAAAGGCCGAAACCTGGCCGCAAATCAAGTTACTAAATCAAGTTACAAAATGACAGAAGGAAAGCGTTAAAATTGTTTGAACAAAACAATGTTAATGATTACAGATCGCAAACAAATTGTTCGATTTTCAATCTTGGCCTGGCGGAGTGTCAGCATGATCGCCAGTGCCCGCAGGCTCGCTAGCCGGATCGCTAACAATCGGAGGATTCTTCAAGACAACAAAGTTGACAGGATTAACCGGAGGAGGATCCCAGACTGGCTCGCCATACTCTACCTGCCCAGTTTTGATGGAGACAATGTGGTCTGGAGCATAAGGAATATTTGGATGAAGAGCCAGCAAATCGGGATTCCGGTGAGACATGTTAACCCATTGGAGCATCTCCTCAAAGCTAACCGACTCCCTACCATGATATGCCCAAAGGCAGCCAGCAAAGTGGTAGAAGCCCTGATCAAAACTCGCCTCCAGATAATCAAAGAACTGGTCAGAGTGCTGATAGGCCGCAATGGCCTCAGGACCAGCTTCCTCGGCGGCCTTGTTGGCGGCAGCAAGTTGCTCCTTCAAGCTCGCAACCTCTTCTTGTGTGACTTTCAGCACTTCAGCAGATTTTTGCATTTTTGTTTTAGCTCGACATCCAGTCTGGCGCTCTCCTCCATGATCGCCTTCATGCGCTTTATCTCCTCACATGCTTTCGCGTGTTTGGCTTCAGCCGCGACCCTAGCTTTCTCATAAGCACCAAGGGCCGCCATCGCCTTCTTCAATTCGGCACTGCGCCTCTCAGTGGCCTCGGTAGCCTTCACAATGCCAGTTCTAAGCTGTAGCAGAGAGAAATAGGGTAAGCTCGTAGAAAGGAAGGAAAATGAAAATTTACAGAACAATAAAGTTACCGTGGAGGATGCGATCCCAAAGTGGCCAGCAAGGTCCTTCAGCTCTGCAACCTCATCTTTAATAGGGGCATCGTCGCGGTCCACCACTCGATCGATAATCCCCCTGCCAATCTCCAGCTGCACTCCAGGGGGTGCATCCCATGAAAGGCGGCCTAGAGGAATGACATCAACAATACCCTCCCTGAGCTGGCTGGCTTTCCTCATGTCAAGGGAGGCCGCGGGTAAACTCAGCATCCAACCAGAGAGCTTCCTTCCCTTGGTTTCCATGAGGAAATGTTCCTCTAGGCAGTGCTCCCTCCTCGTCAGCGACCTATTCAACAATAGCAGTTCGCTTATCAATATGATCAGAACCTTTGCTAGCTCCGTCAACAACTTTGGATTTCTCGGTTCTTGATCACTTGGGCTCCTGGGCTTCCCTTGCAGGTGCGTCAACTGGCAACCTCTTTTGGGCCCCTCCAGTTTGACTCGAGTCCGCGCCCACTAGGGTCGCTGTCTGAGCTTGAAGATTGGGATTATGAGTTTCATCGACAACCGAAGCGTCGACTGGTCGAGGGATTCTTCCCAAAGTTTGCTTCAACGCCGTCTGTCTACTTTTTTCTGCCTCATCTGCCAACCTTTGCCTTTGAGCTCGCCTTTCATTGGCATCCATCTCGCTGACTGAAAAGCAAAGGAAAAAATTCATCAAAAACTGGACAAATAAGGAAAAAATGAATCAATAAGGCGCAAAAAGTAATGACATAGAAAGCAAAGAAAATTACGGTGAGGCCTTTTCTTAGGATCGCCCTGACACACTGCACACTCAAAGGGAAATAAATGGTTTATGTGGCACTCCCCGACCCAATCAGAGTCACTTTCCTCAGGTACAATAGCCACCAAGGGTTGGTCTCTCGGCGGTCCCACGATTCCGGCTCTGATCGCGTACGGCTCCGCCATATCCAGGAGATCGATCCAAGACACATTCCTCTTCAAGGGAATAGCTCCATCAGAGTCTATGATCGCCAGAAGTCCTTTGAGGAACCGATACTCGGACACGAAGGGGTCATCAAATCCAGTCATAGAAAATTTCCCCTTGCGATGAGGGAAGTGGGGGAAAGGCCAACCAACCTTCGACTCAACCTTAAAGACGCGATATCTTCAGTTGTTATTTTGTTAGGGAGATGGAAAAATAAACAAGGAGTCTGGGCCCTTACGTTGGCCTGCCGCGGAAAACAGGTACCACAGATCAAATGAAACTGCTTGAATAAAAAAAGGGTGGGCTCTCTCTTCATCGTCCGGCAAAGAACAATGAAGGACATGATCTGAATAGCAGCCCCAACGGCTAGGTCGCAGGGTAATATTCGCAGCTCACACAATAGCTTAACCAGGAAAGGGTCGAAAAGAGGCCGGAAACCGGCAAAGAAGTGATTAAAATGGAGAATTATGGTGTCTCTGGGGCGGCGAGCATAGATAAATTCTTCTCGATCGCCAGGTTTCAGCTTATCCTCATCCTTTCTGAAATTGATCAAGGAAAACTTGTAAAGAGCAGGGTTGATATTGTAGCGGCGGTGGAGAGTCCGTGTAAGGTCCTTGCTTTTCAGGATCCCCCTCAGTGCTCCTCCACATCCTTCTGATACAAAGTCATTAGGGCGAATTCCCTCAGGGCCTCTGGGTTGTTAGGCTTTGGAGGTTTCCCTTTAGCCGACGCCACCCACCGTCATGGTCGCAGGATCCGCCCTTTTTCTTTTTGGTTTCTTAGGGAGTTCCAAAGGTTTGCGAGGGACCTATTCAGCATCATCCTCGCTAGACCCTATCAACTGACGTAGAGCGGCGTCCTCAACGTGTAAGATATCAACGCCTGGCCCAGTGGCACCACTTGTGCCAACCTCAACAAGTTGTTCCTCAGCCCCAACATCACCACCATCGAGTGTACTTGTCCTCGTCACGTCCTGACTCCGGGCCGCCTCTTTACGACTCTTCTTTCGACGCGGCGCCAGATCAGGTATTGAGCTCCCTAAGTCGAATGGGTCCTCAGGATCGCAAGCCGTAGCACCCCTCGCTGCCAGTTCATATTCTAAATCGTCGCGTGCGACCTCTTCAGAGCTAGATAAAGCGGTCTCTTCTTCCAAGGTATAATCATATAGCTCCCGATCTCCTTCGGAATCACCACCAAGGTTAAAATCGTCTTCCGACATCCTGCAAAACACAAGGAAGACGGAGCTTTAAATCACATGGGATAATGAAAATTACACCAGGGAGGTGATCGCACCCATCTCGACACCATCCTTTTGGTTCTGCAGGAGTGAATGCAACAACGAAAGGAAGAGAAACAAAAAGGGGAAAGACACAACGAATCGTCGAGATAAAACCCCATCTTTTTCCTCACCAAAAATACCCAAGTCGTGTTTGAAAGAAAACCACACCAAAACAAGGACACCCGCTCAAAAAACTCAATCTTTATTCCCCCAAACACCCCAAATCCCGCATGTTATGCTAAGG
Organism: Gentiana straminea; assembly: GCA_036785695.1. NCBI lineage: Eukaryota > Viridiplantae > Streptophyta > Magnoliopsida > Gentianales > Gentianaceae > Gentiana > Gentiana straminea. Next base: position 3,847,250 of record JAVUPR010000088.1, on the reverse strand, counting down.
GATGAAACGAGCTTGAAGAATGAATATAAATACGAAAGGAAAAAACATCGGAGAAGCTTAGTTGAAGAGGAATTACCTGTTTTAGCTGAAGAGTGGCCGGAAACTGGAGAAAGCAAGCGGAAACCTCAAGATTGGCAGCCGGAAAATTCAAATATTCAACGCGGTAACTCAATTGAACCTGAAGCTTCAAAAATCACCGCCGGAATCCCCGAATCTTCAACGGAAAACACTCAAGGCTGATGAAGAGCACTCGGAATTGAGAGAAAAGTTGGAAGAAAATAGTAGGGGCGAAAAGTGTTGAAGGAGTGGGGTTTTGATGTAATCGAAGATGAGACGTTCTGGCTTGGAGTCCATTTACGTTATCATTTATCCCACATTGTTTCCGTGGAAGATTTTATTAGAACTTTATTAGTATTTATTGCTTTTATTTTTATTTTTATTTCTATTAAATAACTTTGTCCCACATCGCTTTGGGAGTAGGTTATGACTTTTATTCTAGCCTATAAAAAGGCTTTAGTTGTACTCTTTGTAAACAGACAAATTTTGAGATATATATTTTATTTGAAACTTTAAGTTTTGGTGAGTTTTCTCACGTTGGTGTTTGGTGGATTCCAACACCGTTGTTTGGTGGTTTCCAAATGGGACTTATCGAGGTTGTGAGCGAACCTTGTGGGTGTCCATTATACCAAGGTTTTTAGCTACAGGTTAGCTAAGGGTCGTGGTGCTCGTTTATTGGTGCCTTCCGTCAAGTCCTCGGGCATTTTCGGATCTGATTCGGTTCACGGATCACATCAGTTGGTATCAAAGCGAGACACTGACGGTAGCCAAATATCCCTTTTATTTTCTGCATATATTTTTCATTTCAATATAAAAAAAATAATACCAGATCTTCTCGTTCATGTTATTATTGTTCCAACAAAAAAAAATCCTAGCGTTGCCTGTACTTCTCCTTATTCATCAATTTTTAGTTATTAAAAAAACAGCAAAAAAATCCCTGCAAATTGCTACTAGCGAATTTCCAGCCTTTGTTCAGTTCATCTTATTTTCTTATTTTATCATCAAAAAAAAAAAAAAAAAAAAAAATCGTCCAACAACCCAGCCGCTATTTGACTTTGTCTTAGCTATAAATCTCCTTTTGCAAAAAGAGAATTACGGTAGTATTCTTTCTTTGCTTATGGACGAAGGATTCATACCCTATGTGTGATTTCTATCACACCCGTGATTTATAGTACATCTCTCAAAAAAAAAAAAAAAAAAAAAACCCAAAAAAAACCCAAAAAAAAAAATCCTTGCCAAATATTATTGTTTGGTTATTTTGGAGCTATTGAATAATGTCAAAGAAGAGTCCTATAGATGTCTATTTTTGAAATTTTGGTGATATGATGAGTCAAAATTTGGAGAAAATGGAACGACGTTTTGATGATATGATGAATCGGAATTTGGAGATGATAGAACGACGTTTTGATGATATGATGGATGAGATGAAGAATATGTTGAAGGGAGTAACTGAGCAATCTACCCGTGGTGGTAGAGATAACCGCAGTGGTAGAAGTAATCGTGGTAATAGAGGTACACGTGGTGGTAAAGATATGGTTAAGAAGACTTCTACAGAGATGTTTTCTGTTTATTGCGGTCATTGTCATGGGAGTGATCATCACTATTATGATTGCCCTAATCTATGGCAGAAAATACGTAATTTACGTGAGACGTCACCTACGGACGACCAGGTGAATGTTAGTATCCCTCGGTAGATTGTAGAGGACACCGGGGAGATTGTTAGCACTCGAGAGGAGGTGGTTGTTGGAGCAAAATTAGTGGAGGTAGTCCAAGAGTCGATCGTGGCCCGAGGCAAATGGTGAAGTTGGTCCTGCTTCACCGACTACTTGCTCGAGTTTTATTGTGTCTTCTTTTCATGCACATGATGATCATCCAGTTGAGGTCCACCCTGAGTTATTTGATCAACCCACTCCAGGCCCTACATTGCCTATGGATGTTCTTGTTCCTGTAGACCTTGGTGGCAAACCGGAGCACACTTTCATTGATCCTTTTGCGGTTTATCCAGATTCTCATCCCTATGATTATGTTGCTGCTCCAGAGAACATTATTTGCATTGAGCACTCACGACATTAATATGCATTGGTTTCCTTGGTGTTGTATTCATCATCGGCTCGACGTTCTAGTGATTTGAAGCCGTATTTATGCATTGTATTTAATCCATGCATCTCGTTGGTGTTTGTTATTGGTTCGGCCTGTTTTGTCCTTGTTGCTGCTTTCTACGACATCCTTTTGATTCGAGGTCGAATCCTTTCCAACCTGGAGGGAATGATGTAATCGAAGATGAGACATTTTGGCTTGAAGTCCATTTACGTTATCATTTATCCCACATTGTTTCCGTGGAAGATTTTATTAGAATTTTATTAGTATTTATTTCTTTTATTTTTATTTTTATTTCTATTAAATAACTTTGTCCCACATCGCTTTGGGAGTAGGTTATGACTTTTATTCTAGCCTATAAAAAGGCTTTAGTTGTACTCTTTGTAAATAGACAAATTTTGAGATATATATTTTATTTGAAGCTTTAAGCTTTGGTTATTTGGTGGATTCCAAATGGGACTTATCGAGGTTGTGAGCGAACCTTGTGGGTGTCCATTATACCAAGGTTTTTAGCTACGGGTTAGCTAAGGGTCGCGGTGCTCGTTTATTGGTGCCTTCAGTCAAGTCCTCGGGCATTTTCGGATCTGATTCGATTCACAGATCACATCAGGTTTGGATCTTTATATAGACAGAGGGGACTTGATCGTGTGGTCCAGATGTGATCCATCCAACGGTCTAGATTCGGGCGGTTACCTTGGGGGTTTTGAATTACAAAATCGCCATCATTAAGGCGGGTCAATCAATGCCCACGTAATAACGCACGCCAATCAATGACTGTGCCATTACCAGGGCAGTTAACGAGACTCCATCAGTGCCACGTTGCTGCAGTTACCTATTGTTGGTGATTATATCACCAATGTGATTTAGTGTTATTGGACTTAGTTTGAGGTTTGGTAAGCTTGAAACAATCGATATGAGTTAGGAGATGCGGGGTGCATGCTTACAATTGATATTTACAAGCTTACGAGAGTGTTAGATCAAGTGTTGAACAAAATCCAAATTCTGCTGCTTATTGGACGGGCGTCCATTTCATATGGACGAGCGTTTGACTTCAGACGGGCGTCTAGGTTCACTGGACGAGCGTCTGAAGGGTGGATTTACATACAGGATGTAACCTGGTTGGATGGACGAACGTCTTAAGAATCGGACGGGCGTCCGGCTTTCTTCGACGGGCGTCCAAGATGTCAAACGGGCGTCTGAAGTGTGAATTTACATACAGGATGTGACCTGTTCAGATGGACGAGCGTCTGAAGAAATTGGACGCCCGTCCAGTATGCTTCAGACGGGCGTCCAGGATTCTAAACGGGCGTCCAGTAGGCAGTTCTGGAGCAGTTTTGGTCGGTTTTGCTGGTATCCTTTCGGGTTTTGGACTGGTAACTGATTCTGAAAGGTTGTGTATGTAATGTTATATTAGTATAACATCACAAACACATAAGGGAACACTTGGAACTTTATTTTAAATACAAGAATAGAATTTGAGAAGCAATTTTTTCTGTTTTTCTTTGAAATTCTTGAAGCCTCAAGTTTAAACACACATATCTACAAAACTTCTATAGCATTCTTTCATCTTATTGCCAAAGATTGAAAGAGAAGCAGATTTATCCCGTGATTATATTCGAGTTAATTCCCGGAGGCAATTCAAGGGAACGAATAATTTTCGCAGGAAAGATTTCCAAATCGACTCTGCGATCATATCAAATTATCTCGCATTTCAAGTTTTGATACCATTGTTCTAATCATCCTATAAACTCCCTAACAATCTGCGAAAATTATTGTGGTTTGAACAATGTCAAGTATCAAGGAGATGACTTCCAATTTCAGCAAATTGGAACAATTCAACGGTGAGGATTTTCGAAGGTGGCAAAAGAAAATGCACTTTCTTTTGACTGCATTGAAGGTTGTGTACGTGTTGAGTACGCCATGCCCTCAGATTGATGATAACAGCACCATGGAAGAGTCGAGGAGAAAAAGTAAGTGGGAAAACGATGACTATATATGCCGTGGTCACATCCTGAACGGTATGTCTAATAATTTGTTTGATACCTATCTTGAAATTGAAACATCTAAAGAGTTGTGGGATACTTTGGAGGCAAAGTATGTGAGTGAAGATGCTTCAAGTAAGAAATTTCTTGTTGGAAATTTTATGAAGTATGTTATGGTTGATAATCGTCCGGTTATGGATCAATATCATGAATTACTGCGTTTGTTTGGTCAGTTTTCTATGCATAAAATGGCTATGGATGAGTCCATTTGTGTTTCAAGCATCATTGAAAAGTTACCTCCCTCTTGGAGGGATTTTAAAAATTCCTTGAAACATAAGACGGAAGAACTTTCTTTGATTGAACTTGGTTCTCATCTTAGAATAGAGGAAAGTTTGCGTTTGCAAGAAAGTGGTAAGAATGTTGTAGGTTGCGGTAAGAACATTGCAGGTGGCTCAACTTCAATCAATATGGTTGAAGTTGGGGAAACTTCTAAGAAAAATGACAACAAAAGAAAGTTTGATTCTTCCAACAACAAAAACAAGGCAAAGTCTAACAAGAAGCCGAAAGGCACTTGTTGGTATTGCGGAAAGGAAGGCCATTTCAAGGCGGACTGTTTTTCACGAAAGCAAAACAGTGGCAAGGGTAAAGGCCCGGTGAATGGGTCGAAAGACCCGGCACCACCTAAACATCAAGGTACAATTGGTAATAATTGTGGTTTTAATTCGAATTTGAATTATGTACCACTGATTTCCGAAGCATGTTATTTGCAGGATGATGATGTTAGTTGGTGGATAGACTCGGGAGCAACTAGACATGTGTGCAAGGATAAATCCTGGTTTTCAAAATATGAAAAAGTTGAAGATGGATCAATTGTACATATGGGAAACGAGTCTAAAGTCTTGTTGTTGGAAAAGGCGTTGTAAATTTGCAATTTAGTTCGGAAAATTTGTAACTTTAAACAATGTTCTACATGTTCCTTTAATCCGGAAAAACTTGGTTTCCGGTAGTATTTTATGTAAAGAGGGCTACAAACAAGTATATGAGTCCTCTCGTTATGTATTAACTAAGCATGGTGTATTTGTAGGATTTGGTTATCTAAATGGTGGTATGTTTATGCTTAACATTATTCGTAATGATTTGAATGATAATGTTAATATGAATGTTATGATTTGTTAATGTTGATGAATCATACTTGTGGCATGCGAGATTAGGTCATGTGCATTTTAGAAGAATGTTGCAAATGTCTAAAAATGACTTAATTCCTGTTTGTAGTACAACTATGAATAAGTGTGATACTTGTAACTTAACTAAAATTGTAAGACAACCTTTCAAAGGTGTTGAAAGGTCGTCTACTATTTTGGAACTTATTCATAGTGATCTTTGTGATTTTGGTTCTACTCCATCTTTAGGAAACAAAAAGTATGTTATCACATTTATTGATGATTGCACTCGTATTTGTTATGTTTACTTACTTTTTACAAAAGACGAGGCAATGGAAAAGTTTAAAGTGTTTAAAAACGAAGTAGAATTGCAACTTGAAACTAAAATAAAGAAACTTCGTACGGACAGAGGTGGAGAATACTTTGATCCACCATTTTTCGAATCTTGTGGGATTATACATGAACGAACTACACCTTATACACCACAACAAAATGGCATAGCTGAAAGAAAGAATCGAACTCTAAAAGAGATGGTGAATGCTATGCTTTCTTACTCGGGATTGAGTGAGGGTTTTTGGGGAGAAGCTATGTTGACAGCTTGTTATTTATTGAATAGGATTCCTAATAAAAAGAGTCCTATTACCCCATATGAGCTTTGGTATAAGAAGAAGCCAAACCTGCATTATTTGCGTGTTTGGGGATGTAGGGCAGTCGTAAGACTACCCAATCCCAAGATTAAAACCTTGGGGGAAAGAGGCATCGATTGCATTTTTATTGGATATGCGTTGCATTCCAAGGCATATAGGTTCTATGTTATAGAACCAAATGATTCGGTTGCGGTTCATTCCGTTATTGAATCAAGGGATGCTATCTTTGATGAAAGTCGATTTTCTTCCATATCAAGGCCTAGAAATGTTGTTCCTATTGGAATTAGTGAAAGTTGTGGTGGTGTGGAATCACAAGATGAGCCTTTGGTGCTTCGAAAAAGCAAAAGGGCAAGAAAAGAAAAATCTTTTGGTCCCGATTTCCAAACTTATTTGGTGGAGGGTACAAGAGATGAAGTAGGATTTCAATATGCATATTGTTATCATATTGATGATGATCCTAGAACTTATAAAGAGGCTATGGAGTCTCGGGATGTTGCCTTTTGGAAGGAAGCCATTAATGATGAGATGGATTCCATTTTAGGCAATGATACGTGGAAATTAACGGATCTTCCACGTGGTTGTAAACCATTGGGTTGCAAATGGATTTTTAAAAGAAAAATGAAAATTGATGGATCTGTTGAAAGGTATAAAGCCCGGTTGGTGATACAAGGCTTTAGACAAAAAGAAGGCATTGATTATTTTGATACTTATGCCCCGGTTGCTAGAATCTCCACTATTAGATTGTTGATTGCCTTGGCAGCCATTAACAATCTTGTTATCCATCAAATGGATGTAAAAACAGCCTTCTTGAATGGGGATTTGGATGAAGAAATTTATATGAAACAACCGGAGGGTTTTGTGATACCCGGAAATGAGCATAAAGTATGTAAGCTTGTAAAATCACTGTATGGGCTGAAACAAGCTCCCAAACAATGGCATAATAAGTTTGATGAAGTTGTATTGTCTAATGGTTTTAAGCTTAACCAAATGGACAAGTGTTTGTATAGCAAATTTGATGAAAGCGGAAAAGGTGTAATCATTTGTCTATATGTTGATGACATGTTGATCTTTGGTACAAACCAAGATCAAGTTGACCAATGTAAATCTTTTTTGTCATCAAGTTTTTCAATGAAAGATATGGGGGAGGCGGATGTTATCCTTGGAATAAAAATCATAAGGAATGACAAAGGGATTACTTTGACACAATCTCACTATATCGAGAAAGTGTTGAAGAAATTCAATTGTGAAAATTCTGTTCCGGCAAGAACTCCCATGGATCCTCATGAGAAATTTGAGTTGAATTCGGGTAAACCGGAGTCTCAACTTGAATATGCTCGAGTTATAGGATGTTTAATGTATGCAATGACTAGCACTCGTCCGGACATTGCATATGCGGTTGGAAAACTTAGTAGATATACTAGTAATCCAAGTAGTGTTCATTGGCATGCGGTAATGCGTGTGTTAAGGTATCTTAAGTTTAACAAAAATTTTGGTTTAACTTATGTTGGACATCCTTCGGTGATAGAAGGCTACTCGGATGCTAGTTGGATATCAAATGAGAATCATTCATCAACGAGTGGTTGGGTGTTTCTGCTTGGAGGAGGTGCCATCTCATGGGCTTCCAAGAAGCAAACATGTAATGCAAACTCGACAATGGAATCGGAATTCATCGCTTTGGCTTCGGCCAGTTTAGAGGCAGAATGGCTTAAACATTTGATTTACGAGATTCCATTGTGGCCAAAACCAATATCACCAATTTCTATCAACTGTGATAGTGAAAATACCTTGGCTAAATGCTATAGTCAAGTGTACAACGGAAAGTCGCGACATATTGGAGTTAGGCATAGCTCGATTCGTGAGTTGATCACTCACGGGGTGATATCTGTTGCTTTTGTGAGATCTCAAAAGAATTTAGCCGATCATTTGACCAAGGCATTGGCTAAGGACTTGTTCATCAAGTCAGTTGTCGGGATGGGTCTACAACCCATTGAATCTTTGCATTAGGATACCCAATTCCCTCCTAATACGACATTAGGGGCTGAATTCAATGTGGAAGGCCTAGTGACTTAGATTTGGCACATGTGTTTTGTCCCGAAGGTATGTGCCGAGCCCGCATGTGAGGTTGATATTAATCTTAATGAGTCTTATGAAAAAGTGTTGTTGCAGGTACACGATTAATAAGACTCACCTATATGAGTATGAAGTTTGGCCGCTTCAAGAAAGTTAGGGTTGGCTTTCTACATGCTCATGAATTGATATGGACACAAGGCCTGGATAAAGAGTGTCAAGCAAGCTATAGAAGTTGTTTCTTAATTCATTTGTATATTATCTTTGAAGTATTCAAATGTGTAAAGGGGTTCAATGCTTAGTCACACCCCAATACTAGAATATTTTGGAATGTGTAATATACTAGATGGTAATTCAATCTGCGTGATATTATCATTGAAAGATGAATTGTTGTGTGTTGAAAAGTTTTAACTAAGTCAAGGGTTACACTAAATGGGGGAGGATTGTTGGTGATTATATCACCAATGTGATTTAGTGTTATTGGACTTAGTTTGAGGTTTGGTAAGCTTGAAACAATCGATATGAGTTAGGAGATGCGGGGTGCATGCTTACAATTGATATTTACAAGCTTACGAGAGTGTTAGATCAAGTGTTGAACAAAATCCAAATTCTGCTGCTTATTGGACGGGCGTCCATTTCATATGGACGAGCGTTTGACTTCAGACGGGCGTCTAGGTTCACTGGACGAGCGTCTGAAGGGTGGATTTACATACAGGATGTAACCTGGTTGGATGGACGAACGTCTTAAGAATCTGGACGGGCGTCCAGCATTCTTCAGACGGGCGTCCAAGATGTCAAACGGGCGTCTGAAGTGTGAATTTACATACAGGATGTGACCTGTTCAGATGGACGAGCGTCTGAAGAAATTGGACGCCCGTCCAGTATGCTTCAGACGGGCGTCCAGGATTCTAAACGGGCGTCCAGTAGGCAGTTCTGGAGCAGTTTTGGTCGGTTTTGCTGGTATCCTTTCGGGTTTTGGACTGGTAACGATTCGAAAGGTTGTGTATGTAATGTTATATTAGTATAACATCACAAACACATAAGGGAACACTTGGAACTTTATTTTAAATACAAGAATAGAATTTGAGAAGCAATTTTTTCGTTTTTCTTTGAAATTCTTGAAGCCTCAAGTTTAAACACACATATCTACAAAACTTCTATAGCATTCTTTCATCTTATTGCCAAAGATTGAAAGAGAAGCAGATTTATCCCGTGATTATATTCGAGTTAATTCCCGGAGGCAATTCAAGGGAACGAATAATTTTCGCAGGAAAGATTTCCAAATCGACTCTGCGATCATATCAAATTATCTCGCATTTCAAGTTTTGATACCATTGTTCTAATCATCCTATAAACTCCCTAACACCTATAACTGAAAGGACCACGATCTGACGGTTCAACTGCTCCACTATCCACGCTCAAGCTCGCCACCGTTGTATTCTCTCCAGCAAAAGTCCGTCCGCTTAATAGCGCGGTATAAACAGGCTATAAGCCAATCACTTCGAGGCAAGACGCTCGAATAAGCACGGCCCTTAGTGAACAAGTCGCTTCACATGAAAGTTTTTGGACTTATTTCTATGCTTTGATGATGAGTGCCAGACTAGCTGTCATAGTGCAAAGGCAAAAAGATGTCTAGATCAAATGTATAGGTTTATTAGAGTTTGATTTATGAATAGGTTTGATCAAACAAGCACTGTAATAGTCAGCTGATTTATATCAACAGACTGGTCTTTATCAGTAGGGTAGATAGGTCAGTAGACTAGTCAGGAACCTGCTGAAGACTGAAGGCTGAGGGCTCAAACTCAGTAAATGAAGGCTAAGGGATCAAACTTAGTAATTAAATTCAAGGATATGGAATCCGAATTTAGGCAAGTCTGTGATGACCTAAACTGATTACATATACCTTGTGTACAAGGTCTAAGTTCCATAAGTTGGATGATGTTTGGAACCTGGTTATAATTAAAAAGGTGTAATCTAACTTCACAAGTAAAAGTTAGATAAAAGAAATCAGCTGCATTGTGTTTTAAACACAGCAAATTGATGTTCGACTGATAGGTATTACAGCAGACTGATGAACCTGCTGATAATATACCTCGATTAATTCAAGATTACATTGAAAATGACAGCTAACAACCTCTGACTTATCAAACAAATCAGTGGTTGAGATTAAAAGAACGTTGGGATGATTCAGGATTTTATCCAATGGATATAAGTCAAGGGTGGACAGACTGCACTGTCAAAAGGAATTCTGACAGTGTCAGTCCTATGAATAGTGACAGAAAGCAAGTCAAATGGGATAGAACCAGGAACGGCTACATTTGAATTTCAAATACAAGTCACATGCATTCCTACCTATAAATAGAGGACTTCCAACTCAGAAAATGATGATGAAAATTGATGAACTTTTAAGAGATATTTCTGAGCTGCAAAACACCCTGCTGAACTTACTGAGCTTAAGGCTACTGATCCAGAGAAAATCTTCAAGTGTATTCTGTATTCAAGCTACATCAAGTTTACACACTTGAAGACTGCAAGCTGCTAAATATATCATCCTAATCAAGTTGCTGCAACTGAATCATTTACTTGATTCATTCTTTATTTTATAAAGAACCTGCTGAAGACAATGAAGCACAGTTGTGTGAAAGACTGTTGTTTGTGGTGGAGCTGGTGAAGAGGCAATCCTACCCTTTAAGGACCAGTGGAAGACTTAGGAGCAGCAATTCTACCTGTTCCCAGTTTTCAGTTTTCAGTTTGTGAAGCCATAGTTATTGGTGAAGGACAAGCAACCTTAGGAATCTTTGTAACAGCTACATCAAAGATCTCTAGTGAATTACCTCCAACATCACAGGAGAAGAGTGGACTGACAGGATTACACGACCTGGAACCACTATAAAATCTGCCTACTTACTTTCTGCATTTACATTCTGCACTTAGTTTATTATACATATCAATCTACTGAATCTAGCAACTGAAATCACACACATACACTACTGAGTATCTAATACTCAGTATCATATTTAACAACAAGTAATAAGGCTTAATTTTGATATAATTCCGCTGTACAAATTCAGTAAACTAAACCGTCATTAGACTACGTTTATCGACGGAGCTGCGAGGTGTCGCCAGACTATCGAAGTATCGAAGTATCGCCGCTTGAAGTTGCTGAATTTGTTAACTCCAAAAGTTTTAAGTGTTAAGTTTATTCACCCCCCCCCCCCCCCTCTAAACTTAACCAAAGCCTTTTCAAGGGACCAACAAAATGTAGTAGTCATTGCTTTTGACTCTTCCGATGATTGGGGGTCACGGTGTGTTGCTAGACATTATCCCGTGATCGTTAGGCATGAAGGGCATTTTAGTAATTTACACTTTGTGTCTACGGCCAACATATTCGGAAGCCTATCGGGTCACACACATATGAACATCGAGTCGGTTTAAAATGTGGTTATAGTTAATAACCAAATAAGGAAAGTTTATCTCTAGACTATAAAGGTTATAGTGGTAAATTAATATGGTGGTATTTATTTATTATGAATAAATAAAATACAAGATATTAATTATATACAAATTATATTAATTAAAGAATATTCCGGAAGCCAATTAATTGGCATCTTGGGCGCCACATCTAGGGTATAATATTACACTTGGATTGTGCATTTTAATTAATAAGATTGCCATAATATTAATATAAGATATTAATTGATTTAAAAAAAAATAGATTTATGGTAATAAGATAATTATATTCAATATAAGATATTGGCAAAATTAATTATAATTAAAAAGATAAATCAATCTAGAAGATTTTCTTTATTTTATTGGGAAAAGGTTTTCTTCTCCTCCACACTATATGGGGCGCCCCAACCACTATAAATAGGAGGTGGGTGTCAAGCTCTTTTGTACATCACAATTGCAAGAGCTCATAGTTCTTGTGTAAAATAGAGAGCAAGCCATAGTGAGTTTGTGAGGAAGGAAAAAGGCCGGTCTAGCAACCGGAGTTTTTCCAGTAGCAATCCAAGGAGGATTCCGGCAAGGGGTTCGTGTGGATTAGCGATAGAGGCCGGACGCATGGACGGCTTGCGCACTGAACTACTCTCCGTTGACAGTCAAAGCGACGATCTTATAGATCATCTGAGGTATAACCGTCAAACTACTTTACGTGTTTATTGCATTAAACGAAGAACGATCTAGAAAAGGGAAATCAAATTTTAAATTCCTCTGCGTTAAACTAGTAATTTCCTAACAGTGGTATCGGAGCCAGACTTCGAGCTTAAGCAATAAGCGTAATTTAATTGCGTAGTATTTAATCAATAGATGCAAGATATAAATCACGAGACGTTAAAACAAAAAAAATTAGGGTTCATGGGGGGCTCGGCTGACTGGCGGCGGCCCCCTCCTCTGCGGCGGCGGCGGTGGCGGTGGCCTTATGGCTGCCGTCCGTCGGCTGTCTTCTTCCAATGGGGAGATCGACCCTTTTCGTTTTGTGATATTTATTGTGCATGGATATCTCGTTTGTTTAGTTGTGTCATATGGACAACCAATGATTCAAATAGTTTGGACCATTGGGAAACCATATGGCATATTGGCCTTTCCAAATTTTGATTTGGAATAGGCCTAGGCCCTTTTCAAATATTTGATTTGTAAAAGGCCTAGGCCACTTCTAAAATTTTGATTTTGGAAAGTGGTCAGGCCTAAACCAAAATTATTTGGCCTTTCCAAATATTTGATTTGGAATAGGCCTAGGCCCTTTTCAAATATTTGATTTGTAAAAGGCCTAGGCCACTTCCAAAATTTTGATTTTGGAAAGTGGCCAGGCGTAAGCCAAATTTAGTTTTGAAAATGAAACAAATAGGAGACTTTATAATTTTAATTTATTTTGAAAAGTACAAATTTAATTGAAATTAAAATCGATTTAAAATTAAATGTTATTTTAATTTTCGATTAAGTCATATAATTAATTAAATGTTATTTAATTATTTGACGTGATAAAATAAAGACGCATTAAGTAGTTAAAAATTAGAATTTAATCTTTTTCATAAGATAAAATTGTATGGATTAGATATGTAGATATAATGTGATTATATGGACCCCGATTGATCATGGACTCTACCAATAGGATAGATGGGGATGTTTTCTTTATGTTGTTTTTTTTTTTAAAATTGTCCTAGGCCGTTATGAAGAACGTGACCTAGTTTACATTTTTGTATTTATCCCATTCCCGTTAGCCCCCCCCCCCCCCCCCCCCCCGTGTGCGGCGGGTGTAATTATTTATATGTAACAAGAATGGAGCAAGAAGCGAGGACCAAGGAGAGATACAGAACCCATTGGCATACAGCAATAAAGATCCTAATGGAGGTTGCAGATACCCTTAGTTTGTGACCCGCGGTTTCGTCAGTTTGTATTCGAAACCGCTCCTAGGAAAAGTCCATGATCATACCGGTTATTTTGTGCGCGGAATGTTGTGTATATTTTACTTTATATGATATCGTAGTAATATGCACATAGTAGATGAGACCATAAGTAAACCAAATTAATTAAGTGAATTAATTTTAAAATTATTCCCATGCCAAAAATCGAGCCAAAATTGTCTCCCAATATTATAATGACGGTGAAGAGCCTTTGTTCGGATCCAACTGATCGTCCCTCGTCGGGAGTTGACCTACCACGGGTATATCGTTATTATTGAGATATGATCGCTACGAGATCTCATGAATATTGGGTTACGACTCGACAAGAATCTTGCGGTGATTGGCCCTCGTCAGACCGTCTGATTTTAGAGACAAGGGGTTGACTATCACATAGAGATGTGAAACGTCAAAGAGTTGACTAGTCAGCCATTGGGAGTCGCATGCGATGCGACTGGTAGGAGTACCTACCTGTCGAAATTATCTCGGTTGATCGGCCCTCGTCGGGAATCAAGATAACTAGATGGGATCCCACCCACTAAAGAATTAATTAAATTCTTGAAAGCCAATTGGGAATAGTTGGCTAGTGGGAGTAAAACCTTATAAAAATTTAAGTGCAAATTTAGGGTTTTATACATGATCTTTTACTTATTCTATCTTTATTTATTGTTGTAGAAAATGTCAAACAAATTGAACCTTCATTTTATCATCGAAAACAAGCTTGATGAAACTAATTTTCTCGATTGGGAAAGGAACCTCAAAATCATTTTGAGGCACGAGAAGATTGGTTATGTCTTGGACGAGGCCCTACCGGAAAAGCCCGCTGAGGGTTCGGTTGCGGATGCTGTCGAGAAGTATAACAAGCACTGTTCTGACAGTACTGATGCTACATGTATCATGCTTGCTTCTATGACACCTGAACTGCAAAAACAATATGAGTCTATGGACGCCTACTCAATCATGGTCCACCTAAAGGAACTCTATGCTTCTCAGTCTCGTACTGAGAGGTACGAGGTCTCGAAGGCCCTGTTTAGTTGTAAGATGGCATCCGGGACTGCTGTGGGGTCACACGTGCTTAAGATGATCGGGTACATAGAGAGGCTTGGGAAGCTGGGCCACAAGTTGGAACGAGAGTTGAGTATTGACTTGATTCTGCAATCTCTACCTGATTCATTCTCACAGTTCGTGATGAACTATCACATGAACAAGATAGATTGCTCCCTTGCAGAGTTATTAAACATGTTGGAGACTGCTGAGGGCACTGTAGGGAAGGGAAAGCAAGTGTTGCTGGTCACTTCGAGCAAGGGCAAGGCAAAAGCTCAGAAGAAGTCCAAGAAGGCGAAGGCTGCACCTAAGCCAACGCCTAAGATAGCAAAAGACAAATCCAAGGATGCTTGCTTCCATTGCGGTGAGACCGGACATTGGAGGAGAAACTGCAAAGGCTTCTTGAGTACCAAGAAGAAGCATTCTGATGCTTCGACTTCAGGTATATTTATGATTGAGATCAACATTACTTCTTCTAAGTCTAACCACTAGGTATTAGATACTGGTTGTGGTTCTCATATTTGTACGAATATGCAGGCACTAAGAAGAACTAAAGATCTGAAGAAAGGAGAGGTGGACCTACGCGTTGGGAATGGAGCAAGTGTTGCTGCGCTGGCCATAGGAGTTTATTTTCTTTCATTGCCCAGTGGGCTAGTACTAGAACTCAATAACTGTTATTTTGTTCCTGGTCTTACGAAGAGCATTATTTCTATTTCTGCATTAGATGTTGATGGATTTTCTTTTACGTTTGAGAATAAATGTTGTTCTTTTTCACGTGATGGAATCTTTTATGGTACTGGCATACTTAGCAATGGTCTCTACATATTAGATATGAATGTTGACGTACTTAATATAAATAACAAGAAAGCCAAAACAAATGACTTGAATGAATCCTACTTATGGCATGGTAGACTTGGCCATATAAATAAGAATCGCATTTCCAAACTCCATAAAGATGGAATGTTGGATCAATTCGATTACGAATCGTTTGATACATGCGAAGCTTGTTTACTTGGCAAGATGACAAAGTCACTTTTTAGTGGCAAAGGGATACGATCCAATGAATTGCTTGAGCTCATACTTACTGATGTATGTGGCCCAATGTCAATTCAAGCCAAAGGAGGATACTCTTATTTTATCACTTTCACTGATGACCATTCTCGCTATGGTTATATATACTTAATGAAGTATAAGTCTGAAGCCTTCGAAAAGTTCAAGGAATTCAGAAGTGAAGTGGAAAAAACAACTAGGTACAGAAATCAAAACACTTCGATCCGATCGAGGTGGAGAATACTTAGATGGAGAGTTTCAATACTATTTGAAAGAGAATGGGATTCTACCTGAATGGACCCCTCCAGGCACGCCTCAGATGAATGGCGTATCTGAGAGGAGGAACCGTACCTTGTTAGACATGGTACGATCCATGATGAGCTACGCAGTTCTCCCAAAATCATTTTAGGGGTATGCTCTAGAAACCGCATCCTATACACTGAACCGAGTTCAATCAAAGACGGTTGAATCCACACCATACGAGGTATGGCATAAAAGGAAACCGAGTCTAGCATATCTTAAACCTTAGGGTTGTCCGACTTACGTGAAGCGGATGATGCCTGACAAATTAGAAGCTAGATCTGACAAATGTCTGTTTGTGGGATATCCTAGAGAAACTAGAGGATACCAATTTTACCATCCTGAGGAACAAAATGTGTTTGTTGCCAGGACTGGCCACTTTCTAGAGAAAGAGTTTATTCTAGATAGGGTCAGTGGGAGTAAGATTGATCTTGAAGAAATTCGAGAACCACTTACGGATGCCAGTCAGTTGATGGAATTAGAGGAGACACCACATACAGATGTGACGCTAGCCTCTACCGTGGACACATTAGCACCTCGAAGATCCACCAGGGAGCGCCGTGAACCCGAAAGGTACACTGGCATGTATCTCATAGAAGATGATGACCCTAGAACTTATGAGGAAGTGCTATTAAGGCATGACAAAGAGAAATGGCTGGAAGCCATGAATTCTGAAATGGAATCCATGAAAGACAACCAAGTGTTGAACTTAGTTGATCCACCTAAAGGAATAGTTCCTATAGGGTGTAAATGGGTCTTTAAGAGAAAGACCGACATGGACGGTAACGTGAATACCTACAAGGCTAGGTTAGTGGCAAAAGGTTACAAGCAAAGACAAGGAGTTGACTATGACGAAACTTTTTCGCCTGTTGCCATGTTAAAATCCATTAGAATTTTGCTCGCTATTGCAGCATAACATGATTACGAAATCTGGCAGATGGATGTGAAAACAGCTTTCCTTAACAGGAACCTGTCTGAGGAAGTGTATATGACACAGCCTGAGGGTTTCACAACCAATGACGCCAGGATGGTGTGTAAACTGCAAAGATCCATTTATGGGTTAAAGCAAGCTTCTCGGAGTTGGAATCTTCGTTTTGATGAGATAATCAAACAGTTTGATTTCATCAAGAACGAAGACGAGCCATGTGTTTACAAGAAGGTTAGTGGGAGTGCCATTGTGTTCTTAGTGCTTTATGTAGATGACATATTGCTCATAGGGAATGATGTGCCTATGTTACAATCGGTCAAAGCTTGGTTATCGAATAACTTCTCAATGAAGGACTTGGGTGATGCAGCTTATATTCTAGGAATAAAGATCTATAGAGATAGATGTAATAGGTTGCTTGGTCTGTCGCAGTCCACCTATATAGACAAGATGCTGAAGAGATTCAGCATGGAGCAGTCCAAGAGAGGATTGCTGCCCATGTCACATGGGGTCTACCTGTCAAAGGGAATAAGTCCTAAGACAGAGGAGGAAAGGGCACAAATGAGTAAAGTCCCTTATGCTTCGGCAATCGGGTCTATCATGTATGCCATGTTATGCACAAGACCAAATGGCTCGTACCCTCTTAGTATGACTAGTAGGTACCAGTCCGATCCAGGTGATGGTCACTGGATTGCTGTGAAGAATATCCTTAAGTACATGAGACGTACTAGGGATATGTTCCTGGTTTTCGGGAATGATGATTAGTATTACGAGGTTACACGGATGCCAGTTTCCAAACTGACAAAGACGACTTTAAGTCACAATCTGGATTTTTTTCACGCTTAACGGTGGAGTAGTGAGCTGGAAGAGTTCCAAGCAGGAGACTACTGCAGACTCTACAACGGAAGCCGAATACATAGCAACCTCGGAGGCGGCAAAGGAAGCAGTTTGGATGAAGAAGTTCATTACTGAACTTGGTTTGGTTCCCTCCATTGAAGGTCCAGTGCCTCTGTACTGTGATAATAATGGAGCGATATCTCAGTCAAAGGAACCAAGGTCTCATCAGAAGTCCAAACATGTGCTATGGCGCTATCACTTGATTAGAGAGATAGTAGATAGAGAAGATGTAAAGATAGAGAAAGTCCACACGGGCTAATCCGTTAACCAAGGCATTGTCTCAAGCAAAGCATGAGAAACATGTTCACTTGCATGGGCTTAGGCATATGGGTGATTGGCTTTAGGCCAAGTGGGAGATTGTTGGATTGGTGTCCTAACCCAATCGGGTTGGACCGGATCCGACCGGGTCGGGTCATTTACAGTCTATTTAGTTAATGTAATAACTTTATTATGATTAATAAAAGCACTTATGTTATTATATATTGTTTACCTTCATATTATTTGTTATATATATAGTAACGTCCCTAGTATCAATCTGTGATAGAGAAACCATGATAGTGATTGTGGTTGATGAGATCTCTAATCACTATAACAAGGTTGGTACTTGAATGTCTCTAGTCTTACATATTATCAAATGGGACATTGATAGTATAATCAGGCTAGCACGTATTGGATGTCCTCTATCTTTTAGAAGATAGGGATAGATCTCGTCTATCGAAGTGTAGAGACACTTGGACTGTAAGTGGACGTGTATTAGAGAATGCGTACGTTAGACTGACCCACTTACATTAAGTGTCATACTATGTGGCGGTTGTGTAATTATCCTTTTGACCGGAGTCTCCATGGCATCATGGTGTGGATTGTCATGCTTTGACACTATTGAGATTTTCCCTAGCCACGGGGCGATCATGCGGAAGTGATTGAGTATGATATTGAAGCATACGGAGTATACATGATTGGTCGTCCGGGAATCGTGTATCCTATGATTGGGATCGAATATCCGAAATGGCCTTCTTATAAGGAATGACTAGCTCTCGAGAATCTTTACAAAGTGGGAATAAATGTGTTATCCCGAGAGAGCATGATAACCAGATTATAAGATACGATCGTTAATGTATTGACACTCAAGATACGATCGTATGGATATTATTACAGCGATAGGATTGTAAGTTACACGGTAACTGCTTCACATGAAAGGTAGTAGTCAATGCTTTTGACTCTTCCGATGATTGGGGGTCACGGTGTGTTGCTAGACGCTATCCCGTGATCGTTAGGCATGAAGGGCATTTTAGTAATTTGCACTTTGTGTCTACGGCCAACATATTCGGAAGCCTATCGGGTCACACACATATGAACATCGAGTCGGATTAAAATGCGGTTATAGTTGATAACCAAATAAGGAAAGTTTATCTCTAGACTATAAAGGTTATAGTGGTAAATTAATATGGTGGTATTTATTTATTATGAATAAATAAAATACAATATATTAATTATATACAAATTATATTAATTAAAGAATATTCCGGAAGCCAATTAATTGGCATATGGGGCGCCACATCTAGGGTATAAGGATACACTTGGATTGTGCAATTTAATTAATAAGATTGCCATAATATTAATATAAGATATTAATTGGTTTTGAAAAAATAGATTTATGGTAATAAGATAATTATATTCAATATAAAATATTGGCAAAATTAATTATAATTAAAGAGATAAATCAATCTAGAAGATTTTCTTTATTTCATTGGGAAAAGGTTTTCTTCTCCTCCACACTATATGGGGCGCCCCAACCACTATAAATAGGAGGTGGGTGTCAAGCTCTTTTGTACATCACAATTGCAAGAGCTCATAGTTCTTGTGTAAAATAGAGAGCAAGCCATAGTGAGTTTGTGAGGGAGGAAAAAGGCCGGTCTAGCAACCGGAGTTTTTCCAGGAGCAATCCAAGGAGGATTCCGGCAAGGGGTTCGTGTGGATTAGCGATAGAGGCCGGACGCGTGGACGGCTTGCGCACTGAACTACTCTCCGTTGACGGTCAAAGCGACGATCTTATAGATCATCTGAGGTATAACCGTCAAACTACTTAACGTGTTTATTGCATTAAACGAAGAACGATCTAGAAAAGGGAAATCAAATTTTAAATTCCGCTGGGTTAAACTAGTGATTTCCTAACAGCGACCACATAACAACATCGTAAAGCTGTATTATCCGCTTAATATCACAGTACTTTATGCTTATCTGTCCTTATCCTGCACCCTTAGCTCCTCTCCTTGCCTATGAAAGGAGGGCTTGTGTGACTTTATAGAGTGGTGCAAAAAATAGAAAAAGAGAACAAAACTCTTGCCAAATTCACTCTCTCAAGCATTCATACATTTCACCACCTCGCCTGTAACGCCCCCAGACCCCGAGCCTGGTAGCGCTAAATGAGTTATAAATGTCCGGTCAACTGCTTAAACTGCCGTCCCCGCTTGGTCTAAAAGGGCTAACCCGAGTTAATGACGGACGTTTTCTAGGCTATACAATCCTTACCGGCAGTGTACCGGGTCAAATTGTAGTTCTA
The DNA here is from genome assembly GCA_036785695.1 of Gentiana straminea. NCBI lineage: Eukaryota > Viridiplantae > Streptophyta > Magnoliopsida > Gentianales > Gentianaceae > Gentiana > Gentiana straminea. The sequence continues at coordinate 3,827,065 of JAVUPR010000088.1, read as the reverse complement.
GTGTGGTGAGTCAGGTGTCGAATCCTCAGGGAAACGTGTGGTAATTCAGAGTGTGGTTAAACACCAAGAAGCTATTATTAACTCGATCTAAGTCGCAGTTTTTACTTTTTTCTCGGGTTAGATTATGTTAGTAGTTAGATGTTAGTAAAACAAGAAATAAATACTAATATATATATATATATATATATATATATATATATATATATATATATATATATATATATATATATATATATATATATATATATATATATATATAAACTAATATAATATATAGATATATAGTTAACAATACTAATATATATAGAAACTAGCCAAGATGATGTTATTAAATCATGATCTCTTTTTAGTTAATGAATAAGACAAATCTTCCTTTATTCAAGGTGTGAATTATATATGAACCGGTGTACTCCTAAGCTCAACAATTCCTCCTCACACGAGCGTATGAAATTGTCATATGTCTAGTCCTCTGTCCAATGTCATCCTCAAGCTCGGTCACTCCGTTTTGTCATACGGCCGGTATTTTGAGTATTGCTCAATTAAACAGGTGATTTCAACGTGATAATATCTTGAGTCCAATTTTCAATAAGATTTGTTTTTCTAGGACAAATCTGCCCCCGGGTAGGAAATAGGATTCCGTTTGTCAGACGGTCATTTTTACCCTCCGGTCTTTCTATCCGTGATCTCGTATCCTAACTTCTCTGGTCAATTCATCATTAGGTTACGCTTTCGTTATATTGATTAATTACGTCAATATTAACATGCCATTAAGTTCAAATAGAAAGAGATTCATAATAACTGATTTTAATCATTTTTACCATAGTCGATCATCTATTTTACCAAAAAGATTAAAATAGTTCAATTACATATCTTGGCTAATATTACTAATACTAATATATATATATATATATATATATATATAAATAGATAGAAATAATAAACATAATAACATTAGAAAATTACCGATTACAACTGCTGAATCGGGGTTGTATCCACCGGATATAGCATAACAAAACTTTGAAATCAACAATCTTCGATAATTATTCCGACATTACAACGATACTATAACTACTTTATTTATATATATAAACATATATATACATACATAGACATATGTATATATAAGGGCCCAAACTAAAAACAAAAGAAGGGGAGAAGATGAAAGGAGATATATAGATATATCATATATATATATATTCATACATAGACATATATATATATATATATATATATATATATATATATATATATATATATATATATATATATATATATATATATATATATATATATATATATATATATATATATATGTGAGGTGTGTGTGTGTGTATATATATATATATATATATATATATATATATATATATATATATATATATATATATATATATATATATATATATATATATATATATATATATATATATATATGATCTACGAAACAAAAATAAAGAGAAGGAAGGGGACGAGAGAAAGAAAAAGAAGGGGAAAGAAAGAAGGGGCCAGGTTTCTTGATGGATATGGGGAGGTATTTATAGGGGGAGATATATATATATATATACATATATAAGAGATATAGGCGATGGATATCATTGCAAGTTTGTTAGAAGATGGTGGGTGTAATGATGAGTCCTCACATGCACCATCAAGTTGGTTATATCAAGTTGGGAAAATATCTCCACTTTTCCCGGCGTTTCTATAGCGGCGCTTATCGATAAAATAGCCATAACTTAAGTTGTAGACCTCGAATTGACGTGATTCAAAATGCGTTGGAAATCTCATTTGAATATCTACAACTTTTATGAAGAACTCTTCCCCAGAAAATGCCTCTAAGTTGGGTCAAATGTCCGTCGAAAACAGGTTACGGTATAAGCATGTACGAAAAATGATCCGTTTGAACTCGTAAGCTTGTGGCATCTTCTTCTTTCCCTCAAAATCCATCTTTTAGTGCTCAAAACATGTCGTTACGTGGAATATTGGTCAATGTATAATCCTGCAATGAACCACCAAAACACCAAACGTAAATCCGACACGACACTCCGGTTACTAAACCGGTACAAAATTTATAAAAACATAATAAAAACATGATAATTTATATAATAATTACTAATTATATATTTTGATAAAACTAAGTAATTATGACTTGAATTGGTACAATAATGCTCAAAGTGTTATCAATATTAGGGTAAAATGTCATAATAATGATTGACAATTTGTCGCTCATCACAACTGCCCACTTAGCTTTTGGTCGTCATCGAGCAAAACAAGCGATAAAACAAATTGAATGAGGGACAAATTCATGAAGATACAAGATGTAAGGGACAACCAGATGTTGCAACCATTCGAATTACAACCAGGCGTTAACCTTAATATAAATGTATAACAGAGTGTGTGTGTGACAAGCCTTTTCAATTTCCACTATCCTCTCTTGAATAATTCAAGCAAACGCACAAGTATCCATTCAGAAAGTCCTAATGACTTTCCTTGGTATAGGCAATAACAATTCCACACAAAGTTCTCCCGTGTACTTATTAGGATAATCCCTAATGCATATCATTCAGTTTATACTGGGGATAGTCAGAAGATAACTAAGTTTTCAACCATGCTTAACCAAATTTCCACATTGTCATTTGCCAATTTTTACTTAATTTCACATGTGTAGCATATGCCTTCATTCCCAAAGAATAGGTCGTTTCGTGATAACACCCTAGCCGGACTACTATCATCGCGGTCGGGAGCTTTTAAGCCTCATAGTGATATAGGACGTTTCGTGATAACGCCCTACCGCACTCAAATCATTGGTAGCTACATCCGACATATAAATAGTTCATCTTAGTTTGGTATTCTTCCTTTCATTTCACTTTCCCAAAAAACTTAACTTATATCCTTCCTATCACATTCAAACCTTCAGATATTCACAGTACACGTTCAGAAGTTAGGTACTAAGTTACTGCAAGTCTCTCTAGGATAAACCACTAGGATACTGAATGGATACAGTTTAAAATTTTCGCTTTAATATCAAAGGCTTACGTGAAAGAATTCATGTTACACAAATAAATTTGGGGTTAAAATGCACTTACGGTTCACGTTGGTTATACACATCCAAATTGATCATTACATCTTCAAATCCATGAAATATATGCCTTGTACAATTTATTTTAATCAACTAAATAATGCTCGAAAGAAATCAAAAACTAAGGGATTTATTGATACAAAATAAGCACTAATGCCATTGCTAGACCAACCACGACTCCACTCCCCACTTACGAACTTACATTGTCCCCAATGTAAAGTGAGTGTAAAAAAAGTTGTTGGGAAAGCAATGGTGCACTAAAACAAGTCAAAACAAATACTGGGATGATAAAAAAGGGTGGGTGGGTGGGTCAAAGTTATGACCGTTGTGTGTGCAAATAAAATAAAAGTGTATGGAGTGTGACAGTGTAGTGACAGAAGGTAGATAAACACACCACATAAACTTTTATTGGTTTAAAACACACAACATTACCTAGTAATTGAACTAATACATGTCACACATTATTTGAAATTTAAAACAGACTAGATCATGATATGAAATATGTGACAAAGTATTAACTCTGAGTCTTTTATACCCAGATCCTCAAGGGTTATTTCAAATCGTTCTATCAACCTTAGTCCAATAAATGATGCATTTGAATTTTTTCTTTGCTTTCTCTCGGGATTTTCGGATAACCACCTAATCGTTCCCGTTTTAATGACATTCAAACATTCATCCTGAGACTTGGTGAAACAAAATGAAAATCAATCCGAAGTATTGGCAAAGTATCATCCAAAGTATGAGTAATTATTATATTTAACATTTTTACGGGCTGCCTCCCGGTAGCGCTTTTGGTTAACGTCGTTTGCTCGACAGACTTAAACAACCATAATGATGATGATTAACTAATATAATATACTAAAAAAAATGGGATACTTCTAACAATTACTCACCAAAGCATGTAACAATTAAGCACACGATCAGTCGAAAATAAATGCTTAAGGAATAATTAAAAAGATAGTACCCGTGATTTTACTATATTTATAGTCTATAGCTAGACTTTTCCTTGCTTAGGTCTTTAATGCACTGGTGGTGGGTCATCCTCACGCACCGCATCCGTCTTTTTTTATCAATACTGGTCTCCAACATATGTTAGACGAATGCCGTCGAATCCAACGGTTCTTGACCTTTTCCTTTGATTTTCGAGCTTTCGGTTTGCGAGCCTTCATATTATTGATAGAGTCATCTTCTTCAACTACCTGCGTGTTAGTACGATCCACAAAAAGGGGACACAAAGTGTCCATACAAGAACAAGATTCTAGTGTAGTGCATGGATATTTCAAGTAAATGTTGAAGACAACGCGCTCATCACTCACTCCCAAACTAAGCTCTCCCTTACGAACATCGATCACAGCTCCCACCGTTGCTAAAAATGGTCTCCCGAGGATAAGGGGTGCACTCCTTACCTCCATATCCATAACAACAAAATCGACGGGGAAGTAAAATTTATCAACCTTAACCAACACGTCTTCAATGACTCCTTTAGGATGTTTAATAGATCTAGATCTATCTGCAAGTTGGAGAGTCATCTCCGTACGCTTAAGCTTACATATGCCAAGTTTCATGAAATCATTATAGGACATGAGGTTTATGCTTGCACCGAGATCACAAAGCGCCTTCTCAAAAAAAAGTCCCCCAATTCACATGGGATAGTAAAACTACCAGGATCTTTAAGTTTAGGAGGAAGCTTGTGTTAAAGCACGGCGGAACACTCCTCACTTAGACACACCGTCTCATATTCTTCCAACCGTTTCTTTCTGGATAGTATGTCTTTAAGAAACTTACCATATTCCGGCATATTGATTAGAGCTTCAATGAAAGGGATATTAATAGTTAAGTGCCGAAAAGTGTCAAGAAATCGTGCGTACTTCTTATCCAACTTCATCTTTTTCATTTCCTCTTTCGGGGGATAGGGAAGTGATTCAAGATCAATTAAATTAGGGTTAGAATGTATACTTCCCTTACCCTTGTCGTTAGACGAAGATGGTGAAGCTTCCTTGGATGTTTGTACATTTGAAGGACACTGTGTGTCATCATTCTGCACCTTTTTCTTCGAATCCACTGCTTGGATATGGTGCGCCTGTCGTCGAGTTGAACCGAGGTGAATTTGGGTTGAGCCGGATAAGGTTCGGTTTGAATTGGCCCTTTCAAACATGATTCCTTTTTAACTCCGCTCATTGGACAAGGTCCTTAGATCATTCGATCTTGGATTTTTCAATATTCTAGGAACCTTGACCCATTCCTCATCCTTACTTTCGTGTTCAATAAATCTGTTTTTTGTCTTAGGAAATCTTCAATAATGTCCTCTTCCTCTTTGGTGAATTCAGGTTCATCTTTAGATTCCACATTCTTTTCAAATTTACCATCTAAATCATCCTCTACTTCATTATTTCCGAAGTTTTCTAATCCATTACTTCCATAGATTCTTCCACTCTTGGTAATAACAGCTTTTACCCCACTCAGGTTTCTTTCGATATTACATGGTAATCCTCCTGGAGGTCTATTGTTTTTACGTTCTCCTTCTCTACTCAAGTGATCTTCCATATTCCTTACTGATGCTTCTATAATTCTCATTCTGGTATCATGTCCACTCATAGATGTTTTCAACGTACTCATATCCTTAGTGACTGTACCTATAGAAGTTATCATAGTTTCCATATTTTGAGCTTGAGTAGATATCACACCCATCATATTTTCCATTAATTTCTCCCATTTATCAACTCCTTCAGGTTGAGTTGAACTTTGGGTGACTGGTATGCTTTGAGTGGTATGTTGTGGATATGGTCTAGGTAATGATTGTAGGTTCTGATTCGAGGTATCTCCTTGATAAACCTTATTAGCATATGGATTCTTATATTGAACTGGATACGGTGGTTGTCCTTTCTTACTAGGGTTTTCAGACCAACGAAAGTATGGTGATCTCTTCTAATAGCCTTAAACGAGTTTGAATACGCGTTGTTCAAATTCCTATGCTGTTGTAAAAAAACTCACCTTTTCCCTTGAATATCCTTCTGGTTCTTCCATCCCTAATGACACATTATCATGACTTGAGTATTCATTTGGTAAGATATTTTCTGAGTTTACATTTTTACTGGCTAATAAGCCGTCAAATTTCCTACTCAAATTCTCCAAGTGTGCTAGAACTTCCGTATTCGATATATATTCTCCTGCAAATGCTACTTTTCTTGTGCTAGAACCGGTTTCCCACATTCTGTTATTTTTGGAAATCTTTTCAATAGCATCGTAAACTATCCGAGCTTCACTCATCATTAACGAACCACCACATGCATGATCAACATCTGCACGTGAGTCTTTTCTTAATTTACGACAGAAAAGTTGAATTTGCATATCTAAGGAATAACCATGATCGGGACAAGCTCGTAATAGCTTTTTAAATCTTTCCCAAGCATTTCCAAACGTTTCTTCAGATCCTTGTCTAAAGTTAGCCATTTCGACTATTAATTCCAAATTCCTACCAGGAGTAAAATACTGCTTTAAGAACTCGGTTTGAATCTCCTCCCAACTAGTCAATGAATGATGTGGGAGTGACATAAACCAATCTCGTGCTCTTCCTTTTAAAGAAAAAGGAAACATAGACATCCTCGTTAATTCACGATGAGCACCCTGACTTTTGGCTGTATTACACAGTTCTTCGAAAAGATAGAGGTGATGATGTGGATCCTCATCATCTTCTCCTAGGAATTGGGCTCGTGTGTCAATTAAACCAAAAAGATGAGATTTTATTTCAAAATTATTTTCTCCTTTATTGGGTAAAAGAATTGGATTATTAATCTGGTTCCTTCTCACGGTCTGATCACAAATAAGTCTTGGGTTTAGTGGGTTAGGATTCTGATTATTTCTATTATTTTGATTCTGATTATTAAGATTCCCTTGGGCATGATCTAGCCCTTGTTCCGGTGTTTCATCACTGACTTCAGCCATTTCCGTATTTCAATTTGAAGATGATCCTTGGTCAGGATTTCCCTGACTGATATGACCTCGTTTACTCTCTACTCTTAACTGCCTTTCGTACGTATTTATGTCAGGCTTATAAGGAGTGAGTGGGGCCTTACCGCTTCGGGTCATCATCTATCGAAATTAGAAAATGCTCGAATTTGGTAGAAGAAGAAAATTGATAACTAAAAGAAGGTAGGTACCAATCAAAAAATAAAAAAGAAATGTGATAAGAAGAGTGTTGACTTATCCTCAAGAATTTTGAGCTAATACAAGTAGTAACCATAGACACAATGAATTAGCGTCGTTCTCCCCGGCAACGGCGCCAGAAAGCTGACGGACGTTTTCTAGGCTATACAATCCTTACCGGCAGTGTACCGGGTCAAATTGTAGTTCTAGTGTGGTGAGTCAGGTGTCGAATCCTCAGGGAAACGTGTGGTAATTCAGAGTGTGGTTAAACACCAAGAAGCTATTATTAACTCGATCTAAGTCGCAGTTTTTACTTTTTTCTCGGGTTAGATTATGTTAGTAGTTAGATGTTAGTAAAACAGTAAATAAATACTAATATATATATAGATATACTAATATAATATATAGATATATAGTTAACAATACTAATATATATAGAAACTAGCCAAGATGATGTTATTAAATCATGATCTCTTTTTAGTTAATGAATAAGACAGATCTTCCTTTATTCAAGGTGTAAATTATATATGAACCGGTGTACTCCTAAGCTCAACAATTCCTCCTCACACGAGCGTATGAAATTGTCATATGTCTAATCCTCTGTCCAATGTCATCCTCAAGATCGGTCACTCCGTTTTGTCATACGGCCGGTATTTTGAGTATTGCTCAATTAAACAGGTGATTTCAACGTGATAATATCTTGAGTCCAATTTTCAATAAGATTTGTTTTTCTAGGACAAATCTGCCCCTGGGTAGGAAATAGGATTCTGTTTGTCAGACGGCCATTTTTACCCTCCGGTCGTTCTATCCGTGATCTCGTATCCTAACTTCTCTGGTCAGTTCATCATTAGGTTACGCTTTCGTTATATTGATTAATTACGTCAATATTAACATGCCATTAAGTTCAAATAGAAAGAGATTCATAATAACTTATTTTAATCATTTTTACCATAGTCGATCATCTATTTTACTAAAAATATTAAAATAGTTCAATTACATATCTTGGCTAATATTACTAATACTAATATATATATATATATATATATATATATATATATATATATATATATATATATATATATATATATATGTAAATAGATAGAAATAATAAACATAATAACATTAGAAAATTACCGATTACAACTGCTGAATCGGGGTTGTATCCACCGGATATAGCATAACAAAACTTTGAAATCAAGAATCTTCGATAATTATTCCGACATTACAACGATACTATAACTACTTTATTTATATATATAAACATATATATACATACATAGACATATGTATATATAAGGGCCCAAACTAAAAATAAAAGAAGGGGAGAAGATGAAAGGAGATATATAGATATATCATATATATATTCATACATAGACATATATATATATATATGTGAGGTGTGTGTGTGTGTGTATATATATATGTGATCTACAAAACAAAAAGAAAGAGAAGGAAGGGGACGAGAGAAAGAAAAAGAAGGGGAAAGAAAGAAGGGGCCAGGTTTTTTGATGGATATGGGGAGGTATTTATAGGGGGAGATATATATATATATATATATATATATATATATATATATATATATATATATATATATATATATATATATAAGAGATATAGGCGATGGATATCCTTGCAAGTTTGTTAGAAGATGGTGGGTGTAATGATGAGTCCTCACATGCACCATCAAGTTGGTTATATCAAGTTGGGAAAATATCTCCACTTTTCCCGGCGTTTCTATAGCGGCGCTTATCGATAAAATAGCCATAACTTGAGTTGTAGACATCCAATTGACGTGATTCAAAATGCGTGGAAAGCTCATTTGAATATCTACAACTTTTATGAAGAACTCTTCCCCAGAAAATGCCTCTAAGTTGGGTCAAATGTCCGTCGAAAATAGGTTACGGTATAAGCATGTACGAAAAATGATCCGTTTGAACTCGTAAGCTTGTGGCATCTTCTTCTTTCCCTCAAAATCCATCTTTTAGTGCTCAAAACATGTCGTTACGTGGAATCTTGGTCAATGTATAATCCTGCAATGAACCACCAAAACACCAAACGTAAATCCGACACGACACTCCGGTTACTAAACCGGTACAAAATTTATAAAAACATAATAAAAACACGATAATTTATATAATAATTACTACTTATATATTTTGATAAAACTAAGTAATTATGACTTGAATTGGTACAATAATGCTCAAAGTGTTATCAATATTAGGGTAAAATGTCATAATAATGATTGACAATTTGTCGCTCATCAGTTAACAAGACCTTTATGTCTCACATTTATATGGGAGTGAGCATTCTACTACTTTTCCAATATGGGACATTATATTCTCCCCCCTTATAAGGGACTGGCGTCCTCGCCAAGACGGCCAAGACTGTTCCTGGATCATCCCTACCAGAGGTAACTAGAGGCCATCCTTACACCGTTTTCTTGTACGGTGCAGCGCATAGTTCCGTCTGATAGTCAGCTCTGATACCATTCTGTAACGCCCCCAGACCCCGGGCCTGGTAGCGCTAAATGAGTTATAAATGTCCGGTCAACTGCTTAAACTGCCGTCCTCGCTTGGTCTAAAAGGGCTAACCCGAGTTGACAAGACCTTTATGTCTCACACTTATATGGGAGTGAGCATTCTACTACTTTTCCAATGTGGAACATTACATCACTGCCGTGCACCACCGGCTGCCGTCGCCATAAATCTATCAAATGAGCCAGATATCCACACCGGACACCACCGCTAAACCACCGTGATAATATTCGGCATTATCAGGTAGGAATTCTATTAGGTCACCATATGTCAACATGTATTAAATCAAAACAAGACTGAGAAACAGAGGTACTTATAGAAAACTTTGGCTTCTTCTATTTTGCCAATGGACAAACAGTACGAGAATGAGAAGGTAACTTAATGATACTATCAAGAATACTCAAAGACTTCGTCCTATCCAAGGAAGGATGTCCCAATCTATTATGTCCCAATCCAAGGAAGGATGTCCCAATCTATTATGCCAAAGTAAAGACTCATACTTGTTACAAGTTTGACAAACATTATTAGGAAACAGAAATATAAGGCTTTTGTGAAAGATTCTGAGAATCTTCTACTAAAATGTATAATCCTTTTGCAATTCAGATCTACAAGAAAAACGGGATTTTGTGACGACCAACATTTGTCACATATGTAGTAAATTTTGTCACATTTAGTTATTTGTGACGAAAATCATGCGTAACTAGGGTCGTCACCTATCACAAGTCACGAAATGTATTTTGTGACGATTTTATCATTCATCACATTTTTGTTGAATATATGATGAACACTTCATCACATATTACATTATACACTTGGTCCTTTTATATCAATTAGTGACGTCAATGTCGTCACTTATTTCTTAAATTAACGAAGCCACATCTTCCTCGCTTATTACACATTTAAGTGACGACTAATTAGTCACCAAAACTAAGAAAAAAATACAAAAATATACGATATGTGACCCCCCATTCATCACATATTAATATTATATGTGATGAGTACATCTTGACTTATTATTATGGTTATATATGATAAAGCATATGTCACCGAATGTCCTTACTTTTAACCTCAAGTTTGTCACATATTCATACGATAAAGTTTGCTCAGTTTAATGTCATATGTTCATATTATACAATATTAATTTGATGTCAATTATATGGTTTTGAATACAATGACAAATAATAGCCTGATAATGAAGATATTCATTAACCGTGCATAAGTTCAAAAATACAAACATAAAAGATTAACTATCACAAGTTCAGTTTAAATAAAATTTACAAAGTTCTAACAATTGTAGATATGAGATGCCTGATCTCTTCGGGGACTTCAGGCACCAAGTAACAGTAATACATCCAGTACTTTCTTCTAGTCAGTAGCTTCAATCATATAATGGACGCCTTCTTCATTTACCTTCTTGAAATGTCATAAACCTTCCAAAAAAATGTCATAAGCCTCCACAACACCAAATTATAAAAGGTAATAGTATAACTGTCATTGACAAATCACACCCAAAACCATGCAAAAAGCCACACGATTATTAAAGCGTTATTCCATTCCAGGAAAAGATATGGAGACGGAGAGGGTGACCAGATTGTCTGCAAAAACGCATTTCCTTGTAAGTTTATTTCTAACAGAAAATCCTGCAACTAGATCAGCAACACTACTGTTCAAAAGCCACATTAAAAGTGTTTGTCAATGTGCTGAAAGTTGCTAAGGTTCAATTACTTTACACGAGGAACACAAACCTACTTAGTAATGTGTCGGTAAAGGGGATGGGAGCCAAAATATAATAGGTAATAGTAGTGTACGTTGAAAATGAAAGAACACAAAGCAGATCTCAATATAAGAATCATCAACTGGGCAAGAAATCAAATAAAGAATACATGCAATATGATGTGCTTCAAAATAATAATTTCCATCAAATCTAACCATGTGGTAAGCTTGCAATCTAAGAGCTTTTTCTCTAGGTACAAATAAACTCACATACACAGAAACAAATACACACTAGACAAACATTTGAAACAAATATGCACTAGAAGAATGGCAGAAACGATCAACGAACTCCACTAGATACCATATATTTCATTAGTTAATCACAAAGGGATTGTGATAAATAAAGGAATACAAGAGAAAGAGCTCTAATGCTAGTAGAAATAATGAAATACGTACAAAACTCCTGCTCCTGGAAAGAAGTTGTTGTGTCGTAAGCGGTAGGTCCAAACAATTGGAATATAGAACTTGATATTTTATTGATACGCAAAATATACAACAAATGGGGCACTTGAAAAATACAAGAAGAGAGCAACTAGAAAGTGTTTGATGTGGGAGACTCACTTCACAACTTGTGTGTGTTGTGTTGTGTTGTGTTGTGTTGTTGGCCTAAGTTACAACTCCTATTTATAGGAAAGGTAAGAATATCCTAGAAAAAGTAGTAGATCCTTCTAGAGAATATGCACACTAGATGTTTCTAGGCAAAGAGTGCATTAGATATTTATCTAAGTATTTTCTAGAATTCTAGACTATTCTCTAAGGAAATAATTTCTAGATTTTTCCCATGTACTAGTTGTAGAATAATCTAGAAGTCATTGACTTCTAACACTCCCCCTCAATGACTTCTTTCTTTTGACGACGAGCTCATTTGCATCCCAAGAGCATTTCTCAATTCCTCAAACTTGCGTCCGCTTAATCCTTTTGTGAATATATATGCTAATTGATCTTCAGTCTTCACATGAATCATCTGTATCTCATCTTGAAGAACCTTCTCTCGAATAAAGTGGTAGTGCACTTCAATATGCTTGGTCCTTGCATGAAATACTGGATTCTCTGCTAGTTGAAGTGATGATAGATTGTCGCAATGTAAATCCACTGCATAGTCAGCCGGCTGGTGTAAATCCTTCAATAACCGCACAAGCCAAGTGACTTCTTGAGCTGCGCGCCGGCTGCCCGGTACTCTGCCTCGGTAGTTGATAGAGATACAGTAGGTTGTCTTTTGCTACACCAAGATATTACTCCAGAGCCCAGGCTGAACATGTAAACGGTAGTTGATCGGAGAGTGTCATGATCCCCAGCATAATCAGCGTCACAGTATCCAACAAGTTTACATGGCACTCCTTTCTGGTAGAAAATACCGTAGTCATAAGTTCCTTTGACGTACCTCATAATTTTCTGAACTAACTGCCAATGTGGCTTTCTTGGACTTTGCATAAATCTGCTTGCGACGCCAACTGCAAAGGAAATGTCTGGTCTTGTTAACGTCAAGTATATCAGACTTCCTACTAGTCGTCGATAACTTGTAGGATCATCCAACTCTTTGTCTTCTTTTGAGCTTAACTTGGCATTGACTTCAATTGGTGTTGGAGAAGGCTTGCAGTCTATCATTCCAGACTTCTTTAACAGATACTTAACATACTTCTGTTGGCAGAGAAACAACCCATCTTTAGTGTACTCGACTTCAAGTCCAATATAGTTCTTAAGCTCTCCAAGTTCTTTCATTTGAAACCGGACTGATAAGTTCCTCTTGACTTGCTGAACTTCGTTGTCATCATCTCTGGTGATGATGAGATCATCAACATATACCAACACGACTGTTAATTTGTTATTTTGATACTTGATGAACAAACTTGAGTCGGACGGAGCCATAGAGAATCCACTATAAGTCAAGAACTCTGCAATTTTTTCGTACCAAGCCCTTGGTGCCTGTTTCAAACCATATAACACCTTTCTTAACTTGCACATGTATTTAGGATGAGTCGTACTCTCGAAGCCTTTTGATTGCTCCATGTATATGTCTCGATCGATCTCACCATGTAGGAAGGCGTTCTTCACATCCATCTGCCATAGCTTCCAAGGCTTACTAGCTGCTAGGGCCAGTAAAACTCGTACTGTAGTTATCTTCGCCACCAGGCTAATCGTCTCATCACAGTCTAAGCCATATTGTTGTGAGAAACCTCGAGCAACTAATCGAGCTTTATGTCTTTCTATGGATCCGTCTTGTCGTGTTTTCACCTTGTTAACCCATTTGCAAGATGTTGGTTTTACTCCTTCCGGAAGAGGAACAAGTTCCCAAGTCTGGTTTTGCTTAAGCGCTTGAATTTCCTCTTTCATCGCCTGGATGCATTCATCATTTTTAGACGCCCCCTCATAGCTTGAAGGCTTCATAGTTGCAGTATCATCAACTGTTGCAATGTTAGCATACTTAGGATTTGGTTTCCTCTGTTGAGATGATCTCCTAAGTTGTTGTTCATGATGATCAACTTCCTCCATCTCCAGTGTTGGACTTTCGATACTACTATATTCCATCTCTTGAGTTGCTGCCGATTTCTCTTGACCATCATCATTTACTTTCATAGTGCATAACTATTCTCCAGTCTTTTCTCTTATTTTCTCTTCTAGAATATGTGAGTCGGGAAGCTCCTCATCTTGAGATGACCACCAAGAAGATGCTTCATCGAATACTACATTTCTTGATACCATACATCGATTCGTTCTTGGGTCACAACACTTCCATCCTTTTCTTTCCTCATCGTATCCCAAGAATATGTATCTGATTGCTTTCTTGTCAAATTTGCTTCGTAGCTCATCTGGGATGAATACGTAACAGAAACAGCCAAATACTTTGAAATGACTTACAGTTGGTTTTTCTCTTTTGAGTTTCTGATATGGTGAGATGAATCCAAGCTTTGCTTGTGGTAGCCGATTGATCACATGGGCTGCAGTCTTCATACATTCTGCCCAAAAACGGGCTGGGACATTCTTTGCATGTATCATACTCCGACATGTCTCAGCTAAATGTCGATTCTTTCTTTCAGCTACCCCATTTTGTTGCGGCGTTCTCGGACAAGTCAACTGCCGGCGAATATTATTTTGCTTTAGATATTCCAAGAACTCAGTGGATGTATACTCACCTCCATTATCTGTACGTAGACAACGTACTCTTTGAGGAAAGTCTGCTTCTACTTTACATTTGAATTCCTTGAATTTCTCCAAAGCCTGGGATTTCTCCTTCATGAAATCCACCCATGTATATCTTGAGAAATCGTCAATGAAGGTGATCATATACTCTGCTCCTCCAATTGATTGTTGCTTTAATGGTCCAAAAACATCTGAATGAATCAACTCGAGCGGCTCATTTGCTCGATATTTTGACTCCTTATATGGGAGCTGATGCGTTTTTCCATATTGGCATCCGGCGCAAACCGTGTCTTCCCGACACTCCAACTTAGGAAGTCCTTTGAGTATAGACTCCTTCATCATGACCTTAAGTCTCTTATGACTGACATGTCCCAGACGTGCATGCCATAGATCAGCTGTGTCATTTTTCCTGGTCTTCTCTACATATGCTGCTTCAGCAGTCAGTACATATACTAACTCCTTCTTTCCACCTTCCAGGATTGGAGTCCCAATGAATCTCAGATCACAATAAACCTTCACATCTTATGGACTGAATAATACATAATTACCTGGCTCTGTGAGCTGTGATACTGACAAGATATTTTTCTTCATTCCATCAACATGCATCATATTTTGCAGTATCATTGGCTGAGAATTTGAGCTTGGCGTGATCACTGTCTCTCCAATGTGTCTAATTGGAAGCTTGGTGTTATCCGCCGTTACGACAACACGACCTCCTTTGTATTCTGACATTCTTTGAAGTCTTTCTTTATCACCGGTCATATGATTGCCAGCTCCTGAGTCAACGATCCACAGATTGTGAAAGTTAACACGCCCAATATCACTTGTCATAGTTGCTGCACAATTTACTTGGCCTTGTTCTTTCTTCATAGCAGTGTCAATATTTGCTTCTTCAGACTTCAATCCTGAGAAAGATGCATGAACATCCCACTCCGTTTCACTTTGATCATCTCAGGTATCTGAAGTGGCAGCGTTTTCTTCAACTTGTCTCTTCTTGAATCTACAATCTCTTGCAAAATGTCCCTTTCTGCCACAATTGAAGCAAGCATTTTGTTGCTTGTGAAAGCGTTTGTCTCCTCCTTGAGGTCTATCATTACTTTTCTTATTCTCATGTCTCTTCTCTTCAGCTCCCCCTCTTTGGTAACTCTGTCCTTCGTCCTTTTGTTGTTTTCCATCATATTGTCTTTTGAATCCCTTATTGTTATATCTATTTGATTTTCCTCTTGCTTGACTTGCATACAACGCCTCTTCTTCTGACATTATAACTACGCCTGCCATCTGCTTAGCCAGCGACTCCTGGTCGGCTAATAAATTTTCCAGCTCATCAATGGTTGGTTGTGTGGCCCAACCTTGTATCGCTGTCGTGAAACTCCGATACTCGGGTTTTAAACCATGTATCAATATTCTTCTCATCCGAGGCTCACAAATTTTGGACTCCGGATCTAATTCGGAAATCTCATAACACAGAGATTTTACCTTGGTGAAATAATCTCTGATTGATAGATTTCCCTGGGAGAGCGACATCAACTCATTCTCCAGTATTTGCAGGCGCGAAATGTTTTTCCTTGAAAAACGACTAGCCAACGTGTCCCATGCTTTCTTCGGCGTGGTGGCTTTCCAGATATGCTCAATCATCTCATCTTCGATTGATGTCTTTATAGAAAACATGTCTTTCGCAGCTTTCACCTTCCATTTACACAAAGCCGTGGCATATGTTGAAGCGGGCGGCGTTGCGTCACTTCCTGTGACATACTCCAACAAATCTTGGCTCTCTAGGTATGACACCATACACAATTTCCATGTGCTATAATTGTGATTATTTAATTTTTTTAATATTACTCACCGAAAAATCCGCCATCGTGACTTAGTTTTGTTGCACTGTCAAACACTAAGTAAGCTAGGTCCCAGACCAAACAGCTCCACAGTCCCGGACTGCGCACGAACAAGATTCCTTGATTGATTCTTCTCAACCGGTGAATAATATCCTCCGACCGTTTATTTCGGCAGAGTGACGACGTCGTTGGTCCCCGACCAAATATCACCACCACAAAAAAAACTACGCCCGATCGACGAGGCTCCGATACCACTTGTTGTGTCGTAAGCGGTAGGTCCAAACACTTGGAATATAGAACTTGATATTTTATTGATATTCCAAACACTTGGAATATACGCAAAATATACAACAAATGGGACACTTGAAAAATACAAGAAGAGAGCAACTAGAAAGTGTTTGATGTGGGAGACTCACTTCACAACTTGTGTGTGTTGTGTTGTGTTGTTGGCCTAAGTTACAACTCCTATTTATAGGAAATGTAAGAATATCTTAGAAAAAGTAGTAGATCCTTCTGTGAGAATACGCACACTAGATGTTTCTAGGCAAAGAGTGCATTAGATATTTATCTAAGTATTTTCAAGAATTCTAGACTATTCTCTAAGGAAATAATTTCTAGATTTTTCCCATGTACTAGTTGTAGAATAACCTAGAAGTCATTGACTTCTAACACAAGTAACAACATGACTAACTCTGGCTAAATTCTAAACAGAAAATTCTTAAAAAGACAAAAGAGTATCTCTCAGTTCCTTCGCCTGTCCGCCCTAAACTACAAGTAACAACATGACTGAAAATTAGAAATACTTTAAAGAAAGAGACACATACCTATTAAATGATTTTAAAGGCCACATCTATGCCAAGCGACTAGTGCCAAAATCGCAATTGTAATCCATTGGTAGCTGTAAATTAAAACCATATTTTTATCAGATTCCAAAAAAAAAAAAAAAAAAAACCAAACACGGTGACACTACAAGAAATGAGGCTATTAATAAGGGTACTTCCCGTCATTAATTGTCCATTTCCCCTCATAAAAACCTTTTATAACGGAAAATTTCCTGTTATGGCCCCTTATTACTGCCTCCGCCGGTAAAGGTATTCAATAACGGGAAACTCAATCCCGTTATAATAATATCGGACATTAATAATGGTATTTTCCAGTTATTAAAAATCATTTTTAATAACAATCTAAACCCTTATTATAAGGTAAGCTACCCCTCACAAATCGTGATTTAATGACAGAAATAACCCCTTATTGTAGATTCATTTACCCCTTAATAAATTACGATTTGATAAAAAAAACATCCTCTCATTATAGATTATTTTCCTCTCATTAATCAGGATTCAATAACAACAAAATGCAAAATCAGGATTCAATAACAAATTCCCAATAGCAACTGCATTCAAGAACATGTACACTCACAGTACTATACAAACATCCACCTTTACATACATTACATAAAGTCAAACTTCCATCAATAATTAGTGAAGAAAGACTATAATGTAATATCCGAAAATAGGAAAAATAGATACACTTTCACCAGTATTATGAAGCTTCAGGTTTACAAGGAATAAACACGGTAGATGGTTGAGGGTATTTTTTCAATACTTATGTTCAAGCATAATCTTTTCAATCTCCTTATGGGAAGCCATGATCTGCATTAATATCAAGGCATCAAAACCAGAGGAAAATAAAATAAAATAAAATCGAAACAAGTTTATGGGCCGGAAATGCCAACTTAAGTCTATGTAGAATCAAAATACTACTTTCCATCTAAAAGCTATTGAAAAAGGGTAACACGGTGCACTAAAATTCCCGGAGTATGAAAGTGGGTATAAGGTAAGGCACCACTTTAGGGACACAAGTACCGGACCTAAGAACGTAAAAACGCAGCTTCAGGGAGCAACAACGCAAGTACTAAAACATAACTTAGGGAACACCAAAATGTTTCCAAGTCTTCAATATTTTCATCCACAATTTCAAGAACACGAGAAAGAACAAAGAAGAATAATCATGGTCTTTATAACACTTGTACAACAGAGTGCAAGAACTGAACATAATAGTCAACAAGTTTATGTCAGTCACAAGAGCAAACAGAATGCATACAAGACCATGGCATACTCATATTATGCAAGATGAATCATAGACTAAATAAAATTGAACTCACAGAAATCATTAAAAAAAAACCAAGTCACTAGATAGATAGCATACGGGTAGATATACTGCAACTAAGACTTGGACATAAACTTATAAAAGACGGGACACGAAGTTTACAACTTCAAGTGAGATGGTAATTAGAGATGATATCAAAGCAAAAAAGGCTTTAAAGAGAAAACCTCGTCGCTGCCCCTTTCCTCTAAAAAAAAGGGTTTTAAATTAAAAGAAAAAAAAGTATTGTTAAAGTTGTGATTCAACAACAACTCAAGCTTTTAGATTGAATGATAATTTATCGAGTTGTATCATATAATTATAACAATGACGGCCCATGAAAAACAAAACTCCCAAGTATCTTGAGTTGTTACCTCAGTGACCAAAGCCTTGCAACTCCAAACAAAAGCTCCCTACAATAAATTGCATACCAAATGTCAGTTTTGTACAATATGTTGCATGCCAAATATTAGTTTTCACTATCATGTAGCATACACCAAGACAAGATCCAGACTCAAATCAACAGGTTGGACAAGTCCTAGACATGTCTGGACATGTTTGGACATGCCTGGATAAGCCTGGACATGTCTGGACAAGTCTGGACAAGTCCGGACAAGTCTAGACAAGTCTGGACATGTCCTGGATAGACCCAAGGACACCCGGCACACAACAAACCAGACTTTCAGATCAGATCCATGACCTGCACATGGACTAAACACCCATACAGACCAAGACCTGGTCATAACGACAGTAACTTATATAGACTATAGCTTATGTCACTTACGGTAGTTACCTCATTGGTATATCACCCATAAAAACTAATTAACCTTTGCCAAATTCTTAAAGATGTAGGATTATTTATCAAAAGATTCCCTTTTAGCAACTCTGCGTCATTAGTTATAGATCCTCTTTTTGCCATCGTGATTTCTGCAAGCATCATATAACATAACACATATTATGAAACTTGAACAATCAAAACTCGGAACATGAACAAAGATCCAGAAATATGCAATCACACCTTAACCTATATTGAGAAATATCATACAAATAATAAACGTTCTTGAAAGGTTGATGAAATAAAAACCAGAGATTGACCAAACCTCACCTCTAAACACTTTTGAGACATACGAAATGACTTCTCGTCAACATACCTTGTGTAAACTAATAAATGGTACCTCTCAGCGGATGTTAACATGCCAATAGAAAGTAATTAGTTCTACATCTGCCATAGGAAACAGAGCAGTTGCGGTTTGAAATAACGAGACAAATCTGTAAATGAGATCAAAATACATACATTCATCTACATCCTCCTCATTGTCACGTAGGTAAAGACCACCACTAGAAAGGAATAATATTTTTGTATGCCATGTGTTTTTCAGCATGTCATCATAATATGTAAACCTACAAAAACAGACCGATAATGTAAGAAACAACGACTAACAATGAGTCCTATAACAAAATCATGTAACTATTTGTATCGCTAAATTGGATATCGAACTGACATTGAATGTGGTAGAGGATAAAGATCTAAAACTAGTTGCCCGGGGTAGAACAACCCCATTGGCCAAACCTTATTTCATAAGTCACTTGGACGACTAATGTATGATAAAAATATAACCATATTATATGACTTTTTATATCGTATTTACGATAATATCGTATAAATTCTATAAAAATATATCTAAAAACTCATAAAAATCTAAATCATTATAAATATATATTATCGTTATAATTTAGTAAATCTTATAGTTTTTGTGGTCAGAATTACTGTGGCTCGTGTTTTTGACTGTTTCAGGGTACGTGTAATGGAAAATTGAAGAATTAAAATCGAAACAGTAGAAAACCGAAGAAAGATATTTTTCAAAGTCCGGCCCGAACCGAAAAAAACCCGGCCCGAGCCGGAATCTCTCTGCCACCAGCACATGGGCTCTGACACCAAGGAATCTGCACTGTTGGACCGGCCCGCGCCGGTACTGACCCGGCCCGCGCCAGCCTTCTACCTCAGCCTATAAATAGAGATCAATTGCGAGTCGTGGGAAGTGTACCAATATATATATCACTTATATATATATATATATATATATATATATATATATATATATATATATATATATATATCTTATCTTTAGTTAGTTTCTAGTTCGTAAATACCGAAAACGGCACTCTGCCGAAATAATAATGTAGTATAAGTATCGTTGTAATACTTAGAAGGATTATCAAGGCTCGTTGTTGTTAGAAGAGTTGCTATTTCCGGAGAATACGGCTCTGATGCTTACATTGTAATCTGGTAACTTTCTAATGTATTTATGTTTATTTGTTGTTATTAGTATCTATATATTAGTTATAATGATATTAGGCTAACTCTATATCTAGCCAAGATATGAAATTGAATTAGTTTTATCTTTTTCGGGAAATAGATGATGACTATGTTAAAATTGAATTAAAATCGATTATAATGAATCTCTTTCTATTTGCGCTTAATTAAAAGTTAAAAT
Organism: Gentiana straminea; assembly: GCA_036785695.1. Classification (NCBI taxonomy): domain Eukaryota; kingdom Viridiplantae; phylum Streptophyta; class Magnoliopsida; order Gentianales; family Gentianaceae; genus Gentiana; species Gentiana straminea. The sequence continues at coordinate 3,805,929 of JAVUPR010000088.1, read as the reverse complement.
TGAATTAGCTACTCGATTTAACAAGAATCGTAACCTAATGATGAACTGACCAGAGAAGTTAGGATACGCGATCATGAATAGAAAGACCGGAGGGTAAAATTGGCCGTCTGACAAACGGAATCCTATTTCCTACCCGGGGGCAGATTTGTCCTAGAAAAACAAATCTTATTGAAAATTGGACTCAAGATATTATCACGTTAAAATCACCTGTTTAATTGAGCAATACTCAAAATACCGGCCGTATGATAAAACGGAGTTCCCGAGCTTGAGGATGACATTAGACAGAGGACTTTTGACATATGACAATTTCATACGCTCATGTGAGAAGGAGTTGTCTAGCTTAGGAGTACACCGGTTCATATATAATTGATTAACCTTAAAATAAGGAAAGATCAAGCACATCTATTTCTACTAAAAAGAGATACTGATTCAGTGACATATTCTTGGCTAGTTTCTAATAATATTACTAGTATTTATATCCTATATATTGTATTGGTACCTATATATATTTATATCTATATATATATATATATATATATATATATATATATATGTATTTCTATATATTTATATATATATTTATGTATCTATATATATATGTTTTAGTTTTATGCATTTATTTACTGTTTTAATTTTATTTACTGTTTTACGGTTACTAAAAAGGAAAAAGAAAAACTGCGACTTAGATTGAGTTAATAACAGCTTCTTGGTGTTTAACCACACTCTGAATTACCACACGTTTCCCTGAGGATTCGACACCTAACTCACCACACTAGCACTACAGTTTGACCCGGTACACTGCCGGTAAGGATTGTATAGCATAGAAATAGTCCGTCAGCTTTTTGGCGCCGTTGCCGGGGAACACGACGCTAATTCATTGTGTCTATGGTTACTACTTGTATTAGCTCAAAATTCTCGAGGATAAGTCAACACTCTTCTTATCACATTTCTTTTTTATTTTTCGTTGGTACTTACCTTATAGGTAAGTTACCAATTTTTACTACTATCAATTTCGTGTTATTTTCTCTTTTCGATAGTTGATGACCAGAAGCGGTAAGGCCCCACTCACTCCTTATAAGCCTGACATAAATACTTACGAAAGGCAGTTAAGAGTAGAGAGTAAACGTGGTCATACTAGTCAGGGAAATCCTGACGAATCATCATCAAATCGAGAAACGAGAATGGCCGAAACCAGTGATGAAACACCTGAACAAGGGCTAGAACATGCTCAAGGGCATGGACAAAACCCTAATAATCTTAATAACCAGAATCCTAATAATAGAAATAATCAGAATCAGAACCAGAATAATCATAATAATCCTAAGCTACCAAACCCGAGACCTATCTGTGATCAGACCGTAAGAAGAAACCAGACTAATAATCCAATTTATTTACCAAATGAAGGAGCAAATAATTTCGAAATTAAATCTCATCTTTTTGGTTTAATTGACACAAGAGCACAATTTCTATGAGAGGATGATGAAGATCCACATCATCATCTCTATCTTTTCGAAGAACTGTGCAATACAGCCAAAAGTCAAGGTGCTCATCGTGAATTAACGAGGATGTCTATGTTTCCTTTTTCTTTAAAAGGAAGAGCACGAGATTGGTTTATGTCACTCCCACATCATTCATTGACAAGTTGGGAGGAGATTCAAACCGAGTTCTTAAAGCAGTATTTTACTCCTGGTAGAAATTTGGAATTAAAGGTCGAAATTGCTAACTTTAGACAAGGATCTGAAGAAACGCTTAGGAATGTTTGGGAAAGATTTAAAAAACTATTAAGAGCTTGTCCCGATCATGGGTATTCCTTAGATATGCAAATCCAACTTTTCTGTCGTAAACTAAGGAAAGACTCACGTGCAGACGTTGATCATTCATGTGGTGGTTCTTTAATGATGAGTGAAGCCCAATTAGTTTACGATGCTATTGAAAAGATTTCCAAAAATAACCGAATGTGGGAAACCGGTTCTAGCACAAGAAAAGTAGCATTTGCAGGAGAATGCACATCGAATACGGAAGTTCTAGCACACTTGGAGAATTTGAGTAGGAAATTTGATGGCTTACAAGCCAGTAAGAATATTAACTCGGAAAATAATTTAACAAATGACTACTCAAATCATGATAATGTGTCATTAGGGATAGAAGAACCAGAAGGATATTCAAGAGAGGAGGTGAGTTTTTTTACAACAGCATAAGAATTTGAACAACGCGTATTCAAACTCGTTTAATGCTATTAGAAGAGATCACCCTACTTTTCGTTGGTCTGAAAACCCTAGTAAGCAAGGCCAACCACCGTATCCAGATCAATATAAGAATTCATATAGTAATCAAGTCTATCAAGGAGATACCGCGAATCAGAACCTGCAATCATTACCTAGATCGTATCCACAACATACTACTCAAAGTATACCAGTCACCCAAAGTTCAACTCAACCTGAAGGAGTTGATAAATGGGAGAAATTAATGGAGAACATGATGGGTGTAGTATCTACTCAAGCTAAAAATGTGGAAACTATGATAACTTCTACAGGTACAGTCACCAAGAATATGAGTACGTTGAAAACATCCATGAGTGGACATGATACCAGAATGAGAACTATAGAAGCATCAATAAGGAATATGGAAGATCATTTGAGTAGAGAAGGAGAACGTAAAAACAGTAGACCTCCAGGAGGATTACCAAGTAATACCGAAAGAAACCCGAGAGAGGTAAATGCTGTTATTACTAGGAGTAGAAAACTCGGTGGAAATACTGAAGCAGAAAATTCAGGAAATAATGAAGTATAAAATGATTTAAATGGTAACTTTATAAAGGAAAAGGATGAACTTGAATTTACTGATGAAGAAGAAGAAATTATTGAAGATTTCTTAAGACAAAATAGTAATGTTGAACCAGAAAGTAAGAATGAGGAATGGGTCAAAGTTCCTAGACTTCTGAAAGATCCAATGGACAGAGACCTAAGAACCTTATTTAAGGAACATGTTAGAGAAAACAAGGAAGAAAAGAAGGAAGAATTACAAGTAAAAGGGAAAATTGATACAGGAGATGTTTCAAAGAAAAAATCGTATGATAATGAAACATGGCGACCAGTTGATTCTCAAAGATTTAAGGAAAAAGGAAAAGAGAGTATAACTTCAGAACCAAAGGTTATAGATTTGGAATCTTTACCTTACCCACCAAAGGATCAAATTAAAAAGATAAAAACTGATAAGAAGTATGCTCGTTTCCTTGATACTTTTCGTCATATTCATGTCAATATCCCTATTATCGAAGCCCTAATCAACATGCCTACCTATGGAAAGTTTCTTAAAGATATCCTATCAAACAAAAAGAGGTTAGAAGAATATGAGAATATATGCCTTAACGAAGAATGCTCTGCAATACTTCAACATAAGTTACCACCTAAACTTAAAGATCCTGGTAGTTTTACCATTCCATGTGAGATTAGAGGATTTCTGTTTAAAAAAGTACTATGTGATCTCGGAGCAAATATAAATCTCATGTCTTATGAGGATTATAGGAAACTAGGCATAGGAGAGCTTACAAATACTGAAATGACTCTTCAGATGGCAGATAGATCGATTAAACATCCTAAGGGAGTCATCGAGGACATGTTGGTTAAAATAGACAAATTTTACTTCCTAGTGGATTTTGTAATAATGGAAATGGAAGAAGGATATTCAGCGCCAATTATTCTAGGTCGTCCATTTCTAGCTACAGGAAGAACGTTAATCGATGTTCAAAAAGGTGAACTGATACTAAGAATTAATGAAGATGAAGTTTCTTTCAATATCTTCAAAGCTATGAACCATCCATACAAATCACCAGAATCATGTTCTTTTATAGATGAGATATCTACATTCTGTGATGACCAATTGCAAGATTATGAAGATAGACTAGAAGAATGTTTGGCATTATCTATCTATAAAGAAGATGAAAATGATACTGATATGAGAGAAGTAATCCTTTATCTTAATAAGGGACTGTTTTCTAAGCATCCATGGCATAAGTATTTGGAGTTAGAACTAGAAGGACCAGTTCTAAAACCTTCAGTAGAAGATCCACCAAGGAATCTGGAGTTGAAACCACTTCCTTTAAATCTGAAATATGCTTTTCTTGAAACTGATAATTTGCTACTGATTATTATTTCATCAACCTTAACTAATGAACAGGAAGATCAATTACTTAGAATGTTAAGAAATCATAAGAAAGCATTTGGATGGACAGTGGCAGATATTCAAGGAATTAGCCCTGAGATATGCGTTCATAAGATCATTCTAAACGAAGGAGCTAAACCTTGTATTCAGCCACAACGCCGCCTCAACCCAAATTTACAAACCATTGTTAAGAAAGAGGTCATTAAACTATTAGAAATGGGGATAATCTTTCCCATATCTGATAGTGAATGGGTAAGTCCGACTCAAGTGGTCCCAAAGAAAGGAGGTTTCACAGTAAAAGAAAATGATAAAAATGAATGGATTCCGACAAGGGAAATTACAGGATATCGAATGTGTATTGATTTTAGAAAACTGAATGATCATACTAAGAAAGATCATCATCCACTTCCATTCATCGTACAGATGTTGGAACGATTAAGTGGACATAAATATTACTGTTTCTTAGATGGCTATTCAGGATATTTACAGATATTCATTGCGCGGAGATAGAGAAAAAACTACTTTCACTTGTCCATATGGAACTTTTGCTTATAAACGAATGCCATTTGGTTTATGTAATGCACCAGCCACATTTCAGCGATGTATGATGGCAATATTTTCTGACATGGTCGAGAAATTCTTAGAAATCTTTATGGATGACTTTAGTGTTTATGGAGATTCTTTCGATGAATGCTTATCGCACTTAGAACGAGTATTGCAACGCTGTGAAGATACCAACTTAGTACTAAACTGGGAAAAATGTCATCTGATGGTATCAGAAGGAATTGTTCTAGGTCATAGAATCTCTGAAGTAGGTATCGAAGTTGATAAAGGTAAAGTCGAAGTAATTGAAAAATTACCTCCACCAGTGAATTTAAAAACTTTGAGAGGATTTCTTGGACATGCTGGATTTTATAGGAGATTTATTGCAGATTTCTCGAAAATAGCAAAGCCTCTAAGTCATTTGCCTGAAAAAGAGGTACCATTTAACTTTGAAGATAAATGTATGGAAGCCTTTCAGACCCTAAAAGCGAGGTTAACTACTGCACCAGTGCTAGTAGCACCAGATTGGGATTTACCATTTGAAATTATGTGTGATGCAAGTGATTTAGCTGTAGGAGCTGTCTTAGGTCAACGATATAACAAAGGACTCAAAGCAATCTACTATGCATCTCACACATTAAATGCAGCTCAACTCAATTATGCAACTACAGAGAAAGAACTGTTGGCTGTAATCTTTGCCTTAGATAAGTTTAGATCGTATATTGTTGGTTCTAAGGTTATAGTTTATACAGACCATTCAGCCTTGAAGTATCTGTTAAGTAAGAAAGATGCTAAACCACGTCTTCTTAGGTGGATTCTGTTACTTCAAGAATTTGATATTGAAATTAAGGATAAAAAAGGAAGTGAAAATGTAGTAGCAGATCATCTAAGTAGAATGGAAAATGATGAAGGAAAAGGAAATGAAATACGAGATTCATTTCCAGATGAACAACTTTTTAGGATCGATACTCCCTCAACCATGCAATTATTAAAAGATAGAATACCATCAAAAGAAAATTCACCATGGTTTGGGAATATCGTTAACTATCTTACCTGTAATTACATCCCGTCTCACTGGACCTGGCAGCAGAAAAAGAAATTCTTTTACGACTTAAAGTTTTATTATTGGGAGAAACCAGATCTTTTCCGAAGATGCTCGGATGGAATAATCAGATAATGTATCCCTGATGATGAGATTTTAAGTGTTTTATCGTTTTGTCATGATCGTGAGGCAGGAGATCATCATGGAGGATGGAAAACTGCTTTTAAAGTTTTACAATGTGGTTTTTATTGGCCTACACTATATAAAGATGCGTATAAATATGCAAAATCTTGTAAATCTTGTCAAAAGTGGGGGAATATATCGAAAAAACATGAAATGCCGATGCAACCGATTTTAGAATGTGAATTATTTGATGTGTGGGGTATAGATTTCATGGGACCTTTCCCTATATCGTTTGGAAAAATATTTATTCTAGTAATGGTTGATTATGTCTCGAAATGGGTAGAAGCTGAAGCTCTTCCCACTAATGATACCAAGGTTGTGCTAAGGTTCCTTAAAAAGAATATATTTACAAGATATGGCACTCCGAGGGCTATCATTAGTGATAGAGGTTCACATTTTTGCAACCGACCATTTACTAAAATAATTGAGAAGTATGGTGTAACTCATAAACTAGGAACACCCTATCACCCGCAAACTAGTGGACAGGTAGAGGTGTCTAATAGAGAAATTAAAAGAATCATGGAGAAAACAGTGGACTCAAATCTTAGAAACTGGGCAGAAAGACTAGATGATGCATTATGGGCATACAGAACAGCCTTTAAAACACCAATTGGTTGTTCTCCTTATAAATTAGTTTTTGGTAAATCTTGTCATCTCCCAGTTGAATTAGAACACCGAGCTTTATGGGCTATAAAATTCCTAAATTTTGATCCTAAAGCTGTTGGTGATCATAGATTACTTCAGTTAAAAGAACTGGAAGAGTTTCGACTCGATTCTTATGAAAATGCTCGAATCTACAAGGAACGCACGAAAGCTTTCCATGATAAGAGAATCTATAGTCGTGAGTTCCATGTAGGCGATCGAGTACTTTTATACAATTCACGTCTAAAGTTGTTTCCAGGAAAGCTTAAATCTAGATGGACATGTCCATACGACGTAACTAAAGTTTATAAGTCTGGAGCTGTTGAACTAACTGATGGAAAAACAACTTTCATAGCCAATGGTCACAGGATAAAACTTTTTGTGGAAGTTGAAGGGATACCGAAAACAGAAGAAATATTATTGCTTAATGACCCTCCAACAGATTAAGGAAGCAGGAATTCTAAACTCAGCCGATTACGGGTACTATCTTTTTAATTCACTTTTTAATATGCAATTTAATTAGTTTCGTCTTTTACCGGATAGACGTAAAAGAACTGGAATGCCTTTTATAGATAGAATAGAAGTTTTTATTTTACTTTTAAAATTAGGTTTAGATAAAGATGTTGCTTTTAGAATAGAAGCCTTAGTTTTTAATTTGAACTAGGAGCTGTTACGCGAAATCAGAGAAAGAGATCTTTGTAATGGAAAATCGAGAAGTGCTATAAAGAGAAGGGCAAGATTTCTAATGAGATGTAGAATCTGCGGAAAAAGTGAACATATTGGAAAATGTGGAGACAACACAACCAAATCCCAGGATGAATGTTTGAATGTAATTAAGATGGGAACGACTAGGTGGTTATCCGAAAATCCCGATGGACAACAAAGAGAGAATTCAAACGCATCATTTCTAGGGATTAGGTTGATGGACCGTTATTATAGAAATCTCGAAGATTTAAAGATGATGGGAGTAGAATTAGATTAAGTTTTATGTTTTATATATATATATATATATATATATATATATATATATATATATATATATATATATATATATATATATAAAAATTTTAAAGATTTCATAAAAAATTTATGATAAACTATTTTTTTATCATATATATGATTTATATGATATAATTAAGGATTATCATACCAAAAATATTTTTTTAAGCTTTTATAAAAAAATCGTAATAATTTATTTTATCATAAAATAATGATTTTTATAAAAATATTTCTATGATACAATTTAAATTATTACACAAAAAAAAAAAAGAATCGAGTAATTACTAACGATTCGAGTCGATGAGAGTTCGGTTCGATTCGTTAGCTTTATAACCTAAAATATCACAACTCCATCATCTTCATCTTCTTCATTTTTTTCCAAGCAAAAGCCGCCCCACCCTTTTCCCCTCTTCAAAAATTTCATCACTTTTCACCAAATTTTCTATCCCAAACTACTTAATTAATCATCTTCTCTTCCATTCCACTACATAAAATCATCACCATTGCATAAAAAGGATAGATTTTGCAAGCAAAGCACCTCTTTTCAACACATGCCGGCGACCACCATACATTCCGGCAACTATCTACTTTTTCTAGCTTTATAAGGTAACAATATATATATATATATATATATATATATATATATATATCAATCATTTCAATTTTTATTAAGCTTTTTAGTTTTATAAATTTTATTTTTGAATATTTTGGTCTAAGTACTTATTGGTTCTTGTTGTTTGTGGTTGATTTTTGTTGTTATTTTGTCATACCATTATAGTAGATGGCATCATCATCTAGGAGAACCTCTAAGAAAAGAAAGCCAGATAACCCTGTTGTAATACCGGTTCATGAACCACGGCCCTTAAACGAACTCGAAGAAGCCGTTTCTTTTGAAAAAACCGTTAGTGATGAAGCTAAGAATGCCTATAATGGATTTTTTAGTAAGTGCGGGGTTACTTTAGAACGTGGTATTGATTTTGACTGTGTAGGAGAAGACGTGAAAAAAATCTTTCAAGATAGGGAGTGGATGGAAATTACAATGGAACGCACTGGTAACATAAATGTTACAATGGTAGCCGAGTTCTATTCTGTTTTGTCCACTTATGATAGGGCTACTCTTGAAGAACTGGAAAATATCCCTCTTAGGACGGTTAATGTCACTTTCAATCCTGTTATATACTATTTATGGTTTGCCTGAGATACTTGATGATGATGATTATCATGTTGTTTGGAATTTAGACCTACCTGGTAGACTCCTGGCTAAATCATATGAAGCTCAGGCTGCCTTTGATTCCACAGCAGTATGGAAGGATAATAGGTTTCCTTATGGACGTTGTATAAGGGACATAAGGGCTATTAAGCAATTTATAGGATATAATGTTAATCCTTCGGCTCATCTATGTGCTTATGGTCGGGAAGATGTTGTTTTAGCCTGGGCTATGGTTCATGACATTCCAATAAATCTGGGGAAACTAATCTTTACCAAGGCATGTGATTTTGTCAAGAATAAAACTCGAGGGGGACGTTTGCCATTCCCTAATCTTATATCTGCCTTATGTGATCTTCATGAAGTACCAAAATTACCCTCAGATAGGATTATGTCACCTTGTGCTCCACTTATCGGTCAAAAACTAACTGCCTTGCCTGCTGGTAGAATCGATTACAATAACCCAAATCGCCAGCAGCAACAACAACCACCACCTCCATCTCCTATTCATACTCCAAAGATCTCGAGCTCCTAGGCGATCACACGGCGGCCGCGCAGCCACTTCGAGCCGGAATAGCCGGATTGAGGCTATGTTTCAAAGATATGGTTCAGGCTCAGGCTAGAATTGATGCTAATATAGCTTTAGCCTGTGAACAGAATAGGAAGTGGGCTGAGGATCTTAGGATTGGCCAAAGAGGCCAGAGCTTTCGTAAGTGAGATAGATCCCAGATATGCAGAGATTTCTGCTCGCTATCCTCAGAGTCAACCTGACCCATATACTATGCCAGATTTGATTCCACCTATTCCACCACCAGTTTTATTCCAGGACTATATGCCGTCATCTGTAGGACAGGGTGGTATGTTTACAGGTTCGTTTGATACATCCATGGGCATGGGAGGAGCGACTTTAGTGGCAGATGTGACAGCAGGTCTCAGCTCGTTTGGATTGGAAGGTTCGGTGATGATGACGACTAGGCAGACTCAGGCTACATTTCAAGCATCTACTTCAGCGGATCCACAACAGTTCAACTATGATTTCAGTACGACTCAGTCTCTAGGGGATAATTTTACTTCTAGTATGTTTGGATCATTTTCAGCTCGTTTCGACTCATCTTATGACGAAGATGAGGATTATAACGAAGATGAGTAATTTGAATAAACTTTTCCTATGTTATGATGTATGACGATATACTATGGTTTGAATTTTTTTTGTTTTAGACTGTTTGATGCACTCTGTGGTTAGCGCACTTCGTAGTTTTACGTTTTTTTTCCGTTGTTTCTATTTTATTAAACTTTTTCCCCATGTTTTAGATAAAAATGCATATCTACACACTGAAAGAACTTGATAGAACATCCTGAAATGCAAAAATCTATGATCGGGCACTGTAGCACCGGCCCGCGCCGGTACTGACCCGGCCCGAGCCGGTCTGGTGTACTACCAACCTTCTTCAGGTTGTTTCCTATCTGTTTCTGTCATTTCTATATAAGGAAACAGATGCCTCATTCCTCAAATTGCTAATTCAGTGCATAAAGTTTCTCATTTTCTTATAAAGACCGTATAAAATGTCCGATCATTCGTCGGTTAACAGTTATTCTCCTCCTCATACCCCAAATTCTGTGCTTCCAAATCCCGAATATTAGTATCCAACTTTTCACCCAATACCTTATAATTATATGAATGACTCAACTCCAAATCCTTTTCTCAGTAATTTCAATCAGTCATCGGTGCTGATTGAAAAGGGTTTAAATTTTCGGAAAGTAGATAATTGGGCATTCATACAGATGCAAGGTGATGGGTGGGAACGTTTTTGTCGTATGCCAAGAGGAAGTGTTAACGTTACGTTAGTTAGAGAATTTTATTCTATGTTGTCAGAAGCTACCACGGTCGGAGCAACACAGGCAGTTACAGTTAGAGGTGTTGTTGTTCCTTTCACATCTATTATCATAAATAGTGTTTTCCATATACCACCAGTCCAATCGTCACCTACTAGTCATTTTGAGTATCAATGGAGACTTGATACTGCTGCTGGATTCATTAACAAATGGGAGGAATCGTACCAAGTCATATTCTCACAGTATAATAATAATCATGATATTTCTACCGCTGCCTTACTTCCCCATCTTAGAACGTGGAAACGTTTCATCAATTCCCGAGTATACCCTACTGCTGATTTTTCAGAGATCAGTGATGATGAAATGTTGTTGTTATATGCCATCTCTTGTGGAGTTGTTATAGATTGGGGAATCTTAATTCAAAAGGCTGCTGTGAGTTTTGCCTTTGGGAGACAACCAAACCGTCAGCCAATGCCTTTTGCATGGTTGATATCCCGAATTTATACTCATTTGGCTAGGGTCCGAGAAAGAGCGACAGATGAAATATTCCCTGCTCGCCTTCCTCAGGTTGGGATATTACCAGTTGGTATCCCAGGCGGTTCGTCTAGTGAAGAAGATTAGATGTTTTATGATGAAGAAGTAAGAATAAGTTAGTTTAAGAAAGAATAAATTAATTTAGTTTCAGTTTTTCTAGTTTAGAGTAGTATTTTAGTAGTTAACTTGTACTTTCTTTTAATATTGTAATATATTTGTCTGTTTTTAATTTATTATGTTTTTCTATTATGCTATGCTATATAAACGCTCGTCTGTATGACACATAAAATATTCAACCGTTATAAAATTTATTTTATTTCCTAAACCAACTTTTTACTACTCATTACACATCGAGACGATGTCAATTCGTAAGTGGGGAGTAGAGATTGGTTAGTAAATAAAATGAATTTAATATATCAATTACTGATGCACTTAGTTTAATTATTCTTAAGGAAATAAATGAAATAATATATAATCATTATAATAAAAATGATATATTTTGATAGAATAAATTTTTAATTAAGTAAAATAATCTCGATATATTATTTCTATATTATTTATATCTATTTTAGATTTTTATCAAGATTTTAAGTATGTATACCTAGATAAATATTATGAAATATTTTTTTATGAAATTAGACAAAAGTTACTTATAATTATAATAAAATTTTAGAATGTTCTTTTCAAGACAAGTATGAATTTGGAATCGGATTAGGAATGATGAGATTTTTGGCATTACTTTGACTAACTATGGCCAAATAAGCCTACCCGAACGTAATTTCCAATTTTTGTCTCCACCTCAGCCTTGTAGAGTGATCAAGACCTCACTCGAAATTAGCCATTATGATTAACTAGATAAAACCGACCCTTAACTTAAAATGGTCTACATTTCCTTGAAATCCCGCAAGTTTAGTATGTGCTTATGGATAGCGGTGACGACATCGAAATTCAATAATGGTATATGCTGAGATTGGAATAAATATTATTCGGAAGGCAATCTTTTATCAAATATTGTTATTTTCTAGAAAAAGAAAAAGTTGGAATAGTTAGGTGCTGATGTATTTGTTCTCACCTCATGACGCTTGAAAGATAGTCGATTCAGGCAATGAGTTCGGATATGTTAGTATTCTGTTAAAAAAAAAAGGTTAAATTTTGAAAACAGTGTCAGGATGTTACTAATCAATATATTTTTGATCAAAAGTTGAAGGTGTAAGTACGTACGACTTGCTTCTATTTCTTTTGATTTTCCTTTGTTATCCTTTCAATTAGCCAAACACCCTGAGCCTGAACGTTATAAGCCATTTTGCCAACTACTTGACTTAGGATTTGATTCCGAAATTTCATATAGTGGCGATTATAAAGTTATTCTAAGTATTTTATTTTATATTTATTAAGTAATTCATGTAAAATTTCATTTAGATAATATTTTATAACTAATTTATTAAGTTATACACACTTTTTATCTTTTTAATAATCTTAGATAGATAAAATTAATATGATTATAATATTGACAGCATGCGTTACTAAGTTATAAATTTAGTCTAGAAGAACTATATTATTTGCATTATAACATTTTATATATTATCGCTTATTTTGCTCGAGGACGATCAAAAGCTAAGTGGGGAGTAGTTGATGTATGATAAAAATATAACCATATTATATGACTTTTTATATCGTATTTACGATAATATCGTATAAATTCTATAAAAATATATCTAAATACTCATAAAAATCTAAATCATTATAAATAGATATTATCGTTATAATTTTAGTAAATCTTATAGTTTTTGTGGTCAGAATTACTGTGGCTCGTGTTTTTGACTGTTTCAGGGTACGTGTAATGGAAAACTGAAGAATTAAAATTGAAACAGTAGAAAACCGAAGAAAGATATTTTTCAAAGTCCGGCCCGAACCGAAAAAAACCCGGCCCGAGCCGGAATCTCTCTGCCACCAGCACATGGGCTCTGACACCAAGGAATCTGCACTATTGGACCGGCCCGCGCCGGTACTGACCCGGCCCGCGCCGGCCTTCTACCTCAGCCTATAAATAGAGATCAATTGCAGGCTGTGGGAAGTGTACCAATATATATATCACTTCTATATATATATATATATATATATATATATATATATATATATATATATATATATATATATCTTATCTTTAGTTAGTTTCTAGTTCTGTAAATACCGTAAACGGCACTCTGCCGAAATAATAATGTAGTATAAGTATCGTTGTAATACTTAGAAGGATTATCAAGGCTCGTTGTTGTTAGAAGAGTTGCTATTTCCGGAGAATACGGCTCTGATGCTTCAATTGTAATCTGATAACTTTCTAATGTATTTATGTTTGTTTGTTGTTATTAGTATCTATATATTAGTTATAATGATATTAGGCTAACTCTATATCTAGCCAAGATATGAAATTGAATTCGTTTTATCTTTTTAGGGAAATAGATGATGACTATGTTAAAATTGAATTAAAATCGATTATAATGAATCTCTTTCTATTTGCGCTTAATTAAAAGTTAAAATTGAATTAGCTACTCGATTTAACAAGAATCGTAACCTAATGATGAACTGGCCAGAGAAGTTAGGATACGTGATCATGAATAGAAAGACCAGAGGGTAAAATTGGCCGTCTGACAAACGGAATCCTATTTCCTACCCGGGGGCAGATTTGTCCTAGTAAAACAAATCTTATTGAAAATTGGACTCAAGATATTATCACGTTAAAATCACCTGTTTAATTGAGCAATACTCAAAATACCGGCCGTATGATAAAACGGAGTTCCCGAGCTTGAGGCTGACATTAGACAGGGGACTTTTGACATATGACAATTTCATACGCTCGTGTGGAAGGAATTGTCTAGCTTAGGAGTACACCGGTTCATATATAATTGATTAACCTTAAAATAAGGAAAGATCAAGCACATCTATTTCTACTAAAAAGAGATACTGATTCAGTGACATATTCTTGGCTAGTTTCTAATAATATTACTAGTATTTATATCCTATATATTGTATTGGTACATACATATATATATATATATATATATATATATATATATATATATATATATCTATATATATATATGTTTTAGTCTTATGCATTTATTTACTGTTTTAATTTTATTTACTGTTTTACGGTTACTAAAAAGGAAAAAGAAAAACTGCGACTTAGATTGAGTTAATAACAGCTTCTTGGTGTTTAACCACACTCTGAATTACCACACGTTTCCCTGAGGATTCGACACCTGACTCACCACACTAGCACTACAGTTTGACCCGGTATACTGCCGGTAAGGATTGTATAGCATAGAAATAGTCCGTCAAAGACCTTAGTTAACCACACTTGCGACCTACACTTAATGTCTGAATGTGGTAGATTTCCATCTCATATCGTCCTTTGAGAAAGAAAGGCCTTGCAAGTTCACCTAAAGCCATTTACAAAACAACAAAATCAGTCTACTATTATTATATCTACACTAAATAATATATATATATATATATATATATATATATATATATATATATATATATATATATATATATCCAAAAATGGAAAACTCACAACTCAAAATCTAAAGTACAGAGCACAACTAAGCTATCACAAGCATCACATATATTTAAAATGAAATTTTTCTCGCTGAATTGACAAACTCTTAAAACGAAATTAAAGCCTTGAATCTAGAGAAATCGAATTAACGGCCCCAAAAATCAAGAACCCTATTTCTTAAAGGGATTTAGCAACAACACGAAATTAGAATCAGACGGAGAGGTTGAAGCCATTCAAACCTGATAATGGAATGAGTGAACGGATAAGGAATGTCACTTTGGTGAACCTTGGCGGCGGAGAAGAGTGGACGAGTCACGATGGCACGACTCCCTTCTCGGCGCCCCGGTTGTGGAGTAGGACGATAAGTGGTGGTTGATTGATTACCGTACAACGATGAGCAGTATTAAGCTCCCATGTTATACTTTGCACAGTAAATGTTCCTAATTTAATGCCATTCGCTAATGCCTGTATCAATGTAGCAGCTAATGCCTGTATCAATGTAGCTTCTTGTTGCTTAGTAAAATGGTAGATTGTCAAGTTTCCCGTACTAATAGTGAAGGTTATATTATTTTCATCAACCTATATATCATTCACAAAGCTAAAAGTACAATGAAAATGAGACAGAAAGCTTACGCAAGCAAGCTTACTGTGTATGATTGTTGATGCCATTAATGAAGCGAGCAATGTTACTCTGTTTTCTGGACAGATGACCAAGTTTTTTGATGGATCAGAAGCACAAATGAGAGTCATCATGCTATCCCCTGTATAGTCATCATGCTATCCCCTTCATAGCATAATCTCATTCATCATTCAACATTGTGTGTATGTAAAAGATATGGAAAATAGGCTTAGATCATAGAAGTAAAAGGACAAAAACAGAAAGCATTCCTTATAGCTCGGGCAAGCCAGCAACCTGAAAACAAAAACACAAGCTCTCCTTATATCTCTTTATTTATTTATTTTTTGTTTTTGTTTTTGTTTTTGTGATTACAGCAGCATCACTCTAATTTCTTCATCAAGAAAGCACCAAATTTATAGCACATATGAGCTTGGCTAATCACACACTTAACATCCTCTTCAGAAAAGCTAAAATCGGCCAAAATAGAATCCAAAATAAAATCCTTTGCGGCTTCAATTTTGACTTCTTTGTAATCAAATCCATTTTTAGTTGCCAATGTCTTCAAGGTACAACTAAGCAAAGATGAATCCTTCGAATCCTAGCAAATAAATATTCGATGTTTACTCCGGTTGTTAGAACTTTTTCAAAATCATGACCACGAACGAAAAAAGGTTTCGTATTACTACGCAACTTGAGTCTGTTGTTGCTCAAGTTTAGCCCAACAAAACATATGGTATTGTCCTACAAAAGCTTCAACGTAAAGAACCAATATTTCATATACGGACACGGTAGAAAGTAAATATGTTTCCTTGCTCTTCAAATCAAATCCAACCAATGGCAGTCTTCCCAGCAACCGCTTCAGCTCATAAATAGCGGCGTCCATTTTGAGTTTCGTGTTCCACAAGGATTACTTTGACGGCACAGTTGTTGTCCATTTTTATGTTGAAATTCGGCATTTTCAGCAGGATATGTAGAGGAATCATTTTTTTTCTTTCTAATTTCTTTCTAAGGCTATTTACAAAACAACCAAACCAATCTCCTATTATTATGTCTACACTAAATATTATATATATAGTCCAAATATGGAAAACTCACAACTCAAAATCTAAAGTACAGAGCACGACTAAGCAATCAGAAGAATCACATATACAGAAAAACAAATTTTTCTGCTCAATTGACGGTCCTTAAAACGAAATTAAAGCCTTCAATTCAAGGCTCTTGTTTTTGTGCATATTACTCTAGAAAATCAGAATTAAAGGCCCCAAAAATCAAGAACCCTATTTCTTAAAGGGATATAGCACCAACACGAAATTAGAATCAGATGGAGAGGTTGAAGCCATTCGTACCTGATAGTGGAAGAAGTGAACAGAGAAGGAATGTCTCCGGTGAACCGTGGCGGCGCAGAAGAGTGGATGAGTCACGAGATGGCACGAATCTCTGCTCACATGCCCTGGTTGTGGAGTAGGATGATGCGTGGTGGTCGATTGATTACCATACAATGATGAGCAGTGGTTGATTGATCATCGGTGACTTGAGGCGGCTGGAGGAGATGAGGCAAGGGTTCGATCCCGATCATCTGAGAAAAGTTTATGGTTGGGGAATATGGGTAAATGATTTAATCGGGTGAGTGTGTTTTGTTTTATAAAAAGTTATATTCCCTTAAAAAATATATTAGAATAACGGTGGTAAACGTATCTGGTTTTGTAGCCCAATTTCGTGGTTAGTAAATGAATCATTACACTTCTGGCACAAGAACACGTCATCAGAGCAGGTGGTGCGATTTTTCTTCGATTATGTACAGAGATTAGAGAGTTGGTAGGGGGTGGTGTGGGGAAGAAGGGCCTGAAAGGGTTGGGATGGGGCGGCAGTACCGGCTATCTCTGTGAGAGAGGAAGGAGTAGGTCGTGGTAAGTAAGGAGAACTATTGAATAAGGACGGAAATTTTTTCAAAGTATAATTATATGGCTATAAATGACACATCATAAAGTAGAATATTATACACTATATTTAAACATTATGTATAATCTTTAAACATTATGTACAATATGTGTTTATAATATTTTTTCCCCAGTTGAACCGGTGTAAGACGTATTTAAATAAATACGGAAAACAACTATTGTGTAAAAAATAATATATTCTGTAGTCGTCGGGGAGAAGGAGTGAGGATCAGAAACATATCCGTGCCGTGCCGTGTTAGCCTCGAAACATATCGGTTTTTTTTTTAATGTGTTGGCCCATGCCGTGAAAGTTTTTTTTTTAGCCGTGACACATATCGTTTTTTTTAAATGTGTTGACCCGTGCCGTGAAAGATGTATGTGTTGGCCCGTGCCGTGTTAGCCTCGAAACATATCGGTTTTTTTTTAAATTTGTAAGTAGATTAACCTTTTTTTAATGTGCTGGCCCGTGCCGTGAAAGTTTTTTTTTAGCCGTGACACATATCGCTTTTTTTCTAAATGTGTTGACGGCCGTGAAACATATCGCTTTTTTTTTTAAAAATGTGTTGGCCCGTGCCGTGAAAGATGTATGTGTTGGCCCGTGCCGTGTTAGCCGCGAAACATATCGGTTTTTTTTTCTAATGTGTTGGCCCATGCCGTGAAAGTTTTTTTTTAGCCGTGACACATATCGTTTTTTTTTTAAATGTGTTGGCCCGTGCCGTGAAAGATGTATGTGTTGGCCCGTGCCGTGTTAGCCTCGAAACATATCGGTTTTTTTTTTAATGTGTTGGCCCATGCCGTGAAAGTTTTTTTTTAGCCGTGACACATATCGCTTTTTTTTAAAATGTGTTGACCCGTGCCGTGAAAGATGTATGTGTTGGCCCGTGCCGTGCTAGCCTCGAAACATATCGGTTTTTTTTTTAATTTGTAAGTAGATTAACCAAGCTTCTCGAGGATACCACCGCCTATTTACAATTCCTGATTGATAATAATCTGATTAAAAATAATAATGAGTTCTAAAAAAAAAAAAAAAAAAAAAAAAATGGAACGGGCCAGTAAACAGTAAAGTGAAAAAAATTCAACCAAAAAAAAAAAATAAAATAAAACAAAAGGAAAATCTGGGCTGGATGATGAACAGTATGAGAAGAGAAATGGGCTGGGCCAGTGAACAGTAACTATGAACAGTTTTTTTTAAAAAAAGGAGCCAATAAGAAAAAAACACTTGTCAAGCTCTCATCAATCCTTCTCTTCTTATAAGGAGGTAGATACAAATAATAAGGGGTATATTTTTGTAGTGTACCTAATGAGGGGAAAATATGATCAATTATAAGGGGTTTAAAAATTTGGTCATGAACCCAATTTTTTTACTAATATAAATTATGTCCCCTTATTATAAGTATGCTTTAATAATGAATTTTTATCCCCTTATTAAATTCCCCTTATTAAAACACAGATTTCTTGTAGTGTGATACCCTAGACAATGGTGGTAATATCGGTAATCCGTTACAAGTTACTGCTTAAGGGACGGAGCATAGCTGAAAATCGATTTTAGTCCTGACACATATGAACAATCCATGAACAAGCCTGAGAAAAATAATGCCCAAACTGAAATCCAATGCCCTAAAATTCCTTGGATGAAATAATCTAAAAATATTATTTAAGAAATTAAAATAACAAAACAAGATTTACCTTTCTAAACAAAGGGATTGATCGATCCACCGGTGGATAAATAAATTGTAAAAATCGTTTAGTGCATAACATGTGTTTCCAAGCCATTGTTTCAAGCCGATAGAATAATTTTTTTTTAATTCCAGATTCAAGAAAAAGATTAGATAATTTGAAGGTTTGAATCGGAGGACTGGATTTCAAAGCAAAAATATTAAAGGATCGAATTGAAAAAAATAGAGGGAAAAACAAGGAATCGGCTTCCGAGTCATCTTTATCGAGAAGTATACAAGTAACACAGGCACATAGAAGACATGATCAAGTGAAAACGACAAAAACTACTGACATAGACTTGTAGAAAGAACCACGGAATAGGAGCAGAAAGATTAATAATACGTGTTTTACTTCCCACCAAAAAGCATAATATAAGTATCACAAGCTCTAAAAACTTTATATGTATGGAAAAATTTATATATGAGAACACCAACCTAGCTCATCAAAATATCAAACTGGGGTCATGTTAAAGTTGTCCATCATTGTTGTGAGGCTCACCTGGCAGTGCAGGAAAAACAGAAAAATTAATCATCTCTTCAAAATCATATATGTCACAACTTTCACCTTGACTCAGAAGATTGTCTCTTTTACTTAACTTGGTGTCCTTCCAGTAAAATATAATGCCTCCCCCTGGACCTCAAAGACTTTTATGGATTGTGTAACAATATCACAATGATCAAATGGACTTTCACATTCTTTTGCAGCCATAAGATCACTTATGTGAGCCATATCACACAACAACACTGCCCCGCACATATCTGCAATCTTTCTAAATCTAGCATAATCCCACTCCCGGGGAAATGAACTACCCATGGATATAAGTATCTTTGGACAGAAATCATGTACCAATCCTCTTCAAAGCTAGTTGGTCCTGCACAAGACAATTGTTAGGAGAAAAACTACACTACAAGAAAAACAGTTTTTTGCTACACTATTGTTTGTCACATAACAAAAAAAATGTTGCTATAGACTTACTTTTAACCACATGAGCGTGGCAAAAGAGTCTAACCAAGTGCTATTAGCCACACTTTTTTTTTGTGTGTGTGGCAAAAACTAGTGTAGCAATAGAGTATTTTTTTTGTAGTGCTAACTAATAAACCACTATCAGATACCAAATTTCTGATAGAAATCAGGTTATGCTTAAAGGCAGGTATGCAAAACACATTCTGTAATACAATTGAAGAATTAATCATCACTTTGCCTATATATGTAACTACAATGGAAATTCCATTAGGCAATTTAACAGATAGATCAGTAACAGGCTTTATATCAAACATATTTTGTATAGAATAGGTTATGTGATCAATAGCCCCTGAATCCATGATCCATTGGGTATCACTGTCAGCAATACCTGGCCCTTGTGAGACATTATTAGTAGCTGAAATCATAGAATTGAAATGGTTGGTGTTAGACTGCAATCCCTGGATGAGAGAGAGAGAGAGAGAGAGAGAGAGAGAGAGAGAGAGAGAGAGAGAGAGAGAGAGAGAGAGAGAGAGAGAGAGAGAGAGAGAGAGAAAATGTTCATATTGAGATTGTGAAATCGCACTGGTGGAACCTGAATGTGCCAAGTCTTGACAAGTATGTTTAGTATCTTGTTCTTCATGAGTATCTTCAAGACTAACATTATTAGCCATAGGACCCCTTCATCCTCTGCCAAACTTAGGAAGATACCCCTACTTTCTGTAACACTTGTCCACTATGTGGCCTTCCTTTCCACAGTATGAACACTGAGGTTTCTTGTAATTCCCTTGTCCTCTTCCTTGTGCACCAGAACCTCTGCCTTGCCCCCTTCATTGACCTCAAAACTCAGATTGCATAACAACATTAGAAGTACTAGAAATTTGAGTTCTATTGTCTGACTGTATAGCAAGAACTACAGGATCAACAGAAGTAGAGGTATAATCCAATTGTTGTTCATGATTAAGAGCCATTACAAAGGCGGTTTTGACATTTGGCAAATGCATTGTCATCAACACTTGTGATTTAACTGCATTAAAATTGCCATTTAGACCTTTTACAAATCTTGTAGTATATATATGAATTTTCATAATATTCCCTATTAATCTGTAGATCCGGACAGACACAAGGAGGAATGGGCTTTAAATTTAGATACTGGTCCCAAAGAGACTTTAACTTTGTATATTAATCAGTAACAGATAGCGTACCCTGCTTAGTTTTCTTAATTTCTTCCTTAAGATTTGAGATTCTATAAGCATTACCTCGCCCAAACCTTTCTTGAAGATCAGTATAGATATCCCTTCATGTGTCGAAGTACATAACACTCTCAGCAACAACAAGAACCATGTAATTAATGAGCCATGAATGCACCTGCAGATCGTTCACTTGCATCCAAGCCGGATAACCTGCATCCGTCACAACCGGCATGGTTGAAGATCCATCCACAAGATTCAATCTACCACGAGACGACAAACCCTTAGTCACAGCCCTCTTCCAATGATTGTAATTATCAGCTCCTTTAAGTAAAGGACGAACAATCACTAAACTCGGATTATTGTTAGAATTTTCAGAAACGACCGAGGCCATTGAAGAACGAATGAAACTTGGGAAAACTCAAGAAACAAATCAAGAATGATCAACGGATAGCTAATTCATCTCTGATACCATGTTAAAATTGAACTAAAATCAACTAGAACAGAAGAAAAAAACGATTTATAGAAAACTAGAAATGAAGAAGATGAAGTTCATCTTCATGAATTCAAAATAAAAAAAGGCGGGAAACTGGAAATTGTTTGTACACTTGAGAATATCACACTATGAACATAATTCAGCTTTCTAACTTACTAATGACACTCTCAATTGCACTTTATACAGGCCCAGAAGCTTCAACTTGCTGTAACCGACTTGTGGTAGTTATAACTACCTTCTTGATCTTAAGGTGTTTGATGAAATGTCCATGTGACAAAATTCCAATCCCCTTGTATCATTTTAGGCTTTAACACTCTTCTTTTTTTAGTGTTAGTGTCTATTCCCAATATATTTCAGCTACTCATACAGTTTGCAACCAATACTAGTGTTGAATCTATTTCATGTTAAATTAAAGTTACATATAGCCATTTTTTTTTCCAATAAGTGAAGGTTCATACCAAAAAAAAAAAAAAAAAAAAAAAAAAATTGGAAGTTCCCTGAAGAATTTGGTATAAGCATTTTTTAACCATGTAGTTGCTTTTTGTCGATGATAGGATTGTGTATTTTTTTTTCTTTGCTCATTAGCACACATATGCAGGTTTCGTTAATTTTATGCTGATTTCTTGATGCATGATGGGTACTTTGAAATTCTTCTCCGCGTATCCTCCGGGAAAAGTATGTAAATTCATCTCCTTTATGTGCATTGGTAAAAAAAACCATATTTTTTACGTCAGGTTTGTTATTATCATTATTTTTTTCCCTAACAGGATTCGAATACTGGTTTCCATACCAGGTTATTAATATATTTTTTTTTTTCTGTTTAATGTTTTGTTCTTATTTATCGTGCTTTTATTTTCTTTGGTAGAAAGGTTCAGAAATTTGGTCATAAATTGATGATGACTGAAATGCCATGTGTGGAAATAATTTTTAAAAGGAAGTATTTTGTTTTTTTTTTTTCATTTCAATCATGCAGTTGATAGATTACTTGGACCTTGAAATTTCGAGGTGAAGATGGAGAAATGACGGTACTGTTTTGTTAGAGGCCGGTAACATGATGCTTAATTGATCAATTTTTTTTTGTTCTCTCCACAATTACCGTACTTTCAATCGATTTTGATGAGTACACAAAGCACCTAAATTATCTTTTCCTTATGACACATTATTTACCTTCATATGTGGTCATGCCGTTTATTTTTTTATTTCAATGTCAAGAAAGATTCGACTTGCATTTTTTTGCAGTCACGCAAATCATGATGTTTTGTATTCGGGATGAGATCCTCTGCCGTATGAAATTGCCGTGATCCATGCTGTGAATTTATAGAAGCCTCCCATGATACGACACATAAGCAAGTGGGGAACCAATAAGGGATATTCCAAAGAATATTCCATCCATTGACCAGAATATTCCAAGGAATATTCCAGTTGACCAGAATATTCCAAGACTGACGGAATATTCCACAGTATATTCCATACACACAAAAGGCAGTTAAATGCAACAGGGAAATGTATAAATAACTAAAAATTGTATGTACAGTTTCTCAATTCCAAGTTTATAATACAAATAAATGTTCTAAAGCATTTTCCACATGGTATCAGAGATTTTTTAGCTCGATCCAAAATTTGATCTTCTGTATATGTTGTTTCTGCATTAATGGCGCAACCAAATCAGCAGCAAATTGCTCTTTTAAGCCCCTATTACCTGCATCCAAATGAGAATCCATCCTTAGTGTTAGTTCAACCACCTCTTGATGGAAACAATTATCATGTCTGGGCAAGATCAATGCGCATGGCATTGATGTCCAAAAACAAATTAGCTTTTGTTACTGGAAATTTGGAAATACCTGCTCCAGATCATCCAGATCATCATGCCTGGGAACAGTGCAACAGCATGGTGGTTTCCTGGATACTCAACTCGCATCGTGTCCAATTGCTCACGGTGTTATGTGGCTCAACTCAGCAAAAGAAGTGTGGACAGACCTGCAAGAAAGATTTTCACATGGAGATCACTTCAGACTATCTGACCTCCTTGAAGAAGTAAATTCTGTTAAGCAAAATGACATGAGTGTAACTGAGTATTACACTAAACTCAAGATACTATGGGAAGAATTACTGATTATAAGGCCTTATCCTACTTGTACTTGTAATCCTGTTTGTAGCTGTGGTGCTGTGAGAGTTTACAGGGATTATTTTGAATCAGAATGTGCAATCAGATTTCTCAAAGGATTCACTGATAACTTTGCTCCTGTTAAGGCACAAGTAATGCTTATGCATCCATTGCCACCAATAAATCAAGTTTTTGGTATGGCTGTGAAACATGAACGACAGCTCAGTTATTGCTTGGGGCATCCAGACAGAGTTGATAATCCTGTTATGGCTGCACAAAGATCAAATGCTTACAATCAGACTAGTAATGCATCCAATGGCAGTGTGCAATATCCTAAAAGACCACTATCTGGGAACAGAAACTTTCAATGTACTTATTGCAACTTGCAAGGACACACAGAAGATAGGTGCTACAGGAAGCATGGATTTCCCCCAGGGGGCAGGGGAAGAGGCAGAAATGGTCAAGGCAGAGGTGGTGGCAGGATTACTGCTAATCAAGTGGAGACTAATGAATCTGCAGTATCAGACACAACACAACAGTCCATTGCTTCCATGTTTACTCAGGAACAACTCAATGAGTTAAGGAGTCTATTACATACAGTTCCTAATACTCCTGTTCAAGATGAGGCAGAGCATATGATCAATCAGGCTCCTGTTCTCAGTGCTAACTTTGGGGCTCCAGCCACTGGTAAGTTTGCTGGTAAGCCTGTGTGTTCAAAATCAAAACTATGGATTATAGATTCAGGTGCATCAGATCATATTACTTGCACTCTGGATCATCTACACTCATACACTACCATTCCTACAACCTATGTGACCTTACCAAATGGTAATCAAACCACAGCTACACACAAAGGCACCATCCAACTCACACCTGAATTGACCTTAATTGATGTGTTATAGATACCTACATTCAATCATAACTTGATCTCTCTAAGTAAGCTTCTGCATAGCAATAATCTATCTGTTGTTTTCACTCCTAATGTCTGTTTCATTCAGGATCTTATGACCAAGAGGAGGATTGGATCAGCTAAGCAATCTCATGGTTTATATTACCTAAGTCAGAATGTCATCCAGCATCATTTCAACCATGTAGCTCCATCTAATAAACACAAGTCTGTTAACTTGTCCAGTAGGCCAGATGCATATGTATGGCATCTTAGGTTAGGGCACATGGGAAATAAGGTTGTAAATGATGTAAAGCAAGTTGAACCTGCTGTTAACTCCTTTGAAATCAAAAATTGTACCATTTGTCATCTTGCCAAGCAAAGAAAATTGTCTTTTCCTTTAAGTGATTCTATGGCTTTAGCAGCTTTTGATCTTATACATATAGATATTTGGGGACCATACAAACAGGCTACCATCTATAATGAGCATTATTTCTTAACAATAGTTGATGATCACACTAGATATACTTGGATATTTCTTCTAAAAGCTAAGTCCCAAGCTGGTCCCCTAGTCAAGCAATTTTGTGCCTTTGTCAAAACTCAATTTGAAAAATCTGTCAAAATCATAAGATCAGACAATGGATTGGAGTTTCAACTCACTGAATTCTATGGCTTATATGGCATTACACACCAGACCTCTTGTGTTCATACCCCTGAACAGAATGGGATAGTTGAAAGAAAGCATCAACATATCCTTAATATTGCTAGAGCTCTCAAAATTCAGTCCAACCTACCCTTGTCTTATTGGGGGTTTTGTATTCAACATGCTGTTAATCTCATAAACTTAACTCCTTCCCCAAAACTACAGCATGTTTCACCCTACCAAAAGTTGTTTCTCAAGCCACCTTCCTATTCCAATTTAAGGGTTTTTGGGTGCTTAGCCTTTGCTAATAACCCCAGTGTGCATAAAACCAAATTTGATAACAGGAGTCTGCCTTGTGTCTTTCTGGGTTATCCACCAAATGTCAAGGGTTTCATTTTATTCAACTTGCAAACCAGAAACATCATGATCTCCAGAAATGTTCTTTTTCATGAACAAGTTTTCCCTTTCCATAAAACCAGCACAAAGTCATCCAATCCTGCTTTATATTCTTTGCCTCTACCTGCTTGTGATACTTACCTACCCTTCAACCTTTGTCCTCACACATCAGACAGCTCATCAACACTTAATTCAGACAGTATCTTATCTTCTTCTCCCAATTCTCACAGTTCTGAATCCTCATCATCACCTCCTAATCTTTCACCTCCTAATTCTCCACCCATATCCTCTCAGTCCCCCCATACATCTTCTACCACATCAGCTTCTTCTTCCAATCCCACCCTAATACCTCCACCTAGACAATCTGCAAGACAAAAAGTACCACCCAAATACTTACATGACTACATTTGCAACCACACCACAACCAACACCAGATATCCTATTCAAGAGTGCATGTTTTATGATTCTCTTGCACCTCACTATAAATCATTTGTTTTGAGTGTGGATGCCACAGGTGAACCTACAAACTTTCAGCAGGCTGTCAAAGGATGCTAAGTGGAGGGATGCTATGAATACAGAAATCCAGGCTCTACAACAAAATCACACTTGGGACATTGTTTCTTTGCCTAAGGGTAAAGTGCCTATTGGCTGCAGATGGGTTTACAGGGTCAAATATATACCTGATGGCACTATAGAACGCTACAAAGCCAGGCTTGTAGCAAAGGGTTATACACAACAACATGGCATTGATTATCATGATACCTATGTCCCAGTTGCTAAGCTCACTACTGTCAAGGTTCTCATGGCCATTGCTGCTACTACTAACTGGCATTTGGAGCAATTGGATATCAACAATGCTTACCTTCATGGAGACTTACCTGAAGAAGTCTACATGAAGGTCCCCCCAGGCTACAATACTTCTATACCTAATGCTGTATGCAAACTCAGAAAATCCCTCTATGGTTTGAAGGAAGCAGGGCGTCAATGGAACGCCAGACTCACATCCTATCTTCTGTCACTTGGATTTTGTCAATCCCATAGTGATTATAGTCTGTTCATAAAGGGACAAGGGGACACATTCATTGCCTTACTCGTATATGTTGACGACATCATCTTGACTGGTCCTAATTTTGAATTGATTCAAGAGGTCAAGACTCATCTAGATCGAGAATTCAAGATCAAAGATCTGGGGAAATTACACTATTTTCTGGGGGTTGAGGTTGCAAGAGGAAAGCAGGGGATTACCTTGTCACAACGAAAGTATACGTTGGATCTCCTATCCGAATATGGGCTCTTGGCTTGTAAACCAGCATCCACTCCAATGGTCACCAGCAGTAAGCTTGCAAAGAATGATTCTTTGCCATTGACGGACAACACGCGCTATCGGAGCTTGATAGGCAAATTGATCTACCTGACTATCACCCGGCCTGAAATCAGCTTCGCCGTCCAACAGTTGTCCCAGTTTCTTGACTGCCCCACCGTCAACCACCAACAAGCTGCCATTCGTCTTCTTCGATTTCTTAAGGCATCTCCAGGCCAAGGGCTTCTTTATCCCACCAGCTCCGCCGCCTCCCGCTCCTCATTCACTCTCCGGGCCTATTCCGACTCCGATTGGGCTGGATGCTCAGATACCCGTCGTTCTATTACTGGTTGGTGCATATTTCTGGGCGATTCTTTGGTGTCTTGGAAAGCGAAGAAGCAGAGTACGGTATCCCGGAGCTCGGCCGAGGCAGAATACCGAGCTCTCGCCGCCACTTCTTGTGAAATTCAGTGGTTGTTGTATTTGTTGGCCGATTTTGGTATCCACCCTAAGTTGCCCGTCCCTCTTTTCTGTGATAATAACAGTGCGTGTCACATTGTGGAAAATCCCATTTTCCACGAACGCACCAAACACATTGAGCTCGACTGTCATTTTATTCGGGAGAAGTTTCAAGCTGGTCTTCTCGTTCCGAGGTCCATTTCCACCGTACACCAGTTGGCTGATATTTTTATGAAGCCCCTCGATGGACCCCGTTTTACACAACTTATACGCCAACTTGGTCTTTATTCGGTCTACTCCAAGTCCAGCTTGCGGGGGGTGATACGACACATAAGCAAGTGGGGAACCAATAAGGGATATTCCAAAGAATATTCCATCCATTGACCAGAATATTCCAAGGAATATTTCAGTTGACCAGAATATTCCAAGGAATATTCCAAGACTGACGGAATATTCCACAGTATATTCCATACACACAAAAGGCAGTTAAATGCAACAGGGAAATGTATAAATAACTAAAAATTGTATGTACAGTTTCTCAATTCCAAGTTTATAATACAAATAAATGTTCTAAAGCATTTTCCACATCCCATGTGTATTAGAAAAAAATCTCAGCTCTCCCTTTCATTCATATGTTATATAGCATTCCTTTGCCCACATATTTCATTTTTTTATTTTTAAGTTTCTACTTGTTAAACATGGCTAAATCATATATATATATATATATATATATATATATATATATACTATGATGGGAAGGCGCGCGACAACGCGCGCTCTACACACTCGTTGGATATGAAATGGGGGATACATAATTGTGCTTCTTTGACATTTTCCAAATGTAATTAAATTGGAATCGGATACATCTTAAGCACAACACACATAATAAGATTAAGAATAAATTAAAGCTAATGTGTAGATTAAAAATACAATTGAGTTCTCTAAAATTGAACAATTTAACTCAAACCCTTCACAAAAAAAAAAAAAAAAAAAAAAATCTTTTTTTTACGGGCCGCCGCCCAACGAAAAAAAAAAAAAAAAAAAAATAATCTTTTTACGGGCGGCCGCACGATGAACGATAAAAAAAAAAAAAAAAACACGCGCCACCTTTGGTTGGAGTTTCCCAACCAAACATTATATATATATATATATATATATATATATATATATATATATATATATATAAAGAAAAAAACTGTCAATTGACCTAATTAAGCCAATTAACCCGGAAAATGACCCGCTTCACTCCTATCAGACCCGTCCCTCCTCACAAATACTTCCCCACCTCTTCTCCCGCAACTTCCTCCACTCCCCTCAATTTCCCCCGCTTCCCTTCATCATGTTTCCCGTCGGTTTCACTGCACATTTAGAAGTCGAACTCCCACGTTCTCCCACGATTGACGACTACTCTCCCCTCAAGACCCTCGATCTCATCCGATATCTATTCCGTCAAATATGTATTCAACCAAAATGAAACTGCATTTATTTCCTATACCTATTTCTCTTTCAAAATTGTATCAGCAGCTTCATATGAGACAACGAATTCGGTTGCGTTGAATCTGGAGGTCGAAGCGGTGGATTTTGAGTCCAAGGACGACGATTTGATGGATGAACATGTCGATGCCACGATTAAGAGGAGGCTGCCCAAAATGCTTGATTATTTCGGTGCTTACACTCTCACTTTAATGGCGGTCCAGACTCGAAAGATAAAAGTGAGGTTTTTTTTTCCTTCGTCTGTTCAACTTCAGCTTCAAAAAAAATAAAAATAAAACAAATTGCGAAATCAGAATTAGTTATTTGGTATCTTATAGGATTCTTTTGTTGTGGTGTGAATTCATAGTTTAGGGTTTTATGCATTTCCCTGTTTTTTTACTTTTTTTTATGCTCCAGATTACGGGACTGAGAATAGGAAATTGGTGTTATGTTTTCGGGCATTAAAGCTGAACGAGAGGAATCAAGATTGGGCTGTACCTTTCTTCAACAAACACAACAAATAGAAGCTGAACAAAAACAAAAGCAGGTATTTTTTTAATCTCCCTTTTCTGGGTTTTTGTGAAGGTTGATGCATGTTTCAAGAACGAAATAGTTCATATTATCAGCTAAAACATTAGAAAAGTGGTCGGTCATTATTCGGTTTTGTGTAGCTTTGCATAATGTTGGCTTATATCAAAATCTAAATTTTAGCCCAGTTGACAAAGATTCTTCGGACAAAATTTTTATTAATGGGATCGCACATACATAATGAAGAAGGGATTCAACAACTTGAAAGCAAATGTGCCTTTTTTACTTCCGAATTTCTTCAATTCTCAAGTATTTGTGTCACGATCGTTGTTGCTTTTGTACTTCTTATTGTAACTTCAGTGCATATTATGTTGGTGAATGTTGTGGTGGACCGTATGAAAGTTTAATAATCATTTTTTTTAATGTCGCTTACTCAGTTTGTTCTGTGTAGGGGGAGACATGTTGGAGACATGTTTTCTATCATGTTATCAATTGACTCAAATTGTTTTCTTTAGATGGAGGAGTTAGGCACCATATGAGATTTGGTCAATAATCGACAATTTTACAGTTTGTACTTCAATGCGAGTGCCGTATTCAATACCAACGGCAGATCGGCAAATATTGGTGGACATCAAGCTATATAATGAACTGAACTTCATCTACAGAGTTAATATATCCACCACCCGGATAACCTCTCCATTATTCTCCATTATCTGAATCAGTTTTCATAGAGAAGAAGATTATCAGATTAGTGTCCAACGATTTCATCTTATAAAGCGAATTGATGAAGAAGACTCAGCCGATTTGGAGTCCAGCTATGGTGATGGATATTCCAGGTGTTTTGTATTTGTTTATCATTTCTTACTTAGACCTGACTACATAATATGCATTTCAACATGGCAATTTTTGTTAAATTTCAGAAAATAATGTCGATTATGGGGGAGGGTATGAGAGTCACATGATTGATAGCTCATTACATTTTCACTTTGTACAGTGTGTGTGATTTTCAGATTGTGCATGTTCATTGTGCATTAGCCGGAGTTGTCGTGCATGTTTTCTCAGGGTATCTCATTCGTCCGCTACTTTTTTGTAACCTCCCAGTGTTTTACATTTTTAACCCCACCATTTTGATCCTTCTGCATTTAAAACTTTGTCTGCTACAAGTCGTGAATACTATCGACGTTTAATTTGGCATAGATGCTCATCTGATTCTCTGTGCCTTGGGTTTTTTTCTTTCTTTCTTTTTTTCATGTTAGTTTGTTCTAATCGCTTATACATATAAAGCTGAATTGAATATATGACCTGGATTGTATTGATAATGTCTTGATAATATCTCTCCTTTGATGTTTTATGTTCCATCACCCTCCGTGACACCCTACTACTTCGAGTTTTTGTATTCCCAGCA
Source organism: Gentiana straminea (assembly GCA_036785695.1). Classification (NCBI taxonomy): domain Eukaryota; kingdom Viridiplantae; phylum Streptophyta; class Magnoliopsida; order Gentianales; family Gentianaceae; genus Gentiana; species Gentiana straminea. The sequence goes on along the minus strand of JAVUPR010000088.1, from coordinate 3,775,114 downwards.
ATGTTTAAATGTGTGGAAGACCTGTGTCTACCACAATTTTTGTATCTATTCAGATGTATTTTGGACTTACAGTTGTCACATTGTTCCATTTCAGTCAAACTTATACAAATGTTAATTTTGGACCATTACCTGTATACAGTTTATAGTATTTGCTTGCAAGAATGATAAGAGAATGGTAAACATTGCCTTCTGTAGTTTTGCACTCCATTATTTGATGTCTAATTTGACTGCTCTGTTGGTTTGCAGATGCGCAACATTTTGAGTCAAATACATCATTATGTAAAGTAATCACCAAAGATTCTACTTACATTGTGAGGTGTGGTATCTTCCTTCAATCCGGGCAAACCTTTTTTATTTACACTCACATTCTTCTGGATATAATATTCAAAGTTCACTAAATTTAATGTTTTTGTTTTCTTTCATTTTTTTTCCTGTAGGTGCTGTGTAAAAAGTTCTCTTTTGTAGGTTAATGAGAGATTGATTCGACAACCAGAATTACATCGGTACGAGTTTGCATTAATGTGTTCGATCCCTATCTTTTGGACCTCATAGAGGTTCTACTGTACAAATATTTCTGCTTGGTAGCGTTGGAACTTTTGTTGTAAAATAGAAAAGGCTCCAATTACAAATCGTGTTTTGATTTAATTGTTTTTTGACTTGATTTTTGCTCTTGAAAAAAATCTGATGTACTCTAATATTAGTTATTAAATTGCATACATTCTTTTCTCCCAGGACATGAGTATTTTCTTGGGGTTTAATGTGATCCACTTTATTGGGATGTAGTATGCTGAAATATCCTTGCAGGTTAGTTGTTCTATAAGGTTCTATAAATCTTACCACCGATGGTTTACGGCTACTTTTGAGCATATATTATTTCCGTTTGTTTGTGTTTTTAGTTTTATCAAACCTTCCTTTAACTAAGAAAATCTAATAATGGGATACGATTCACCAAGCTCATTGGATGATACTCATAGTGCATGCCGCTTATAATTTTCTTCATACAAGAGCTTTCACATCCATTCTGTGTTTATATGATGAGCCAGTAGAAGGAGATGCTCTTGATTATTCTGTTAAAGGTGTTTCTCACATGTGGCAAGAGCTGAAATAAAGAGTGCAATTGATGATAAAAATGGTCATATTTTGACTTTTATAAAACTGTGATTTTTTTTTTCTATAATTGTGGCGAAGCAGAATTTGAGCGTTAGACAATTTGGAAGCTTATCACCAAAATATTTGATTCACTGCTTTGAATTAAATGTAATGATCATGTGTAGATACAATGTACCCTCTCTTTTCAAACAATCCAATAATTTCAACTTGAAACCATTCATTTTGGTTTTTTGGTTTAACGTGTGTAGTTGTTTTTCATCAATGCTCATTTTCAAATTTTATATCATTCTGTGCATTGCACAGGTTTCCGACTAGTCTTATTATATATTTTTAAGGAAAAAACCGTCAAATAACCCGTTTCTTCCAATTGACCACCATGCCCATTTCACCCCCCTTTTAACACCCATGTCCTCTTAAAAAAAAAAAAAACCATCAAAAGGAGTTTGCCTCCTTCGAAAAAAAAAAATTTTAATCCTCAATTACATTATTTTTAGCATGTAATATATATATATATATATATATATATATATATATATATATATATATATATATACACACGATGCAATTTAGCATGTTTCTCCTCAATTACCCGACCCAAACCTGGTGAAAAAAAAATTAAAAAGAAAAAAAAACAAAACAGCCACATAATGGGAGGTTGGGATTACGCATATTAAAATTTTTTGGGTGAGATTGTTCAGTTATATTTTTTATCGTGGGATAATGGCTGAGGAGGTTGTTATGGGATTTTTCTGTTTTCATGGGATTTTTCTGTTTCTCATATTTTAGTGTGCATATTAGATTTAATTTGTTTTAAAAAACTGTACAGAAAGATAATGCACCTGCAAAAAAAAAAAAAAACAAAACTAAAAAATAAAATAAAAAAATCAGATACGGTAGTTTATTATTTAATCATCTCTCCACCAATGTAACCACATCAATTTTCTATTATTTTAATCAGAGTTGCATCAATTCATTCCCAAGCAGAGGGCAGACAACTCTGTATTATTCACTACTACAAAAAAGCATAAAGATCACGGTATTTAAGTGTGATATATTCACATTAGTGACGGCTTCCATAGTGTGGCATATTGAGGTGTGACGTAAAAGATCTTTAATCCAATCACGCGATTACTGACCGTGACCTATTATAATAGTTATCACACTTAGAAACCGTGATCTATTATAGTTGGTATCACACTTAAAAACCGTAATCTATTATAACTTCATCACATTTAAAAATTGTGATCTATTATAGTTCTTATCATACTTAAAAACCGTGATCTATATAGTTGTTATCACACTTAAAAACCGAGATCTATTACAATTAAAACACATTTAAAAACTGTGATCTATTTTAGTTGTTATCACACTTAAAAACTATGATCTATTATAATTTAAATCACACCAATAAAAGTGTTTTTTTCAAAAACAATATATAACCACACATATATTTTTGTCTTTGTCGGGACTCGAACCTGGATACTCTAGATTAACGAGCCACACTATTTACCATTAGGCCAATGCTTTCTTTCTTCTAATTTTCGACCACACTTGACTAAGATCTCATTATAAAATACTATATTATTTTAATCACAGTCAAAAACTATGATTGATTGACGTTTTTGTCTCATTTTTTCTAGAAACCGTGATAATAAAAATTATGATATATTTTAGTTGTTATCACACTTAAAAACCGAGATCTACTATAATTTCAACACATTTAAAAACTGTGATCTATTTTAGTTGTTATCACACTTAAAAACCGTGATCTATTATAGTTGTTATCAATCTTAAAAACCGAGATCTATTATAATTTCAGCACATTTAAAAACTGTGATCTATTTTAGTAGTTGTTATCACGCTTAAAAACCGAGATATATTATAATTTCAATCACACCTAAAAAAGTGTGATCTATTATAATTTCAACACATTTAAAAAATGTGATCTATTTTAGTAGTTGTTATCTCACTTAAAAACCGAGATATATTATAATTTCAATCACACCTAAAAAAGTGTGATCATTTTTTTTTCCGAAAACAAAATAAACGCACACATATTTTTTGTTGCCACTGGGACTCGAACTCGGATACTCTGGATTAAGGAACCACACTAATTACCGCTGGGCCGATGCCTACTTTATTATCATTTTCGACCACACTAATCTAAAATATCATTATAAAATATCATATTATTTTAATCACAGTTAAAAACCGTGATTGATTGATGTTCTTGTCTCAGTTTTCATAAAAACCGTGATAATAAAAACTTTGATCTATTTTAGTTGTTATCACACTTAAAAACCGAGATCTATTATAATTCAACACATTTAAAAACTGTGATTTATTTTAGTTGTTATCACACATAAAAATCGTGATCTATTATAGTTGTTATCACACTTAAAAACCGAGATCGATTATAATTTCAACACATTTAAAAACTGTGATCTATTTTAGTAGTTGTTATCACGCTTAAAAGCCGAGATCTATTATTATTTCAATCACACCTAAAAAAGTGTGATCATTTTTTTTCACACCTAATAACTGTGATAAAAAAAATTAAGTGTGATAAATATACATTTTACTTGTCTCGGTTTTTTAAAAGTGTGATCCTTATATTTAGATAAGTGTGATCTATGTCTCTTTTCTTATTAGTGGATATAATTTGTCTCACTTTTTCTATAGTTGTGACAAAAATATCATGAATTCAGTCACAGTTTAAAAATGAGATTAATTGATATAATTTATCTCACTTTTTCAATAACCGTGACAAAAATATCAGACAAATTCAGTCACAGATTAAAAGTGTGATTGATCGGTATAATTTATCTCGTTTTTTGAATAACTGTGACAAAAAAATATCATATCAATTATGTCACTGTTTGTGAGATTGATTGATATAATTTATCTCGCTTTTTAGAAACTGTGACAGAAATATCATATAAATTCAATCACAGTTTAAAAATGAGATTGATTGAAATAATTTATCTCGGTTTTCCAATAACTGTGACAGAAAATCATATCAGTTAAGTCACACTTTAAAAATGAGATTGATTAATATAACTTATCTCAGTTTTTCAATAAGTGTGATAGAAAGTTGTAAGTGTGATATATATATTTTCATTGTCTCGGTTTTATTGAAACTGTGATTGTTATCTTATCTTAAGTGTGACCTATATCCTATTTTGTAGTAGTGATTGTTTGTTTGCAATCAGAGTTGCACACTCCACGTATTCAAATAGCCTACGTAAGGTAATAAATATTTTATCTCATGCAATCCATATACATATATTTATCAACGTAGATCGGATTTTTATTATTTTACCGGTTCCAACATTTTCTTACTACTTTTGCCTGCAGGTGGGGAACTGGAGCCGGCGGATCTTGAAAACTCGCTACGCACTAAAAACTGATTACATTGTAACACGAAACCATATCGTTTTTTTATATCATAGCCAAGTTCCGATCGTGTGATACATTAACATTTCTGGCAAAATACTAATCAAAGGTAAGTTTTCTTCTTTTTTTAGCACCGTCGTTTGATTTCTGAAATGGGTTAAATTTTATGTTCTCCAAGAATATTAAAATGGGCCAATTATTTAAAAGGACTGATTTTCAACTTATTAGGGGTAATAGGACACTCCGAAATCTTATTTAGTTATAAGGACATTCTAATTTTAAGAATGAAACTTATTTAGTTATAATGACATTCTAATTTCAAGTGGATAAAGAGGACATTCTTATTTAGTTGTGTTCATACATTTGTTTCTGGTCACTGCGCTCATAAGACTTTTCACAGTGTTGTGCAGCAGAATAAATACATCAACTTGATGCAGTACATGGTGGAATCTGCAAAACAACTAAATACACAAATCTTACAACCGATAAATATGAATTTGGCATCCAGAAAGATATATATATTTGTTACAACGAAGTGCTTTCGCAAACACAAGAAGCACTATCCTTGTGCAACTAAAAGAAAACACTTGAAAATGTCTGTATAAGCCGGGAAAACAATAAACCTTGTAAATGTTACAACAAAACTTAAACCAGCAATCTTTTCAAACACAACTAGACATAAAATATTAGTAGTTTTTTTTTTCTTTCTGAAAGATCGAGGTATCTAGGCTATATATCATGGGAATAATAATCAAAACATAAGAAACTCATTGTAGTGATTTATGCAATGACGTCTCATTGTAGCGATTTATGCAGTTACTTCTTATTGTAGCGATCTATGCAGTGATGTCTTATTGTATCGAATTATGCACTGACGTGTTATTGTAACGATTTATGCAGTGACATGTTATTGTAACAATTTATGCAACCTTTGGTTGTAAAAATATGCATTTAAACAAAAAAAAAAAGAAATACTGTTATTTTACAAAGTTATCGAAAATTTAAACCAACACTAATCAAATAAACCAACATCAATCAAATATTTAAAGATAACAAAGAAATAAAGTTACTTTACAAAGTTATCAAATGTGTGTATCAAGTTGTATATGCGCTGACATCAATATCATTGCATCAGTTATCTAATTGTAAATACAGTCATCAATCTCACCACACCAGACATCAATGTCACCACACCAGACATCAATGTCACTGCATAAGTCGTCAATGTCACTGCATCAAGCATCAATGTCACTGCATAAGTCATCAATGTCCCTGCATCAGACATCAATGTCACTGCATAATACCTAACAACTAGATCAGCCAGCTCTGCTCTTGTTTTGCATTTCTCCAAATGTGGAGCTTTTAATATGGATAGAAGTACAAGTTTGGTGAAACTACAAAGACTCTTCACTATGACTCTTGTAATGGCCACACGTTTTTTGTGCCCTCCTGATAATTGGATTCATTGTGGAATCCCTCAATTCTTTAACACGATCTTGAATCATTTGACGATATTGTTTAGCTTAATGTTCCTGCACCATTCATCAATGTCACTGCATCGGACATCAATGTCCCTACATCAGTCATCAATGTCCCTGCATCAGTCATCAATGTCCCTGCATCAAACATCAATGTCACTGCATAAGTCATCAATGTCCTTGCATCAGACATAAATGTCACTGCATAAGTCATCAATGTCCTTGTATCAGACATCAATGTCACTGCATAAGTCATCAATGTCATTGCATAAGTCATCAATGTCCCTGCATAAGTCATCAATGTCCCTGCATCAGACATCAATGTCCCTGCATCAGACATCAATGTCACTGCATAAGCCAGCAATGTCACTGCATAAGTCATCAATGTCCCTGCATCAGTCATCAATGTCACTCAATTACCTTTGGAAATGCAGTCTGAAACATCACAACTGCAGCTTAGAAAGAGCACATCAAGAAGATTAGCATCCCCAAGCATCAAAATAAACTTCAAAACCACACTACTAGGACCCAGCAGGCTTCAACATAGAAAATGCAGGGTTGCAAAAGAAAAGAGGGCAAAGCAAAAGCATGGGGCAACAACAGCAGCCTCAAAACATTCTGCCAACTTTTTCTTCTTCTTTTTGGTTGCAAAAATCACAAGGAGATTAATTAGCATGCTGTACTTCAGTGTCCATCAGATCTTTATGGTATTTGCAACCAAACATGTCTATCTATGTATTTATTAGTTAAAAACGGATCTGCCTGGAAAATGTTGAACGATTTAGACCACGGCACTCTATTTCTTCTATCTGCCCCTTTGCCTCTGCATTGAAATTCTCCAAAAACCGCTATCCAGTAAACATTAAGACGGACACAAGAGCGATAAAACTCATATCGCATATCGGGTTGCACGAGTATATATACGTGGATACAAATACGCTAGAGCAGGAATTTCAAAAAATATGAGATACGGGTACGAATCGCTCCAATCACTCCAGCCTTGAAGAGCAATAATATCATTAAAATGACAGTAAGAGTAAATAGCAGTAGAATAGTTTCCCCAAGCTCTGCCCAAAAGGACTTTTCCTGTCCCTGTTATGTTACAGTTTACAAAAGAGAATCCTAAATCAGCTTTTGTCGGCTATGAACCTCGGCCTTGTGAGGTTTGCCCTTTTAAGCTTCAAGCATATAACTTTTCAAAGTGCTAATTGGCTTATATATATTTGATCTAAAGAAAAAAAAGAGAATCCTAAATCATCTTGTAGTGAGTTTCTGTGATTTGCCGATATTGCTCCCGTGTGATTCACTACTGAGTTAAGTATACAACCCTGTATGAATTGAATCGAATACCCTTGCCTTAGTAGTCCTGCTAAAAAAAGAAGAGAAAGGGAATGGAATGGGAAAGGAAGGAGGGTAGCTGATACAAAGATTTGGCATTGCCAAAGATGAAATCAACGAGCCTTGAATGAAGCATTGATCATAAAAATGTAGTCCGCTTCATTCTTCATCTAACAAAGGTGTATCCCGTGTTCCAAGTATCCTTACTTTGTAAAGCCATGCTTTATCCCCCTTCAATCTCAATGCCACCGATCGCATATCGTCCGTTCCCGGTACCGCAACGATCGAGTTCGCATATTTAAGGAAAATAAATCCACCCATTTTATGGCCTATAATTGATGGTCGCCCTGCCATAGTAAAAACTACCTACCTCGATTGTAATATCTTTTGCACAGAAGTAATCGGACTCAACGGTGACGGAGGCGGATCGATAGGTGCCAATTTCACAACCATATTGGTTCTTGTCGGAAGCGCTAAACTTGGTTTTAATGTTGGTTGTTAATTTGGGGATATTTGTTTATCAGTCGACAAGCTGCAAAATATTCTGAATTTGTTCTTCTTTTAGCCAAACAGTTGTTCGGTAACTAAATTCGACGTTAACGATGGTTGAGAATAGAAAGATGGAAAAAGAAAAAAAATTAGATTGTCCTTATAACTAAATAAGATTTTGGAGTGTCCTAAATGATCATTAAGTCTCTAACGACGGCCTTATAACTAATAATCACTATTAAAATTGCCTATCATGTAGCCATTCAACTATTGTTATCCTGATTACATATGAAGGTGAATGTGTGGGATAAAAAATAAGGACCGTGGGTAACAATAATATTAAAATTACCTATCCCAATTTTTGTTTAATTAGGCCTGTCGTCATAAAATGTAGTATGTCTTTTTTTTCTTTTTTTTTATAACGTAGTATAGCTTTTAATCCATGAGTTTGTTTACATATATAGTTTGTTTACAAATATATTAGATGGGTATAGATTTTCATCTCTTTTTTTTATATTTGGTGTAAACAAAACAATATATCATTTTTTTAAATTTGGTGTAAATATTATCTACAATCTTCTATCTATATATTATTGTAAGGGTCAATTATTTAAAAGGACTGATTTTCAACTTATTAGGGGTAATAGGACACTCCGAAATCTTATTTAGTTCTAAGGACATTCTATTTTTAAGAAGGAAACTTATTTAGTTATAAGGACATTCTAATTTGAAGCGGATAAAGAGGAAGAAGGAAAAAAAGGAAGGAAGAGTAATCTTTCTTTTTTTTTTAATTTTATTTTTTAATTCACCATATTTCTAAAGGTCATATATTTTGATATCATCATAATTTTTTCACTAAAATTCATTTTTTTTCGTCTTCTTTAGTCTAAAATCAAATTTGATATTTTTCTGAATAAATTTCATAAAATCAATTTTTTTCTTCATAAAAATCGACGTGACGTATTGATCACCGTCATGCATTGACCACCTACCCGGATGCATTGGCCACCGGGATCCATTAACCATCCCGATGCATTGACCGCCGCGATTCGTTGGCTACCATGATGTATTGACCGCCGCGATCCATTGACAACCTTGATCAGTGACATCTCATTGTAGCGATTTATGCAATGACGTCTCATTGTAGCGATTTATGCAGTGACTTCTTATTGTAGCGATCTATGCAGTGATGTCTTATTGTATCGAATTATGCACTGACATGTTATTGTAACGATTTATGCAGTGACGTGTTATTGTAACAATTTATGCATACCTTTGGTTGTCAAAATATGCCTTTAAACAAAAAAAAAAAACAAAAGAAATACAGTTATTTTACAAAGTTATCAAAAATTTAAACCAACACTAATCAAATAAACCAACATCAATCAAATATTTAAAGATAACAAAGAAATAAAGTTACTTTACAAAGTTATCAAATGTGTGTATCAAGTTGTATATGCGGTGACATCAATATCATTGCATCAGTTATCTAATTGTAAATACAGTCATCAATGTCACTGCTTCAGACATCAATGTCACTGCAAAAGTCATCAATGTCACTGCATAAGTCGTCAATGTCACTGCATAAAACCTAACAACTGCATCAGTCAGCTCTGCTCTTGTTTTGCATTTCTCCAAATGTGGAGCTTTTAATATGGATAGAAGTACAAGTTTGGTGAAACTACAAAGACTCTTCACTATGACTCTTGTAATGGCCACACGTTGTTTGTGCCCTCCTGATAATTGGATTCATTGTGGAATCCCTCAATTCTTAAACACGATCTTAAATCATTTGACGATCTTGTTTAGCTTAATGTCCCTGCATCATTCATCAATGTCACTGCATCGGACATCAATGTCCCTGCATAAGTCATCAATGTCCTTGTATCAGACATCAATGTCACTGCTTCAGACATCAATGTCACTGCATCTAAAAAAAAAAAAAACAAACAAACAAACATCAGCTCCAGTGCTTCATCTTTTTTTTTCTTCCTTCATTTTTCTTCTTTATCCACTTGAAATTAGAATGTCCTTATAACCAAATAAGTTTCCTTCTTAAAATTAGAATGTCCTTATAACTAAATAAGATTTCGGAGTGTCCTAAATGATCATTAATTCTCTAACAACGGCCTTAAACTAATTTGCACTTATTGTAATGTCTTTGTTGCAGGCACGCTGCTTACGGAGGATAATTATTATTCACGGTAACACGGTCCGGTAAAGGTAAATGATATATTGTTTAATGGACACTACTATCATTTTTTTTTTGAGGAGAACCAGCAAATATTATTAAAGAAAATCTGCCAACGAGGCAGAGATTACATCAAACGGGGGATGTGTACCCCAAGAGATAGACCCCACGGCCGCAACCCCATCCCTAGCAAGTAGGTGCGCCGGGATATTACCAGTACGTTTAACAAAAGTAAAGCGACAAGAAGCCAAAAGACAGTCACTAGCGAGGCAGCCCAACACCGAAAAATCCTCCGACGGACAAGTTAGGGCCTGAATACAAGATAAACAATCGCTCTCAAAGATCATAGAAGACAACTGCAACCGGGTTGCTTCTACCAGAGCGTGGGATAGCGCACGCATCTCCACTAATTCCGGTGCTTCACCCGGGTCAGTGTGAAATGAAAAGGCCGCCATAATAGACCCCTCAGAATCTCTAAAGATCAGCCCAATACCCGAACCAGAATCTGTCACCGAGGCATCCGTATTACATTTCCATGTCCCCGGTGGCGGAGGGGCCCAAGTAACCGGGTGTGGGATCCCCTCCGGCTCCGTAGCCGTGCCTCCAATCACCTACCTATACTCTAAAGCGCTGCCAACGAGATTGCGATAACTCGAGAAACATAGATGGGTGTGCCCTCAAAAACCGCACTACAGCGCACCTTCCAGAGATTCCAAAGTGTCATGCAAAACTCAGACAAAGCCTCTATAGACAGATGCTCCACCAGACCCCCAAAAAACTCGCGGAACCCAGACGATTGCCGCACAAGCTGACCTGCAAAGGGGGAGGCAGTCCAAACCGCCCTAGCATAGTCACAGTCAAACAGGACATGGTGCATAGATTCCCGCTCACGACCACATGCCAAGCAAAGCCCATCTCCAATCTGCCTCTTGAGCAAGTTTGCCCCAATCGGCAAGCAGTTCTGTAAACACCTCCAAAGAAAATGCTGGACTCGAGGCGGCACAACCACTCGCCATACATCCCGCCACAATCTATCCGGACCAGCAGAACATGACCCATTAACCCTAGAGGACAACCCCCATGCAAGCTCAGGGCTAATAAGTACCCCGACCTGACCATATAGCGCCCTTTCAGATCATAATGCCATATCCGTCTATCCGAGTGGGACGGGCCTGCTACTGGAGTCTCAAGAATCGCATCCACCTCCCATGGATTGAATGCTTGTTGGAGTAGGGACATATTCCATTTCCGACCATCAACTGCTAAGAGATCATGCACCTGCATATTTGTCGGCAGTAAGTGAGGACTATGTGCAATACGGAAGGAGGGAGGCCGAGTGATCCATGCATCATGAAAGACAAAAACCGAACGACCATCCCCAATACGCCATCGCAGACCCGCAGTTAACATATCACGACCCTCTAATACACTTCTCCAGAGAAACGAGGGACACCGCCCCAAACCTGCAGCAATGACAGTCATACCGGGGTGATACTTCGCATTCAGAACTCGACTGACAAGGGCTGTAGGGTGCTGCAACAGCCGCCAAGCCTGCTTTGCCAACAATGCTAAGTTGAAGGTGTTTTACGACTAATTTTATGGTTTTTATCGCGTTATTCCGTAACAATATTCTTCGTATTTTATTACTTTTTATAGAAAAGTAGGAGTTTAATTGAAATATTGAGGGGTTGTGTATGAAAAGGATTAAAATGCAAATTCGAGCTATTTATGTGGTTTATTAGTCATTTTCTATCTATATATATATTTCTACAGTTTGCATGTTTTTACCCCTTTGTAGATATACATTTTCGAGCTAAAAAGAGGATTAAAAGTGGTGCAAGATCGGATTTATATGATGGAGAAGAGATAAAGATGAGAAAATCAAGATTTGATCGACACTGGACTGGCGTCCAGAAGCTTGGACTAGCGTCCAGGGTGGACGGGCGTTTGAAATTCTGGACGGGCGTCCAAAAGAGGAAATTTGATTCAGAGTTCTGAGATTTTTAGTGGACGAGCGTCCAAATTAAAGAAGGACGGGCGTCTGACGTGACTCGGCCCGATTCGAAGATTTTACTGAAGACTGGACGGGCGTCCACCCATCCAGACGGGCGTCCAACCGCCGACTTAACCCTAGCCGCCTCAAAATCTTATAAATACCAGCGCATATCAAACCCTAGAGGGGGGCATCATACGCATTATTCATTCATTCAGAACCCTAGCAGCCGCATATCCAAAAGAGCAAACTCAAAGATGAACTCTTCCATCCCAACAATCATGATCATCAATATGATTGTTGGCTAAGCAATTCGCGGTGGGACAACGGAGGAAACCAATCAACAACTACACCAACTAGAGGATTTTAAGCTATATTTTTAGTGAGTTAAATTCACTGTTTTTTATCAATTGAATGTTGTGATTAATTGTGTATGTTTTATTGAATCAAGAGATCGATGAAACTACCTTTTTGATTGAATTTATATGAGAATATTGTTCAAGCTTTGATCTTTTCAATTGATGCAATTAATTGTAATTCAAGAGATTGTTTATGATTAATTGAGTAGAGTATTGGAGACAATCTCATGATCGTGTTATGCATGTTAGTTTAGTTTTGCTTGAGAAAGAAAACGAAACCCTAGAAATTGATTAAAGAGATTTAATCGAATTCGTGATTTGATCATTACTAAAAACCGTATCTTTAGCTCACAATCTAGTTGGGGTTGGTTGGTTGATTGGTGGATTCTCGTTGCCTTGCCGTTCTTTTAATTCTTTGATAAATCAAATCGTTCGTTATCAACTTTTATTGCTACGTTTAGTTATTTTAAATATTCTAGTTTTTACCTGTTGTTTTTCTGCATATTTCTGTTCGCAGAACGATATCAGACGCCCGTCCACCTTCATAGAACGGCCGTCCATTGTCGAATTTTTTCTGTTTCCTGTTTTATTTTAGTCATTATTCATCGTTTTTATATTATAGTTAATATACACCTTAGTTTTAGATAATAATTTGTGACATAATTGATATAATAACCGTACTTAATCCGATAAACATTCGACTCCCTTAGGACGACCCGTTAACACCCTTTACTACAAGCCTTATACTTGGGGTGTTTCGGTTTATAAATTTAAAACTAGTTTTTACCGAACAAGTTTTTGGCGCCGTTGTCGGGGAGTCGGTAACGGTTGTCGGATTCTTCGTAGTGCAGTTTTCTGTGTCAAAAGGGATCGCTATAGCACGCGGTAGTATTTTGACCATAACTTTCGGCTCGAGTGTCCGTTTGGCGCGCAGGACCCCAATTCGGAAAGCTCGTTCCGACGCCGACGACGTGGTGAGCTGACGGAGGCCGTTCGACACCGTTTCGAGGTCAAAATCTGCTGTTTTCCCCTCCATTTTGGCCCACGAAACGCAAGACCACCCAGATTCTTTGGCAGACAACAAACTTCCCAACTTCGCCAGTGCACCTTCCGTTTGTCCTCGGTATCACCCCAGAAGAAACCCCGGATACACCTCTCGAGCTCTCGGACTAACGTAGCCGGGATTTTAAAGCACTGCATAATGAATGTGGGGATCGCCTGCAAAACTGACTTAATCATGACCTCTTTACCTGCAGGCGATAACAGTTTATCCTTCCAGCCCGACAATTTCTTCCAGATCTTTTCCCGAAGGAAATCAAACACCTGCCTCTTATTCCGGCCCGTAACAAAAGGCATGCCAAGATACTTGCCGGTTCCATCCCCAAGAGGAATCTGCAAGAAATCCGAAACATAGTCACGAACCCCCTGCGGCACTCCCCTACTGAAGTAAAGGCTAGACTTGTGGAAATTGATAGCCTGCCCGGATAAAGCTCCATAGTGCGCAAAAAGGTCAACCAAGGTTTCCAGGGACCCATCCTGAATCTCAAAAAACAACATACTAGCATCCGCAAACAACAAATGCGACACCTGCACCTCAGCTTGCCCTCCAAAAGAAATGCCTCGAAGCGAGCCCACCCGGACTGCCCTATCCAACAAAGCCGTTAGTCCTTCTGCACAGATAATAAATAAGAAAGGGGAGAAGGGATCCCCTTGGCGAATCCCCCGAGATGGGACAATCCGCCGGCCTGGCCGCCCATTTACGAGAGCCTGATACGTGACTGACGTAACACATCGGCGAATCAGATCAATGAAAACCTCAAGAAAACTCATATGTCGCATAACTCCCCATAAGTAAGCCCACTCCACCCTGTCAAAGGCTTTGGCCATATCAAGCTTAACCGCCACATGATTCTGACACCCTGCTACCCCTACCTTCATAGAGTGAAACGCCTCAAAGGCCACGATTGCGTTATCAGTAATTTGCCTGCCCGAGATAAATGCACTCTGATTACCTGAGATTACATCCGAAATCACTAGTTTAAGCCGATTGACCACAACCCGCGAGAGGAGCTTATAAACCGAGTTACAAAGAGCAATTGGGCGGAGCTCAGTAACACGCGTCGGAGATGGAACCTTCGGGACAAGAGATATGAAGGTTGCACTCAATGATCCAGGGTCCGCACCATCATTGAGAATAGCCAAAAGGACCTGCAAGTCATCACAACCAAAGACATGCCAATATTTCTGTAGAAAGATAACGTGCATACCATCTGGGCCAGGCGACTTCCTCCCGGGTAATTGCTTGAGGGCACGGAGTATCTCATCCTCAGTATAAGGGGCCGCCAGTCTATCAATCTGCCGAACTGTAAGCCTCGAGAACTCCAATCCTTGAAAATCCAAGGCCGGAGGGTGCACAGAAGTAAAGAGACCTATAAAATAACGCGATACCACACCCTCCAGACCTACAGGGTCAGTAATTGCCACTCCATCCTCATCAAACAAGAGGTTGACATTATTCCTGGCGCGACGACTATTAGCCTTGTGATGAAAGTAACTCGTATTCTTATCCATGCTTTTGAGCCAGTCACTTCGTCCTCGCTGCCTCCAATACTCCTCCTCAAGAGAGTATAAGTGGTCCAACTCCTGCAACCGACTCTTATCCCCATCCAAGCATAACCAGCATAACCGACTATCATTTTTTTATAAGAAAACCGCATCTTGATTATGCAAAAGGTAAATGATATATTGTTTAATGGACACTACCATCACTTTTTTTTTTATAAAAAACCCCGCATTTTTTTTTGTTTTCATACATATATATATAGATAGATTTTTTTGTGATTAGGACACCCCCACAAAAAAAAACAAAAAAAAACTGTAAAGAACGTGATAAGAGGGAAAAGATCATAACTGCACGGTATAGTAGTATTTGACTCTTTCATACTATGTACAGACTCCTCCTTTTCATCGTCAAAGAATCCATAAACTTTACTCAACATCTATCTATCTATCGTGTGGAATAGTAAGTGTTGTATACTGTGCAATTGATTAATCAATGATTTTATTATAGTTCGATCAACCGTATTTATAAAATAATAGTGTATCTATAATTATCCAAGTAATTAGCCATTTTATATGATGATATAAAGTGTTTTAATTATGAAAATTGCACCGTAGAATTAATATACTGCCTATTATGAAAAATGAGTTATTTTATTATTTATTATTGTGTTTAAATCAGAGTAAATGTATTAGATCACTACAAGAGATTCAGGCCATCTACTTTATAAAGAATCAAAGTAAACTTTGATCGGAAAAAATTCCTATCGTTTTCTTTTCTTCTACTAGATAACAAGAGGCGTACCCTACAAAAAAATAAAAAATCATATATATATATATATATATATATATATATATATATATATATATATATATATATATATATATATATATATATATATTATAAACAGTATCGACATATGAGCTGTAAAAAGGCTTTACTTTTTGAAAATTATTGTAAAATGTATCCGTATCGTGCGGATACACAACAGAAAAATTTACTAAAATTTACAGCTATTATAACTAATCGTAATGTGCATAGAAATTAGAATATGAGAACGAAAAGTTTGAAAAGTCATCCATGATCGAAATAAGAGAAAATGATATCGAAGCAACAACAAATTAAAAGATAAAATGATATTGAAGCAACAACAATATAAACTATTAAATATTAAAATATCGGGGATAAATATAAGTTATTATGACTCTAAAAAATTTTACGTTGTATTTGTTTTCTTTTATGCATACGTTTGAAAGGAAATGGATTGGATTTAAAATTGATTTTGACCCAAAACCGGTTAATACCAGATTGTACCCGCTCCAAACCCGTAAAAATAGCAAGGTCAAAAATAAAAAATAAAAAACAAACAAATTAAACCATCGATGTTAATTTCTTGAGACTTTTGAATTTGAAAGTCTATGTGTTTGAAGAAAACGCCATTTAAATTTGACATCAATAATGGGCCGAGAATATTGTCGCCTTACTTTTTTCTGAAACGGAAATCTCTCAACATTAATTCCTTATCATTTTCGATTCGCCAATTAAATTTGACATCAATAATGGAATGAGAATATTGTCGCCTCAATTTTTCTAAAACGGAAATATTTCAGCATTAATTTCCTTATCATTTTCAATTCAGTCAGTTACCAAATCCTCTAAATTTTTTTGGAAATAAATTAATAAATAAATAACAACAACGCACATCCCTCCACTGTATAACTAGCATTTTCAAAATAGTGAATCCCCCATAAAACCTTGGATTTGTCCTCTACCCAAACGCCCACCATCTCATCATCTGTAAAATTGTTTACGCCACTAATTGATAAGAGGGACTCCCGGTATGATGATGAGAGACGAACGTCCTGGTGCTCAGGTAGCATTTAGAATTCTTTGTTCTCTTAATTGGGGTTTACTTTTGGCAAATGCATCGTCTATATCGATTTCTTTCTCTGTTGCGGTGACGACGTAAGCATTCTATACAAAACTTAAAGGAGCGGCTTTCAAGTATTGCTAATAATTTAGATAATTGCTTTGTTTTTATTTTTTCGACATCATGTGTAGTCATGTTAATGGTTCTCAAGTGTTAATTGAACTGCTTCAGGAAGGAGGTCATGTTGATGGAGGTTTTTCGGTTAGAGGTAATCCAAGGATGAGGTAACCCTGTTTTTATAGAGATTTGTTTCTCTCAAATGTTGTTGCCTAACCTTAAACAACTTCACGATTGCACCTATGTATTCAATTTAGTGTTAGTGCACAAGACTAAGGTAAGAAATGACAAAGATTTATTATGTAACTATTGGTTGTAGGCACCTCATTTAATTCTAAAAATTATTACATTAAATTACATTTTCAGAATTAGCTATATTCAAGTTTGTCAATTAATACGAAATATTCTTGAGTTAAAGTCATTCCCTCGTTATATATTCAAGTTTGTCAATTAATGTGAAATATTCTTGAATTAAAGTCATTCCCTGATTATATTCTTATAAATATGTTTCTTAGGAGAGAATGAAATGGATTGGAATGTGTATTATTATGAGATAATTAAATTAAATGAAATTTTATTCCAATAGAATGAAAAATGTTCATTATCATTTCTTCCAAAAATGGATGGAATGGGACGAAATAAAATGAGAATCGACAAAACACGTGGGTGGAGTAAGAGTGGGTGGGTGGTGGGGCAGGGTAGTTGATGAAGTAGGGTAGGTAGGGTAGGGTAGTGTAGGGTGGGTAGGAAGAGATAGGGTATGGTAGGTGATGGTGGAGTAGAGTAGGCGGTGGGGCAATGTAGGTTGGAAGCGTATGGTAGTGAGATAGAGTAGGGTAGGATAAGGTGGGGTGGTGGGTAAGGTAGGGTAGGGAGGGGTGGTGGGTAGGGTATGGCGTGGTGGTGGGTAAGGCAGGGTAGAGGTAGTGGGGGTTAAGGTAAGGTAGATAGGATAGGGTAAGGCAGGTGGGGGTGGTGGTAAAGTAGGGTAGGGTAGGATGGGGTGGTGGGTAAGGTAGGGTAGAGTGGGGCAGGTAGGGTAGAGTACAGTGGGGTGGTGGGTAAGGTACGGTAGGGTGGTGTGGTGGGTAAAGTAATTTTTGTATTTTGTAAATATGATGCACGGGAAACAAATCAAATTATCTTTTTTCATAGTAACAAAATCTTCAATTACATTTCTCATGTGCTTAGGTTTGAGTGGCTTGGTAGTTGTGGATATACGTACGCTGTTTTTTGCTCCATAATCATGGCACAAATGTTTTTTCAAGTACACTGCTTCTTGCTCAATAATCATGGCGCAATTGTTTTTTCAAGTATTTGATTGTGTAAACTTATGAT